>CM019150.1:12718847-13097557 GCA_009733165.1 Naja naja | reverse complement strand
CACCCAGTTTTGTGGCTCCCGATGGTTTTTTCCAAGTTCAAACGGCTCTTTGAGTGTTTTAAGGTTGCAGACCCCTGAACTAGATAAATGGCAAAAACTTTGGGACAGGAACTATAAACCGACAATGGCTACTGCATATAAGGAAAATCTCTATAAAATGTTTTATATGGGGGATTTGCCACTGGTAAGATAAGCAAAAATGTTTAGCAATATGTCCACCAAATGTTGGAAGTGTAATCCCACCCCAGGTACTTATCACCCCAGGTACTTAGCATGAAAGCAAGAAAATATAGGGCAAAAATACATACATGGTTGGAAAAGATGATTAAGCAACATATAGATTTGAAGCCAGAATTATTTTTGTTGGGTATAATATCTGAGGGTTATGATAAAGGGACTGTATATTTAGTCTTACATGTATTGACAGCTGCAAGGATTGTATTTGCACAATATTGGAAAAATGAGAACACTCCATCAGATGAGGATGTAATTCGGAAGCTACTAGACCAGTGATGGCTAACCTTTCCGTCCTCATGTGCCAAAAGTGTGCATACGTGCCAACACCCATAAGGCAATGCATGTGCTCCCCACACCCCCTGTGCATGCATGCATGACCCCCCACATGCACTGCACATTTCTGCACATGCACATGCATCTCCCGCACTCCACACATGCGTGGCAGCTACCCAACAATCAGTTGGTGTGCGGGCGGCGGGTGCACATGTGCAGTGGACCTGCAGGCAACACCTTTTGTGCCGGCGAAGATGGCTCTGGTGCCACTTCCAGCACACGTACCATAGGTTCGCCATCACGGTACTAGACTGCAGAGATGGATAGACTGAAATTAAAAATAAAGGATAAAGAAGACACAGAATATTACTTAACATGGAATAGGTTTTATGAGTGGTTAGATGTAAGAGGTAGAAAATAGGCAAAGGAAGATTATTGTTATGTATGAATTAAATACGTAAGAGGGTTTATATAAACAGGTTGATATAATTCACAGAATTATAAACATAATATAAAGAAAGATCTAGTTAAAACGACTTTGTTACACTACTATTATTGTTACCAGCATACATGTTAATATCTGTATTCTTTTTAATTTTTTGTAAATGATATGCCCTGGCAATACACTGTATTCAAAATGTTTATGAATAAAAGTAAAACATATATTCAAAAAATAAAGAACAAGACAAAGAACCATTTCCTCTCCCCTCCCCTTTTATTCATTCACCTGTCTTAGTGTGGCATGAGATCCTCAGTAAGCATGTTTGGATAATTTGATATATTGTGGGGGAGGTGTACCTACAGATGCTCTGGGAAGGAGTAGATCATTTGGTGTTATGATCCCTATTGATTTTTCTCCACTACTGGCTGGTTATCGAGGCCTTGACTTGGGGCTCAGAATGTCAAGTAATAAAGTGAGAGGTTCCTTTAATAGAATAATTGCTCACATGGCCAATGTGGTTCTTTTTTACTTACTGCTATTCAGGGTTCCAAAGTACGACATTGTTTTCTGAAGATGGTAACTATACTTTGCCCTGAAAGTATTGCAACTGATCTCCATCATTTGCAGTTCTGAATGTATGGTCTAGAACTTTTGGATTTTCATTTGATCATGTTTGATTCAAGATTGGTTTGATACATGAAATTTGTGGAAGACAAGTATTATTTTGGTGATTGCTTTTGAGGGTTTGCAGCAAGATCAAGAGGTTCTCTCACTGATAACACTTTTACAATATGGGAATGCACAATTTGGCCTCTCCCAAGAGACCTATAAAGGAAATTAGGTGTGGAATAAACTTTTCCAAATACATGTTTTGATAAACTTTTTTGTAAGAAATGACTTTAAAAAAAAAATCTTATTAATTGTGCTGATAGGTGGACTCGGTGCTCTAACAGGTCCCGGTCTGGCTAGTCTGTTGGGCAGTGGAGGGCCTCCAACGAGCAGCTCTTCTTCCAGGTAAGAAGTTTAACTTAACCATTTAAATGTCTTTTTACATATCAAGGTAGGAATAGAAGTTAATTTCATTATACTGCCCCCCTAGAGTTGGACACGAATGGTTAGGGCAGTGGTCCCCAACCTTTTGGCATCAGGGACCGGTCCTGTGGAGAAAGGTTTTTTGGTAGACCGGAGGTGGTGGTGGGGAGATTCACATGCCTGTACCCCACAGATGGGGCTTCGCTTGTGTGGCTGGCCTGGTTTCTAGCATGCCACAGACCAGGAGTTGAGGGATGCTCTGGGTTAGGGGAAACCTTTACATTTAATGTTTTGAGGCCTCTCAGCCTCACAGTAGAACAATTTTATGCCACAAAATCAGATCTCTTTCAGCTGAACCAATTGAGCCATGCTGTAATTGTGGCGTCTTAAACTTACCACAGTTATAGGGCACTTTGAGTAAATAGTAGCTCTTTCAGTGCCAGTTTTGCACCTACAGGTGTGAAATGGGAAGGGACACTGTCACTTCATCAGTGGAGGTTCAAGGAGGATTGTAACAATTCAGAGAGCTGTCAACTTTCTGTGGAACTTTTATAGCTCATTATATTAGCCCCCATAAAGAATTATGCTTGTACAGGTAGTCCTTGATTTACGATTGCAATGGAGCCTGCCCATTAGGGTTGCAAAGCAGGTCCTGACATGGCTGATCTAATTTTATGACCTTTTTTTGAGGCAGTCATTAAGTAAACACCGTGATTATTAAATGAACCCAGTGTTTGCTATGGTGTGTTTTTGCTGAAAACTGGAACACCAGTTTTTAGCAAAAACATCATAAATTGTCATGTGATTCGAGATGCTGCAAACAACCATAAATGCAGGCTGGTTGTCAAGTGCCTGAAATGCGGGGTGATGGGGGAAACTTCGGAACTGGGTTGTAAATACTTCTTTGGGGGATGTAATTTCACACAGTTGCTAAGCGACTGGTCATAAATCGAGGACTGCCTTTATTTGGAAAAAATATCAGTGCTTCTTATTTATTTCAATAATTCTTGTATTAACTATATAGACCAGCTGTCCCAAAGGTGCCTTTTTCAAGAGGCAACTTGACTTTCTGGTTTTTCCCTGAAGACGTTTCGCTTCTCATCAAAGAAGCTTCTTCAGCAGCATCCAGCCCATCCAGTCAAAGATCTGTAGAAAGTATGTTGGGTTTGGAGGAATCAAATTCTTTTCAGAACATACAAGCGATGCTTCAATCAATTCAGGAAGGTTTGGTTAAAATCCAAGAAACCTTAGTAAAAAATCATGAAGAGATCAGAAATGAAATGGGGAAGTTGAGGGGGGAGATACGTAAGATAGGTGAAAAAACAGGGAATTTTCAGCAAATGAAAGCAAAAAATGAACAGAGGGTACAGAAAATGGAAGAAAAAGAACAAACAGAGAAAAAAGTGGAGAAAGTAGCACAAGTTAACAAAGGCCTGGAGGAGATGGTAATTGTTCTGGAGATGGAAAAGGCAGCCTACTTCCTAAAATTCCAGAATATTAAAGAAGAGAAAGGGGAAGACCTGATGGATGTGATGACAGAGTTGTTGGCTGGAGCTCTACAGAAAACTAAACAAGAGGTCCAAGAGGAAATAGGTGAAACATTTAGAATTCATACAAACTACACAAGAAGACATAAACTCCCAAGAGAGGTACATGTGAGATTTACTAAAAAGACATTGAGAGATGAAATACTTAAAAGATCAAGAGACAAGCCTTTGAAATATAAAAGAAAAGAAATGGTGACTTTGAAACAGGTCCCTAGGAAAGTAAGAGATCAAAGGAGACAATATCAATTTCTGACAACACAACTGATCAAATATAATGTGATTTTCAGATGGCTGATACCAGAGGGAATCCTGGTTATTTGGCAAAATAAAAGATTTAGACTGGATTCACTAGATAAAGCATATGAATTTTTTGATCACCATTTTGTTGCAAGTGAAGAACAGGAAAGCAGGGAAGAGATAGAAAGTAAAAGACAAGAAGAAATAAAAGCAGAAGAAAAGTGTATGCAACAAAAAGAGAGTGAAAATGAAAAAAGAATGAGCAGAACAAGAAGGTGGAAGAGCAAAAGAACAGAGGGAGATAAGAACTAGGAGTGTAAAACCTATATATAAATGAAGTGATGGAAGAGGAAATAATGAAAAGGGAAAAAACATTTACAAAACTACAAAAATTAAAATTGGACCTAATTTGTCTTCAAGGTGCATATTAAAAAACAACATGGCAACTTATTGGAATACCCCAAAATTGGGAAATTATATTTGACATTAGTGCAACAAGAGAAAAAAGGGATGGCATTATATGTTAAAGAAACATTAAAAGCCAAGCAAGTATATTCAGATGAAGAAGGGAGAATATTGATGGTTGAGGTTGTAATAAATCAGAAACAGATTCTTTTGATCGCAATATATGCACTGAATAACAAACAAGAAGTGTTCTACAAAAAGCTCCATAAGGCTTGAAATAGACTGAAAACATATGTATGATAGGAGACTTCAGTGCAATTGTGGATGTCACACTAGACTATAGATGCAGCAAAAAAGTAAAAAAAATAAAGACACTCCCAAAAACTTTTTTGAAATGACACAAGAAATAGGCATACAGGATATATGGAAAGAGTTAAATCCAAAGAAAAACTAATATGCTTTCTATTCAAACACACACCAATCATGATCTAGAATAATGATATGGATGTCGCCAGAAATGAGAACAGATGTCCAAGAGGTTGATACAGAAATGAACATATGGGCAGATCATAACCCAATAAAAACCAGATGGAAGGGACAAAGGAAGAAACTGAGATGGACACTGAACCAAACTATACTAAAGGACAAGGAGTTTATATAAATAATGGAAAAAGAAATGGACTTCTTTTTTAAAGAAAACAGAAAAAAAGAAACATTACTACAAAATGTTTGGGACATGGCTAAAGCACAGCTACATGCGAGGATTAGCCATAACATATATAGCAAGAAGAAACAAGAAAAAGAAACAACAGCAAAAAACATTACAAGAAGAACTCAAAAAGCTGGAGATAGAATTGCAGAAGGATCCACAAAAAAGTCATGTAAAAGAGAAAATGGAATAAAACATAAATTAAACTTAATAGAAAAAGAAGAAATGGCACAAAAAATTAAAATGGCAAGACAAAACTTTTTTGAAAATGCAAATAAGGCTCATGATTTAATTAGGGCAGTCGTCGGAACTCTGACACCAGGTAGATGGCTAGCATACAAGCTGAAAAAAGAGAAAAAGAAGAAAATGATACATAAACTGATAGATGAGAAGGGGATCCTTCACCATCAAAATGAAGATAAAAAGAAAATAAGCCAGGAATTCTATGGGAAACTTTACAGTCAAGAAAAAGTGTCAGAAGATATAATAAAACAATATTTTAGAAAAGGCTGCATTACCCAAAATATCAGAAACAGTAAAAGCGATGTTAAACAAAAGAATAACGATGGAATTAACAGAAGCAATTAAAAGGCCAAAACAAAACACACACACACACACACACACACAAAATAAAACACCTGGACCAGATAGGCTTCCGGCAGACCTTTCTAAACACCTACAAGATGACTTAGGTTTGTCAATGTTGGAGATCTATAATGATGTGTTGTTAAGGGCCAATCTTCCTAAAACATGGGCAGATGTAAATATTACCTTAATACGAAAAGAAGACTCAGATTTACAGCAGATAAAAAACTATAGACCAATATTGTTATTAAATGTACACTGCAAAATATATGCCTCAATAGTAGCAGAGAGACCAAAAGGTTCCTGAATGAATTTATACACCTGGACAAGAATGGTTTCTTACCCAAAAGAGAAAGTAAAAATATGAGAATCGTCTTGAATACATTGGAATACTATGAAGTACACTTGAAAAACAACTACCGCTGATCTTAGATGCACAAAAAGCCTATGATAATCTGAATTGACAATTCAAGATAGTACAAGTAAAATGTATGGACTTTGGTGAAAAATTTATAAATATGATTAGGGCAATATATTCTAAACAAATGGCAAAAGTGATAGTAAATGGGGATATGACAGAGAATTTAAACATAAGTAAGGGTGCAAGGCAAGGATGTCCTCTGCCCCCCTTATTTATACTAACTTTGGAAGTCTTGATTAGAAAGATCAGACAAGACCCAGAAATAAAAGGTATGGAAATAAAAAAAGAAAATTACAGGCATTTGCAGATGTATTTATCCTAGAAGAACCACTAGAAATGGGATCTAAATTAATAAAAAAAAGAGATGATTTTGGTGAAGTAGTAGGATTAAAAATAAAGACTAAAATGCTGGTAAAGAATCTTACAAATAAACAGAAAAATGAACTGATGGAAAAGATGGGCATTCAGATAACTAAAAAGGGTTATCTTGGGTTAATTTGAGGAACAAAAAATATTGACTTTAGAAGGACATGATTTAGAAATTGGGGTGGCATGCATATATATGGTATGGGAAAAATAAAATACACATATATTTTCAAAGACATATTAGAAATGCTCTGCTTTTAGTATGGGAAAAAATCAAAGAGAAACATTACATGAAAATACCGGTCTGGCTATCACGATGGAAGCACTAATACATCCAAATGTTCCTGAACTGGAAAAAAATTACAAGATATAAAGATATCCTAAATGAACAAGAGGAATTAAAATTGAAACAAGAACTGAAAAATCAAGGAATTGATTTGGCTTGGTAGCCACTTATGCAAATATAATACAAGAAAGATGCAGAAATGTACGGATTTTACAAAGAACTTTCAGAATTAGATTTTAGGGATGGATGATAAATTAATAAAAATATAGCTATTTATTGAATTTTAAAGTGGAAGAAAAACAAGTAAAAGAAACTATGATAGCATGGTCCAAAAATTTTGGATATACTATAGAACTAGATAAATGGCAAAAACTGTGGGGAAAAGACTATAAATTGACGATGTCAACAGCCTATAAAGAAAAC
This sequence comes from Naja naja, assembly GCA_009733165.1. Lineage (NCBI taxonomy): Eukaryota > Metazoa > Chordata > Lepidosauria > Squamata > Elapidae > Naja > Naja naja. Next base: position 13,090,594 of record CM019150.1, on the reverse strand, counting down.
CTCTACAAAATGTTTAATAAATGGCATCTGCCACCAGCAAGAATGGCAAAGATGTTCCAAAACATCAGATGTTGGAGATGTAAACAGATATTGTGTTCTTACAATCATATGTAGTGGTCTTGTCCTGTGGCAAAAAAATATTGGTTAAAAATAAAAATGTGGCTAGAAGAAATGATAAAACAACAAATAGACCTAAAACCAGAGATGTTCTTGTTGGGTGTCCTACTGGAGAAATATAATAAAAGAAATTCATATTTAATTTTACATGTAACAACAGCGAGAATTGTGCATGCACAAAATTGGGAAAATGAACATACCTATTGAGGAAAATGTAATAAAATACTAGAATGTACTGAAATGGATAGATTAACATTGAAAATTAAGGTTAAGGTGGAAACAGAATACTTTTTAACGTGGGAATTATTTTATCAATGGTTAGAAAATAGAAGCAGAAGTTAGAAATTTAGAATCAAGGAGGATATGTAAATAAAAATGAAGTAAACGTGTAATTAATGAATATTGAATAATGAGGATAAGTAAACATGATTAATAGATTTGGATGATAATGGTTATAAATGTGATGGTTGTATGATGTTTATAATGCTTGATATTATTAAATAATTATAGACAAAACCAAACAGAGCACTTAATTAAATAACGGAAAATGTTTAATAAGGATATGTGAAAATATGGTGATTTTGAGAATAATAGTTATAGCTATTGTGTGTATAAGATTTACTATTTGTATTTAAAAACATTATACCCAGTCAGTACACTGCCATTGTGGATATGGAAATTGTTATATATAACAAAGAAAATGATACAATAAATAATATAAAAAAAGAATTATGCTTGTATAGGTGGTCCTTTATACAATTGCAATGGAGGCTGCCCATTAGAGTTGCAAAGCAGATCCTGACATGACTGATCCAATTTTATGACCTTTTTTTTTGAGGCAGTCATTAAGCAAACACTGTGATCGTTAAATGAACTCACTGTTCGCCATGGCGTGTTTTTGCTGAAAACCGGAACACTAGTTTTTAGCAAAAACTTCATAAATTGTAGTCATGTGACTGAGAAATGCTGCAAACAATCATAAATGCAGGCTGGTTGCCAAGAGGCTGAAATGCTATGTGAAGTGGGAAACTTCGGAACTGAGTTGTAAGTACCTCTTTGTGGGTTGTAATTTCAAAGCAATTGGTCATAAGTCAAAGAATGCCTTTATTTGGAAAAATATCAGTGCTTCTTATTTCAATAATTGTGTTTAACTATATAGTCCGGCCGTCCCAAAAGTGCTTTTTTCAAGAGGCAATGGAACTTTCTGGTTTTTCTTTGAAGATGTTTCATTTCTCATCCAGGAAGCTTCTTCAACTCTGGATGGTGGGGAATTCTCCAGTCAGAACTGAAGAAGCTTCTTGGATGAGAAGGGAAATGTTTTCAAAGAAAACCCAGAAAGTTCCATTGCCTCTTGAAAAAAGCACTTTTGGGACAACCATGACCTGGATGACTGAGAATCTCCATAGACATATAGACTAACATTATTCCTTCATTGCAGATGGGGCATTAGAGATACAGATCTGAAAGCAATCTAACATTTTCCAGGGAAAGGGTGTGCTAAATGTCTTCACCTTCTCTGAAGACCAGTCAGAACTTCTTTCCAAGTTGTACCTGCGTTTGGGTGTGGAATGCTCCATTTATCAGGATGTGTTTTGCAACTCAAAAGAAAGGCTATTTTTCTACTTTTAGCATCTTTAAAATGTGACTTATAATGGTGGCTCTCACCTGTAGGAACCGAAGTTTGTGTCATGTTTCTCCAAAATCGTATTTCTAAATGCATGGCTGTAAGATGAAACCATCTGTTGCCTTTTATAAATTAAGGGTTGTTTTTTTTTTACAATTTTTTATGACTTCTGTTTTACCCAAGTATAAAATAAAATAGAAAGGAAATAGAAATAGGAAATTAGGGGAAGGGAAAACAGGGGCGGGGGAAAACATGGGGTACAAGGAAGGGAAAACCTATTAAGTTACGACTATTCTCAGCACAGTACCAGATGACAACATTACAGCTTCAACTTTTTACTTCTACACATTAGTATACACTAGCCATTTCTGTAACAACCAATCTAATTGGCAAAACCAAAGTGATCAAACTTTGTGCTCATGAAGGGGAAAAAAATTAAGAGTTTGAAACTAAGAAGGGGGAGTTGTCAAGTGAAAAATAGATGGTGGCCTAAATTAGAAGGTCTTTGGGCTTTTCACTTCTTTAACCCCTTTTCTCTCCTTTAGCTGAGAAATAACAGTTGCAGAATTTTCCCCCAAATCTTTCAGTTCACGCAGCCAATCAGCAGCTGTGACACCATCCTCCAGTACCTCCTCCACCCGGGTAACGCCTGCGCCTGCTCCTGCTGCTCCTGCAGCTGCCACGGCCACAGCCACTAGTCCTAGTCCTGCTCCAAGCTCAGGAAACGGGACCAGCACAGCAACAAGCCCTACGCAACCCATCCAGCTGAGTGATCTTCAGACTATCTTAGCTACTATGAATGTACCAGCTGGAACAGGAGGACAGCAAGGTAAAAGAGGGTTACGCGTTTGGTATGTCTCTCTAAAGGTGCCTCTTTCCTTGAACTTCCATCCTAACATCTCAGTCTTTCTTACTCTGGCCTGGAGTTAGATAAAAGTTCTGGAATTCAGATACCACAGTAGGAACCAGTGTGTTCTGACCCACGCCCTTTTCCAACAAATCAAACACAATCCAAAAGGAACAGAAACCTTGTAACGTTTTTACAAAATAATTAGCTGTGATAAGCACAAGCCTTGCCAAACTCTGCGAGACTTGCCAAAAGATAACAGACAAGAAATAATTTGCAATACAAGAATCTTCAAATACAAACTCAGGATACTGGAATGTCCACGAGACTGGAGTTTCAAAATGTCTTTGCCTTCTGCAAAGTACATTCGTTTCACAGCTGGCTTTGATCTTCTTGAAGGAGGGGCCATTACCTTGCAGCCTTACTCCTGAGTCGCCCGTGCTGTTGTAACTGCTCTTTCCTACAAGCAATCCTGCGTGTGCACACTTGGCACATGCTCCTCGGGAACCTCCTCATCGCTGCTGCCAACCCCCACAATCTCTGAAGGCAGCAGTCCACTCCTAATGGTCCTGGCCCATCATCTGAGTCCTCATTCTCCTCAGCCGTCCGCACCTGTGGCCGGCTAACCACAACACAGTGCTAAACAGTTGTTGGTTAGTTAGTTAGAATCAACTGCCATATTTATGATGTGGTGGTCATGATTTTTATAGATACAGTAGAACCTCTGATCACGAACGCTTCTGACCACGACTGAATCGGGTTCCGACCAAAAAATTCACAAAATTTTTGAATCTGGTCACAAACACATACTCGGGTGGTGATCAAACATGACCCCCCGACCCAGAAATTCCTGAAGACGAAACTTTAGAAGACAAAGAAATCGCCAAAGTTATGGAACGAATTATGGTCATGGCCAGAGGTTCTACTGCATTGGGATTCCCACATTACTCTTGGATTTTGTGATCCGCAGTAGCATCTTTGCTAATTCCATGTACCTCAAGAGACCATCCTAATTGTGTTCTTCTACAGTTGACCTGTCCAGTGTGCTTACTCCAGAAATAATGGCACCTATTCTGGCCAACACAGAAGTTCAAGAACGCTTGCTGCCTTACCTTCCTTCAGGGGAATCTCTGCCACAAACAGCAGAGGAGATTCAGAACACGCTCACCTCTCCACAGTTCCATCAGGTAACCATTTTAATGTCAGTAGAAGAGCAGAGCTTGGTCCCAAGTTGAATAAGGAGGTCTTAAATTAGCTTGTACAGATAGTCCTCAACCATAATTGAGGCCAGAGTTAAAGCTGTAAGTCATTGCAGTTGTAAGTCAAGGCATCATGTATCCGGACCTTATTTTTCAACATTTTTTTTTGTGGTGGTTAAGAAATGCCACAATCATGAAACAAATCCATTTTCCCCAAAGGCCTTTTTTTGGGGGGGGGGGAAGGGGAACCAGAAATAAACACCAGAAACTGGCAAAAAATGCTGTAAATCATGGTTATGTGACTGAAGCACTGGAAAGATTTGCTGGTTGCCAAGTACTGAAAATGCGATTATGTGACTGCTGAAGGGGCCAGGTGAATGTGATAACTTTGAGCATGAGTCATAAGTAACTCTGGGGAGATCCATTGAAACTTTGAACTGTCATTAAATGATGGGTCAATAGATCCAGGAACTACCTCTAGGAACCAAAGTGGCCTACAGGGTCAGGTTAGGAAAAGGTTCTGTGGGGGATGAGAGACAGTTCATTCAGAAATTGACGTGTTATTTTAATCAATACAGCTTTGCTGGTGTTCTGTCTATTTGAAGCTTTTGATACATCGTTTGCCCCAAAAATAAGACTTGGTCTTAATTTTTGCTCCAAAAAATGGATTAGGGCTTATTTTTTTGGTTAGGTTTTATTTTCAGGGAAATACTAAATGTGTCTGGCTGACTATCTTAACTGGGGCTTATTTCTTGGGTAGTTTATTCGAAGTACCTTGAAAAAGCATGCTAGGCTTATTTTCCAGTTGGGTCTTATTTTCAGGGAAACGCAGTAGTATGTACTATTTGGGGGCTGTGTTGCTTACTCATTTCTAATTTACAGTGACTTTACCCCAGCACTGCTTAGCTACGAATTCACAGGACTGATGATAATTCAACTAAGAATTATAGTTGTTGCACTACCACCCAAGTTGACAGTTTACAACAAAGTTCGTAGTGCTAATTCCTTTAGATCTAATTGAAATATCAAGAAAACATAGGTTTGAAATTAGAGCATAATATTCTAGGATAGAAAGAAAATGTAATGAATGAAACATGACCTTGGTTGGATTGTATCATATTGTTCTGATCCAGGCTTCCCCAGGAAGCACTAAGCAGACTTTTTGTCCTGGCAAAATCCCCTTTAATTAAACAAAGATGAATTTCTTGCATTCACATTCAGCCACAGGCCTGGCAAACAGTCTTTCAAGGGTGTAATGAGAAGCACAGACCTTATCTAGCTTGGAGAGCTGCCAAGTATTTTCAGATGCAGTGCTAACAAGGAAGTGCTTGGCACAGAGTCTCTGAGAGGCACGGATAGATCTTTACGCTGCTGCAATGAACGAATGGATTATTTCCTGCAAAAGCTCCCTCCCCTTTTGCTCCTCTTTTAATCCCTATGGGAAGGGCCATTCATCATTCACCTGTGGCTTTACTCCCACGTCGACCCTTAGTTCGTAATTGTTCTTTTCTTTTGGCAGCTCTGCGCATGCGCAGGCTGGGAACCAGCTCCAGCTGCTCCCCCGCCTCACTGCTGTCCATCTCCGAAGGCAGCTGATGACTGCCAGTCTGCTCTGGCCCCATCTCTGCCTCTGGTGGAGACCCCTCATCCGAGCCTTCCTCAGCCTCCAGGACTGGCCCATGTTCCTCCCCAACCTCCTCACTGTCCGACTTTGCTGTCAGCTCCGGTAGCTGCTGACGGGCCACAACACATACATACATGAGAAGAGCCCTCATCTACCCTTGTGGTCATGTAGCTAGTGGGAAATGGATTTTTGAATTCTGCTATCACTAAATCATCTTGGAACAGGATTGTCTGTAGTCTGCCTCTCTGAAGATAAAAGCTTGATTTTTCTCAGAATCTGAGAATCTTTTATAACCTAGATGAGCTGGTCTTTCTTCATTTTGCAGGCATTGAGCATGTTCAGTGCTGCCTTGGCTTCTGGGCAGTTGGGACCCCTGATGAGCCAATTTGGCTTACCAGCGGAAGCTATAGACGCAGCAAACAAAGGTGGTAAGTTCATTTGCATAGCTAATTGGGAGCTGCTGAATCATTAACAGAATCTAAGGATGAAGTAATACATTATGAGATTTGAATTCTGCTGTGTTTTCTGGAAGGCTTTTTGGATCACCCTCATCCAGTGTTTCTCAACCATGGACAACTTTATATGTGGACTTCAACTTCCAGAATTCCCCAGCTAGCATGCTGGCTTGTGGAACTCTGGGAGTTGAAGTCCACACTTTTAAAGTTCTCCACGGAACCAGTCCCTGGTGCCCAAAAGGTTGGGGACTGCTGATCTAACCATTAAAGCTCAGCATCATTTATATTAAAAAAAAATCAGGTACTGGACCGGTATATGCTCTCAACTTACAGCCGATCCCAACGTGACCTACAGTTTGACATGGGAGTCAGAGAGGGGAGGATGCCATGCCCCATTTATGTAGAGAGTCCCGGCAGATGCCGTGTGAGGTGCGAATCCTATTCAGGGTTGTCCATTGCTGACATGATGGTTCAAAGCCTGGCACTTTTGTTTGTATGGTCATTTATATGTCTTCTATGTCTGGGCATTCTTATCTGTGCTATAAATGGCTATAGAGAATTAGTTGAATCCTTACTATTGAACTGTTAAGGAGAGCTTCAACCAAGAATGCTACCAGAGAAGTGCTCCATCTTGAAAACCCCAGTGTTTCAGGTCATCCTGACGCTACAGATTTTTAGATGTCTTTAAAAACTTGATTGTTCCCCCAAGGTCTGAAATAGATAAGACACCTGGCTGGCTGTTGCAGTTTTCCCTTCTCTTATGTTTAATTATTAGTTTTAAAGTTTTGATTGTATGCTGTCAAGAATGTATGCTGAGTGGAAGAGCAAGTGGAGATCTAAATCATAAATAACACCTCTACTACTAAAACATAGTGAAATGGAAGGTGTGACATCGAGCTTCTTGGAAACTGATTTTGATGGGAAATAAAGTTAGGCCAGCATTATTTATGCAAAGGATTCGTCATTTGGACTAACACAAACCTTCCATGCTGTTGCAGGTCGTGTGTTGCAACTACACACTTCAAATATGCCCAAGGCAGCCTGTTGTCTTTTATACTTTTCTCTTGCTGAATTACCGATTTAATGTGTCTTGTTTCTAGACGTAGAGGCGTTTGCAAAAGCCATGCAGAACAACGTCAAATCTGACCAAAAGGAAGGAGAAGCAAAGGAGAAGAAGGACGAGGAGGAAGACATGAGTTTAGATTAGGTTTCTTAATTGTGTCTGTTATGATGCTCCTAGATATTAACTTTAAGTAGAATCCCTAGCTGACTCCGTGTATCGAATCTACAAGTAAAAGATCTCACTCCCAAAATTCTTTCCGGAAATAACTTTTCTCCCTGTTTCTTGCTATAGCCCAGGCAGCTTTTTTTGCCTTAAGACACTGCTCGTCCCTAGGAAAGATTTGATTGGTCTAAATGAAAACTTGCATCCGGTAAAACTGTAGCTTTTACGTTTGAAGGGTTAGCCTACATCTGTTCGTTTATATATATTTTTTATATTTAGCTAATTGTACCTGGGTGTGACTATAATTGGTGGAATACTTGACTTTTTGCCTTCACTAAGGATTTGAGGGGCTCCTGAGAGTCAGATCTCCTCCCCTTCCTCTCTGTTGGATAATGTGGGGCCTGGGGAATTGTTTGAGCAGAATATTTGCACAGGAACCACGAATCCAGGGATTTTTAGGCCCCATTTGCAAAGAGGCTTGCTTCTCCAAGGGTGGGCTGGGCATGACACAAGGTGATAAAGAATGGTTATGGCTTTGAGATTGACAAATAAGTGGCAAAAATAATTGATATTCGGGGAGAGGTTATAGAATTGAACGCTTGCAAGCAATTCAGTTGGTTGTAAGCATGTAATCCACATTATTAAGCGGGAAGACCAGTATCCCCTTTCGTGGCCTCCTATGAACGCATTCGCTCAAACATATTCTCTCCTCCTGCACTGAGGCCACTTTGTGTACAAATATTACAAGAAAGGAACAATCAGAAAAATTTATTGGAAGTATGTAGCGATGATGTACAGAAACATTGCTTTCATCATTCAGCCCCCACAAAATAAGTTGCTGAAATAAAAGTCAGGGTGAGGTAAAATCCACTTTTCAATATGTACCCCAGCATTAAGATAACCAATATACTGATTGAGTAATAAAATTCTTTTTAGAACTGTCTTACCCAATGTGATGGGATACACACACACATACACACAAACGGATGTTACTAAGTGCACAAGTGAACCTGGTTTGATACTGAGGAGTAAGTGATTGGCTGATGGAAAGTTGTGATACTAAAACTGAAGAAGACTTAACACAATGGAGTAAGCGTGAAGGATTGGAGGTTTTCTTCCTGAAAGGAGCTGAGGACATCACCTTCATAAAGTGAAAACTGCTTTCCTTTAATATCACTGCAATGCAGACTGCAGCAACAGCACCTAATATTTATTAGGAGGGAAGCATCCCCGTTTTTGCCTGGAATATCAAAATCCGCTTAAATCCTAGATCTAGAAACTGTTGTGCTATTAAGCAAACCACAGTATGGCCAATCATCACGGACTGGCCAGGTTCTCGGAACACTGAACCACCAAGTACCCCAGATCCATGTTAATTATATCACACTGGATGTGCAAACCTATTAACATCTAATACATTCCTTTGATCAATTTTGGGAAGTTGGCAAAGACAAAACATTGTTTTTCAAACGTAATCTGTATCTGCGGGGAAAGGGAACATACACGCCTTTTGTAATATCTTGGGTTCTTTTCCCCTTACATCCATTTTGTCATCACCCCATTTAAAAATTGAGAGAATGGTCTCTGGAAAATTATTGGAACAGCTGCAATGGTCAGACATATAAGCAGATGCCAATAAGAAGAGCATGTGTGCAGCTCAGGGTTGGACTGCGGAGTCCCTCGTTGCTCTCCAAACAACCAGCTTGCAGAAATTCTGTTACTTAACAGAACATCACCAAGGAAAACAAGCTTAAGAGAGCACCAAGGACTCCACAATATACAGACAGGCTTAAACTCCTTGGTTCTTTTGTGTCTTTCGATGAAATTATTGCTTAAGGCATCACCGTGACTTGTCTCACTTGTGCAGGGGAGCACCTTAGCCTTCATAAATATTTTTATAAAGCGCACACCATGTGCATTGTTTGAAATACCCTACTGCCAATATACTGGAAGAAATGTGCAAATATATTACAAATTAGCTAATAAGCCCAGCTGAGAACCTCACCACAGCCCTTCCTCTGCCATATATATATATATTTGTTTTCGTAGATTTTCACGGGTACAGGTATGCGGGTCTTGGAGTGTTTGGCTTTTTCCTGTGTAAGATTGAGAGTATCTTGGCGATGTTTTGCCAAACGTCACCAAGATACTCTCAATCTTACACGGGAAAAGACCCGAACACACATACATATATATATATATATATATATACACACACACATACATACACATACACATATACACTTTTATTGAACCCTGTGTTTTCGTTGGCAAGGAGATGCATCAGGCAGACGTCCGCTGTCTTTTGTGAGGGTGATGAACCCATCTGTGGCTCTGATTTTACACATGCCAGGAAGCTTCAGTTACCCAGTCGGGCACCCTCTGAGCCCTACAGAGCCCCTGCTTGAGCCAGCTTGCCTGATGTCAATTGGGTTTCGGTTGATCACCAAATTCTTCATGCAACCCACAAACGAGGGATGGTGACGCACATGGGACAGTGAAGTGAGTTCTGCAAAAGGAAAAGGAAGTGTTTTTTTATGCACAGAAACCAGCAGGACTTAATACAGAGAAAAAAAATCTTGCTTCAGTCACTTTTGCAACAAGGAGCATCAAGCTTTATCTGTGCTGCTCATTACATTCAGAATTATTTTTCTAAACCAGGCCCAAATTCTCTAAGTGGGTGGCTTGTCTAGAAAAAGCCAGCTTTGCCCTATCCCCTCTACGATCCTTTGACCTTGCCCACAAAATACCTTTCTTTCTTTCTTTCTTTCCTTCCTTCCTTCCTTCCTTCCTTCCTTCCTTCCTTCCTTCCTTCTCTTTCCCTTCTGTTTCCTTCTTTTTCTTTCCCTTCCTTTCTTTCCCTTCCTTCCTTCCTTTTTCTTCCTCCATTTCCTTCCCTTCCTTCCCCCCTCTGTCTTTTTTATTTAACAGAATAACAGAGTTGGAAGGCACCTTGGAGGTCTTCTAGCCAACCCCCCTTCCCCAATAGTTCCACCAATTAACTGGCAGGAAATTCCTCCTTAGTTCTCGATTGGTTCTCTTTGCTTATTTTCCATCCCTTGCTTCTTGTTCTGCCTTTTGGTGCCCTCCTCTTTGTGGCAGCCCCTCAGGTATTGGAGCACTTATGTCATCCCTCCACCTTTTTATTAGAGCAGACACATCCAATTCCAACAATTGTTCCTCATACATTTAACCCCCATCTTTGTTGTCTGTAGGTTCCGTAGGCTTAGAAGGTTTAAAAAAACTAATAATCTGGGTAGGTCGATTTCATGGACTCCTCTGAATGCTCCAGTTCCTCAACCTACTCACCTGGCAGTCCACCAAGATAAATGCTTTCTTTGTCAGAAGTACCACGGACTTCGTTTGGACCCACCGTGTAATTGGCTTTGGTATCCACATCCAATTGGATCACGTTGCTTCCTTTGATGACTGGGAAAGAAAACAGAGTAGCATGGCTCTATTTCACAATTCATGCAGCCCCACTGGCTCCCTTATGCCAGAGGCATATGCAAGAAGAGGAAGATCAAATCAGTCTGGTGCTACTGATACAGCTCTTTCCAAATAACCTGGATTGCAGCCCCTCTAATGACCAACAAGAGAGATCTCTATTAGCAAAGCATACTGAGCTGGACCAGCAACAAAGAATTAAGTCTTTATTTAAAGATGGGGACAGATGGGCATGCATGATTTGCAAATGTTAATAATGTTTTAATTAGTAACCGACATCTCTATGGGGTCTGAATAGACTCCGAAGTCCCCCAAAGAAGCTTGGTGGTCCAATTTTTAGCCTCCATCAACAACCATTTAATGGAGAGAAAGGATGCATGAAACCCAGACCGCAGCACTGATTTACCAGCTGCATTCACATTAAATCTAATTAAATTAACCTGTTTTGTGCTTTTAACAATACACTGAGACAATATGTTGACTCAATACATCAACTAGACCTTCAACTGAACTGATCAATAGCGTTCTATGAAGATACTATTTTCTGATTAGGCTCCTCAGAGTATTGTATTGTGATGGTCAATAAATACAAACATAAGATAAGGAGGGGGGGAGAGGAGAATTTTATAAAATATAAGAGTCTGGGGAAAATCTCTGATGCAGTCAATTCCTTCCAAAAGAGACAGCAGGAAAAAAATGATATCCCTTGGGTAGGAAAGCGGCTCACCTGTGATTGTATGCCATTGGCCATCACAGAGGGAAGGCTGGGACACAGCGTGGTGAACTCCTCTGCTCCTGTATTTGCGGTCACCGTAACCTAATACAGAGAAATAGTTTGGAGAACTTCATTTAGAACAGGGGTGTCAAACTTGAGGCCAGGGGTGGGAGCTGGATCTGGCCCATGGGGTGCTTAGATCTAGCCTGCAGGGCTGCCCTGGAAATAGTGAAGGACCGGCCCATGGCGCTTCTGCCAGTGAAAACGGGAAGGCACACGTGGCCCTCCCGGGCTCAGTTTTCGAGGCAGTGACTTGCAGGAGGCCACTGCACCTGAAAATGGAGCTTGCGAGGGCCGCAGGTGGGACCCTCCCAAGCTCTGTTTTCACTGGCAGAGGAATGCAGGAGGCCGAAAACAGAGCTCAGGAGCCCATTTTAGGTGGCAGAGTGCTTGGCCCACCACAGGCGCCCCGCAACACAAGTGACATCATGCTGGACACACTCACCCTGGCCATACACCCACCGCCCTCCCCAAGGTCAAACACTACCCTCATGCGGCCCTCAATGAAATTGAGTTTGACACCCCTGATTTAGAAGGCACTAGGAAGATGCTCCTGAAAAATCTGGTTTATGCTATCAGAGGGTTGATTCTTCAACGGGAAGAACAGTGCTAGCGAGGAAGTTCTCAGAAACCAAGTCAGATCATTACAGATCTACCCCACTACTATATTTTCAATTTCCTCCATATGAAATTTATAACCGAGAACCAGTCTGGTCTAGTGGATAAGGCACCAGGTCAGAAAGCAAGAAACCACGAATTGAAGTCCAACCTTAGCCATGAAAGGCAGCTGGGTGACCTTGGGCCAGTCATTTTCTCTCAGCCCAATTCATTTCACAGGGGGGTTGTAGGGGAAACAGGAGGAAGGAAGTGTGTTGGATATAGTCACTGCCTTGAGTTATTTGTAAAAATAATAATGGTGGGATATAAACAAATAAGTGTAAAACAGCCTTTCATCTCATCCACAATCTCTGCTCATGGCTATTAATACAATGTTCATTTTTTAAATTATTACTGATATTTCTCTTTCACCCTGCTTTGGACAGTTGGATCATAAAAGAAAACCTAGTGTCTCCTCAAAGCATCTTCCACGGTCAATTTTTCACCTCTTTTCAGAAACCGAGTAAAGAGAACATAATTCTTAAATGTGGAGGAAAGTTGTACCACAGAAGAAGGGCCAGCACTGTGAAGGCCCTGTTGATATAATTCCTTCAGGAATGTCTCCCTCATGAGGTCTTCTCCAGGTCTTACAGGAAGGGCAAATCCATTTTGGAACAAGTACTTCTACAGATCTTCCATAGCCATTTGCCCAATCTGAACTCTTGGCATGACTGGCTGGGGGATTCTGGGAATTGAACTCCACAGAATCTTCCAACATTTAGAAACATGCTCTTTCTTGACAACGGATGGTACATTTTTCTACTGTCCATGCCCAGGAACTTATATGACAATTGCTCTGGTTTCCCTCAAAGGATGTTCAAGATATTTGTCTCTATTACTTTAAAAAATTCTTAGAAGCTCATTGCTCAATCAATCAATCACATGAATAAGTTAATCGATTTACCTTTTGGCTGTCAGTAGATAGCCTGAGATAGTTTGTCTGTCTTCCTATGTGAAATATCAGGCCAGATGAACTCCGTGGTCGGATCTTCAATGTCATCTCAAAGTCTTGACCGATGGCTACCGACCTATCTGTGGGGGAGGGGGAGGTTTGTGGGAGGCAAACGAAAGTTAAAGCAATCCTGAAAGGAAGTGCCAAGAATGACCAAGTATGAAAAAACACACAACACTTAAAAGTACCTAGTGTGATGTATCCTCCTTCAACGGAGAAAAAAACGCCGGTTTCCAAAGGGCCCACATAACAAGGGGTCACAGCGAACACACGGGAGGGTGAATTTAGAGGCCTTTTGTCCAGTTTTAGGTGCCTGATGCAACCCTTAAAGCTAGTAGCAGAAGCGTCCTATAGAAAAGAAGATCTTCTGAATTAGATAACGGCATCTGGACATTTCCACTGCCTACAATTCCCCCAAACTCACAATTTCATGCTTTCTTTTATACTGGCTTATTGAAATAACCTATATGGCTCCCCATCTCCCATAGAGATCCCAGGGTGGACTCATGAATACTAATAAAAGCAATATAAAAACAAATCAAATCCTTCCCACCAGGCATCAGACCATCCAACTGTTGACTCTGATCCAAAGGTGCTTTTTCACAAGGCAGCTGGACTTCCTTTGTTTTTCCTTGAAGATATTTCGCTTCTCATTCAAGAAGCTTCTTCAGTTCTGACTCCGCCATTCAGCCAGAACTGAAGAAGATGCTTGGTTAAGAAGAGAAACGTCTTCAAGGGAAAAACAAAGGAAGTCCAGCTGCCTTTTGAAAAAGCACCCTTGGGACAACCATGACGTGGATGACTGAGAATCTCCATAGACATGTTGTCTCTGGTTTAATCTCATCCTAGCCCAAGGACAGCGAGGTCTCTGTGGCCTTCCAGAATGCTAAAAAGAATATGGATTCCAGAAGGGCAGCTTTAACATTTGTCAAATAAATAAAACACATTCCAAAGGGCCAAGGCAACTATAGTGAAGATGCCCCTTCAAGGTGTTGTGGCCCGCCGGTGGCTGATGGACCCGCAGCAGAGTCGGACAGTGAGGAGGTTGGGGAGGAACCCAGTCCTGGAGGCTAAGGAAGGCTCGGACGAGGGCTCTGCGTAAGAGGCAGAGATCAGCTGCCTTTGGGTTCGGACAGCAGTGAGGCAGGGGAGCTTCTGGAACCAGTTCCCAGCCTGCGCATGCGCAGAGCTGGCAAAAGGAAGGAACAATTAAGAATTCAGGGTCGACGTGGGAGTAAGGCCACAGGTGGACGATGAATGGCTTCTCCCATCGGGATTAAAAGAGAAGGAAAAGGGGAGGGTTTTTTTTTGCAGAAAATAATTTATTATTCGTTCATTCCATATCTATTTATGGAATATTTGTCTGTGTCACTCTGTGCCCAGCCCTTCCCTGTCAGCACTGTGTTTGGAAATATTTACCAGACAGCTTTCCAAGATAGATAAGGTCTGAGCTCATAATTATACCTTTGCAAGACTGTTTGCCAGGCTGTTGGCTGAATGGGAATGCAATAAATTCACATTCATTTAATAAAAGGAGGTTTTGCCGGGACACAGAGTTTGCTTAGTGCTTTTTGGGGAAGTCTAGGACAGAACACAAGGTCCCATCAGCTGACAATATCTAAGGCAAGGGACTTGGAACGCCTCCACCTCACCTGATCTAATGGAGCAGTAGGAATCGCTCTTTTGTATTTTTTTTAATTAGGAGTTTATTCGTATAAGCCTCCTATAGTTACTGAGAGTAAATGGGGCAGCCATATAAATTTTTATAATAGCAATAGACTTATATTCCGCTTTATAGTACTTTACAGCCCTCTCTAAGCAGTTTACAGAGTCAGCCCTATTTCCCCCAACAACCTGGGTCCTCATTTTACCCACCTCAGAAAGATGGAAGGCTGAGTCAACTTTGAGCCTGTTGAGATTCAGTATGATGCACAGAAGGTGCCCCCTGGTCCTTATAGGGTTTTTAAAAAAGATAACCTGAATTTTAAATTGCACCCAGAAAATAAGTGGGAGCCAGTATACCTCATGTAACAATAGTGCAACAAGGGAAAATTACAAAGAGCCCAGAAGCGTGCAAACGGCTGAATTCTGCAGCATCTGGATAGTCTTCAAGGGCAACTCCATGCAGAGTGCACTGCAGTAGTCCAACAGGGAAGTGACAAGGCTCGAGTGACTGACTAGGCTTCCTAGTCCAGGAATGGGCGCAATTGATAAAATTTTCTCCCTCTTCATCTCAGGGGTAGTCTAGTTATATGAACAAGCAGGGTCCAAGGTAGATTATTAGGTTCCTTACTGGTATATGAGCCTTAGCTTTGGCCAGCGGTGCTCCTCCCACATAAAAGGGGCCAGAGATCCCAAAGTCGACAGTGGTTGGCAGCAATTTCTCCAGGGATCTCAGTCCATCAATGACCAGTTGAACTCTGTTCCTGTCTCTGCTGAAGAAGACCTGAAAATGATGCAATTTTTCAATATAGAATAGAATAACAGAATAGAATAGACTAGAATAAAGAATAGAATAGAATTAGAATAGAAAATAGAATAGAAAATAGAATAGAATAGAATAGAATAGAATTAGAATTAGAATAGAATTAGAATAGAATTAGAATTAGAATAGAATAGAATTAGAATAGAATTAGAATAGAATAGAAAATAGAATAGAAAATAGAATAGAAAATAGAATAGAATTAGAATAGAATAGAATTAGAATAGAAAATAGAATAGAAAATAGAATAGAAAATAGAATAGAAAATAGAATAGAATAGAACAGAATAGAATTAGAATAGAATTAGAATAGAATAGAATTAGAATAGAATAGAATTAGAATAGAATTAGAATTAGAATAGAAAATAGAATAGAAAATAGAATAGAATTAGAACAGAACAGAATAGAATAGAATAGAATAGAATAGAATAGAATAGAATAGAATTAGAATAGAATAGAATAGAATAGAAAATAGAATAGAACAGAATAGAATTAGAATAGAATAGAAAGAATAGAATAGAATAGATTTAGAACAGAATAGAAAAAGAACAGAAAATAGAATAGAATAGAATAGAAAGAGAATAGAATAGAACAGAATAGAAAAACAGAAAATAGAATAGAAAGAAAATAGAATGGAATAGAATTAGAATAGAA
This sequence comes from Naja naja, assembly GCA_009733165.1. Classification (NCBI taxonomy): domain Eukaryota; kingdom Metazoa; phylum Chordata; class Lepidosauria; order Squamata; family Elapidae; genus Naja; species Naja naja. The sequence continues at coordinate 13,074,537 of CM019150.1, read as the reverse complement.
TAGAATTAGAACAGAAAATAGAAAATAGAATTAGAATTAGAATAGAATTAGAATAGAATTAGAATAGAATATAATTAGAACAGAATTAGAATAGAATTAGAATTAGAATAGAATAGAATTAGAATTAGAATAGAATAGAATTAGAATAGAAAATAGAATAGAAAATAGAATAGAATTAGAATAGAATAGAAAACAGAATAGAAAACAGAATAGAATAGAAAATAGCATAGAAAATAGAATGGAATAGAATTAGAATAAAATAGAATTAGAATAGAACAGAAAATAGAAAATAGAATAGAATTAGAATAGGATAGGGCAGGACAGGAATAGGAATAGGAATAGAATAATAATAGTATAGAATAATAATAGAATATTTATTTATTTATTAATTTGACTTGTATGCCGCCCCATCTCCGAAGACTCGGGGTGGCTCACAACTAAAACCAAACAACGAACAATAAATTAGTTAAAAGAAAATTAAACAATCACAAGCCCAGTATCGCTAAAAATCGCAATAAACATTAAACATTAAAAATTTAAAAATCCCCCCCCCCCCAGCAGATCAGCACAGCCCAGCCTGTTCGAATAACCAAGTTTTCAGATCGTGATGGAAGGTGCGGAGGTCGGGGGGAGCCAGACAGATCCCCAGGGGTAGTTGATTCCACAGGGCGGGAACAGCCACAGAGCAGGCTCGTCCCCGGGGCACCGCCAACTTGCATTGGCTCGCCGACGGCACCCCGAGAAGCCCCTGTCTGTGTGCTCGTACAGGGCGGTTGGCACTCGATATCGGAATAGGAATAGAATAGAAAGAATAGAAGAATATAATAGGAATAGAATAATAGAATAGAAAATAGAATAGAATAATTGTTTATAATGCATTCAACCATCTAGCCAATGAGTTGATGCCATCTCCTATCCGATGCTAGTTCATCAAGAGAAACACTCTCTTGGCTCAGTGTAAATCCAGAGACATTCGATACAGGAGAATTTAACAAAATGCGCCTGTTTCCCATTTCCTTACTGTGTGCCATCTTCCGTCGTGGTACTTTTCTTTGGTCCGGAGTCTCAGTTTATGTCCATTGGTATCAGCCAAAAGCACCAAGCGTCCATTGGAGACAAAAAGGGAGAAGGAGGAGCCCAGGGATTCATTAGCCATGTAGAAAAGCAGGCCGCTGGAGGAGTTCAACCTCAACTCCATGGAGAAATGGAACCTGTTGAAGAAGCATCGATCATCACCCAAGCTTTCTTAAGTCTGGATTGGAGCTCTGAAGGTCAGCAAATAGAGTTACAGGTTGTCCTCAACTTACTACCATTCGTTTAATGACTGTTCGAAATTATGACGGGAAAAAAGATGGCATCACTATTTTTCACATGATCAAAATTCAGGCAGGTATTTATGTGGGTTGCATTGTCCCAACTCACCTGCTGGCTTCCCACAAGGCAAGCCAACGGAGGAAACCAGACTTGATTAACAACCCCATGGTTCACTTAACAACTGTGGCAAAAAAAAGGTCTTAAAATGAGGCAGAACTGGCTGGCTTAGCAACAAAACTATTGGGCTCAGGAAGTCAAGGACCTGAGGCTCTTGACCTCCCTATTTTTATTTATTTATTTGTTTGTTTGCTTGTTTGTTTGTTTATTGTCTGAAGGACAGTGTCAAAAAGACTTTCCAAGCAGGAAGAAAAAAAATACTTTTCTCTTTTCAATGTTTTACCTTTCTTGTAAAATTCCTGGTATTTTATTAAACTCTAAGCGGCTGACAGGGGATCCACCAAACTGGAAGGCATCTTTGATAGATTTGGGCTCTTTCAGCAGGTGGCAATTTGGGTCTTTCAGCATGGCCTTGCTTGGGACCTGCAAGAGAGACAATTTGTAATTCACAGCCCCAGAATTTGATAGTGGGCAGATATCTATAGCTTGGTTATAGGATGAGGGTAGAGTCTCATTTTCTGAGCTTGTGGGTTGGTTTCCGAATGTTTTGTTACCAGACTAGGGAACATCTTTGGCGGAATTTAGGGGATGTTTGTGTTCTTCTGCTTATAAGGGCCTCGTGTGGTCAGTAGATCTTGTGATGGGGAAATCACGTCAGCTGTGGTTCACATCAGGTGAGAGTCTTGTGATGATCTGGTGCTACAAGAAGCCCTTATAAGCAGCAGAACACCGAGATTGTTGTTGTTGTTAGTTGCAAAGTCATGTCCGACCCACTGTGACCCCATGGACAACGTTCCTCCAGATCTTCCTGCCCTCTGCCATCCCCCGGAGTCCATTTAAGCTCACGCCGACTGCTTCAGTGACTGCGTCCAGCCACCTCATTCTCTGTTGTCTCCTTCAATCGTTCCCAGCAGTAGGCTCTTCTCCAGGGAGTCCTTCCTTCTCATGAGGTGGCCAAAGTCTTTGAGTTTCATCTTCAGGATCTGGCCTTCTAGAGAGCAATCAGGGTTGATCTCCTCTAGGACTGACCAGTTTGATCGCCTTGCAGTCCAGCTGAGATCCCCTAAATTCCACTGAAGATGTCACCTAGCCTGGTAATGAAATGTTCGGAAACCAACCCACAAGCTAGGAGAATGAACCTTCACCCTCATATTCTCTTCTACTCTGTTTCCATCACCTTTGGTTTCCACCTGCCCTTCTTTTCTGGTGCCCTCATCTGCTGGGGTTGCCGATCTCGGGGGCAGTTCATGGTCACATTGAAACTCTCGGTGCTCTGCAGGAGATCCACAACTGCCTGAGCTTCCGATCTCCTAGTGCGGAAAGGAAAAGAAGATTAACAGCTGTCCAGGGGGGACCACGGCAGACGGTGTGAATTGACAGGACCCCTTTCGACTCGTAAAAAAAAAAATCTCCGCAAGAAATCAAAACCGCAAGGAGCCCAACAGTTGAAGCATACGAAGAAGGAAAGGAAGCTGGAGAAAGGTAGAAAGGGGACACGATTGAAGCCCTGGCTCACCTCTTGATGAAGACATTGCTAATGCAGCCTGTCAGGTTGCCAATGTCATTGGTGTTGGGCAAACCGCCCAGGTGAAAAACACCCAACTCAGCTTCACGCTTTTGCCTCCTCTCCCGATTCAGCCCTGCTGTGGATCCCTGAAGCTGATCATCTACATACATCCGGACCCTACAACAAAAATGTTGTGAATTTCAAGATGGGGAGATCATGTTGTATATTTCAAGATGGGGGGAACGGGCAAGACAAACATGCAATGCAAGAGACTGGTACCCTGCAGAATCGCTGTAGATAGCCACGTAGTGGCTGGTATCATCAGCGTAGGCGTTCTGGGTGGTAAGCTCCGTGGACAGGACATTGACAGCCACACGGCCATCTTGCAAGGAAACCTGGCAGCTCCCTTCCTAGAGAGAGAGAGACAGAGAAAGAAAAACATATTGCTGCTGGACAACCTTGACTCTTTGAAAGCCGTTCAGTAGGGTGTTAAAATGTGCAATTCTTCAAAGGTGCCTAAAGGGTTGCTCAAAGCGACCAGAATGTCATTGATATCCCTCAATGCAAAAGAAGTCACCATCTTTCCAGTTTAGAATATCTCAGATGATAGAAGGATGGAATAGATAGATAGATGATAGATACACAGATAGAGACATATAGATAGATACAGATGGATATAGCTATAGACAGATGATAGCTAGAGATTAGATAGAGATAAGATACACATTGATAACATAGATGATAGAGATAGATAGTGATATGATAGACTGATGATGGATAATAGAGATAGATGATAGATAGATAGATAGATAGATATAGAGAGACAAAAAGATATGGACAGATATAACTATAGATCCGGATCTATAACTATAGATCCATTCCAATCGGGTTACAGGCCCGGGTAGAGCACGGAGACGGCATTGGTCGCGCTGATGGATGATCTCTGGAGGGCTCGTGACGGGATATTCCTCTGTCCTAGTCCTATTAGATCTCTCAGCGGCTTTGGATACCATTGACCATGGTATCCTATTGCGATGCCTCGGAGGATTGGGGGTGGGAGGCACTATTTTGCAGTGGTTCTCCTCCTACCTCTTGGGTCGTTCACAATTGGAGGGCAGAGGTCGACCCCAAGGCCCCTTGCTTGCGGGGTTCCCCAGGGGTCGGTCCTCTCTCCCTCCTGTTCAACATCTATATGAAGCTGCTGGGTGAGATCATCCGGGGTTTTGGGGTGAGGTATCATCAGTATGCTGATGATACCCAGCTTTTTATCTCCACCCCAAACCAACTCAGTGATGCCCTCACCTGATCTGGATGGGGAAGAACAGGCTCCAGCTCAACCCGGTCAAGACTGAGTGGCTGTGTGTACCGGCATCTCGGATGATCCAGAAGGTTCCATCGTTAGGCATGGGGGGAGAGGTGTTGCCCCCCATGGATAGGGTGCGCAACTTGGGTGTCCTCCTGGATACACAGCTCAGTTTGGAGGAGCAGGTGGGAGCAGTGACCAGGGGGGCATTTGCCCAGGTTCGCCTGGTGCGCCAGTTGCGCCCCTATTTGGACCGAGATGCCTTGCGCATGGTTACTCATGTGCTCGTTACGGCCCGAGTCGACTACTGCGATGCTCTCTATATGGGGCTGCCCTTGAGGACCACGCGGAGGCTTCAACTGGTGCAGAATGCAGCCACGCGGGTTGTGATGGGAGTATCCTGATACTCCCATATTACATCCCTCCTGCGCAACCTACATTGGTTGCCGGTTGCCCTCCGGGTGAGATTCAAGGTGCTGGTACTTATCCATAAAGCCCTACATGGCTTGGGGCCGGGGTACCTGCGGGAACGTCTCTTGCCAGCATCGAGTGCCCATCGCCCTGTGCGCTCCCACAGACAGGACCTCCTTGAGATGCCGTCGGCCAGACAATGTCAGCTGGTGGCCCCCAGGGGTAGGGCCTTCTCTGTGAGAGCGCCCACCCTGTGGAATCAGCTGCCCCTGGAGCTATGATTGGCCCCTGACCTCCGCTCCTTCCGCCGCGGCCTGAAGACGTGGCTATTCGAACAAGCTGGCCTGGACTGAGGGGTGGTGGTTTTTAGTTGTTTTAAATGTAAGTGTCTTTTGTGGGTTTTAGACATTGTTTGGCTTGGGTTTAATAACTTTTAAATAATTTTAAACTTTTGTATTGTGTGTTTTTATGATGTGAGCAGCCCTGAGTCCTTCGGGAGATAGGGCGGCATACAAGTCCAATCAATCAATCAATAAATGATAGAGATAAGATACATGTATGATAGATAACATAGATGATATAGATAGTGATATGGATGGATGATAGATATAAAGACAGAGAGAGAGAGATGATTGAGACAGTGATAGATAGGTAGATAGAAAGATAAAGAGATAGGAAGATGTAGATAGATAACAATAAAAGAAGAGTGAAGTTGATGAGTCTTGTAAAGAGAGGCTCAAGTGGGACAAATACAAGGGAATAGAAATAATTTCTTGAGATACAGCTGTTGGTTAAAACCACTCATCTGTCTCATTTCTTAAGAATGCATTTAACATTGTCTTTCCCTACGGTTCTGGATGCCAGTTAGTTAGGAGTTATTTCTCACCGTTCAGCCAATATTATTTCTCACCGTTCGGCCAATACTACATTCAGGAGACTTATTATTTTAGGATGCAATTCCTTCAAGGCCGAAACAGCCTACCTTTGCATCATGGTGATAGAGCAAGCCACGACTCTGACTCGTACGGAAGCTAAAACCAGTGTAGAAGTCTTGCAATGGGGGAACATTCCTCAGTGAGAGTGTCAAGTAGCCGGAGCCATGAAGTTTCACTGAACGAGACACCTGGAAAAGGACAGGTACAACACCCATTGAAGTGGGTTATCCTTAGATTTGAAGAAGAAAAAAAAACCCCAGGACTTCCCAAATAACAGAATGATGCCATGACCCTGGTGTGGATAGAGAACTACAACATCCAGTAAGATTAGCAAGAACTGTAGAGTTTAATTTTTTTTAATGGTAAAGGTTTTTTTTATTATGTTTAAATATACATCAGTATCTTTGCATTTTTTTTATTATTTTTAAATATACATCAGTATCGTTGCACGGACAATGTGGCGTCTGAGTGTCATTCAGTTTGATACAAAAATAATATTGATACAAATGAGAATTACTACATTGATCAAACTTACCTGGTTCTAATGTTATTATACATACCGTGTTTCCCCGAAAATAAGACCTACCCCGAAAGTAAGACCTAGCACTATTTTCTAAACCTGCCCTAATATAAGACCTACCCCGAAAATAAGACCTAGTGTAAATCTCCAGTTCCAGGAAGACTTTTCAGGGAGCAACCGTGCACCCGAAACACCCCCTACACACTCACACCCACTATTTGGCACCATAAATATATAAGACCTACCCTGAAAATAAGACCTAGTGTGTTTTTGGGAGCCAAAAAAAATATAAGACAGTGTCTTATTTTCGGGGAAACACGGTATTTGTGTCAGCACATAGTCCCTCATTCTTCAGTTATTCAAAATTCGCTACATCCTTCTAATAGTAATAATATTATTCTTGAGCATACCTGGTAACATCCTTTTCCAAAATCTGATCTTAACCTCTAATATTCACTTTAAATGTGTTATGCAAAAATATGTATAACAATATTCCCCCTATTTCTAATTTCTTAATCTATTCTAATTCTCAATATACCCAATCTTGGTTTGTTTGTTTTTTAAATCCTTTCTATGTATCATCTTTCACTCTCTTGGAAGTTTCACTTCTTCTCTTTTTAACTTGCCTCCCATACTCCTCCCTTGGCTCCTTATCTACATTTTTCGTGTTCAACCCAACCATTATTTCCATCTCCATTATTTTTTGCTGCCCATCCACCCACGAGTCTGCCAAATCCTCTGTCTCTTTTCCAAAAATATATTTCGATGTATTCAGTTCCATTTTTCTACCTCCTGGTATATATTCTCCCAACTTTATTTCACCCAACTTTATTATCTCCTCCTTTTTTTCTTCTTGTTCTATTTGTTGTGTTGTCTGTTCTATCTTGTCCTCTAACCTTCCAGTTATCTCTCTCATTTCCTGGGTTTTATTATAGAACTGTAGCGTTTAAGAGGTGGGTGAAACTAGACAGTTTAAGTAAGGTGTCTGAGTGTTCGTTATGAACAGACAAAAGTTTCTTGATGGTAACAGACCAAGCACTGATAGTATCTGGATGCTGGTAGTTGAAGAGATTGACAACTATTTGTTCAGAATGGTATAGAGAAGTCCTCTAAGGTTGCTTCCAACCTGATTATTCTATCTTCTATCTCAAGTTTTTATTGTTACAGGAGAAGCTTCAGTTGGAGTAGGGAGTCAGATTACTGCTTTACCTCCAGAGGAAAAACTGTCAGTGTTTAAATACTGAATACAGATAGTAGTCCTTGACTTATGTCCATTTGTTCAGAGATCGTTCGAAACTATGATGGAGCTGAATGATGGGACTTACGACTGGTGCTCAAAGTTACATGGGTTTCCCAGTCACGTGACTGTGATCTGGGTTCCTGGCCACCCATTCGCACTTACAATGGGGTGGCCAATTCCCCTGCGATCATGTATGGCCGCCATTTCCAATCTTCCCTGCCAGCTTCCTCAAAAAGGCAAGAGGGTACCTGGCAGGGAAAGTCATAAGTTGCTTCCTTCCTTTGGCACAGAACGCAGGTTCCCCTGAACTCCATTGGCTGGAAAGTATAACTTTTTTGAAACTGACTGAATTAGCAGAGATGGCGAAATTAAGTGCCTGGATAATGGACTAGACAGCTTTATAAGAGACTGGAAACCGTTTGTGAACTTTCCACGCGCTAAATACAATAACCGATGATTAACAGGGGGATTTGAAGATTAGTATAATGATTAGTTCAACCTGTTGACTGCTTTTTCTTCTTTCTTCTTTTATCTGTCTGTCTGTCTGTCTGTCTGTCTGTCTGTCTGTCTGTCTATCTATCTATCTATCTATCTATCTATCTATCTACCTATCTATCTATCATCTCTATCTATCTATCTATAGCTATCATCCGTAAAAGGGAGGAGAATTTACTGCTTTTTTTCTTTCAGCACCCAGCCAGGTTAGATCCTTCATGTTAAATGTTAAATTTAATGTTTTTCCTCCTTTCCAAAAAAAAATGTTTTTTTTTCTTTTTGTCATTGTTAGGGTGGAATGTATGTTTTTGTTTTGTTTCATTTTGTTTGTTTGACTATTTTATACTTTTATTTTGTACGATAAAACAATAAATTTACATTAAAAAAAGGTAAGTATCACTTTCTAGCATACAGACTTGAGGAGATCCGGTGTGCTGTACCGGAGAAATTCAGCTTGAAACGAAGCTCAGATCATAGGGATCCGTGCTTCTGTTCTCCAACCCAGCGGGCCAGTTCTGTGACAGAACAGAGCTGCTGTGACCTCTTTCAGCAGGCAGCTCTTTCTCTCCGTTTGTTTAGTGACCACACCTGGGATGGCCAGGAGAGCGTTCATTCAGCGAGACGATCATGTGGCTGAACAACCTTACTGATGGATGACTGTGATGGGCAGGCTCGTATTACAGCCAGAAGCCGAGGTCTACCTGTCCTAATGTAAGCTTCGGAAGCCATATTTTACTTAGAAGCTTCCATGCTGCCACATCTTAGTGCCTGGGAATTTGGGAGGGGGGATTTCATGGAGAGGTGGAAGTTTAGACATGACAACGTTCTTCTTATGATGTCAAGGATGCCAGCACCTGGAGGAATGTCTCCAGTTGGGACGATGGGTGATTGGACCATGTCATGGACTGGTGGGTGCATGGGGATGGGTTTTGATTTTCAATTACGAGGGGAAAACCCGGAACTCTTTTTTCTTTCCCAGGTCTGGGTTTTCCCAGATGTGCAGGTATGACTTCTCTCATGAATTCTTACTTGGATGAACTTTGTTTCTGAGTGCTGAATGAAATGGGAGTTTCATTGGAAGGCTGACACCTAACTACGCTGGCTGGCTTTTTCCAAAGCTGTGCAGTACATTGAAGAGGTCCATAAATACGTCTTCTTACCAGGAGGTCCAGGGTGCAGCCGTAACTCACTCCGATGGTGTTCATACGTTTTAAGTCCACATATTTGCCCACAGCTTTCAGCCCTTTCATGCAACCTCTGATGGAGCCTCCTTTAGGGAATATTTTCCTCAGTCTGAAAAACATGCGAGGTTGAGCAAAGGATATTTGTGTTTTTTAAAGGCTCAACATCTTTAGAACTCGGAGAGGAATCAGAAAGCACATAGTAGAGAGAGATGTGTGGTGTTGTGGCCTGCCAGTGGCCAGTGGAGCTGGCAGCAGATTCTGACAGTCAGAAGGTTGGGGAGGGACATGGGCCAGTCCTGGAGTCTGGGGAAGGCTATGATGAGTGCTCTGCGTTGGAGGCAGAGATAGGGCCAGGGCTGTCTGACAGTTATCAGCTGCCTTCAGAGTCGGACATCAGTGAGGAAGAAGAATAGCTGGAGCCTGTTCCCAGTATGCACATGTGCAGAGCTGCCAGAAGAAGGGAACAGCTAAGGAACAAGGGTCGACTTGGGAATAAAGCCACAGGTGGAGGATGAATGGCCCCTCCCAGAGGGAATAAAGAGGAGTGAAAGGGGAGTGGTGTTTGCAGGAGACAAATTAGTTCATTTGGATGAAGATCTGTTCCTGCATTTTTGCCAAGTATTGTCTGCTACAGTGTGGCATCTGAAAGATATTGGCCTGGCAACTCTCCAAGCCTGATAAAGGTCTGTAATTGTGAAATTTCTTGAAAGACTGTCGGCTGGGACTTTACTGGAGAGGAATTCACTGTAAACTAAATAAAAGGGGTTTATTGGGATGAGGAATTGGCTTTGTGCTGTTGGGGAATTAAGGAACAGAAGTAACTAAACTACCAACAAATGTTCTTTTTCCATACATCTCAGCCACCAAAGCAGAATGAAAAGAAATGGAAAGACTGGTTTAAAGAACTCCTGACCCCAATTGACCTTAGACACATTACGTCATAATAAAAACTGTACACACAAGGAAACAAAGTTCCACAATATGCAATCGTGAACACGAGAAAATCTTACTTTTCGGGCAAGATGGAGGTGGGCACCCCCCCTAAATAATAAGAGGTGGCCTTATGCAAATTGTTTGCCTGTTCAATCATGAAGACAGTCGATTGCTCCAGACGGACCAAAACGCGATCCTTGGAACCCATTTTGAAGAGAAATAGCTGGATCTGGAATTAGCCCAAGAAAAAAAAAATATTCATGGAATTGCTCACTCACAAAAGAGTTGGTTTCACTCAAGATTCAGACGTTCTTCTCGAAGTATCTCCTAAGCTAAGGAGACCACCACACTCTAGAAAACTAGAGTCTGGAGAAGAGCAACAAAGATGATTAGGGGACTGGAGGCTAAAGTATTATGAAGAACAGTTGCTGGAACTGGGTATGTCGAGTTTAATGAAAAGAAGGAAAAGGGGTCCTATGATAGCAGGACTCCAATATCTCAAGAGTTGCCACAAAGAAGAGGAAGTCAGTCAGCCAAAGCTCGATTCAGTGGGTTGGAACTGCATACAGGTAGTCCTCGACTTACGACCCTAATTAAAACCAAATTTCCATTGCTAAGAAAGGTGGTTGCCAATGGAGCTGAACCCAATTTTACGACTTTTTTTTTGCCATGAATGTTAAGTGAATCACTGCAGTTGTTAAGTGAATCATGTAATCCCTTAAGCAAATCCAGCTCCCCCCATTAACTAGTCCCATGGGCCAATAGGGTGAATGTTGCAGTGCTGCTGCAACTTTTGTAATTTTGGGGCTTTGTCGTAAACACCTGGGTGGGGGTTATCGCGGAACTTCGAATGGTCAGTAACTGAACTGTCCTACCTAGAAGATTACCTGTATATGCCATTTGCCACGTGACTTACCGTATTTTTCAGAGTATAAGACACACTTTTTCCACCCCCAAAAGTGGGTGGAAATGTCTGTGTGTCTTATACAGCGAAGTTGCCGCCCACCCGCCGGCCCGCACCCTTCGGCTTCTGTCTCCCAGCAATTTGCCTCCTTGCAGCAAACAGCAAACAGCCTGTTTCAGCTTCAGCACAGCCTGATTAGCACAAGCAGCTGATTGTCAGTTGGATCAGCCTCCCGACGATCAGCTGTTTCAGGCTGCAGGGATTGCCATTGCCTATTGCCACCTCTGCGTGCCCCATTTTTGGACTCTGCATCCCGTTTTCAGCCTCCATGCACCCCATTTTCAGCCTGTTCCGTGTGGCAGGGTCAGAATGAGCGGAAAATGAGGTGTGTGGAGGCAAAAAACAGGATGCGGAGGCCGAAGTTGGGGCGCGCGGAGGCAGCAATAGGCAATAGCCTGAAATAGCTGATCGTCGGAAGGCTGATCCAACCGACAATCAGCTGCTTGTGCTAATCAGGCTGTGCTGAAGCTGAAACAGGCTGTTTGCTGTTTGCTGTAAGGAGGCAAATGGCTGGGAGGCAGAGGCAGATTTTTTTTTTCTTGTTTTCCTCCCTAAAAGCTAGATGTGTCTTATACTTCAGAGCGTCTTATACTCCGAAAAATATGGCAATGGGTTGTAAGCGAAAGGACTGTGGTCATAGATCACATTTTTTCAGTGCTGTCGTAACTTCAGGAATGGTCGCTAAGCAAATTTTTGTAAGTCGAGGACTACCTGTAATTTGAAGTCCGTCACAGCCATTCTGTGGCCGTTAAAGTCTGAAATCCTTAACCCGTTGAAGAAAGAATGACAGAACGTACTTCTGCCTCAGGATGCAAAATTGGAAGAGTCATTACCGCTTTGTTTGCGTTGGTACTGACTATCATGGTGGCCTGATCCTTTGAAGTCATGTTCAGGCCTCCACCAAAGTCGTAATACAGCACCAGCTTTCTGTTTTGAACAGCCAAACACAGCAGCTGATTCTGTGGGAGGAAAAAGGACAAATCACTTTCAGGTTTTGGGGAGTCTAAAAGTCAACACCCTACTGTATATAAAACAGCAATGGCAATCGCACTTAGACTTACATACCACTTTACAGTGCTTCACAGCCCTCTCTAAGTGGTTTTACAGAGCCAGCCTATTTCCCCCAACAATCTGGGTCCTCATTTTACCAACCTCGGAAGGATGGAAGGCTGAGTCAACCTTGAGCCAATGAGATTCGAAGAATCAGTCAGCAGAAGTGGCCTGCGGTACTGCATTCTAACCACTGCGCCACCACGGCTCATTAAATCCCTAAAAGTAAAGGTTTCCCTGTCAGTTTCTAGTCCTGAACTCTAGGACACGGTGCTCATGTCTGTTTCTTGGCCGAGGGAGCCAGCATTGTCCAAAGACAACCTCAGTGGTCATGTGGCCAGCATGGCTATACCCCAAAGGGGCACGGAACACTGTTACCTTCCCACCGAAGGTACCTATTTATCTACTTGCATTTGCATGCTTTTAAACTGTTAAAGATGGGCAGGAGCTGGAGCTCACCCTGTTGTGTGTTGCACAGGTCTCAAACATGGGCTGTCCGCTTTCCAGCTGACAAGCTCAGTGTCTTTACCCGCTGAGCTGTCATGCCCCCGCCTACTCTACACAGTGCTGCATTAATCTGGATAAAAGCATGGGAAAATGAGGATTTTTTTTTTCTACATGTGCCTCCTCCAATCCACCCAAGAGGTTTTTGTGGCATGTCTTCTTTCTAACGCCCCTTGTACCAAGAACGGACTTGGTGTTCTGACCCAAACCCTTTTCCAATAAGACAAACAATAACTAAAGGGAACAGAAACCTTTTAATGAGTCTTATGAATCGCCGGTTAAAAGGCTGCTGAAAACTAATTAACTTTGATAAGCACAAACCTTGCCAGAACTGTGCACGACTGCCAAGAATCACAGATAAGAAATACTTCACAACACAAGAGTCTTCAAATACCAACCGTAATGTCCACGAGGCTGAGTTTCAAAACGTCTTTGCTTCCTGCAAAGAACGTTTGCTTCATAGCTGCCTTTTATCTTCTTGAAGGAGGGGCCATTACCTTGCAGCCTTACTCCTGAGTCGCCTGTGCTGTTGCAGCTGCTCTTTCCTGTGAGCAATCCTGCGCACACACGCACTTGGCACAGGCTCCTTGGGAACCTCATCACTGCTGCCAGCCCCCACAATCTCTGAAGGCAGCAGCCCACTCCCTAATGGTCCTGGCCCCTTCATCTGAGTCCTCACTCTCCTCAGCCATCCACAGCTGCTGACGGCTAACCACAACACTTGGACCAAGCAACCCAGGTCCTTGCCAGGTGATCAAGTATGACCAATTGAAGCGACACCTGCCTGATATTTCAAGAAGAAAATGATGCCGTGATAGGACACCAACCGCATCTCCTGCTCAAAACGTTTGATAGAGCCCGGTTGGCTCTCAAAGGTGATTTCCGCATATCCAGTCCCGTCAAAATAGGAGCCATCGGTCAGCCAGGGATCGCCCGTTGATTTAGACCTTTGAGAAGAAGGAAAGAGCGGATGAGTGATATGCCCAATCTACACAGCTTGTATTCCAGAAATTTAGAATTTGGAGAAATTTTTTAAAAAAACACATGTTAGTTGTATTTTGAGGAAGGAACACTGGAATAGAATAACAGAATAATTGTCACTTTGAATGTATGCTAATTGGCATACGTTAAAATGAAATTTCGTTGCATGCAGCTCTCAAAGGGTCACCAACGCTGATATATACTATGTGAACATGACTAAATAAATAAATACAAAATTATGCATATACCCACATATATTAAAGGACAGAGAGAAACAACACAGTCTAGTTTGGATGTATACATGTACATGGCAAGAAAAACGAATCTTACGAGTTTACCAGATGGATGGCATAGGGAAGAAAGCTGCTACAGAATCCGGTAGTCTTGCTGGAAATACTTCGAAACCTCCTCCCAGAGAGGAGCAACAGAAACAGACCATGAAGTCTGTTGGGGTATGTATAGGGTCTCTAACAATGCTTTGAGCTCTAAGCACATAGCGCTTATAAGCAGCATCCTGAATAACAGGAAGCGAGCTTCCTATCATCTTCTCTGCTGCCCTCACCACTCTCTGTATGGACTTTCTATCTGAGGCACTGCTGCCACCAAAACAAGGGATGCACTTTGTTAAAGTGCTCTCAATCGTGCCTCTGTAAAAAGTGGCCAGGACAGAAGGAGAAAGATGTGCTCTGCTCATCCGATGCAGGAAATGCAGACGCTGGTTTGCATGCTTCACTAAGGATGACGTATGGAGAGACCAGTTCAGATTGTAAAAGACACTGTTTGTTTCAACACAGACACTGAGTTTAACTTGATGGAATCTTCCTATCTCTGGGCAGGAGATCAGCAAATCAAATTTTATATATAGGTACTCCTCAACTGACGACCATGCTTTTAGTGATCATTTGGGGAAAAAAAAAGATTTGCAGCCAGTTCTTGCCCATAAAATCACTGCAGCATCTTTACAGTCACCTGATCAAAATTTGGGCACGTGGCAACTGGCACGGGTTTAAGATGGACGTCATGTGATCGCCATTTGTGACTTTCTCAGCCAGCTTCTGGCAAGCGAAGTCAGATTCGCTTAACAGCCGCAGTGATTTGCTCAACCAAAGGTTATAAAATTGTGTGCGACTCACCCAACATCTTCCTTGCTTAGCAGTGGAAATATTGGTCTGAATTGTGGTCGTAAATCGAGGACTACCTGCACCGTGTCCATTTTCTCAACCGTATCATCCAGTGGTGGGATTCAAAAAAATTTACTACCAGTTCTATGGGCGTGGCTTGATGGGTGTGGTTCAGTGGGTGTGGTGTGGCTTGGTGGGCATGGCTTGCTGGGCCTGGCAGGGGAAGGATACTGCAAAATCCCCATTCCCACCCCACTCCAGGGGAAGGATACTGCAAAATCCCCATTCCCTCCCCACCCCACTAACCTGCTTTGCAGCTCCGTTCTTCTGTGCAACCAAAGAAGAGCCAGCTGATCAGCTGGGACTCAGTCGGCAGAGAACAGACGGGGGCGGGGACAGTCAGAGGTGGTAGTTGCCGGTTCTCCGAACTACTCAAAATTTCCCCTCCAGAACTGGTCAGAACCGGCTGAATACCACCTCTGGTATCATCACCAAGTTTACCTTGTGCAAGGCCTCTCCGCAGTGGTGTCGAGATGGAACGTGCGCTGGAAATTGTACAAGCTCATCACCTCTTCATTAAGGTAATCCATCTCTATACAGCCTCGGTAGTTAGGATAACGCAGAGGGAGAGGAGGCTGTTGAGGGGGAAAATAATCCATTTGCTGAACGCTGTGTTTCATTTTCTCAGCAGAAATAAACACTTCCATTTGGTTATTAAGGCTACAAGTTGGTTGCTTCTGTAGCTTCTTGCTTCCTGCTTCAGTTACCTAACTGTCCTGCCTTTGAAATCCCAACCTCTGTCAGAATTGCCATCATATCCTTGAGCTTCGTGTTCACTAGCTGCAAGTCTGCCACGAACTATGAGTGGAAGGAGCTGAGGGGTGCAGGAAGGCTAAGAACTCATTGTACATTCCCGAGGTATCATTTCAAGGTCAAAAGAGCTGGGGAAAGAATGCAACGGCTCACCAACCAGCCCACCGTTGAAGAGATTGTTCCCAATAAGGGACCCGCAGAGGGAAGGATCTAGACGGAGAAAGTTAACTGGGAAATTTTGGTGTGTGAACTTCAGTTCTGGCTTTTCTATATTGTATTGCACTTGGCTTTTGGTGAAGTGTATCTTTTGATCCAAATGACGTCAAGGATCTTTCTTGCCTAGGGAACCAAGTTGGGACAGGTCTGACAGCCTTGCTTGATGGTAACAGAAGACAGTCTCTGGTTACCAGCCCCCTTAAATATGGATTTCCCAGGGAAAAGCGACTTGAGTCATATAATTAACTGCCAGTTGAAGTTCCTTGCGAAACCCTTAGCTTACTTAAAATAGTTATACGTTTTGTATAGAGAACATAAAGCCAGTTAGATCTAGTAGTTAAAGCACTAGGCTAGAAATCAGGAGACCTTGAATTCATGTCCCACCTTAGGCATGAAAGACCTCTGGGTGATTTTGAGCCAATCAGCAGGAGTCTCTGAGTTCTAGTCCCACTTTAGTAATGAAAGTCGGGTGGGGGCCAATCACCAGGAGCCTTTGAGTTCTAGTCCCGCCTTAGGAATGAAAATCTGATGGGTGACTTTGGGGCCAATCACCAGGAGTCTCTGCATTCTAGTCCCTTCTCATTAAATACTTCAGCCAGTTCCTTATATTCTGTCGGATATAATGTGTTCTTGGATAGTTCTTTTAATCGAGTTTTCCAACCCTATTTTCACGTTGCCTGTTTCTATTGGATGAGGTCCTACTTCGAGTCTTAGCTTCCTAAACCCTACTTCCCACCATATGGTAGGCTTCCATTTATCTAACCAGGCTAGACCAAGTATTACTGCCTCTGTCATATGTCGAACTACTCCAAATGAAAGCCACTCCCATCTGGGTGATTTTGGGACCAATCACCAGGGGACTGAGTTCGAGCCCTGCCTGAGGCATGAAAGAAGGGTGGGTGACTTTTGGGCCAATCCCTCTCCCTAAGCCTTACGCATCTCACAGGGATGTTGTTGTGGGGAAAATAAGAGGAGGAGGGTATGTTGGATATGTTTATCGCCTTGAGTTATTGGTAAAAAAGATAAAGGCGGAACACAAATTAAACAAACAAATGCAATCATAGGTATAAAAGAACTTCATAACTTTTAAGAAAGCTAAAAGGGTAACGGGCTAATCATGAAGTCACCAATTGCAAACTACTAGTTTATGCAACCTGATTCTAAAAAGCAGAAAAAAATACCCCTTGTCCAACACAAGCAGCCTACTCAACTGAACTCACCGTGAAGCTGGAAGGGTAGCCACCCATGTACAAAACGGTGTTATGGGGCCTGAAGTTGAACAGTCCATATTCTCCTTTGGCAACGCTGTCCCCCTTGGTTTCATGCAGGGTTTGCTTCTCCACCGTCACAGACATGTGTCCATACTGCAAGATCCTACAAACCAGGAAGGCATTTTGTGATGACCCGGAGCGTGTCACAAAGACAACACAGCCAGAGAATAAGTATGAGTCCCTTTATTAACTCCAACTTTGCCTCCAACATTCCGGTTACTCTCCGGTCTGGAGAAAAACTCGCCAACGAACCTGCAACAGCCTTTGGCTGCAGATACTCCAGTCCAAACGTTGTAAACAGAAAACTTTAAACTATAAATCCAACAAGGCAAGATAAGGAGTTCCAGAAGTGAAGTAACATGTCAGTAAATTAAACCAGTTGAGAGGATGCCAGAAACTCAGATAACAGCAGCCAACACTAGATGAACTCAGCGTTTGTTCCTGACAACTGGAACAAACTGCCCCTCCCAACTGGTTCTCCTTTAAACTCCATCCCCAGGTGTGCCTTGTGAAGGGAATCATGGCCCTTTCCTAACTCGTAAGCCACGCAATCCATGTTGCTCTCTTCTCTGTTCTTCCCTAGGATGAAGAGGGGGTGGGCCTTGGTCTTCCTCTGAACCCCTCTCCCTTGTTATACCTCTTCCCTGCTCTGCCCAGCCTGACTTTGCTCTTCCCTAGTTTCCTCCACAGCCAATGGAACCACACTCCCACTCCCTGTCAGCTGTTCATCTTCCCCCTTGGATTGAGACTCCGACAGGAACATGACACATTTGCTGATTTCTAGGCTATCCCTCCTATCCCTCTTGCCAGCATTCAAGAATGCCCACAAAAATAAAAATAATATGAACCAAATGAAAACATAAGCAAAACTGCAGCGGAATGTTGACAAAATCCATGGTACAAGGAAAAGAAGGCAAACTCCAGCCCCAAGATGGCTTCTTTCCAAGAGGCCTGACAGAAAGCACTCTAGGAGCAAAGGAGATTACTTCAACCTTCAAAACAATTTTCTCTCTTCTACCAAGTAGTACAGGTAGCACTCAACTTACAACACTTTGTTTAGCGAATGTTCAAAGTTACAACAGCACTGAAAGGACCTTTTTTTCACACTTACAATCATTGCAGCAGCCCCATGGTCATGTGATCAAAATTTGGACGCTTGGCAATTATCCTCACATTTATGACGATTGCAGTGTCCCGGGGTCATGAGATCCCCTTTTGCGACCTTTGGACCAGCAAAGTCAAGGTGGATGCTAGATTCAGTTCACCATGTTACTAACGTAACAACTGCAGTGATTCACTTAACAACTGAGGCAATGTTGTAAATGGAGGCAAAACTCACTTAATGATCGTGTCACTTAGCAACAGCCATTTGGGGCTCAATTGTGGTCGTAGGTAGAGAACTCCATGTACTGATTGTAGAGAGCAATTTTACCTCAGAAACTCTCGTCCATGGATCCACTATGGAACATCGATTTTTGAAGCCTGTTCCCCCTGTGCCCCCTGCTTTGTTCCTCCATACCTGTTGATCCTGACAGTAGCAAACTGTTCTCCAATTTCTTCATCGACTGTCAAATGTGTTGGTTCATCATCTCCTAGTTTGTAGATCCATTCCACTTTGTGGTCTTTAAGGATGAGGCCCATGTAATCCCCAGTGGCCTGGAAAATACAAAGAACATGAGTGAACTTGGTTTGGTCATCCAACCTGGGGCCCAGATTGTATGAATGAGCCTGGTTTTTTTTTTGTTATATTGATTGTGAGATGCTGCAACTCTCTTCCTTTATTCTTTATTCTTTCATTCAATTTCTATAGGCATCCAACTCAACCAAGTGATTCTTGCATGGCTAACAATTCGACAATGGCAAAACTGTAAAACCATTAAAACAGTAAAATAAAAATGATAAAAACATCCAGAAAATAAATACACACAATAGCCAAAATAATTAACCAATAATAAAGCCAAGAAATGAGACTTCAGAAGCAGAAAACAGCAGAAGCAAACCACATTTGTATTTTAACATTGCTCTAGTTAAACTAAACTTTAAGTAACATTTTCCAAAATGCAAAATCTGAGGAAGAAATAGCAATCAAAGATATTGGGGCAATGAAGAGGAACTCGAACAGAGCTAAATCTATGTTACACCAACAGTGAATATCAGTTAAATTGAATAACAACTGCATAGTAATGCTAACTTTCCCAAACAAATGTGAAAAACAAACTACCTTTATACTTCCTATCCCAAGCCCACTGGGTTGATCTTTACTGTTTCTTGATTTGTTTCCTGAGAACTTACATCCTTTTGTCCCAGGTACAACACAAAGCGTGTAGACTCATCCTGTGGTTTGTCTCTCTTTTTGGAGTCTGGGTTCTGAATATAGAATTTGAGGGATGTGTAGGCAGCCAAATCTTGCAGATTGCTAGGAATCCGGATTTGCACACCAGAAGTGCCATTGAACTTCACTGGAACTTTAATCTAGAAGCCAAAAGATCATAGGAACAAACATATGATACTGGACACTTCAAGCTTGGCACTGAAAAGTACTGTGGTCCCAGCAGGATTCACTATTTTGATACTAAAAATTGCAACTTTTCTTGTTGTCTTCTAAGCCAAGGGTACGGAGAAAATGGCAGGGGGTCACAAATGGTGATCACACAACCATGGCACACTGTGACTGTGTGGGATTGACTGAGCAACAGCACCGGGCACTGCCTCAATTGCTGTCGTAAGATGGCAAGCTCACCTGATGTCGTTGTTTACAAATGGATCATTTAGTGACAGAATAACGGAGTTGGAAGGGACCCTGGAGGTCTTCTAATCCAACTCCCTGATCAAGCAGGAGACCATTTCAGACAAATTCCAATCAATCAAAACCTCCAGTGTTGGAGCATCCACAACATCTGAAGGGAAGTCGTTCCACTGATTAATTGTTCTAAGTATTAGGAAATTTCTCCTTAATTCCAGGTTGCTTCTCTCCTTGATGAGTTTCCACCCATTTTTTCTTGTTCTGCCTTTAGGTGATTTGGAGAATAGCTTGACTCCCTCTTCTTTGTGACAGCCTCTGAGATATCGGAACACTGCTATCATGTCGCCCCGAGTCCTTCTTTTAATTAAACTAGACATAACCAATTCCTGCAACGATTCTTTATATGTTTTAGCCTCCAGTCCCCTAATCATCCTCGTTGCTCTTCTCTGCACTCTTTCTAGAATCCAATTCTAGAGCCTTGGTGGTGCAGGCTGTTAATAGCCTAGCACTTAGCTCCAGCTGCCTGTAATTAGTGCAGGCTCGAATCCCACCAGGCTCAAGGTTGACTCAGCCTTCCATCCTCTCAGGGTAGGTAAATTGAGGACCCAAGATTGTTGGGGGCAGTAAGCTGACTTTGTAAAAATGCCGCTTAGTAATAAGCAGGCATATACAATGGAAGGAAGGCTATTGCTGAGCACATTGGGTTGTGCTCCAAAAATTGTAAGCTGCCCTGAGTCACCGGAGAAGGGCGGGATATAAATATGAATTTAAAAAAAATAAAAATCTAAACATCTTTTTTTATCAATAAGCAGGGACTGCCTGTAATCACAAATCTGGCCCTTGACTGACCAGATTGTGTACACAAGTTTTAAGACAAGGTGATCTCCTCTTAAGGACCTAAACTCCGACATATAACTTGGTTTTGAAGTCCCACCCTGGCGGAGAGCAGGATCATCAGACATTGGGTGAACTTTAAGCCTTCTTACCTTACTGACAGCATTCCGGGCCAATGAGATGAGTTGGCGCACTCGCAAGATATTGTCCAAAACCGTTGCGTTGTGGCTTCTTCTGTTTTCTAAGCTGGTCAGCTTTTCCAGGAGGACTGGGAGGGTGTTTTCAAGACTTGAGACTGGACAGCCAAATTTTTGAGAGGAACCCAGACGCCCCAGTGGGAACATAAATGGGTCACAGAGAGAGCATGTTATGCATGATAGATTACAACTGAGTTCTAAAAAGGAGTTTAGAATCTTCTATTCAAAATTGCCTTCAATGTAATTATGAGCTCTGATAATTTCATTATTTATTTCTGATGACATTTCAGGGCAAGAGAGGAGAAAGCAAATATAGAAGAGGAGACAGAATCATACAGAATCTGTAGGTTTTTTTTAAAAAATAAGACTGAAGAAAACCCGAAAGTAAAGAAGATAGAACAATTTGCATCTTTTTTCTTTCAGCATTCTGTCTCAAAAAATGACACACTGGAAGAAAAATGGAAGAAAATGCATAAAAGGGAAACAAGAAAAAAAAGAATCTAACTGATATTTTGCACCTGACATTTATATCCTACCTTTATTATTTATATAACTAACTCAAGGCACTGAACATAGCTCACTCCTTTTTCCTCACAAGAGTTTCCATGCCTAAGGTGGGTCTAGAACTTAAGTCTCCTGATGATTGACCCAAAGTCACCCAGCCGACTTTCATACCTAAGGTGGGACTAGAATTCACCATCTCCTAGAGCAGGGTTCTTCAAACTTGACAGCTTTAAGACTTGTGGACTTCAACTCCCAGAATTCCTCTTCTAGTCATGTTAGCTCGGGAATTCTGAGAGTTGAAATCCACAAGTTGCTAAGTTTGAAGCCCTTGTCCTAGAGATTGGCCCAAAGTCACTCAGCCAGCTTTCATGCCTAAAGTGGGACTAGAATTCACAGTCTCCCAGTTTCTAGCCTGGTGCCTTAAGCACTAGACCAAACTGGCTCTCAAAAAAAATTAAACAACATTTCCTCAAAAGGCATTTATATCCAAATCCTCTTCCAAAGCATTTATAATAAAAAAAAGAGACTCTATACCCACAAACGATCCCACTTTATCCAAAGAAACGGAAAGACTGAAGGAATGGGAATTACCCACCAGTATTCTTGACATCACGGGTAGCTTGATTCAAATCTTCACTTCTTAGATCTCCATACTGTTTTTTCCACTCGTCCATGTTTCTTTTCATGTCACTCAGTTTTCCTTCCATCGCAGCCACTGTCTCGTTGGCTTTTAAGGCTGCGTCTTTGGCCTTCTGGATTTTCTCTGATGCATCGTCTTGCAAATGAAAAGAGACAGGGCGCAAAATTAAAAAAACAACAGCAACCAAGCTGCCAGAATTTAGATGAAAGAAATGTGCCGAGTCGAGTGGCTCAAAGCCCACAGCAGTTCAGATTCATTTAAACTCAGGAAGAACAAATACAAAAATCACCTAGCGTAAAAATCGTTCTCTGTGGTTCAGAGAAAATCATTAGCCAGGAGTACAACTCATTGCATTTCATGCATTAATGTTATATGAATGTTGTATGATGTTGTTTGACTGGCAAAGTGATGGGAAAAATCTATTATTTATTTACTTATTTTAATTTATTTATTAAATTTAAATGCAGCCCATCTCACTATCAAGCGACTCTGGGTGGCTTATGGTACCATAAATAACAAGACAGACAATGAAAAAGTTAAAAATATTATTATAGTTCGTCCCTGATCTACAACCATTCATTTAGTGACTGTTCGAAGTCACAATGGCACTGAAAAAAGTGACTTACGACCGTTTTTCAAACTTACGACTGTTGCCGCATCCACCTGGTCATGTGGTTTACATACAAATGCTTGACAACTGACTCACACTTATGACGGCTGCAGTGTCTCGGGGTCAAGTGATCCCCTTTTGCGACCGTCTGACAAGCAAAGTCAATGGGGAGGCCAGATTCACTTAACAACCATGTTACTCACTTAACAACAGCGGCAAGAGGGGTCGTAAAAGGAGACAAAACTTACTTAAGAAATGTCTCTCAAAAACTGGTTGTGAAGGTTGCAAATGGCGATCACATGATCCTGGAATCCTGTGACTCTTGTAATACATGCCAGTTGCCAAGCATCCAAAATTTTCATCACCTGACCATGGGGATGCCACAACAGTCGTTAAGTGTGAAAACTGCTCATAAGTCAAGGTTTTCAGAGCCGTTGTAACTTTGAATGGTCAGAAAGCAAATGGCTGTAAGTCAAGGACTACCAGTATGGTTGTTTGGGAAAGCTCTGAAGTCGTTATAAGCATTATAGGCTTACCATGGACCATGTCCAACTTGTTCTTTGCTGAGTTCAGCTGGTTCAGAAGTTGCTCCTTCTTGGTTTGAGTGCCAGCCAATTTTTTTTTGGCTGCCTCCAATGCTCCCTTGACTTGGATTAAAATGAAAAAAAAAAGTACAGAGTTATCAAAGTTCAAATCAGGATTTTGGGAAATAACATTTCAATTAGCAACATTGCTAATTAGCAACATGGGGTTACGAATGTTGAGATGTACCAAGACATTCCAGAACTGTGTTCTCCAATCTGGGAATTGGGACAACTCGCCACGGGACAATTTAACAATTCTATTTAATTATTTAAAATAAATAAAAAGTTATTTTAATTTTTGCAATTCACATTTAATTCTGTCCCTCGCTTTGCACCCTTTCCTTAAAGATTCTATTCTATCATTTCTTTGATATTAGTGTAACTCCTGTCCCACAGTGAGTTGGCCATTGTGAGTTGTCTTACAGCCAAGTTGGCCGTGGCAATTCGGCATTGGTGAGTTGGCCGTGGCGAGTTGGCCATGGCAAATTGTCATAGACCCCTCTAAACCTTATTACTATTATTATTAAACTACTATTACTGCTTTGCCTGTCCCATTGATAAGAGAGCTGCAGCTTAACCCCAAGAACAACACAAAAGAAAGCGTACACCCACTTTTACCAATTCCAGATGATCTGGAATCGAAATGAAAGAAAAAAATGAAGTATAATAAGAACTGTTTTCAACTGCATTGTTATTCTTGCAACCTTTTGCCTTGTACCAAAAAGCAAGACAAGAAACAATGGATGGAAACAAATCAAGGAGAGAAGTGACCTAGATAGAACTAAGGAGAAATTTCCTGACAGTGAGAACAATTAACCTGTGGAAAGAGTTGCCTGCAGAAGTTATGGGTGTTCCAACCCTAGAGGCTTTTAAGAAAAGAATGTCTGGAATGATGTACAGTCCTCTGCTTGAGCAGGGGTTGGGGTAGAAGACCTTTAAGGTCTCTTCCAATTCTGTTATTCTGACTTTATATCCTGCTTTTCCATTTCCTATAAAACTGTCCCAACTACCTAAACCAACAGAGGTACACACAAAATAACATATATTCTCTTCCTTACCTAGAACAAACACACATTCTATGGCTCAGGTGTTTGGCTGGATCAGTTCTGGGCAGGCTGTAATCAGACCGAACCAAAACATTCCATCCTCCATTGATCCATTAAGGACAATAAAGAGCCATCCAAGCATCAGATGATAATGCCGCATGTGATATGCAAGCATGGCGAATGGGGCTAAGAGGAAAGACCCAGATGAGAAGAAGGGTCTCCTATGTGGTGGCAATGCCCAGAAGTTAAAAAATATTGGATGAGGATACAAAGATGGCTATTAGAAATTACAGAATGCCAATTAGAACTCAAACTGGAAATATATTTATTAGGAATAATTAAGGGAAAATTTAGCAAGCCGATCCAATACATCATTATACATATTATAACGGCGGCGAGGATAGCTTTTGCACAGGGCTAGAAAAAAAAAGATACCATCGGAAGAGTACCTGATACAAAAAATAATGGACTGTGGGGAAATAATGGATAAATTCACAGCGGAATTAAAAGGCAAGGATGAATTGGACTATTCTGTGATTTGGGATAGGTGGTACAAATGGGTAGAATATAGAAATAAGAATTGATGTAGAGGTATAAAAGCAAATATATGTATTATTAACAGAACAATGCTGTTAATGTAAATAGAGATTCGTAATTTTGTTTTTAAAAATAAAATAAATAAACATAAAAAAGAGAGAGGAGGGTCTAATGGACCAGTTGGATGGAGAAGGTGCTGCTGGTATCTTGCTCACCTCCGCTGAGCTTCCTTTGCTCTTCCTTCGCAGCTTCTTCTAAAGCACTGCTATCTTTCTTCATCTCCTTTGCTCTGTCTCCAAGGTTATGTCTGAGGACGTTCTGCAAACATAGAAGATTAAGTGGTCCCACCTCACTTACCCAGTAATTCACACAGAACATTCTGAACCCACGCCTTTTACAAGAGTTTTAGCCTCCATTGGTTGTCTTCTCTTGGGTGCTCACTCTTCCTCCTCTGGTCTCTACTGTTCATTGGTGGTATGCTGTCAGTTTGCACCGGTTCTAGCAATCCTGTAGCGCTGGTCAGGAGTGGCCCCGCCCACCCACCCTTTCCTGTCCTGTTTCCTTTGTTTGTAGCTCAGCTGATAGGTGTGGCAGAGCGGATTGCTGCGCCTCAGCTGTTTTACTCACTGGCACCGACGGTAAGTTTTCATGCTTAAAACTGCCTGTTTTAAAACGCTGCCCGCGTGCCCACAAAACGCAACCAAGAAGCTTCTTCAGCTCTGACTGGATATGGAAGGATTTATACTCCTTGCAGACAGCTGGTCATTTGCATTCTTTCAGAAAGTCGTTGAGGCCCCTGGAGGTTTATCTGTGTTCTTAGGGTCACCTGAGTACTACTAATGGTTCCTCTAGTCTGCAATTTTTCTGGAAATCCGTTTATACTCTCACACCATTCCAAGGGCGTTCATCCCAAATTGCATAGCTAAAAGTCTATAGACCCTGAGTACACAGCTAAACCTCCAAGTGGGCTCAACGACTCTCTAAAAGGACACAAATGACCAGCTGTCTGCAAGGAATATAATTCCTTCCATTCTCCACCATCCAGCCAGAGTTGAAGAAGCTTCTTGGATGAGAAGCGAAACATCTTCAAAGAAAAAACAAGAAAGTCCAGTTGCCACCTTTGGGATGACTGTATACTTGCTTAATCCATTTTTCAACAAGGACTGAGTCTCCATCCTTGACAAGACACCATTCTTCCAAATACCGTTCCCAATTTTGCTAATGCTGAACTGAATTATTTTTGTGTCGTTTATGAAATTAAACCAGTACAATTGGAAGAGAGATGTGCAATTAACTGGATGAGGGAGGTAGCAATTGCATAGACATGTTGATTGGCAACCTCTCCCATGTCCTCAAGCAAAAACTGTCAATTCTTCTTTGTCAAGGTTGTTTTTCTTTGAATAAGCTGTGCTACTCTAACCATTTATCTGCCAAGTATCTGTAAATTATCTAAGGAGAAAGCAGTCTTCCATGAAAGCCTCAGTTGTCTCACTAGAACAACAAAATTATTGTACCGGATAATAGAGGGAAGTTGACTGCCAGGTCTTGGCAGGTGAGCTGGCGTTAGCCCTCTTTCCAATGGAGTTTGCACGACAAATATTCCTACCTTCAAAGCTTCATCAGAAGCATGGGTGGCTTTGCTGGCTGCCTCTTCTGCATTCCTCACCGCCTCAATGATGCTGGCATAGGCATTGGAAGCATTGATGGCTCTTTGAATAAAACCATCCTGGTTTGTGCCATGGATAATGCTGTTTTGGAGAACAAAAAAATAGACCTTTTTGTCAACTCATAAAACATTCCTATGCCTGTTTTAGTACTAGCCATAAAAAAGGGGGGAAGCGAAAGTACATTCCAACTCTTATCTTTAAAAGATTGTAACTAAAATACCAGAGTTTTTGCCCCCGAATATATTTAATTGGAGAACGTGAATGATGACACCCAGCCTGTGAACGTGCTCAATTGGAGAATCTGGTTTATGAGACACCCAGGGGGGAGGGGGGAAACAGGGCCACAGGTAACAGTAAATTACGTATGCCAGAGTTGGCTTCATGCAGGGCAGTACCAGTATGTCGCCTCTAATGAATCCTTTGAAGTTTATTGAAGTTTGGCTCGAGAATCATGATTTAATTAGGGCGATTGCTGGAATCCTGACACTGTTTTTATCAGAAGTCCCAACTGGGTTCCTGCTGTTAACAGAAGGCCTGAAGTTTCAATAGTGCTGTTACTTTCTATTCCCTCACAATTTCAGGACAGGTAGGCCTTGACTTTCAACTGTACATTTAGTGACCATTCGAAGTTACTACGGCATTGAAAAAAGTGACTTATGACCATTTTTCACACACACAACTGTTGCAACATTCCCACAGTCACGTGATGAAAATTCAGATTGACTCATATTTATGACGGTTGCAGCATCCTGAGGTAATTTTGCAACCCGTCCAGGTGTCTTCTGACAATCCAAATCGTCGAGGGAAACTTTATTCACTTAGTGATTCACTTAGCAAGTGCAGTGATCTGCTTAACAACTGGGGCAAGAAAGGTCATAAAATGAGACAAAATCCATTTAACCAATGTCTCGCCTACCAACAGAAAATGGGCGCTCAGTTATGGCCATAAGTCGAGGACTGCCTGCAGAAGGTAGCTTGCAGAAGAGCTGGTCAATTTATGGAGGCTAGAAATCCAGTTTCATGGCTGGGTTCCTAAGTTCCATTACCAACAGTGGTGGGAGGCTTCTGGTTCGGGCTGGTTCTAGAGAACTGGTGGCTCTGATGATCAGCTGGCCCCGACCCCCGACCCTGCCCTATCCTGTCCTATATTTCCACGTTTTTCAGCTCAGCTGATTCGTGCGGCACAGTGGATTCCTGCACCTCAGGTGTTTTACTTACCAGGGCTGCCCTAGAAGGTAAGCTGTAGTGCTTGAAATGGGTGTATTTTGAATGCCGTGTGCACGCACAAAGCGTGCTCTCATAGAACCAGTAGTAAAAATTTTTGAATCCCACCATTTATTACCAATTATCTCTTCTCACTTCCATGCCTTTGAAGGACTAACCAACCAGGACTAGGAAAGGATGTGGAAAGACCTGAAATTTCTCTTCCTTGCATCTGCAATAGTACCATCAGAAAGAAGAAACCAGGTCTATAAAAATACAGGAATCCAGGGGTTTTGAAATAGGCTAGATCAGTGAGGGCTAACCTTTTCGTCGTTGTGTGCTAAAAGTGCGTGCACATGCACGTGTCCGTGCACCCATAATGCAAT
Organism: Naja naja; assembly: GCA_009733165.1. NCBI lineage: Eukaryota > Metazoa > Chordata > Lepidosauria > Squamata > Elapidae > Naja > Naja naja. The sequence goes on along the minus strand of CM019150.1, from coordinate 13,046,707 downwards.
GCACGATGCCCCCTTCATGCACTGTGAACCTCTGCACATGTGTGCGTGACCCCTGTGCACCTCTGTGCATGCTCACATGACCCCCCCATGTGTGCCCCGCCTCCCTGCACATGCGCATTCATCTTCCGCGCACACCTCGCCTCCTGGGCATGCACGGCAGATACCCAACAATCAGCTGGCTGGCGGGAGGCGCGTGCACATCCGTAGTGGATCTGTTCCGGGTGATGGCTCGCGTGCCTGCACGCATGCCATAGGTTTGCCATCATGGGGCTAGATTATGACTTTAAAAAGGATGATAAAATACTACAGGTTCAAAAGTAAAACCTAGTAAAACTGCTGGGGAGAGGAGCCACTTAGGTGGTTCCGCCCCAGACGCCTTATGGACCCGGAGCGGTTCCAGGCAGAACTGGGGTTTTTCCCCCTTCCCTTGCCCACAGCTCTGTCGAGGATCTGGTGGTTGCTTGGCAACAGGCTGCGTCGGATGCCCTCGACAGGGTTGTCCCCATGCGACCTCACACGTTGTGGATCCCGTTGGCTCCTTGGTATACGGAGGAGCTCCGGGAGATGAAACGTCGCCGAGGGGCTTAGAGAGCAGGTGGAGGTCCACCCGCTCCCAGGCCGACGAGCCCAGCTAAGAGCCCATGTTAGATTCTACCTGGTTGCTATGAGAGAGTGGCGAGAAGGGCTTATCTCTCCACTCTCATAGCGCCCGCAGATAACCGCCCGCCCTGTTTCGGGTTACCCGCTCTCTCCTTCGCTTAGGGAGGGAGCGGACCCATTGCGGGAAGAGCTGAGGAGTTTGGCCAATATCTGTCGGATAAGATCGCTCAATTCGGGCGGGTTGTCCTCTGATTTGCAGTGGTCTGAGGATCGGGATGCAAGTAGTCTGGCCAGTGTGATTTGGGATGAGTTCGATCCTGTTTCTGAGGATGAAGTGGACGGATTATGCGGCTTCCTGAGTTCCACCACATGTTTGTTGGACCCGTGTCCCTCCTGGTTAGCTTATGCCGCCAGGGAGGTCACCTGCGGCTGGCTCCGGCAGTTGTCAACGCTCGCTAAGGGAGGGTGTCTTTCCCGCCGCCTTGAAGGAGGCGTGGTGAGACCCTCCTGAAGAAGCCTGCCCTGGACCCGCCGTGTTAGAAACGTCCAGTCTCCAACCTTCGCTTTTAGCGAAGGTTGTTGAGAGTGTGGTGGCTCGGCAGTTTCCACTTTTCCTGGATGAAGCGGACTACCTGGATCCGTATCAATCGGGCTTCCGCCCTGGTTACAGCACGGAGACGGCATTGGTCGCACTGATGGATGATTCTGGAGGGCCCGGGACAGGGGTTTTTCCTCCGTCCTGGTCCTATTAGACCTCTCAGCGGCTTTTGATACCATCGACCATGGTATCCTTCTGCGCCTCAGGGGTTGGGTATAGGGGCACTGTACTTCAGTGGTTCACCTCCTACCTCTCGGGCGGTCGCAGTCGGTACTGGCGGGGACAGAGGTCCACCTCGAGGGTGCTCTCTTGTGGGGTCCTCAGGGTCGGTCCTCTCCCCTGCTATTTAACATCTATATGAAGCCGCTGGGTGAGATCATCCGTGGTTTCGGGTGAGTTTTCATCAATATGCAGATGATACTCAGCTGTATATTTCCACCCCAACCAGATCGGTGATGCCCTCTCCCTGATGACCCAGTGCTTGGATGCGTACGGATCTGGATGGACGGAAACATGCTTCGCCTCAACCCGCCAAGACTGAGTGGCTGTGCATACCGCATCGCGCCCAGTCAGGATTATCCATCGTTAACCATAGGGGAGTGGTGTTGCCCCCTGTGGATAGGGCGCTGAATCTGGGGTCCTCCTGGATGCACGGCTTCGATTGGAGGAGCAGGGGGGGCCGCCGCCAGGGGCTTTTGCCCAGCTCCGCTTTGGTTCGCCAACTACGCCTTTTCTGGACCGCGATGCCCTGCGACGGTTACTCATGCCCTTGTTATCTCCAGACTCGACTACTGCAACGCTCTCTATTTAGGACTACCCTTGCATACTATCCGGAGATTGCAGCTGGTGCAAATGCGGCGGCGCGGGTGGTGATGGGAGTTTCCCGGTTCTCCCATGTTACCCCCCTCCTGCGCTGTCTGCATTGGCTGCCGGTTGTGCTCCGGTGAGATTCAAGGTGTTAACATTAACATACAAAGTCCTCCATGACATGGGTCCGCAATATTTAAGGGAGCGACTCCTGCCGACATCAAGTACTAACCGCCCTGTGCGATCACATAGGCAAGGACTCCTTGGGGTCCCCGGCTGGCCAATGCCGGTTGGCGGTCCCCGACGACGAGCCTATTCTATTGCCCCTGACCTCTGGAATCAGCTTCCCCGGGCTCCGTCTGGCCCTGACCTCCGCCCGCCTTCCAACCGGGTGTTGGAAGACCTGGGGATTTATTATAGTTTTTGTGTATTTGTGTAATTGCATCTTAATGGGGCTTGTTAGTTTAATTCTTTTTTAATTATTTATTGTTTCCTTGTTTTATTTGTGAGCCGCCCCGAGTCTTCGGAGATGGGGCGGCATACAAGTCTCATTAATAAATAAATAAATAAATAAATAATAATAGATGATGTATTAAAAATATTCAACTCTTTGATGGTGATGATTTGTGTCCACCTGTGATGGAATGTAGTCTGGATTCCCACAAGGGAGGGAATGGTCGCTAAATGAATGGTTGTACATCAAGGACTACCTGTAATAATATTTTGAACTTTTTCATAGTCTGTCTTGTTACTTATGGTTCTGTAAGACACCCAGAGTCGCCTGGTAGTGAGATGGGGCTGCATTTAAATTTAATAAAAAAATATAGGTAAATAAATAATAAAAGTCTCATTTTTTCAGTGCCGTTGTAACTTTGAGAGGTCAGTAAACGAACTGCTGCAAGTTGAGGACTATCTATAATCGGGAGGGAATGGGATGGTCCTTCTAAGGACAGACGCTTCAGTTGCATTTCAACAGCTGGTTAGGAAATGAGAGCAAACGAAGCAAATTTGAAGCAATTGTTACCTGGAGAGATTTCGTGCCAGTTCATCTAGGAGCCTTGCATGTTCTTCTGCCAACTCCACCTTCTGGATCTTGTTGCTTGCCAACGTGTACTCCTTCGCCTTCTCAGACAGAGGGTATCTGGCTCCATCTAGCTGAGCTAGTAGCTTCTCAGATTCCTGTAATACAAGAGAAGCATTGGCCACCATTCAGAAGACCTGCTTTGCCGTCCCTTTTCTTTCTGACTGAGGGGCCCTCTCCAAAGAATTGGAGCTATGAAGAATATCCAAACACCTGAGGCTGCTACAATAATCACCTCAGCCAGTGTTTCCCAATCTTAGCAACTCTAAGGTATGTGGATTTCAACTCCCAGAATCCCCCAGCCAGCCATTCTTGTAGACTTCAGCTCCCAGAATTCCCTAGCCAGCCATGCTTGTAGACTTCAGTTCCCAGAATTCCCCAGCCAGCTTGTGGACTACAGCTCCCAGAATTCCCTAGCCAGCCATGCTTGTGGACTTCGCTTCCCATAATTCCCCAGCCAGAAGGCTTGTGGGTTACAGCTCCCAAAATTCCCCAGCCAGCCATGCTTGTGAACTTCAGCTCCCAGAATTCCCCAGTCAGCCATGCTTGTGAACTTCAGCTCCCAGAATTCCCCAGCCAGCCATGCTTGTGAACTTCAGCTCCCAGAATTCCCCAGCCAGCCAGAATTCCCCAGTCAGCCATGCTTGTGGACCAGCTCCCAGAATCCCCTAGCCAGCCATGTTTGTGAACTTCAGCTCCCAGAATTCCTTTAGTCAGCCATGCTTGTAGACTTCAGCTCCTCAGAATTCCTCAGCCAGAAGGCTTGTGGTTACAGCTCCCAGAATTCTTTAGCCAGCTATGCTGCCCAAGGAATTCTGGGAGTTGAAGTCCACACATCTTAAAGTTATCAAGGCTGAGAAACACTAGTCTGTCCCAAGCAATATTCTGAAACACTACCTCAGGATCAAAAAAGTCAACACACTTCCTCTTCTTCCCTAACCTTACAAGCGTTTTCCTGTGTACAGGGAATCCTTGACTTACAACAGTTCATTTAGTAACAGTTGAAAGTTACATCGGTACTGAAAAAAGTGACTTATGACCATTTTTCACACTTACGACCATTGCGACATCCCCATAGTCACGTGATCAAAATCCAGAGGCTTGGCAACTGACTCATATTTATGACGGTTGCAATATCCCGGGGTCATGGGATCGCTTTTTGCGACCTTCTGACAAGCAAAGTCAATGGGGAAGCCAGATTCACTTAACAACCGTGTTATTAATTTAACAACTGCAGTGATTCACTTAACAAATGTGGCAAGAATAGTCATAAAATGGGGCAAAACTCACTTAACAAATTTCTCACTTAGCAACATAAATTTTATTTATTTATTTATTTATTTATTTATTTATTTATTAGATTTATATCCCGCCTCTCTTCCCCCATCAGGGAACTCGAGGCAGCGTACAACAAGATAAAAAACAGTAGCCTATACAATATAAAATCAAAACTCATTCATACAATCCAGACATACAAGAGGGAAGAACAAGGTCTCAATTCCATGCCCTCTGACAAAGCCAGGTCTTAACGGCTTTGCGGAAAGCAAGTAGGTTGGGGATGGTTCTAATCTCCGCAGGGAGCATATTCCAAAGGGACGGAGCTGCCACAGAGAAGGCTCTCGCCCACGGCCCCGCCAGCCGACATTGTCTGGCTGATGGTATCCGGAGCAAGCCCCCCTGTGGGATCTAACCAGGCGCTGGGAGGCATATGGTAGCAGTAGGCGGTCTCGAAGGTATCCCGCTCCTAAGCCATGAAGGGCTTTAAAAGTTGTCACTAGCACCTTGAATTGCACCCGGAAGACCACCGGTAGCCAATGCAGCTCACGGAGGATAGGTGTTATATAGGCGCACCTAGGTGCCCATAATCACTCGCCGCATTTTGCACCAGCTGAAGTCTCCGAGTGCTCTTCAAGGGCAGCCCCATGTAGAGCGCATTGCAGTAGTCCAATCGGGAGGTGATAAGGGCATGAGCGACCGTGTGTAGAGCCCCTCAGTCCAGGAAGGGTCGCAACTGGCGTAACAGGCGAACCTGTGCAAAGGCCCCCCTGGTCACAGCCGTAAGATGGTGATCAAATTGTAGCTGTGGATCCAGAAGGACCCCCAAGTTGCGAACTTGTTCTGAGGGGAGCAATTTCTCTCCTCCCAGTACCAAAGATGGATAATCAACTGGAGCCCGAGGGGGCAGGACCCACAGCCACTCGGTCTTGTCAGGGTTGAGTCTGAGCCGATTAGTCCCCATCCAGACCCTCACAGCCTCCAAGCACCGGGACATCACCTCCACAGCCTCACTAGATTGACCGGGGACAGAGATGTACAACTGGGTATCATCAGCATACTGATGATACCCGACCCCGTGTCGACGGATGATCTCACCCAGCGGTTTCATGTAGATATTAAATAGGAGGGGGGAGAGAACAGAACCCTGAGGGACCCCACATGGCAGGGCCCTAGGGCTCGATCTCTGCCCCCCCACCAACACCGACTGAGTCCGGTCAGAGAGATAGGAGGAGAACCACCGTAAAACAGTGCCCCCCACTCCCAGTCCCCTGAGCCGAACCAGGATACCATGATTGATGGTATCGAAAGCTGCTGAGAGGTCAAGAAGCACCAGGATGGAGGGAGACCCCCCATCCCGGGCCCGCCAGAGATCATCCACTAGTGCGATCAAAGCTGTCTTGGTGCTGTACCCGGGCCTGAAACCAGACTGAAAGGAATCCAGATAATCAGCTTCATTCAAGGCCTGAAGGAGCTGGAGCGCCACCACCTTCTCAACAACCTTCCCCAAAAAGGGAAGGTTGGAGACAGGACGGAAGTTATTTAAAAGAGCCGGGTCCAGGGAAGGCTTCTTGATTGTGGTCGTAAGTTGAGGACTACCGGTAGTATTCATGAAACAGTTACAGATAATCTTCGACTTATGACCACAATTGAGCCCAAAATTTAGCTTAAGTGGGACATCTGTTAAGTGAGTTATGCCCCATTTTACGGCCTTTCTAACCACAGTTGTTAAGTGAATCGTTGCAGCTGTTAAGTTAATAACACAGATGTTAAGTGAACCTGGCTTCCCCATTGACTTTGCTTGTCAGAAGGTCGCAAAAGCTGTTCACGTGATCCCAGGACTCTGCAACTGGTCATAAATATAAGTCAGTTGCCCAGCATCCGAATTTTGATCATCTGACCATGGGGATTAACACATTTTAACAGATTAACAGAGTTGGAAGGGACCTTGTAGGTCATGTAGTCCAACTCCCCCGCTCGCCCAAGCAGGACACTCTACACCCATGATGGCAAACCTATGGCACGCATGCCACAGGGGGCACGCAGAGCATCTGTGCGGGCACGCAAGCCCCAGCCAAACTTACCTGCACTGCACATGTGAACGCCTCCAAGCTGATTTTCAGCCCATTTGAGGCCATTTTCGCCCTCCCAGAGGCCCGAGGGAAGCCTCTGCAGGCCGAAAAACGGGCCCGTTTTGTCACTTCGAAATGGGCCTGTTTTTCAGCCTCCCAAGGCTTCAGTGGCTTCCCTCGAGCCTCCAGGAGGGCAAAACGGCCTCAAATGGGTCGAAAATCAGCTGGGAGGCACGCGCATGCACAGTGGGGGCGAGGCACATTGCATTGTGGGTGCCGGCACACATGCACTTTAGGCATACCGTAACAAAAAGGTTCGCCATCACTGCTCTACACCATTTCTGACAGATGGCAGTCCAGTCTCTTCTTAAAAGCCTCCAGTGATGAAGCTCCCACAACTTCCGAAGGCAACTTCTGTTCCACTGGTTGATTGCTCTGTCAGAAAATCTGGATGTTGCAACGGTCGTGTGAAAAATGGTCAAAAGTCACTTTTTTCCAGTGCTGTTGTAACTTTGAAGGGTCACTAAACAAACTACTGTAAGTCAAGGACTAATGGTATCGTGAAGATCACATCCTTTTGTTATTTCTTACATCCCAGGTTCCTAGAGCCACATATATAATTTCTCTTCCCCAGAGAAGCACAATGTTTACATCACTTACCTCTTTCGCATTTATAATCATCTGCAGAAATTCAGAGATCTTCCCCAAGGAGCCTTTAGCCATACTCAAAGTAGTCTGGATTGTGTCATACTGTTTCTCAATTTCCCTGATCTTTTGCTGTTAAATTAAAAAAAGAGTATTTGGAAGAATAAATTAAATACTAACGCGTAATGTGCAAAGTTTGATCACAAAAGTCCATGACCTTCTGCTCATCATCCATCCATACATCCCAAGTTTCTGTTTGTTACAATATGTGTTTTTGTTATTTTAGTTTTCTCGTTTTTAAAAATTCTCTGTATTCCCTGCAGAAAGATGCTTCTATTGTTCTGATTCTTCGAACTTACAACCATTCATTTAGTGACCATTCAAAGTTACAATGGCACTGAGAAAAGGGACTTGTGACTGTTTTTCGCACATGGCTGCTGCAGCATCTCCCATGGTCATGTGATCAAGCTTCAGACACTTGGCAACTTTATGACGGTTGCAATGTCCCAGGGTCACATGATCCCCTTTTGTGACCTTCTGACAAGCAAGGTGGGGAAGCCAGATTCACTTAACAACCGTGTTACTAACTTAACAACTGCAGTGATTCACTTAACAAAGGTGACGAGAAACAATTGCCTTGTTTAGCAACAGAAATTTGGGGTTCATTTGTCCAATCATGTGACTATGAGGGCGCTGCAATGGTCCTAAGTGTGAAAAACAATCATAAGTCCCTTTTCTCAGTGCTGTTGTAAGTTTGAATGGTCGCTAAACAAATGGTTGTAAGTCAAGGACTACCTGTATTCTCCAAATCCCTTGGGGCATAGTAGTTCATTCTCAGCCCAAAATCTCAGTGTTGGAATTCCAGCAATCGCCCTAATTAAATCATGAGCCTCGAGCCAAACTTCAAAAAACTTCAAAGGATTTATTAGGAGCGACATACTGGCATGATCTGTATGAAGCCCACTCCGAGATACATAATTTACAATCACCTACGACCCTGTTTCCCTCCCCACCTCTCTGGGTGTATCATAATTCAGATTGTCCTACAGAACATGTTCATGGGCTAGGTGTCATCAGTCACACTCTCCAATAGAGGATTTTTGCCCCCAGAATACCCGGTTGCCTCAGTTACAATCTTTGTGGGATAAGCTTGGAATCTGTTTCTAAGTTTATTTGCTGTATGTTCCTTCAGGGTCCCCCCACTCTTTCGTAGGCCAACTTGGAAACCGGCATAGGAATGTTTAGTTGACACTCAGTTTTTACCTGGGTTTCCTCTAAGTGATTACGGTTCAGGCTGTTGAGATCTTCTGTCTGTCGGGTTTTATTTACTGCTTCATTTAGGGCATCTCGTAAGTCCATCAAATCTGAATTGTACTGATCCAGCTGGTCATTGATTTGATTGACCAGTTGTTGGTTGGCCTCCAGCTTGCCGAAGAGCTCATTCCTCACACGGTTCAGCACTGAGAGAAAGAAAACTTTAAAAGATTAGTGATGAACATCAAGAGTTCCATGATGATGTGGTAAAATTGCCTCAATTCCAAAAGAGCAGTGTCTCCAAAATGGCAGCTTCAAGACTTCTGGACTTCAATTCCCAGGATGCCTCAGCCAGATATATCTTAAAGTTGCCAAGTTTGGAGACCCTTGCAAAAGAGAGAAAAGGAAGACACGTTGTGAATATCTTGAATTTAAGAATCCAGCCTCCTTTCCCTGAAGCCTCATCTCTCAAATATCAAGAGACTGGATTCCAGAATATCTTAGTAAATAGTAAAATCCTTGGGAATGACTCCTCACACAGCCCATTTGCTTCCTCTTGTCATACTCACAATTCTGTGATTCATCACGTTCCTCAACAGCAATGGCGCTCTGGAAACTAAAATCCATGGCTTTCATGTGCCTCAACATTGCACCAACCTCAGCTATCTTCTGACGAAACTCTTCCGCGGAGGTGGAGCTAGCATTGGCTGTAGTAAAAGTGTCCATCTGATGTATGAGATCTGTATAAAAAGCCACAACAATTGAGATGCATGATTTAGGACATACCTCTGCACATATGGCAGATCTCAATTTGATTGTTCTGACCTAGGCTTCACAAAAATCACAAAGCAGACTCCTCGTCCCGACAAAATCCCTTTTTATTTAGGCTAATATGAATTCCTCTCATTCACATCCAACAAAATCCCGGCAAACAGTCTTTCAAGAGAGTTTTACAATCACAGACCTTATCAGGCTTGGAGAGTTGCCAGGCCTATAGCTTCCAAGAGCAACACTGTAGCAGAAAATACTTGGCAAGGAGTCAGGAACAAATCTTCACCCTAATTAAATGAACTAATTGTCTCCTGAAAAACACTGCTCCCCTCTCGCTCTTCTTTATTCCCTATGGGACAGGCCAATCACCGTCCACCTGTGTCTTTACTCTTGAGTTGACCCTTGTTCCTTAACTGTTCCCTTCTCCTGGCAGCTCTGCGCATGCGCACATCAGGAACAGGCTCCAGCTGTTCTTCTGCCTCACTGATCTCCGACTCTGAAGGCAGTTGATAACTGTCGGACAGCCTTGGCCCCATTTCTGATGCAGAGCACTCATCACAGCCTTCCGCAGACTCCAGGACTGGCCCATGTTCCTCCCCAACCTCCTCACTGTCCAAGTCTGCCACCAGCTCCACTGGCTGCTGGCAGGCCACAACATTGATGTAGGAGATGACCAAGCTGAGCCTGAAGGAGGGGTCAAATACACCATAAGTTATGAGTCCCTGTGTGCATGCAAGAGATCTAAGTCCAGCCCATTATGAGTGCCTTTCTTATCTCTCACTCATTTCCCTTGACCATTAGTTGGCTAGATTCTAGTAGAGAGCTCAAGCTTGCAATAAATCTTTACACTCATTTGAACTGCCTGAAATCTCCTGATTTCCTCAGCATGTGATACTTGATTTCCCTTTAAAAGAAAGCCATTTCTCTCAGGTTCCCAAAACATTAATCGGATTCAGCATTCAGAACCACCAACCAATTAGCAAACTAATACCCTACTGACTTTCATCCCATGGAAGTTTTGATATGCTTTTATCCAAAACAATGTCACTTTTTACATTCACCGGATGTGCGATATCGTTTTATTTGTTTTTGCAAAACATTATGTCACTTTTTTACATTCACCGGGATGTGCGATCATGCCAGTATTGTGACAGAAACCATACCTACATTTGTAACCTGTGCACAAAGTACACCCATCAGAAAGCAAAGAAGTACACTGAAGTTTCCAATGCGCACTCAAGCTTGCAAACATTTTCTATCTTTCAGCGGTTGCTACCAAAATGCCTTTCAAATATATAACTAAGGGAAATAATTACAGTACAAAAGAACCCCTGGACTGGAACTATCTTCTGCTTTCTAAGTGAATCTGGTTTCCCCCCTTGCTTTTCAGAAGGTCGCAAAAGGTGGACACACGACCCTGGGACAACACAACCGTCATAAATACGAATCGGTTGCCAAGCATCCAAATTTGATCATGTGACCCTGTGGGATGCTGCAATGGTTGTGTGAAAAATGGTCATAAGTCACTTTTTTTCAGTGCCATTGTAACTTTGAGCGGTCACTAAATAAATTGTAGGTCAAGGCTAACTGGGATGAGGTGATCCTTTGCTAAAGAATCACCATCATAGTGGTCGTATACCTGGGATTATCTGTACATATGAGTCTTTTCAACAACAGCTGCTTATGAAAAAATGAGTCTTGCATAGATACAATCAGCATAAATTTTACACAAACCTTGTACACTACACACTTGGAATTTAAGCATCACTCTTGGATCATTTGCTGGATTTTTTTTTTAATTGGGAATTGGTCGCTTCTCAAGCAGCACTTTTTGAAAGCAGGAAAACATATAGAATTCTGCCTTACCATTAATTTTATTTTGAATTTTAGTGATGTTCAGAACAAGGCTCTCTGCTTGCTGATAGGTCTCCTGGGTAACATCCATCAGATGGTTTGCTTTTCTGTGGGTCATTGTTGCCTGAAAACAACACTGTCAGTTTAGAGAACACTGAAAGATGCACAGGGGCAGGCCAACAATTTGCAACAATCGGGAAGTTTCCTTAAAGACAGTGGTGAGTTCAGCTTAATTTCTTTTTAAAGATTCATTTAAGATCACGTTGTTGTCCCAGAGACACAGTTATATAATAAAGTAATATTTTTAAAAAAAGGATTTGGGTCATTGCTGATGGACCACACAATTGTCTTTAGATTCCTGGTGGAATCCAAAGGAATATGGCTAAAATGTTAAGCAACCAAAGCAGTCTGAACCTGCCATGTTCTCTTTCTCAATTGTTTGGGTACGATCATTTCTCTTTTGCCTAATATTAGAGCCTTGGTGGTGCAGGCTGTTAAGCACTGCACTTAGCTCCAGCTGCAATTAGTGCAGGCTCGAATCCCACCAGGCTCAAGGTTGACTCAGCCTTCCATCCTCTCGGGGTAGGTAAATTGAGGACCCAAGATTGTTGGGGGCAATAAGCTGACTTTGTAAAATGCCTTGCCAAAAGCTTAGTAATAAGCAGGCATATACAATGGAATGAAGGCTATTGCTGAGCATTGGGTTGTGCTCCAAAAATTGTAAGCCGCCCTGAGTCTTCGGAGAAGGGTGGCATATAAATATGAATTTAAAATATATATATTAAGAGCAGTTTTGACAGTGAAATTAATTACTTAAGGAGGTGGAGGGCCAACCACCAGGAGACTATGAGCTCTAGTTAGGGGTGGGCTTCAAAAATTTTAGCAAAGGGTTCTCTGCCCTGTTGCTGGGTGGGCGTGGCCCTGGTATGCGTGGCCTGGTAGGCCTCCTGCACCATTGGGTTGTGCTCCAAAATTGTAAGTGCCTGAGTCTTCGGAGAAGGGTGGCATATAAATATGAATTTTAAAATATATATAAGAAAGAGCAGTTTTGACAGTGAAATTAATTACTTAAGGAGGTGGCCAGCCACCACCAGGAGACTATGAGTTCTAGTTAGGACTTCAAAATTTTAGCAAAGGGTTCTCTGCCCTGTTGCTGGGTGGGTGTGGCCCTGGTATGCGTGGCCTGGTCGGCCTCCTGCACCACAGTGGGGGGTGTTGCCTTCCCTGGGCTCTGGAAGCTTTTGTCCAGCCTCCGGGAGGGTGAAAATGGCCTCCCCAGGTCCCAAAGGGTCTCTGGAAGCTGGAAACGGTCCCATTTCCGGCCTTCCTGAACTTCCTGTAGGCCCATTTTTCTCCCTCCCTGAACCCCCGCGTGTGCCCTGCACTTACCTGCACCCAAAACGGGCCACCTGGGGACTCCTGGGAGGGGTGGGCGGGGCCAGCCAGGAGTGGGATTTGGGGGTTCTCCAAACCGCACAGAATCTCAGCTAGGGGCTCTCCTTAACCCCTGTGAACACCCAGCAGCCCACCCCTGGTTCTAGTCCTGCCTTAGGCATGAAAGCTGTCTGGGTGACGTTGGGCCAGACTCTCTCAGCCTGACCCACCTCCAAGGGTGATTGTTGTGGGGAAAATAGGAGGGAGTATTTCATAAGATCACTACTGTGAGTTAACTAATAAAAGTAATAAAGGTGGGATAAAACTCAAAGAAATAAGGAGGAAAATAGGAGGGAGTATTTCATAAGATCACTACTGTGAGTTAACTAATAAAAGTAATAAAGGTGGGATAAAACTCAAAGAAATAAGGATTTCTCCTTCCAGGAAAAGAGAAATAAGTGGAGGGGCAAAGATTTTACAACTCATTGCTTGACTATGTTTAAATAATCAGCACCAGATAGCTTTATCTTCCCGCTATGATAAAATTCAGATGTGATTACATCTGGTACATGTGGAAGGATATTCCTAGCTATTTTCACATGTAGGTTTTAAAGTGAAGCACTGACATCTGAAACTAAAGAGAAAGATCTCTTTTAAAGATAGAGCCTTGGTGGGATAAAACTCAAAGAAATAAGGATTTCTCCTTCCAGGAAAAGAGAAATAAGTGGAGGGACGCAAGATTTTACAACTCATTGCTTGACTATGTTTAAATAATCAGCACCAGATAGCTTTATCTTCCCGCTATGATAAAATTCAGATGTGATTACATCTGGTACATGTGGAAGGATATTCCTAGCTATTTTCACATGTAGGTTTTAAAGTGAAGCATTGACATCTGAAACTAAAAGAGAAAGATCTCTTTTAAAGATAGAGCTTTGTCTCAATCAAAGTTAACCTTGTCCAGACAGTTTTGGTCGCCACAGACAAAAATCCAGTTTTGGTCACCACATTACAAAAAAAGACTTCGGAAAAAGTGCAAAGAAGAGCAACTAAAATGATTGAAGGCCTGGAGACTAAAACATATGAAGAACAGGGTTTGGGTAGTCTAGAGAAAAGAAGGACTGGGGGAGGGGACATGAAAGGAGTATTCCAGTATTTGAGGGGCTGCCATAAAGAGGAGGGAGGTCAACTTCTTTTCAAAAGCACCAGAAGGCAAGACAAGAAACAATGGATGGAAACTAATCAAGGAGAGAAACTTCCTGACAGTGAGGACAATTAACCAATGGAGCAGCTTGCCTTCAGAAGTTGTGGGTGCTCCATCACTGGAGGTTTTTAAGAAGAGACTGGACAGTCGCTTGTCTGAAATGGTATAGGACCTCCTGCCTGAGCAATGGGCTGGACTAGAAGACCTCCAAGGTCCCTTCCAGCTCTATTCTGATTCTGACTCAGATCACTTTACTAAAGCACCTTGTTGTACATTCCTGCCATTGTGCCAGCTGTAATACAGGTTGTCCTCGACTTACGACCACAACTGAGCCCAACATTTCTGTTGCTAACTGAGGCAGCTGTCAAGTGAGCATTGCCCCATTTTACGATCTTTCTTGCTGCCTTTGTTAAGTGAATCACTGAAGTAGTTAAGTTAGTAGCACAGTAAAATTAATTGGGCTTCCCAACATTGACCTTGCTTGCCAGAAAGTCGCTAAAGGGGAACACACGACCCCAGAACACTGCAATCATTGTAAATATGAACCAGTTGCCCAGCGTCTGAATTTTGATCACATGACCGTAGGAGGGTTGGTGGGTGGGAGTGCTTGCAACAGTCCTAAGTGTGATAACAGATAAACAGATAATCAGAGTTGGAAGGGACCTTGTAGGTCATCTAGTCCAGTGGTTCTTAACCTATGATATCGCCTCAAGGGCGATTTTGTTTTTCAGGGGGGCAATGGAATGAAAAGGGGCATGTGGGCGAACAGAAGAGGGCATAGGGGCATGGAGCAGATATATTGGGGGAGAGAGAGAGAGACAGAGACAGAGAGAGAGAGATCTATATTGGTAGATAGGTAGGTAGGTGATAGGCAGGAAGGCAGGCAGGCAGGCAAACAGACAGACCTTGGATGGATGGATGGACTGGACGGACAGACAGAAAGAAAGAATGCAGAGCAGCACTTTGGGAAAGTAGAAGGGCGTTTTTCCCAACATGCTGCCGATTCGAGGTGCTGGTTCAGGTGGTACAACAGTCAATGGGTGAGCCTGCAGGGCCGGTCTTGAACGCCCTGCTGCCTCTTAGCCTCTGCTGGCCCCCTTGGGATGCTAAGACGGGGGCTGCTATGTTGGGGAGGGGCATGACAACTTCCTCAATGGCTCAAGGGGGCGATTCTTTCAAAAAGGTTAAGAACCACTGATCTAGTCCAACCCCCCGCCCAAGCGGGAGACCCTACACCATCTCTGACAGATGGCAGTCCAATCTCTTCGTGAAAGTCTCTCCCACAACTTCTGAGGGCAAAGCTGTTCCATTGGTTGATTGTTCTCCCTGTCAGAAAGTTTCTCCTTATTTCCAGGTTAAATCTCTCCTTGTTCAGTTTCCATCCATTATTTCTTGTCTGGTCTACAGGCACTTTAGAAAATAGCTTGACCCCTTCCTCCTCTCTGTGGCAGCCCCTCAAATATTGGAAGACTGCCCTCATGTCTCCCCTGGTCCTTCTCCCATTTCTGACAAATGGCAGTCCAATCTCTTCTTGAAAGCCTCAAGTGATGGTGCTCCCACAACTTCTGAAGGCAACTTCTGTTCCATTGGTTGATTGTTCTCACTGTCAGAAAGTTTCTCCTTATTTCCAGGTTGAATCTCTTCCTTGATCAGTTTCCATCCATTATTCCTTGTCTGGCCTTTGGGTGCCTTAGAAAATAGCTTGACCCCTTCCTCCTCTCTGTGGCAGCCCCTCAAATATTGGAAGACTGCTATCATGTCTCCCCTGGTTCTTCTCTTCACTAGACTAGCCAGGCCCAGTTCCTGCAATGGTATTTAAAAAAATGGTCCTATGTGCCTTTTTTTCACATAGATCCTATGGTCCTATGTGAAAAACAGTCCTATGTGCTGTTGTGGATTCCAATGGTCACTAAACAAACTGTTGTGTGTCAAGGATTACTTGTACAAATATGGGAAGGGTAAAAAATAATGGCTGCACCTTGTGCTGAAGCGCGTTCAGATCCTGAACGAAGTTCATCGGCATGCTGCCTCACCCCGTAGAGGGACCTATGGTACTCGCGCACCTGGTTCTGCGAGGAAAGAAACAGATGCAAGGTAAACCTAGAACCTCTGGATCTTTGTAGAACGATCGGAAGAGGAACAATTAACGGGGAAACCTTCACATACGGTCATGGCTTGCATGGAGCCGTTGATGCTGTGCAGGCGGGCCCAGGCAATTGAGGTGGTGTTGAGACTTGTCAACTGATGTTCCAGGGCGGGGAAGTCACTTTCAATCTTCTGGAGATCTTCTAACAAGAGCAGCACACAGCTGTCACAAGCTGTTAATGAGAGAGGAAAGGAAGCTGTAGGATGTGTTGATGGAGAGCCTCAACCATCCAGGTCGTGGTTATCCCAAAGATGCCATTCCAAAAGACAACTGGACTCTTTTGATTTCTCCCCCCCCTTGAAATCGTTTTGATTCTCATCCATGCTTCTAACTGATGGGTGGAGAATGGAAGGGTTTATGTTCTTGAAAGAGCTATTGACCAACGAATATGAAGCACGGTTACAGGATTGGGTATATCTAGTCTAATCTAGTCCTGTGACTGTATGACTGTAACTTTGTCGCTTGTATCCTTATGATTTGTATTGACTGTTTCCTAGTATGATTTGATGGTTTATTGTACCCTATGACTATATTAAGTGTTGTACCTGATAATTCTTGACTCTCGACGAATGTATCTTTTCTTTTATGTATACTGAGAGCATTTGCACCAAGACAAATTCCTTGTGTGTCCAATCACACTTGGCCAATGAAAGAATTCTATTCTATTCTCATAAAAAGCAGGGCATGATTGGAAGAAATAACAAGACAAAGAATTAAATTAAGACCCGAATTGTTTTTATTAGGTATAATAGGTATTAGGTCTATATAATAGGATCAAAAGTTAGTAGGAACTTCCAATATATTACACTCCATATAGTAACCACTGCCAGAAACTCATTTACACAAAATTGGAAGCAGGATACTAGCCCCTCTGAGACAGATCCTCAAATGCGCTGAAATGGACAGGCTAACGATGATATTAAAAGAGAAAGAAGAGAAAAGAGCATTTGGTATGGAATATTTGGTATGAATGGTTAGAAAGAAGGCGCAAAGGCATCAATCGACATCAAAAATGAGAACGTATTAATTAATGATGTATATCTGTATATAGATGTTAATAGTTTTATATGTTAAATAGAGAAATAAGAATGTAGGTGAATAAGAATGGAGAAGTAATTGATATAATTTTAGACTTTATCTATTGGTATTAACATCGTTATGGGATCTTTGTAAAAAGTGGAAATGTTTTTTTTAAAATGTTGAATAAGTAAATTTATTCAAAAAGTAACGACCAGATGACTGCAAAGAATATAAATCCTTCCATTCCCCACCTGTCAGTTGGAACTGAAGAAGCTTCTTGGATGAGAATCAAAACGTTTTCAATGATGATGTTAACCTAGTTGCATTTATCATCATGCACTGATGAGGTTACCTAGTTGGGCGATGAAATGTCTGCAGGAAAATAAGCAAGGTCAGAGAGCACCAAGGACCCCTCAGATAAGACTCTATTATTAACACATGGGGGCTAACCATTTATCTACATTTATCCAATCATTTTGACAACCCTCAATATAAATTTTCTCAAACCCACTCAGCACATGGACCCTAGTGAAAACCTTACAAGCTACATGTAGGATTTCTGAGTCATTCTTAGTTTGGCTAGTAGGACAGATGGAAGTTCCTGCAACTGAGTTTAAGCCAATATGGAGAATTACAGAAAGACCCCAAAACAGACATAGCTGGGACCAAGACACTGGAGGAAAGAAGAACCCTAACCTTCACATCTCATGTTGTCTGGACCATCCACCACAGGGATCTCATGCTTCTTTATACAGGTGTCACACTGCTTTCCTGTCAAGCCATTGCTACAGGTGCATTCACCTGTGCGGGGGTTACAGGAGCCTCCTTTACACTGGCATTCTGTTGAGAGAACATCGAAGGACGAAGATTTACAAGCAGGATTTCTTTCAGTCCACATTAACCGTGGACTGGAATTATTATAAGTGCTATGTCCTTAGAGCTCGAAGCATCGTTAGAGACCCCACACACCCACTTTATGGTCTGTTTCTGCTTGCTCCCTTCTGGGAGGAAATTTCAAAGCATTTCTAGCAGGGCTACCAGATTCTGTAACATCTTTGTTCTCTATGCCATCCGTCTGATAAACTCGCAAGATTTGTTCTTCTCGCCATGTACATGTATACATCCGAACTAGACAGTACTGTTTTTCCATGTCATATAATATATGTGGGTATGTGGGTATATACTTCTTTCTTTCTTTCTTTCTTTCTTTCTTTCTTTCTTTCTTTCTTTCTTTCTTTCTTTCTTTCTTTCCTTCCTTCCTTCCTTCCTTCCTTCTTTTTCTTTCTTTCCTTTTCTTTTTCTTTTCTTTCTCCTTCTTTCTTTTCTTTCCTTCCTTCCTTCCTTCTTTCTCTCTCTCTCTCTCTTTTCTTCCTCCCTCCCTCCCTCCCTCTCATGTTGATATAGTGTATATTAGAGGTGGTGACTCTTTGATTAGTGTATATTCAATAAAGTAATTCTTATGTCTTATCTTATCTCCATGCATCATTGGAGATTCAACACTCACAACAATGTGAAAATAACACCAGATAGGATTATTGCTCTCCACAATGTCACCGTTTTGATGAAAGAAAAGAATAGAAGTACTTTTGTTGCTTACATGGAGAGCACTTCTGGACTTGCGGTGGGAAAAAAAATGAAACTTTGATTTTAGGTTTTACCGATCAGTTTGATTTGTTTTTTTACAGAAATGGCGAGTTTATATTATTATGGCAAAGTAAAAAGTTGTGGTTTGACGTTAATGCTTTATTTTACTGCCACAGAGGAACTCGGAAGTCAATGCTTTTTTCCGTTTTCTCCCCCCGTGCCCCCTCATTTCTCTTTCCCTTTCTCCCCCGCCCCAAACTATGTCTTCCTATTTGCTTTTCTATTTGGTATTTTATTCTATGATCTAATAAAATGTTTAAAGAGTTAAGAAAAAGTATGTGTCATGGCCCTGTCGAAGACTGAATCTGAGGGAGAGAGGTAGAATGGCTTCGTTGGCTGTGGAGGAAACTGGGGAAGGGCAAAGTCAGGCTGGGCAGAGCAGGGGAGAGGTAGAACAAGGGAGAGGAAATTCAGAAGAAGACCCAGGCCCACCCTCTCTTCATCCTAGGGCACACAGGGAGGAACGGAGAAGGGAGCAATGTGGGAGGAAGGAAAGGGCCCCAATTACCTTCACAAGGCACACCTGTGGATGGGGTTTAAAGGAGAGGCAGTTGGTAGGGGTGTTTGCTGGGAACAAACACTGAATTCATCTAGTGTGGTGAGTTTGAGCCAGCATTCCTGACTTTCCTCGTGTCCGTGCGAATTATTGCCATGCTTCTGTGTGCTTATCTGCCTTGTTGGAAGTATTCGACTCATTATCTTGCCCTGCTGGAGTGATTAATTGCAGTCACTCTGCTTACAGAGTTTGGACTGGAGTATCTGCAGCCAGAGGCTGTTGTAGGTTTGTGGGAGAGCTTTTTTCCAGGCCGGAGAGTAACTGGGACGTTGGGGGCCAAGTTGGAGCATATAAAGGGACTCATACCTATTTTCTGACTGTGTTGCCTTTATGCCACGCTCCGGGTCATCAAAGTATGTGGCCTCTGTTTTAGGCTTGGGGTGGAATCTGAGTTTTCTATTAGCAAGGCCTAAACATGAGGAAAGGAACTCACTTGAGCAGCCATCTGAACTGAGCCCCCAGTATCCAGGGGAGCACTGCTGACAACGAGAACCACTGACGCCAGGACTGCAATCACACTGGCCATTCTGGCCATGGCAATTGGGGCTCACCGATCCAATGTCACAGTCACACCTCTGGCAGCCCAAGCAGGTTTCGTAGCCATAATACCCTTCCTAAAAAGGAGAAGAAGAGAAAAAAAAGGGGGGGGTGTTGCATCCGGATTGTAATAGTTATAACAGTGGT
Source organism: Naja naja (assembly GCA_009733165.1). NCBI lineage: Eukaryota > Metazoa > Chordata > Lepidosauria > Squamata > Elapidae > Naja > Naja naja. The sequence continues at coordinate 13,027,122 of CM019150.1, read as the reverse complement.
TTATAGGAGGGGTGCGGTGGCCTAGAGGTGGAGCAATCGCCTCACAATCAGGAGACTGTGAGTTCAATCCTAGGTAGAGGCAGATATTCCTCTCTCTGGGCACAATGTGGATATATCTGCTGAAATAAACTACGCATTGGCAACAGGAAGGAAATCTGGCCAGTAAACACTGTGTTAGTTTCATTCAGTTGCCCAGACTCCACCCCGCAACGGATTATGGTGTCGTTAAAAGAGGATGATGATAACAGTGGTTTGCAGAACTGCTCTGCACTCCAATAAGGGTGGTAAATTATTCTGAAGAATCTCTCCAGGCAAATGGGATGAAGGAAAGAAAGATAGCACCTATTAACACAGGTTATCTTGACCATCTCCATTTGGGACATTAAACTCTAGATCAGGGGTATCCAACCTTAGCAACTTTAAGGTCTGCAGAATTCCCCAGAATTCTGGCTGGGGAGTGGGGATACACCTCACAGATGCAGTTCAGAGAATTTAAGGATCAGGGAATTATCGGCCTATTTTACCTGACAGCGATCGCAGTGCTGACCTGTCACCCCAGGCTTACACCGACACTGGCCAGTTTTAGGGTCACACGAGCCCGTCCCACAGGGCAGACAGCTGCATTCTGCAAGGAGAGAAAGACTTTAAAAAGACTTCATGAATTCTATGTCAGGGCTCCGACAACCCACCTCCATTCAAATCATGAGTCTCTAGCCGCATCTGTCAAGAGTTTTTTTTAAAAAAAATCATATATTAGGAATGAACAATGCTGGCCAACTCTGAGACACATCATTCATCTCACCCTTGACCCTGGTCGTCCCCCAACCCCCTGGATGTATATTCTCCAATGGGACACATCCATAGCCAAGAGTCATCAATTATGCTCTCCAGGAATAATCTTGCGTGCCAGAAGCTCTGCCTGCCTAGCATCTATGAAAGTATCTATATAGCTATATCTAAAATAAAATATTTAAAATATTTAAAATATTTAAGGTATGTATTGCTGCCCCCACTCTCTTTCTGCTGACAGCTCTAAAAGACCAGAGAAATATTTTTGAGTTGACATTCTATTTCTGCTTGCCAACTGCCAGGAGTTCAATCCCGCCAGGCTCAAGGTTGACTCAGCATTCCGTCCTTCCGAGGTGGATAAAATGAGGACCCAGATTGGGGGGGGCAATAGATTGACTCTGTAACCGCTTAGAGAGGGCTGTAAAAGCACTATGAAGCGGTATACAAGTGCTATCTCTATTTTTAATCAAGTACATAAAATTTGACCAATGTATTACACCTTAGCTTCAGCAGTACAGGTAATCTTTGACTTATGACCACAACTGAGCCCAAATTTAGCTGCTAAGTGAGTTTTGCCCCATTTTTTGTCACTGTTGTTAAATGAAATACTGCACTTGTTAAGCGAATCATGTGATCATTAAACAAATCTGACTTCCTTCATTGATTTGCCTGTTGGAAGCTAGATGGAAAGGTCACAAATGATGATCACATGACCTGGGACAATGCAACCGTCATAAATACCTTGCCAAGCGCCCAAATTTTGATCACATGACCATAGGGATGCAGCAATTAAGTATGAAAAATGATCATAAATCCCGTTGTTCAGTGGCATTGTAACTCCAAATGGTCACTATATGAATAGTTGTAAGTCAAGGACTACTTACATTTTCGATTGAGAAAAATCACAAGATTTAGACTGAGGAAACTGAAATAATGTTTATCATTTTTGTCCTTTCTATTCAACTATCTTGAATGAAAAGGGCAAAACTATCTGGATATAAATGTAAGCAATATATAAAGACTATTAGACTTCACCTGTGAGACTAGCATTTCAATTTTTTTTTTAAAGAAACACATCATTGTGTGCGAATGCACCCAGGAAAGAGACTGGCTGTAAACCTACCGGTGCAGTTCTTTGCTATGACTGCATCACCATAAAATCCAGCCGCGCACACTTCGCAGTGGGGCCCTGCTGTGTTGTACATGCACCCTGTGCAGACTCCTGTCAATGTGTTACAGTCGCTGAAGAGCATGTTGGGGTCAGCATTCCCACTGCAGTCACAGGGCTGGCAGGAGCTGCCAATCACGAGAGGGTTTCCATAGTAACCTGGAGCACATCTTTGGAAGAAAAAAGACGGTCTTACAGAGCTGCAGTGTGAAGTCCTCCGCTGGTGGCCTGATTCCACCCCCCGGAGAACTGAGCAGCCTCATCCTGCCATCGTGGATTGGATCTGAAGCAAAACAAGTTGGAAGAGCTGAAATTCAAGTTAGATACGGTACCGTTCACACGAAAATCCGGCATAACCAGGCTTGCAAAGACACTGCGTGGTGGAGCCTTTGTAGATGCATCCCGTGGCAAAGCTAAGATGAAAATGGGGGGGGGGGGGAAAGAGGAGGAAAGAGCTATTAAAGTTTGCACCAAATAAAGCTACTGTCAAGATTGAAACACTTCATTTCTTCTGAGCTGCTTCTATGCCTCTCATCTTGTCATTCAAGCGGGAGAAGGGAGTGGGGGAAGAATGGAATGCTAAGCTTTCATCTATGGACCATGACAGCCAAGATCACTGCTGCAGGCTTTATTGATTGATTGATTGATTGATTGATTGATTTGATTTGTATGCCGCCCTTCTCCCTAAGGACTCAGGGCGGCTCACAGAATAAAAAATACAATACAATAAATTAATTTTAAAAGGATTAAACAATACAAGCCTAATTTAAGAACAAAACAATTTAAAACTATTAATTTTTTTTTAAAAAAACAGAACCCCTCCCCCTTCTTGGTTCAGTCCAGGCCGGCCTGTTGAAATAGCCAAGTCTTTAAGTCGCGGCGGAAGGAGTGGAGATCCGGAGCCAAACGAAGGTCCACGGGGAGTTGATTCCACAGGGTGGGTGCCCCCACAGAGAAGGCCCTACCCTGGGCACGCCAGCCGACAGTGTCTAGCCAACGGTATCCCAAGGAGGCCCTGTCTGTGGGAGGGTACAGGCGATCGGAGTGTGATGCCGGCAGGAGACGTTCCTGCAAGTACCCCGGACCCAAGCCATGTAGGACTTTATATGTTGTTACTAAGACATTGAATCTCATTAGATGGAGACACTGACTTTTCCCATAACAAAAAGAAGTCTTACTACTGGATCATTTGAACACCCAGGGGTGGGGAGAAAGGAGATCTATTGTTTAACTAAGTAAGCTTTCATGTGGGAAAATCAGAGCTGGTTTTTGCTTCTGCAGTTCCGAGATGGTGTATCTAATAAAATTATACTTTTGGGAATTCAAAGATCCCAAGAGTGTCTACTTCTTTTGGGTTCGCTAGTCAGACTGTTGACAGCTATGTCATAATTACATCGGAGTCCCTATGATTCTTACAGAGTTAGAAAACTGGAGTAAATTCAGGTAGTTCTCAACTTACGACAATTGAGCCCAAAATTTCCATTGCTAAATGAGACAGCGGCTGTGAGTTTTGCCCCACTTAATGACCTTTCTTGCCACAGCTGTTAAGTGAATCACTGCGGCTGAAAAGTTACTAGCCCGGTTGTTAAGTGAATCTGGCTTCCCCCTTGGTTTGCTTGTCAGAAGGTCTCAAAAAGAAATCACATAACCCTGGGACACTGCAACCGTCATAAATATGAGTCAGTTGCCAAGCATCTGAATTTTGATCACATGACCATGGGGAATGCTGCAAAGATCGTAACTCTTAAAAATGGTCATAAGTCTGTTGTAACTTTGAACGGTCACTAAATGAACTGTTGTAAGTTGAGAACTACCTGTACTGCATTCTAACCACTGTGCCACCACAGCTGCTATTATAGGTTGAGGAATGCGTGTATGCTTTTCCATAGGCAAATAAGAAGCTAACACATGATGTTACCAAAGAGTCAAGAGGACTAGATGCATGGAAGATACTCACTTGTTAGAGGGAACTGAAAGAGGGCAGGGGCATCCTATGCATTGCAGGTGTTCCTCAAGGGAAGAATTGCCCACAAAGCCATCCTTACACCTTTCACAGTGATTGCCTTCTGTGTTGTGTTGGCAATTCTACAGAGGAAAAAAAATTAATGATGCTAATTTCACATATGCAAACTATTCATGAATTGTCTTCACATCCTTCAAGAGTAAATCTGGCTGCAACTTCATAAATAAGGTAAGACTCCTTACCTGGCCACAGACACATGATTTTGTCTTTTATCTTTGGGGAGAAAAATGGGAAATTTTGCTTTATCGAATAATCAGAGAAGTACTTAGTTCCTCAGCCAGGATGCTAAAAAAATTAGGAAATGGGAGAGAAGCAGCGATAACAGAGATCTATTTTCACTATCTGGTCTAGTACCAAAACAATTTGAGTTAGTAGTCTGTAGTCTGAACACGTTTATTATTGTGATGCGTTATCAGTGTTCCGTTTTAAATCTTGTTTTCTTAGTCTTGTTTTTTGAGTTGGTTTTCTTCTAATCTTCAGTGCATTTGCCTTAATTTTGATTCCGATAAGAGTGTATGATAGATTTTCTGCACGTAGCATTTGGCCAACAGCTCAAAATATAGCAGAATGTTGCATTTGGTTTGCTGTATAAAATAGAATCTCTCTTCTGCTTTCCTTGTTTCTCATCTTTCCATCTTTCTAATTTCTGAGTGAAAAGCAGTCATTTTTTCCTCAAAGGATCCTGACAATTGAGACAGAGAAAGTTCCATCTGATGCCTTGACCACCAGATGGCAATTAAAAGAAAAATATATAATTATAGTAAGTTCCAGCAGGTGGTAGTTGACCTTAATTGAGGTCAGAGGCAAAGCAGGATCAGTATAAATTAGGATTTGGATGAGCAACTCCAAGGAATGCCATAGCTGGAAGTAAACTGGGAATTTAAAAAAAATATCCTAGGAGAAGCCCATCCAAATAAATCCAGAGGTATCTAATGTCAACTAAAAAGATACTCCTTTGGTCTTTTTAGCTGCCAGAAAAAGCGAGTGGGGGAAAACAGTGCATTCCTTAAGTGCCTAGATACACACCTGGAGCACAAGAAAATTGCTAGAGAGCATGATTGATGACTCTTAGCTATGGATGTGTCCCATTGGAGAATACACATCCAGTGGGTGGGGAGATGACCAGGGTCAAGGGGGAAATGAATGATGTAATTTAGTATCGGCTGCATCCACCAACACGGCCGCTTCTAATAAATCAATTTTCTTTTTTCTGAGATGCGGCTAGAGACTTACGATTTGAATGGGGGTGGATTTGTTGGGAGTCCTGACATCTAGACTATTATTTATTTATTATTTGGACTTGTATGCCGCCCCATCTCCGAAGACTGGGGGTGGCTCACAGCTAAAACAAACCACAATAAATAATTAAAAAAGAATTAAACAGATCTCAAGCCCAAAATAGTAAATCTAAAATTTAAGATAATTTAAAAAAACCATCCCCCCCCTGGGGAGGGGTCACAGCCTGGATTGGTCAAACAACCAGGTCTTCAAATCATGGCGGAAGGTGAGGAGGTCAGGGGCCAGGCAGAGCCCCAGGGGTAGTTGGTTCCAGAGGTCAGGGGCCACGACAGAATAGGCTCGTTGCCGGGGGACCGCCAGCCGGCATTGACTTGCCGACGGGACCCCGAGGAGTCCTTGCCTGTGTGCTCGCACAGGGCAGTTGGTACTCGATATCTGCCGGAGTCGCTCCCTTAAGTATTGAGGACCCATGTCGTGTAGGACTTTGTATGTTAAAACCAAAACCTTGAATCTCACCCAGAGTGCAACCGGCAACCAATGTAGACCACGCAGGAGGGGGTAACATGGGAGAATCGGGGAACTCCCATCACCACCCGCGCGACCGCATTCTGCACCAGCTGCAATCTCCGGATGGTATGCAAGGGCAGTCCTAAATAGAGAACGTTGCAGTAGTCGAGTCTAGAGGTGACAAGGGCATGAGTGACTGTGCGCAGGGCATCTTGGTCCAGGAATGGGTGAAGCTGACGAACAAGGCGGAGCTGGGCAAAGGCCCCCCTGGTGACGGCCCCCACCTGCACCTCCAACCGGAGCTGTACATCCAGGAGGACCCCCAGATTCCACGCCCTATCCAATGACTATACCATTGCAAAGAAAACTGGATGATTATCTGAATTAAATTCCCTGACTTATTCATCCAATCTATCTCATGGTTTCCTTCATGGTGTATAATAGAAGAAAGATAATCTGATGTCCTATTTGTCAAGACTATTTTGCTGCCATAATTTTCATTAAAAAATTAAGGCTGAAAGAGAAAACCAGGTTGGTCTAGCGCAGGGGTGTCAAACTCGCATCGTCACAGCAATGTCACATGACATCAGGATTATTCCCCTTCGCTAAACCCGGCGGGGGCTGGGCCAGCACATGGGCTGCGAGTTTTGCCCTGATCTAGCAATTAAGGCACCAGTTAGAAATCAGGAGACTGTGAGTTCTAGTCTCACCTAGGCATGAAAGCCAGCTGGGTAAGTTTGAGCCAATCACCAGGAGACTGTGAGTTCTAATCCCGCCTAGGAATAAAAGTCAACTAGGTGATTTTGGGCCAGTCACCAGGAGACTGTGAGTTCTAGTCCCGCCTCAGGCATGAAAGCCAGCTATGTGACCTTGGGCCAGTAATTCTCTCTCAGCCCATGATGTCAGGCTTGGATGGCAAGCCGGAGAGTCAATTACAGTCACATTCAATGGATGAACACTTGATATTTGCTAATGTTGAATAAACATCAAGCAATATTTTGGCTGAGTGAACTGAGTGTCAGATGTGTTTGCTCTAATATCAACACAGAGATGGCATGGAAGCATGCTGCATGGAAACTAAACTGGAAATTACCCACAGCCATTTTCTAACAGCCAAAAATCAAGACCAAGTCAGGAGGAAACCTCACTCACTAATTTCATACTTTTAAGTAAGTGAAAGGGACTCCTAAGCCAAGAAAATGACAAGAACAATTTATTTTATTCAAGCTTACAGAAGAATAAACCAATAGCAGAGCCATTGTTTGTAAGCATTTAGGATTAATGTGGAAAACTAATGTGGAAACGTACAAGAGCTGCCTTATCGGGGAGATGGGAAACATATAAATTTAATAAATAAAGACAAGGCCAGTGTCCTGGAAATTTTCTGCTTGCTCTAGAATTCAGGTTATCAACCCTACAATTGTCTCTGCTTCCACTATATCTGCAGAGATAAATAAATCATTATTCAGGATTTATTGGAGAAAGCAACTTTGGAGTAAATGGACTTGAACAATTATTTTCTTTACTTACAAGGCATGTTCCAGATCCGGGGAGACATTGATCCGAATGGCCATTGCAGTCACATGGAATGCATTTCCCTAGAAATAGACCCTTGATGTCTCTGTAATAGCCTGGAGCACATTCCTAATTGCAAAGGAGATAATATGCGTGAATCAGACCATCATCAATGGCATTTGAGACAGAATGCCTGAAAGGAGGTGGGAACCCTTAATATTTCTCACCTTACTTGAGAGTTTCTCCTGAGGTTTTTCAGTCTGGAGATGATGACAGCTAGATAGCTAGCTAGACAGACAAACCGACAGACATAGACAGAATGTGGGGTCTTTGGTGCTCTCTGAGCTTGCTTGTTTTCTTGCAGGCATTTCATTATCAGGGAACATGATCAGTGCTAGAATAGGGTGTGTGTGTGTGTGTGTGCATGTGTGTGTTTGAGAGAGATGAAGATAAATAAGGTAGAGTGAGAGGTATGGATAGAGATATTCAGATATTCAGAATTATCTCAGATGATAGAAGGATGAATGGATGGGATATAGATAGACAGACAATGGACAGACAGACAGGTAAGACAGACATACTTGTTATAGATATATAGTACATATATAAATATATTAGATATAGATGTATTAGATATAGTTTGTGTGTATATTGTGTGTGTGTGTGTGTGTATGGGACCAGAATCGCCACTGCTGCCTTATATATCTATTACTAAAGCAGTTTTTTTTAAAGTTGAAAACTAATACTAGTGAATATAAAGGAAGAAAAAAAAATCAGAGGAAACAAAAAATGCAAGAAAAGACAAAAAGAAAAGAAGAATAGAAAAGAAAAAAGATAGAAGTGGCTTCTGATATTTTTCAGGTAGTTGTAAGTACAAATAGATCTTAACCTCTCTCATAATAATCTTTTCTATAATCTGTCAGAAATCACAAGTTCATTTTTTCCCCATTTTTGTGCAACTTCCAGTCACCAATAAATGTAGTGTCTGATACAAGAAGTTAATTTATCCACCTCAGCAATTTCTGTCAATTTCAGGTTCACCAACCTTAGCTTTTTCATAGAACACTGGATTAAAAACTTTCATTCCAAAATGGCGTACAGCAGCATATTATGAATCCTAAATGACTTCTATAACTATCTTTATATAATGAAGTGAGGATTCTGATTTCTCGGCATCAGTATTTCTCAACCTCAGCAATTTTAAGATGTATGGACTTCAACTTCCAGAATTCCCCAGCCAGCATAGCTGGCTAAGGAATTCTGGGAGTTGAGGTCCACACATCTTAAAAGTTGCTGAGGTTAAGAAACATTGCCCTACATGAATTTGAGAGGAAACAAGTTTCCTTACTTGGCAAGAATCTCCTCTGTAATTGGCTGGGCACAGGCACAATTCCACACTATTGGCTGGGATGCTTCCTCCGGTCTCTGTGGTTTTCTCCAGGATCACCCGATGCAGGGATACAGAGGACGAAATTGGGGAAAAGAGAGCTCGGATCTGCAGCTGCTCCAGATTAGCCAAAACCATCATCAACTCTTCCCTGGAGACTGGGTTGTGTGTCTCAGTGTGTCTAAAATTACCCTAGGAAAGAAGATTGAGCTGCAGTACAACATTAGTAGGAATGTTATTTTTTTACATCAATAAGCCAGATTACAGCTGCATTGTATCTTAATTTTACCATTAATAGGAAATCTGTTTTGGATGTATGGATGGAGAGATAGAGATAGATAACAACAGCAACAACACTTAGACTTATATACAACTTTACAGTGCTTCACAGCCCTCTCTAAGTGGTTTTACAGAGCCAGCATATTGCCTCCAATAATCTGGGTCCTCATTTTACTGACCTCGGAAGGATGGAAGGCTGTGTCAAACTTGAGCCAGTGAGAATCGAACTGCTAGCAGCCAGCAGTCAGCAGAAGTAGCCTGCAGTACTGCATTCTAACCATTGCACCACCATGGCAGATAGATTAGAGATAGATAGATAGATAGATAGATAGATAGATAGATAGATAGATAGATAGAGAGCGGCAGGCAGGCAGGCAGGCAGGCAGGCAGGCAGGCAGGCAGGCAGGCAGGCAGGCAGATTGAGATGGATATAGAGAGATGAGAGAGAGAGAGAGAGAGAGAGAGAGCTACAGATGGAGAGATGGGGGGAAGAGAGGGGGGAATGGATAGATAGAAAACTAAATAGATGGATCCAACATGGTTGCAACTGAAGCCATTCCTTAAGGTAACATGTCAGAGTCCACAAAAAAACAGATCTTCAAACCTGAGCTGCTGGTTGTTTATTTTATGTTTAAGTCTACAGCCTTCACCACTAAAGGTTTGTACAGCTTTTAGTGTGAATTGATTATTAAGCATAAAGATCATGCTGAAACAGTAATTTGATTCCAGAACTGAATGATCAACCTTGAACCATAAATATTTTAATTTGTTATGTACGTAAGTTTCACTATATTCACTAAATAAGTATATAAAGTAATTTAATTTAATAAGATACTACTTTAAATTAATTTAACTGAATAAGGATTGGAGATTGAGGCTATCACTCTGCAATGTTCTCCTTCCTGAACAGATAGGATCTAATCCAAACTAAGCATCTAAAATCATTGGAAAACCCACTGAGCAGAACTGTTCACCTTCTCCATGGGGTTATAAATCTCAACTGACCTCCAACAGTTGAAGCTCTCTTTTATAAATCTCTCCAGGAGCGGGATAGGAGTCTTCAACAAACATAATACTCATTTGGTTTCCCTAGGAAAGAACAAAAACACATGAATTAAAGAAAACACAGTTGGACCTGATGCCACTTAGATCAAAGACCAAAGAGAAATGGGAGAGATACCTTGAGAATAACATCAGCCCGGGATTCCATCGGTATGAACACATCACCCCTTTGAATGTCTGAATGCAACTCATATTTCAAATATCCAGCATAGGAGGAGACCTGTATTGAAAGCAAGAATATTGTTCTGACCAAGGCTTCCTGAGACCATAATGAAGCACACGCTTCGTCCAAACAACTCTTGTTTATTTCAACGCTGGGAATTATCTTCATTCCCAGCCCATAATGAGTCTCAAACAGTCTCTTGAGATAAGCACCCACCTTTATCTCCTTTGAATTGCTGCCAACAACTAAAGTGCCAAATTAATGTAAAAAGCCAAACGGAGTACAAGGTCCACCCAGAGTTTCAAAGTTTAATCCAAGCAGAGCGAACAAAGTTAACTCCTGCAAAGGTTCCTGTCCCTTTGCTCCTTGTTTATGTTTATTTGGATTTATATGCCGCCCCATCTCCGGGGACTCAGGGCGGCTCACACAAGAATATACATACATAAATAGATAAAATATTAGACCAATCCAAATAACAAATTAAATTATGCTAAAATACCCAATTAAAAGCCCCAATCTCACTCAATCCAGGCCGGCCTGTAAAAATAGCCAGGTCTTTAGATCGCGGCGGAAGGAACGAAGGTTGGGAGACAACCGCAGCCCCAGGGGCAGCTGGTTCCACAGGGTGGGCACCCCCACAGAGAAGGCCCTCCCCCGGGGGACCGCCAACCGACATTGTCTGGTCGACGGCACCCCCAGGAGGGCCTGCCTGTGGGAGCGCTCTGGGCAATTGGACCTTGATGCTGGTAGGAGGCGCTCCTGCAAATACCTCGGACCCAAGCCATGAATCCATTTATGTCTTATGGGAGGGCCAATCACCTCCAAGCCTTACTCCCGAGTCGCCTCTTTTATCTTAACTGTTCTTGCCTTCTGGCAGCTCTGCGCATGCACGCACTGGGAACAGGCTCCCCTTGTTCCTCTGCCTCGCTGCTGTCAAATGCTGGAGGCTCCGGAGTCAGCACATAACTCCCAGATGGCCCTGGCCCCATCTCTGTATCGGATGCAGGACCCTCATCCGAGTCCTCCCCAGACTCCTGGACTGCTCCATGTTCTTCCCCACTGCCAGACTCTGCTGCTGTCTCCGCAGGCTGCCGGTGGACCACAACAAATATGTTGCCCAAAACTGTTCTCAAGCCCCCAATTCAAGGTCCTGGTATTAAGTTAATTTAAAACTTTTCTGTATCAAGAATTCTATTTTAATTAAGTGATGTTTTTCCAATGGAAAAGTACCTTTTAAAATTAAGACGGTAAGACCATCATAGTGGAATGAATAGAAAGAGATTAAGTGCTACAAGGGATCCTGGGCTGTTCTGGGATGTCTCTTCAAAGGAAAGAAATGTTTGCTTGAATTAGTGATATTCCTCCCTTTAGAAAAGGGGAGATGTTTGGCCTTGGGGGAATCTTATCTTTTGACCCAGGACCCATGTTTTTGTTGTACTAAACAGCTTACTTATAACTAGTTGATATCCACAATTTTTTTTAAAAAACTGTTTTTTAGAATTATTTTTTGAGAGAAGCATCTCAGCTATTTTTTAAATAAGAATTTGTACGTAGAAGAATACAATCTATTTCAAATTTAGCGGAAAACTTAATGGATTTCTAGACTTCTACTGAAAGAAGTTGAAAATCTGAGTATTTTAAAGTCACAAAAAAAATCTAGGGAAATCCCAAATTTTAAGATATGGGTTTTTAATGTGCTTCAGAAGTAAAATCCAGCATTTGTCTATTTTATTTTTTTCAACGGATCTAGCCACCCACTTGGTACGTGATTCCATGCAGCATGTGACATCATACTAAATTTAATAAAATCTCATTATTGACAATATTAATACGTTAAAAAAAACTTTTTGAAAGAAATAAACAACGCCAACGTTTTATGCAGCTGGTTCTATATCGTATAAGTTGACCAGAAGAAAAAATTATGGTGCTGAGGAATCTAAATCTAACTTCAAATATTAGAATTTGCCTTTAAGCATTAAGACACTGGAATGCTTTGGCAAAAATTGCATTATCAACCCAGAATCACTTACCTGATCTCCAAGATAAGAACTGGGAGCATGCCAATAAAGTTCCTGGAAGGCATCTGGAAACTGCCGAAGATCAGCGTGTACACTCTCATCTTCCAAGCTGACTGAAGTGGAAGCTCCTTGGCGGTCTCCACTCAGCAAAGTCCACCCGCTCATGTCAGTGAACTAGAAGACACAAATCTTGATAAGTAAACGCAGGCTTGCTGAAGGGCTCAGAAGCTTTTAAAGCTTTTGAGGCATTCCATCTAAAGTAGGATGGTTGAGGTTCTCCTCCCTGTCGACATTAATCCTGTGATCATCACTTGATGTGCAGGAGAATGGCCCAGGTCTCTTGAGACCAAGATGGAGATGAAGAAGATGGAGACACAGAAGGACAGATAGACTGACTGATGATGAACGGTTGTTATGAACGGATGCTCAGTAACATCACACCGAATAAAAAGGTAAAGTTTCCCCTGTCCAGTTGTGTCTGATTCTAGATCAGGGGTGTCAAAGGTCCATGGGCTGGATATGGTTGGATCCAGCCCGTGGGGCCGTCCTGGAAAATGTATGGGCCGACTCGCGTCGCTTTGGCCCGATCTACCCAATGCAAAGAGGAAACATGCCAGCAGTTTGGGGAGTGGCGTCAAACTGGCCATGCCCACCCAGCTGGCCAGGTCCACCCAATTGGCCACGCCCAGTGATGGGCATCAAGCTGGCCACGCCCAATCAGTCAGCCATACCCGCCCGGCCCCCTGAGGTCAACCACAGTCCTGATGCGGCCCTCAGTGAAATTGAGTCTGACACCCCTGTTCTAGATGGTGGTGTTCATCTATGTTTCATAGCCAAGAGAACTAATGTTGTCCAAAGACACTTCCAGGGTCATGTCACTGGCATGACTATTACACTGGGATGCACGGAGAACTGTTACCTTCCCACCTAAATGGTACCTATTTATCTACTTGCATTTTGTATGGTTTTGAACTCTAGGTTGGCAGGAGCTGGGGCAGAAACAGGAGCTCACCCCCATCATGTGGTACTTGGGTCTTGAACTGCCGACTTCCAGTCCACAAAGTCCAGCATCTTAACCAGTAGATCATTATGCCTCTTCTATTATATTGAACAGATTACTGCAAAATCTATATGGTTCTGTTGATAGTATTCTCTGAAATATTGTTAAATACTTTACACAGAATGCTACCTACAGACAACTTCATAGATCCATCTCATTTTGTCCATCCTGTGTAGCAGCTTCCTTTCCTTGATTTATTCGGCTTTCAACTCTTAACCTTCTTTTATATGTTAAATATGAAGTTCTTTTATCCCTCTTTTCTGGGACAGTCACCAGTAGATCTTCACCTACTCATTTACCTCCACACGGTACTTCTTGGCACTGTGGCAGCGATCGGTTGCCCCAAAACAGAAACACTTGGTGCAGCCTTTAGGATTGCTGGCATCAAGGGAGAATGTCCCCAAATGGCACTGATCACACCTTGGGCCTTCTACGTTTTCCTGGAGATTGAAAAAGAAATCCTGTCAGTTTGAGGCTATGCCCCCGTGTTCTTGATTTTCGCTTAATATTGAAAATACTTCCTTCTAGAACCTTACTCACACCCTTAATATTATTATTTTATTATTATTATTATTTTATTAAACTTGTATGCCGCCCTCTCTCCCTAAGGACTCAGGGCGGCGAACAATAAAAACCCAATACAATTACAATAAAAAGACATTAAACCAGTACAAGCCTAATCAATCGTTAACATTTAAATTAAAATAAATAAAAACAACCCACACCCCTGAAGTCAGTCCAGACCAGCCTGTTGAAACAACCAGGTCTTCAAGTCCCTGCGGAAGGAGCAGAGATCAGGGGCCAAACAGAGATCCATGGGGAGTTGGTTCCATAGGGCGGGTGCTCCCACAGAGAAGGCCCTACTCCTGGGCACCGCCAGTCGACAGTGCCTAACTGACGGTATCCCAAGGAGGCCCCGCCTATGGGAGGCGTACTGCGTCGAATGCGATGCTGGCAGGAGGCGTTCCCGCAAGTACCCTGGCCCCAAGCCATTTAGGATTTTATAAGTTGTTACTAACACCTTGAAACTAATATGTTTAAAGGTTTCAATGAAGTCCTCTCTTTCCCTTCTCCAGGCTGTCTGTGTTCAGTTCCTTCAATGTCTCCTGATAGGTTTTGGTCTCTCAGACTTTGCACCATTTTTGCTCCTAAAGGAGTGCTCTTCAAGAATTGTAGGTTTGTGCTCATCAGTAACAATCAGAACTAGACATTCAGGCACAGAACCAGTGGTGGGATTCTACTGGTTTGGCCCGGTTCATGCGAACCGGTAGTAAACAAACCAGCTACCAGTTCGGCCGAACTGGTATTTTTTTCCTCCTGACAATCAGCTGTGCTGAGATCCCCCTCACTGTCTTACTGCTTCGCCCAAGAGGCTTCCCTGAGGCCTAGGAAGCACAAAAAAAACCCCACACACTATTCTTGACTCTAAAAATAAATGAAGGTGGCAGGGTTTGTCTTGAAAATAACTGTTAATGCTGCTGAGAACTGAAGGCCATTCCTTACTGCGCCTCAAACAGCAATATGACTAGAAAGTAGGTTTAGACAATGGTCAGACTCACCTTGCAGTGACATTCTCCAGTGACCAGGTCACAGATGCTTGGTTTTGTCCCTGCTTCATGGCAGTCACAAGCCCTGCAGTTGGGGTAGCCGTAATAGCCTGGGGCACAGAGATCACATTGACGTCCTACGATGTTGGGTTTGCATCTGGGAAGAACAAATGGTCGCTTTTTGTATTCTTCTATTTGTTATTATGGCTGGTTTTCAAGTCAAATTAAGAGCTAACATGACTAGTGCAAAGGAGTACTGGTGGAAAGGATGGGACAGACAATAACAGAATAACAAGTAGGAGACCCTGTACCATTCCAGATCAGTGGTTGTCCAATCTCTTCTTAAAAACAGAGAGAGAGAGAGAGAGAGAGAGAGAGAGAGAGGGGAGGAGGGGGAGAGAGTGGGGAGAAGAAGGGGGAGGAGGAAGAGAGGGAGAAAAGAGTGGGAGGGAGAAAGAAAGAAAGAAAGAAAGAAAGAAAGAAAGAAAGAGAGGGAGAAAGATAGAGAGATAAAGAAAGAAAGAAAGAAAGAAAGAAAGAAAGAAAGAGGGAAGGAGGGAGAAAGAGAGAGAGAGAGAAAGAAAGAAAGAAAGAAAGAAAGAGAAAGAAAGAGAAAGAAAGAAAGAAAGAAAGAAAGAAAGAAAGAAAGAAAGAAAGAAAGAAAGAAAGAAAGATGTGGTCTCTGATTAGGATGGCCAGATGCAGCTGGTGCTCTAGGATTCAGACAAACAGGGTTCATATCATGATCTCTACTTACTGGCATTGTCCACTCTCTATATTACACCCTGGTTCAGTCTGATCTTGGATCCCAGAACTAGAACAGTTGCAGTCCTCACAGCCCACCAGGGGGTGACATCCAAAGGTTTGCGGCTCACACACCACACACTCTGGTCTAACAGTACGTGGCGGGCAGATGCATTGTCCCGTCACTTCATCACACAAGCGAAATCCACAGTCACAGGCTAGGAGCAAAATCAGGTTGGGATGAGAAAGAGAACAATCAGCCTAGAACATAAATTGGAGACAGGTAATCCTCAACTTAGAAACAGTTTATTTATTTGTATACCACCTGCTGCTATGGAGCTGTAGTGGCACAGTGATTAGAATGCAGTATTGCAGGCTGACTCTGCCCACTGCCAGCAGTTCGATCCTGACTTGCTCAAGGTTGACTTGGCCTTCCATCCCTCTGAGGTGGGTAAAATGAGGACCCAGATTGTTGTGGGGCGACATGCTGACTCTGTAAACTGCTTAGGGCTGTAAAGCACCGTGAAGTGGTATATAAGTCTAAGTGCTATTGCTATTTAAGCTATGAATGGTTCCTGTTCAGATTTGAAATGCACTAAATATATAATTTAGACAACTACTGATAGCCCTTGATTTACAACCGTTTCTTTAGTGACTGTTTGAAGTTTCAACGGCACTGAAAGAAGTGACTTAAGTTTTCACACTTATGACCGTTGCAGCATCTCCATGGTTATGTGAACAGCATTCAGCTGCTTGGCAACTGACTCATATTTATGACGGTTGCAGTGTTCTGGGGTCACTGATCCCCTTTTGTGACCTTCTGACAATCACAATCAATGGGGAAGCCAGATTCACTTAAGAACCATGTTGCTAACTTAACAGCTGCAGCAATTCACTTAACAACTGTGGCAAGACAGGTCATAAAGGGGGCAAAACTCACTTAACTATTTTGCCTAGCTAGCAAAATATGGGGCTCAGTTGTGGTTGTAGGTCAAGGACAACCTGTAAATTATTGTAAATTTAGTTGTACAGTTCCATGTACAACTTCAACACATGCTTGTTCAAGATTATGAATGTATTCATGAATACAGGAAGACCACAATTGATGACTAGTTGCTTAGCAACCATTTGAGGTTATGACAGACTTTCCCAGAGCAACTTATGATCCATATTCAAAGTTCTGATAGCTGCCTCACCCCCCAGTCATGTGATCGCACTGTGTTCACACAGCAACCGGACTGCACATATGGCCATTTTGCAGCACCCCATAGTCATGTGGCCACAATTTACAGTATTTTCCAGAAACCAGTATTTATTTCCAATTTCCACAAAAACCACCCACTGTGTCCAATGATAATATGGTGACTCATTTAACGATGCCATAAAACCAGGGGTGGTATTCTACTGGTTCGGACTGGTTCTAGAGAACCGGTTGTTATGATTCTGCACAGTTAGGAGAACCGGCAAATCGTGTCCCTGGCTGGTCCTGCCCCTCTCTGCCTGCCCCTCCTCTCCCCGCTCCTTCCTGCCCCCGTGGGCTCCATTTTTTGCCTTCCTGGGAAGCCTTTTGGGAACAAAAATGCCCCCCAGGAGGCTTCCCTGAGGCCCAGAAGGCCCCAAAACAGGGGGGGGGGATGCTGCCAAAAAAGAAGAAGCAGCCATTCCCACAGAACCAGTTGTTAATAAATTTGGGAACAGTCACATGGTGATTCACTTAACCACCAGCATGATTGTAATTCTGGGATAAATTACTGTTGTAATTCTGGGATAAATTACTGTTGTAATTCAAGTGCTACCTAAACACCGTGTTGCACTTTAAAATATTAATAAAAGAGGGACCAATTTTCAGCTGCTTCTCATTCAATGCATACTTCTGATAATTTCACACTGATTTTTCTGTCCAATTTATTCTCTTGAATAAGTTTGCTAAAAGGATCCTAGGGAAGAAAATTGCTTTAGTGGGCTCTACTAAAATAAAAGCTGATAAGCTAACTAATAACCCAGATCTCTGTCTCCAATTTATTTATGGAGTACCTGAAGTGAAACCCAAACTTTTCTTGGCAGATAGGTATATAAAAGGATGGCCTTGAAATTTGAGCAAAAGATTGCTTGTCGCATAAGAGAATAACAGAATTACAGAGTTGGAAGGGACCTTGGAGGTCTTCTAGTCCAACCCCTTGCTCAGGCAGGAAATCCTATGCCATTTCAGACAAATGACTGACAAATCTCTTTTGGAAAACCTCCAGTGTTGGAGCATCCACAACTTCTAGGGGCAAATCGTTCCACCGATTAATTGTTCTCACTGTCAGGAAATTTCTCCTTAGCTCTACGTTAGTTCTCTGCTTTGTTAGCTTCCATCCATTACTCCTTGTTCTGCTCTCAAGTACTTTGGAGAATAAATTGACCCCCATCTTCTTTGTGGCAGCCCCCCAAATATTGGAACACTGTCATGTCACCCCTATTCCTTCTTTTCATTAAACTAAACATAACCATTTTGTGCTTCATGTGTTTTAGCCTCCAGTCCCCTAAGCATCTTACCGTGTTTCCCCGAAAATAAGACCTACCCCGAAAGTAAGACCTAGCACTATTTTCTAAACCTGCCCTAATATAAGACCTACCCCCAAAATAAGACCTAGTGTAAATCTCCAGTTCCAGGAAGACTTTTCAGGGAGCAACCGTGCACCTGCGAAACACCCCCACACACACACTCACACCCACTATTTGGCACCATAAATATATAAGACCTACCCCGAAAATAAGACCTAGTGTGTTTTTGGGAACCAAAAAATATATAAGACAGTGTCTTATTTTCGGGGAAACACGGTAGTTGCTCTTCTTTACATTTTTTTCCAAAGTCTCAATATCTTTTTTACTTCGTGGCAACCAAAACTGGATGCAGTATTCAAAGTGTGTTCTTACCAAGGCATTATAAAGTGGTATTAACACTTTACGTGATCTTGATTCTATCCCTCTGTTAATGCAGCTCAGGATTGCATTGGGGTTTTTTTTTTTTTGGCAGCTGTAGCACACTGCTGGCTTATATTTAAGTGGTTGTCCACAAGGACATATATTATCTCTCCTACACACACACACATTTCTCTCCCTTCCCATGAACTCAGGTACTCACGTCGGCAATTGGGAAAACCCCAATATCCAGTGGCACAGCGGGAACATTCGCGCCCGATGATATTGGACTTGCACGTACATTGGCCCCCAAATGGCTCACACTGGCTCGAAACAGCTCCAGCCTCATGGCAATGACAAGGTTCGGCCCCGTTGTAAAAAAGAGAAATTGAGATGGCAGAGTCCTGGCAGAACTTGGATGAAGTTACAGGGCTGAGGAGAGAGAGGAAAAGTTTTGCACCGGGTCTCAACGCAGTGCAATGCCTACACATATTATTTATTAACACTTTATTATTTGTTAAGGTAAAGATTAAGTGTTACTCATTAATTAAAATGTGGACCCTGAACACAGTTTGCTTTTTTTGCAAGCATGAAGGGTAGATCAAGAAAGAAATGAAACAGAAAATGCTTCAGGACAGTTAGATGTACACTCAAATATGTGCTCATAAAATGGGTACAGGAACTAGATATTAAGAAAGCTAGGTACATACTATAAGGCTCAATTATTTTATTTACCTATCAACTGACCTATCCAGTTACATACCTACTTTCAGTAGTGTCTGGCTGGTCAGTTTGAACTGACAAGAACTGTCTCTCTCATTTTGTATCTCTCTCTCTCTCTCTTCGTCAACTATCTGTCTATCTGTCTATCATCTATCTTTATCTATCTATCATCTATCTATCTGTCTATCTATATCTCTCATCTCTCATCTATTCATCATCTATCTGTCTGTCTCTGTCTCTATCTATCTATCTATCTATCTATCTATCTATCTATCTATCTATCTATCATCTCATCTACCATTATTCATCATCTGTCTGTCTCATCATCCATCTATCCGTCCACCTACCTACCTACCTATTTATCTATATCAAATTTCTGCATTGGCCATCTCACCTGAGTGATTCCTGGTGCATTACAGTAAAAAAATAATGATATAAAAAGTACACTCTGGTTCTTTTCTTTAAATCATGTCATCTATCATGACCCAGCACACCTCCACCATCACAGCCTCTGCCCTTGGGAATAAGGATCCTCCTGAGAGCCAGACGGCTTGTATCCTGATGGCATTACAGAGGGTTATACACCTGGCTGTTCTCCCTGCCTTTGGATCAGGCTTGCTGAAGACCCTGCTGCTGAATGTTAAACGTTAATGGATGTTAGTTTGGGGTATCTATCTGGGTTTTTTTACAGTTTTTTGGTGGGAAGATTGTATGCTGTTTCTTATTATAGTCTTTTTTATCTTGCCTAGTGTACTATAGGATGCTGAGAGTGGCTTACAGCTGAGTAGCACCCTGTTAAATCAAATAAATAAAGCCAATCACTTAAGACAAGCTGGATCTTGTGGGCAGCAGGGAAGGAGATAGTGAGAATATTTGGAGTAAGGAAATGTTGTCAGGCTTGCACACCTAAAACAGCATTCTTGCCAGAATTCACTTCTGCTCTGTCTGAGAAGAACAGGAGTAAAGTCAAGGGTTGGTAGTTTTCCAACATGGTCTTGCTCAAATCAGATTTCCAACTTTTGTCAAGCACTGGATCAGACTGCTATTTAGACATCATGTGGGGGAGATCCCAGACCTTCACAATCTTATCCAGACTCAGGATCTTATAATACTCATTGAGTCTAGATTGTTGAGAGGGCAAGTGGAAGGCCCAAAGAATCCAGGAATCCAGCCAAGGTCCTACATACCCGAGACTGGATCATTGTCCAGATAGAATGGGCAACGATCAAGCCCTGAGCAACTGTGGAAATTTAATTATGGGATTGCTTATTTCTTATCAAGTCCCAGTTCTATTAAAATTATTTTTGTGCCTGTCCGAGGTCAAGGAGACTTATGCAACTGTTCACTGGTTTAGAAGGACTCCCAATAGAAGATCTGAAGGTCATATAATCAGCACTGGGGATTTGTTGTAAAATATAGAGAACATTCCAGTTGAAACAACCCAGATGCTTATTTGCAATCTCACTTGATGTAGAAGCCGTTGATTCCGCAGCTGCTGATGAAATCGTAGGATTTGTCCAGCGGTTCTTCCAAAAGATAGTTGGAGCCATAAATGCTTTCAGGAACCACGAGGATATAATCCTATAAATAGCCATAAAAAAATCCAAGTAGTGAAATTATCCAAATGTATGACATTTAAAAATCCAACTTCATGTAGAAATGCTGCTCTTTGTCTGCTTTACTACTACTTCGTAGTAGTCACATAATGTACCTCAATATCTTTGACATGGATACTCTACATGAAAACTGTTTTGCATAGATTTTCCAATCCTTCTTCTTGGAGAAACATATTGTCAACCCTGAAGTTAGCCTGTCTGAAGCCATCTTGGAGGCTTCAGGGTTGACACACAGCAGTGGGAGAGGGGGAATAGTTAGGTGGGGTTTTGTAGACAAAACAATAAAGTTTTCCTATAGGAAGCAAGTACATTGTTGCTATGGGAACAATGGATAATTACCATAAAGCTTTCTTCCTGATAATAAAGGATTTTGTCTGGAGTTAACAGAATAACAGAGTTGGAAGAGACCTTGGAGCATCTTTTCTGCTCTTCTCTGCATTTTCTAGAGTCTCAATATCTTCTTTTATATCATGATGACCAAAACTGGATGCAATATTGCAAGTGTGGTCTTACCAAGGCATTATAGAGTGGCAATATTGCAAGTGTGGTACCAAGGCATTATAGTGTGGTATTATAGAGTTCTGAAAAAGGGGGCAATCCCAAACAAACCAGAAAGGCATAGATCTTGTCTTCATCTAGAATCTTTGCTTAGAGCAGGGGTCTTCAAACTTGGCAGCTTTAAGACTTATGGACTTCAACTCCCAGAATTCCTCCTCCAGTCATGTTAGGTCAAGAATTCTGGGAGTTGAAGTCCACAAGTCTTAAAGCTGTCAAGTTTGAAGATCCTTGGCTTAGAGTAACATCCTTTGGCTCCTCCCCAAATTATCTTATTAGTCTTACAAAACAGAGAGAAGAAACAAAATCAAAGGTTGCTTAATTCTCCTTCTTTTGCAATTGTTTTCAACTTTTATTTAAATGAGTTTTCTGTAGTTTGGATTTTTTACTTAAATAAGTAGATCTGTGGTTTGGCTTATTTTTTCTGATAGAAAAAAAGAAGAAGGTTGGATCACCAAAAAGATGCTTTCTCTGACATGCCACAGTTAAAAGTAGCCAGCCAAGATGAAGGACTGAAAACCACAACGTTTATGGTGAATGAGGAGCTACGAACATAACTGAGGTTTGCTTTATCCTGATTTTGTTGAGAAGCACAGATCTCCAATAGATGAATAGAAAACAGTATAAGAATTTTCTAAATTTTTCTCCACACTCATCTGGAATCCAAAGTACTGGAACAATTTTTCCTCCATTTGTGAAAAGGTCTGCCTTTCATGGTGCTAGAGCAATGATCAATTTCCTAACCATTGTGTGCTTAACTTTTCAGACAAACTGAATTTCCATCAGGGAAGCTAGAAAAGCAGGTTCACAGAAAGCAGACATATCCAGACAGGGCAGCTGGCTGATTTAATATGCCAGAAAAATTCCCTGCAACAAAATGAGTCAAGCTGTACTTTTATGAGAGAGTGAGCAGCACTGCCTGGTGGCCATAAATTATTTCATCCTGCAGTTACAGACAGAGAAAACCACAAAGAATGCTTGTTATGTCCTTAAGTGACTTGAGACCAGATGAGCAGAGTTCAGTTTTTAAAAATATGCATTTTACCTGAAGATATTCTGGCTTAACTTGGTGAGAACATGTTTTTTAGTTTATCTGATTAATGGTTTGAGTGAACATTCAAAGATGGGACAAGGGTTTTTAAGATAGAACATACCACCCAAAGATGTCGATCTTCTGGCACACGGATTATTACACTCAGATCATTTTCTGTGATTTCCAGAACAATTTGGTTCTCTGCAACCACCAGATTCCGGCAACCGTATCCATGCGGGCAGAAAGTAGCATTAGCTTGTCCTGAAAAAGTCAGAAAATAAACCTGCTCCAATCAACTGAATTTGTTTTGCTTTTATACCAAGGGGTGTACAACCTTGGCAACTTTAAGATCTGTGCACTTCAACTCCCAGAATTCCCCAGCCAACTCAAAAAATGATGGATTTTCCTCAGTTCACATTGAGACATGATATGGCTGAGGTAGCATAGAGCAAGGGTCTCCAACCTTGCCAATTTTAAGACTTGTGGACTTCAACTCCAAGAATTCCTTAGCCAGCATTCCCCAGCCAACTCAAAAAATGATGGAATTCTGGAAGTTGTAGTCCACAAGTCTTAAAGTTGCTAAGGTTGGAGACCCCTGGCATAGAGGTTGGACAATTTCTAACCTTGTCAATTTTAAGATGTGTGAAGAACTTCAACTCCCAGAATTCCCCAGCCAGTGATGCCCAGATACCCACAATGTCTAAATACAGTTTGAGTACACCTGAGAATAGACACACCACACTCTGCAACTCACCCTGCCAAATCCGCCCTCCGTTGATCAACACTTCAACAGGGAAAGTTGGGTGACCAGGCTGATAACAGTGCAGGATGAAAGCATAGCGTCCTGGACTCTGAATATGGCCATTTAACACAACAGCTGTCTGGAAGAAAGCAAAGAAGAAAATCTCTTTGGGTCTCACTAATTTCTATTTCAAGCCACCATTATGGTTCCAGAGTGGGCTATGCGCCTCAGTGTTCATGGCAGAATTGGATCTTCCAAGAAACTGACGAAGGGATAAAAATGGATAATATTGCGTTTATCCTGCAGGTATCTCTAGAAAATGTCTTTATCAGTTATCATGAACATGGGCTCTGTTGCTTTGCTCTATCAGAAATGCTGCTGTTTGGAAGAGAATATTTGAAGCTCAGAGTTGAACTGTGGGGTATTTGTGTTCTCTAAGCTTAGTGGTTTTCTTGCAGATGTTTCACTACCAAACTGGGAAACATCATCAGTGCTAGAATGGAGTGCGATTTGCTTTCTGTTTATACACCAGTCATTAGTGGCTTGCCCTATTGGTGTTGCTGGGAGCGATCTTGGTAGTTCCTCGACTTTCTTTGCTTTTGTCTGAGTTGGCACCCTTGATTGGGATATTGTTTATTTCTTGATTGTTGGTCTAGTGTTCATCTGGGTGTCCCAAAAGTGCATTTCCAAAAGGATACTGGACTTTCTTGGTTTTTTTTCCCTTTTAAAATGTTTTGCTTCTCATCCAAGAAGCTGCTTCAGTTTTCACGGAGATAAACCAAGGAAGTCCAGTTGCCTTTTGAAAAAGCATCTTTAGGACAACCACGATCTGGATGATTGTGGCGTATTAACATGGGTGTTTATCTCTGCTCATCTGGGTGTTGATTGCTGGTGGGGAGGTGATTTGGTCTTTTAGTTCCCTTTGTGGCTTTTCGATTGTCTCTTTTGAATGGCGTGTAGATGTTGTTTACCTCTATGTGCCTGCTGATGGCTGATTTGTCTGAGTGCCAGACTTCCAGGAATTCTCCAACATCATCGATTCTTGTCCCTCAGAGAACTTACCATTTGCCATTTATTTTGTGCTCACCTTCACCATGTCTATGTCTATCATAAGATTTGTAAAAGGTGAGGTCTGTTGCTTATAACCTCTTTTCCTATTGTCTCTAGCTATTGATTTTATGAGTGATGAGCCCTATTCATTTTGGTGGACCCGCTGCGTGACCAGAAATTTTGCTTCTCAGATCAGTGAGAAAAACGACATGAAGATCACTCATCCCTGCTTCTTGCCTACAGCTTAGGAATGAGAAATAAGATCTCGGTGATGCTATCTACCTATGGAAAAAGGACTGGCTATTACAGTTTCATGCTGATGACGTCTGTCTTGAGAACTCACTCAAAGCCCTGACGCTCTAACGCCATGATGGCGAACCTATGGCACGTGTGCCGGAAGTGGCATGCAGAGCCACTTCTGCCGGCACGTGAGAGGTCACCTGGAAGACCCCCACTGCGCATGCGTGTGCATCCCCTCGCCAGCCAGCTGATTGTCGGGTATCTGCCACGCATGCGTGTTGGGGAGACACTCGCGTGGGAAACATGTGCTCATGCACAGAGGCATGCAGGGTGGTTGCGTGTGCATGCACAGAGGCGCACGATGCAATGTGGGGTTGCGTGCACATGCGCAGAGGCGCATGATGTGGGGTGAGGTTGTGCATGCATGCACAGGGGGAGGGGGAGCCATGAACGCATTGCATCATTGCAGGCGCACCGAGCGCGGGGGAGTCATGAACGCATTGCAGGCACACCGAGTGTGAGCATGCACACGCGTGCACACTTTTGGCATGCAATGTGGAAAAGGATAGCCATCACTGCTCTAACCGCAGAGAGAAGGAGAAATAGACATTGTCCACGCATCGTTCATCGTCACATTTCAGGAGAAACATGCAGGTAGTCCTTGACTTACAACCAAATGGAACCTGTTCATTACGGTCACAAACTGTGAGAGTCATGAAGCAAGGCACCCACACGATTGCCTTGCTTAACAACTCCAATTCTTGCTCTCCCTATTGCAGTCGTTAAGTAATCACATGAATCCTTAACCAGAGCTTGAGGGGCTTCAGGGATGGGCTTATCTATAGAAAAGATAAATGACTGAGCCATGATGAGGGAGTTGGTACCCAGTGGGGTGGGATGGATGGGGGTGGGAGAAGATAGGCTAAGGGGAGAACACACTGCAGCAGATTGTCAAGTGCCCAAATTTTGTTTATGTGACCATGGGGGGCATTAACATCAGGCAGGAACCCTAAGTCCTTTCTTTCAACATTGTCTTTATTTTGAACTACTTGACTTTATATCCTCCGTATATAGAATGTAATTTGCTCTTCAGTTTCATTGTTTTCAAATGAAAAGTCTGTTCAACCATTTTTCCTTAGGCAATTGATTGATTGATTGATTGATTGATTGAACCAGTTTATAGAGCCTGTATTATTTTACAACGCAGACTAACTGACCCCTGATTCTTATGGCCAGCCAAGGATTGCATTGCTTTTATACTGTACTTGTGAAACTTCACTGTAAAAAGTTTTACACACTTTTTAAAAACACACTGTGGGCAGTTGCCACCACTCTTCCAGCCAGTGGGAGTAATCAACCGGAATTACATCATGTTTAGCCCCATAGAAAACTTCAAGAATGCAAAGTAAAATTATTCAAATGACTAAAAATCTAAGTTACTAAAAAAAAAAAACTTCCAATAAAAATATGACCTCTCCATACCTTGGCTGAGTGTCCCAAACCATACGTACCTGAGGCGCCTTTAAGAAAATGAGTTTTGCAGAGGTGTCTATCAATGTTGGAGGCTGAGGTGCAGAAGCTGGCAGACTGCCTTCTGGTGGGATGCTAATGGCATGAATTAGGGGCAAGTCTGGAGCAATGGCTAGCGACTGTCCTTCTTCCAGGACAACCGACTGTGAAATCTTCTGATATCTTGATGGGACACAGGAACTACTGAGGACAAAAAAAAAAAGAATAATTGGAATTATACAGTCAAGAAAAGTGCCTGCTGTTCTATCTAGACATTGACATCAAAGGAATATTGAGGGTAACTATAATGCAAAGCAAAGCAAAGCATAGAGGGTTGGTTTTACTAAGGTCACTTTCATTATGATTCTTTTGATCTTCCACGGATGCTCTTTTGTCTTCCCCGTTTAACTGTAATCAAGTCCATTTGTGTGATAGCTTTTTAGCTCTGAGACACAAAGCAAAGGAACAAGAGGATTATAATGAATTTACATCCTCTCCTCAGCCTAAAAACAATTCCAATGTTTGGTTCCAAGAGTGAAACAATATAAGCAGTCCTCAATATATGATCATGTAATTGAGCTCGATGTTTCTCTTTGTTAAGCGAGACAGTTGTTCACTGAATTTTGCTCCATTCTTACAACTTTACTTGCCACAGTTGTTAAATGAATCACTGCAGTTGTTAAGTTGAATGAATGTGAGTTTAGCCAGTTGCCAACTGTCTGAATTTTGATCCCGTGACCATTGGGGATGCTGCAATAGGTTGTAACAATAGCAATAGCACTTAGACTTATATACCGCTTTACAATGCTTCACAGCCCACTCTAAGCGGTTTACAGAGTCAGCCTCTGGCCCCCAACAATCTGGGTCCTCATTTTACCGACCTCGGAAGGATAGAAGGTTTGAGCCTGGTGGGATTTGAACTGCAAAATTGCAGGCAGCCGACAGTCACCAGAAGTAGCCTGCAGTATTGCACTCTAACCACTGAACCACCAAAAACGGTCATAAGTCACTTTTTTCAGTACTGTCATAGCATCAAACAGTCACTAAATGAATATTCAGAAGGTTCTGGAGAACCGGTAGCGGAAATTTTGAGTAGTTCAGAGAACCGGCAAATACCGCCTCTGACTGGCCCCACCCCGATCTATTCTCTGCCTCCCAAGTCCCAGCTGATTGGCTGGGTCTTCTTTGGTTGCCCTGCACAGGAGAAGGGAGCTGGAAAGCAGGTTAGTGGAGTGGGGAGGGAATGGGGATTTTGCAGTATCCTTCCCCTGCCATGCCCACCAAGCCACACCAACAGAACCAGTAGTAAAAAAAAAATTGAATCCCACCACTGGCAATGATTGTAAGTCAAGGACTACCTGTATACATTTTCTTTCATGGGCACCCCAAGAAATATTGTTTTATGGTACTTTTAAACTGTTTCAGGATGATTTGTGTTATGATATATAAACGCTTTTCATAAATTAATTAA
The DNA here is from genome assembly GCA_009733165.1 of Naja naja. Classification (NCBI taxonomy): domain Eukaryota; kingdom Metazoa; phylum Chordata; class Lepidosauria; order Squamata; family Elapidae; genus Naja; species Naja naja. The sequence continues at coordinate 12,999,778 of CM019150.1, read as the reverse complement.
AATAATCCCAAAACAGGTTGCAGAAAGCAAAGGCTACCAAGAGTCACTATCAAAACAGGGTGTTTAAACAGGCTGGAGGGACCATTTTCCCTAGTTACTCTCTATAAGAAAATGAGCATTTTTAAATACATGGCCAATAAATAAATCTACCAAAAATTGGACCACATAGCATTCCTGCATCAACCACAATCCTTTCCATTTAAATTGCCCACAGCAAGGACGCAGCAATGGTCACAATTCCAAGGACCAGTTGTAAATCACATTTTTCAGCACTGTCATAACTTTGAACAGTCACTAAATAATTGGTCGTTAAGTTGAGGACTGCATGAAATTAATAAATTGAGCATTTTACAGTTTCTTATGAAAATAAAACAACAGAATGACAGAGTTAGGAGGGACCCTGGTGGTCTTCCAGTCCAACTCCCTGCTCAAGCAGCAGATCCTACATCATTTCAGACAAATAGCAGCCTGGAACATCAAACAGGAAACCCAGACAACATACGAGACATCGCAATCATTGTAAACACACACTTGAAAAATGTTTCACGTGGCATTCCTACAGTTAAGTACATACAGTCATAATTAGCTCTCATATTTTGTAAACAAGCTGTTTATTTTATTGCTTTTTTGTCTTTTTCATCCTAGGCTAGCCACTCAAGAATTGCAATTTGCTAGTTGGGTGGCTGTAAAAATTACATGAAAATAAACCAGTAAAATAAAGGTGATTTACCTGTTCAGCGATAACGTTCCATGGGTACTGATGCAATGAACTTTTGGCTCCAAAAACTCCAGAGTGAATTGCTCGTAGGGGATCAAGTGCACTTTGTACTGAAGACAGGGGAAGAAGAAGAAAACGATGAGGAAGAGAAGAGGATTTATGCTTTTCTTTCTGGTGCAAAAATTAAAGAGCTTCTGTAGAGATGAGGCTGAATGCATAAAACGGGGGTAGGGAACTATGGCCCCTTTATGACTTCGGGACTTCAAGTCCCAGAATTCCTGAGCCAGCATGGATGCATAAAATGGGGGTGGGGAACTATGGACTCTTTATGACCGGGGGGACTTCAACTCCCAGAATTCCTAAGCCAGCAGGAATTCTGGGAGTTGAAGTCCACAGGTCATAAGGGGGTCATAGTTCCCTACCACTAACATAAAAAATGACTAACTTTGCTACATGCACCTGTTGACAAAACAACAGCACCTGTTGACAAACAACAGTGTGCAATAAACAGAAGCATCTCTTTGTTTGACCAGCAACAGATCTTTGGAAAAGAGGGGTGGGAGGGAGGGTTCCCAACAAAGAAACTGATTAGTTATTCTCTGCTTGCTATGGCAACATGTACCCTGGGCTCTGTACATCCCCCAGATTTTTTTTCTTTTTTATTTTTGAGGGGGTGGGAAGATAAGAATCCTTCCTGGGGACTTTCTTTTCTTTTTTTCACTGAATGAAGATCAAATGGGGAAGAGAACAAGCAGCTGTTTCTGTCAGTTTGCTCTTTTGAGAGAGAGAGAGATGCAAAACAAAACAAAAGAGCAGCCACCTGTTTTGTTCACTTAAAATGCTGTCTAGGGTGCCACTTAGAAAGTTGACGCTCTCTGTTGCACAGCAAACCATTCAAGCAAAGCAAGAGCCCACAAAGGGAGTGAATGTGAAAGGTTAACTGCATGCTCATTTCTGCAATTGGACAAGAAACACTTCACGGTTTCTGTGAGCAAGCTACTCCTACAGATAGCCACTGCTGCATAACATGCAGCCAGAAGGAGCATTGCGCTGACTCTTAATTACACCCAACAATGGCTCCCGTCCCTGTGTAACCTAGATATATTGCTTTTAGATAATGCCGAGCAATTCATTCTAATAACTGTGTAATTGAGTTTTTGTCTCAAGGAGACAAAACCTCAGGGAGGTTTTGTCTTTATAGGCGGCCCTTGTTTAGCGACCAGAATTGGGACAGGCAGCTTGGTGGTGATGTGAAGCGGTCACTATGTGAAACCTTGACTGTGCTTGCAATCTTACTTCACCTTTACTTTGCCTTACAGACCTGCAAAGGTCATAACTAACCCTGGGAACGCTGCAACCGTCGTAAATATGAGCCCGTTGCCAAGAATACCGTGCAGATGGCAGTGGAATCGGACAGTGGGGAAGAATGGTGACCAGTCAGGAAGTCTGGAGAGGACTCGGACGAGGGTCCTGCGTCCGATGCGGAGATGGGGCCAGGACCATCTGGGAGTGGGGTGCTGCTTCCAGAGCCTTCCAGAGTCTGGCAGCAGTGAAGCAGAGGACCCAGGGGAGACTGTTTCCACTGCGCGTGTGCGCAGAGCTGCTAGAAGGCGAGAGCAGCTGAAACCAAAGGGGCGACTCGGGAGTAAGGCTGGGAGGTGACTGCCCCTCCCATAAGGGATAAAAGTCAGGCAAAGATGGCGAAACCTTTGCAGGAAGCAAAGTAGCTCATTCGCTTTAGATTCATTCTTGAAGCTCTTCGTACTTCGGTTGGTTTTTTTTCTAGTTCATTTGATACTTCTGTTATTGGCAGCACTTCAACAGAAAAGAAAGGTGGGTGCTTATCTTGAGGGACTGTTTGAGATTAATTCCGGCTGGGAATGAAAACAATTCCCAGCGTTGCAATAAAATAAGTCTTGTTTTTAAAATAAGTGTATGTGTAGTTATGGTCTAGGAAGCCTTGGTCAGAACACTTTGGAATTTGACAACTTCTGCAAAATGTTTTATTTGCCTCCTAGCTGCTTCCCGAGAGCAAAACTCTGGAGTTCGATGCTTTTCTTGCCACTTCTGGATCCACATATAATTTTTCAGTTCCAACTCTTCTCTACCCACCCCTCCCATGCAGGTAATAGTTTTAACCGTCCCAATTTAAGATGCTCAAACTGGCATCGGATAGTTGCTTCTGCTGGGAAAGCTGTCCTCGTAAAGACTTACCAGGAAGAAGCGGGCCTGATCCGCTGTGAATTGGACTCTCGCCTCGGTGTCGAGTTCAAATGCTGCCAAGCGGTTTTGAGAATCTATAATGATCCCACGACAAAGGAAACTGCGAGACAAAAAAAAGAGAAGTGGGTCAAACTCAAGGGTGGCATTTTCCCAGTACGTCTTTGTGGTTTAATATAGATCCCTTATAAGCTTTGAATGAGTTGAGTGACGGCAAGGATATGCTACTGAAAGACATCTCAGGGCATTAAGGTCACGATCTGCATCCCGATTTGCAAAAAGAGTGGTTCCAGACGGTGTAATCCATCCATCCTTGATATAAACACTGTCGGGGGTTGTTTAAATAGATCATCAGAGGTCAGGATGTGTGTGCTATTTTTATCTCACACATGTCTTGTTCTGAGGATGTGGACTTTTGGCCGGATTGTTGCCTCGGATATTTATAAGGCTGGGAATCTAAACAGCACATAACATCCACCCCAACTGTGGTAAAGGTTGATGCAAATTATAGGTAGTCCTTGACTTACAACAGTAGAGAGGAATTACAGAGTCTGTCATCTGCACCTCTATAACTGTCTGGTTTGGTTCTGCAACCCAACAAGACAGACACAGATTCAGAGAGTAATTAGGGCTGCAGAAAAAACAATTACTACCAACCTTAATTTGAATAGTGTTATTTTAAATTAGATTATTGGGTTTCATGTTTACTTTCTTTTTAAAATTGTATAGTATTTATATTTATAGTGTTTTTATGATTGTGCACCGCCCCGACTCCTTTGGGAGATGGGGCGGCATAGAAATCCCAATAAATCAAATCAAACCTGTCTTCCATTGAGGACCTGTATATTGCATGAGTCAAAAAGAGGGCTGTGAAAATATTTACAGACCCCTCACATCCCGGACATAAACTGTTTCAACTCCTTCCCTCAAAACGACGCTATAGAGCACTACACACCAGAACAACTAGACGCAAGGACAGTTTGTCCCCAAACGCCATCACTCGGCTAAACAAATAATTCCCTCAACACTGTCCAACTATTTACAAAGTCTGCACTACTATTACTATTACTCTCCTCATTACTCCTTATTACCCATCCCCTCCCACTTGTGACTGTATGACCGTAACTTTATCACTTGTATCCTTATGATTTTTGCTGACTGTTTCCTAGTATGATTTGATTGCTTATTTGTACCCTATGACTATCATTAAGTGTTGTACCTGATGATTCTTGACTCTTGACGAATGCATCTTTTCTTTTTATGTATACTGAGAGCATTTGCACCAAGATGAATTCCTTGTGTGTCCAATCACACTTGGCCAATAAAGAATTCTAATTCTAACAGTTCATTTAGGGACCGTGCAAAGTTACAATGGCAGTGAAAAAAATCTGGAGCTCGATGCTTGCCTTGCCTCTTCTGGGCCTTGTGACTTGTGTGAAAAAAGTGACTTTATGACAGTTTTTCATACTTACGACCGTTGCACCATCCCCGTGGTCATATGATTTACATTTGGATGCTTGGCAATTGACTCATACCTAAGACAGTTGCGAACGTCTGACCAGCAAAGTCGATGGGGAAGCCCTTGATTCACTTAACAACCGTGTTATTAATTTAAGCCCTGCAGTGGTTCACTTAACAAATGTGGCAAGAAAACTCGTAAAATGGAGCAAAATTCACTTAACAAATGACTCAATTAGCAACATAAATTCTAGGCTCAATTGTGGTCGTAAGTCAAGGACTACCTGTACTTTAAGGCATGGACTATATGTGTACACTTAGGCAAGAAAAACCAAAAGTACACATATAGACTGGGTGAAACCAGGCTCAATAGCAATAACTGTGAGAGGGATCTCAGAGTCTTAGCGGACAATCACCGCGCGGGTGGTGATGGGAGTTACCCGATTCTCCCATATTACCCCTCCTGCTGCCTACATTGGTTGCCGGTGCGCCCGGTGAGATCAAGGTTCTGACTTTAACATTCAAAGTCCACACAACATGGGTCCACAATATTTAAGGGAGCTGCTCCTGCCGATGTCGAACGCCACCCGGCCCCCGGACACATAGGCAAGGACTCCTCGGGTCCCGCCGACAAGTCAATGTCGGCTGACGGTCCCCGGCGACGAGCCTATTCTGTAGCGGTCCCCGACCTATGGAATGCACTGCCTCTGGACCTCCGTGCCTGGCTCCCCGACCTCCGCACCTTCCACACTTAAAGACCTGGTTGTTTGACCAAATCGGGCTGTGATTACCTCACCTGGGCCATGGGATAATTTTAATTCACTTTAATTTGGTCTTATCGGGCTTAAATTAATTTAATTCTTTTTAAATATTTATTGTGCTTGTTTTGTGTAAGTCCTGAAGTCTTCGGAGATGGGGCGGCATATAAGTCCCATTAATAAATAAATAAATAAATAAATTATTTAATTCTTTTAAATAACTACTGTACTATATGTTTTGATTAGAGCCACCAGTCTCGGAGATGGGGCGGCATATAAGTCTAATAAATAAATAAATAAATAAATAAATATGAGCCAGCAGTATGCAGCAGCAGCAGCCAAAAAAGCAAATGCAATCCTAAGTTGCATTAACAGAGGGATACAACCGAGATCAAGTGAGGTACTAATACCACTCTATAAAGCCTTAGTAAGACCACACCTAGAGTACTGTATCCAGGTTTGGTCACCACACTATAAAAAGATGTTGAAACTCTAGAAAAAGTGCAGAGAAGAGCAACCAGGATGATTAGGGGACTGGAGACTAAAACATACGAAGAACGGTTATAGGAACTGGGCATGGCTAGTCTAGTGAAGAGAAGGACCAGGGGAGACATGATAGCAGTCTTCCAATATTTGAGGGGCTGCCACAGAGAGGAGGAGGGGGTCAAGCTATTTTCTAAAGCGCGCCTGTAGGCCAGACAAGGAATAATGGATGGAAACTGAACAAGGAGAGATTCAACCTGGAAATAAGGAGAAAGGCTTATCTTGCCACAAGCCTTTCTTGCCACAGTTGTTAGGTGAATCGCTGCAACTGTTAAGTTAGCAACACAGTTGTTAAGTGAATCTGGCTTCCCCCATTGACTTTGCTTGCCAGAAGGTCGCAAAAGGGGACCCCGGGACACTGCAACCGTCGTTAAGTATGAGTCAGTTGCCAAGTGTCTGAATTTGACCATGGGGATGCTGCGGTGGTCATAAGTGTGGAAAAACAGTCGTAAATCACTTTTTACAATGCCGTTGTAACTTCAAATGGCCACTAAACAAGTAGTTGTAAGTTGAGGACTATTCAAATGGTCATTACAGATGGTTACAAGTTGACCTGCATTCTAAGTTTAGGAAGTTTGATTGAAAATCTGGAGTAACAGTAAAAGGAAAGACAAGAAAAGATGATTAAGTCCACAACCTCTCCTTGTCTCCTTATTTGGGAACATACCTGTATTTGCAGGTGTATATCATAAGAGTGCCCAGCTGAGGAACCTTCTGTGGTGTGCTCACAGATACCTCGATGGTCTGTGGAGTATCTTCATTGGCATACTCCATCAGAAGCACGTATCTCCCTGCCTGGGGTACAGGAATTACCAGTTGTACTTCCACCTGTTGATAAGGAAAAAGCAGAAAGTTTGAGTGTGCCTTCAAACAGATTCTTCATAAAACCTCATATAATCCATTTCTTGGCATAAGAGTTTTCTTCAAGTGTCCATGGAGATTCTCAGGCATCCAGGTCACAGTGTCCCGCCCCCCTGTGCATGCACGCGCGACCCCACCCCCTGCAGTCCCCCCGTCCCCCTGCACACGCACGTGTGATCCCCCCCACGCTCCACCCACCCCGAGCATGTGCACGTCTCCTGCATGCACCCCGCCTCCCACGCATGCACGGCACATGCACGGCACATGCACGACAATTAGCTGGCTGGTGGGAGGCGCGCGCACATGTGCAGTAAAACTGGGGTGGGGCGACGGCTCGCATGCCGGCAGAGATGCCTCTGCATGCCACTTCCGGCATGTGTGCCATAGTTTCGCCATCACGGGTCTATCAGAACTAACAGACACAGACAGACTTACAAAAATAAATAACTTTCCCCCAAAAGGTATTGGTTTAAAATATTTGTAACTCAGGACTGAACTATGAGGTCCTTGGTGCTGTCTGAGCTTGATTGTTTCATTACCCAACTGGGTAACATCTTCAGTGCAAACCCCACTCCCTTCTAGCACTGATGAAGGTACCTAGTATGGTAATGAAATGTCTGAACCTAAGCTACATATGTGTGTGTGAGAATGAGTGGGTGTGTGTATATGGGAGAGAGAGGGAGGGAGAGAGAGTTCAAAGGATGGCTCTGATGGTGGCCCATCAATGGCTGCCATCTTTTTTTTCCAATTAAAGTGTCCTTTTTATTACTTTATAATATAAAATAAAAAATACAAAAACAAATAATAAGGAAAAATAGGTCTCGGGAATCAGATTTTTTCCATGGAAGCTTCAACTGAAGATTTTGCATGATTATAGATTACTTACGTGAGTGCCACTACACAGCACCAATTTGGGGAAGGTAGGAAAGATCTGCTCTGCAGGACAAGGTCTTGGTAAGTTGTTGTTCAACTTGCACAAAGCATCTTCGCCTGACACAAAGGAGAACTGCTCCACAGGCATGTATTTATATAGGAAGCAACTGGGGAAAAAATGATAAAAAGGGTTATTAGCCCTAATGTTCAAATACCAGTCAAATGAGTACCAAAAAAAATCAGTCCTGGCAGAATTATCTACCAGTGCAATATCAACATTTTATTTTGCTTGCTAACACAGACGATCAGACAGAAACACACACACACAGACACACACAGACACACACAGACACACGTATAGGTGTGTGTGTGTGTGTTTTTTATTAGATTTATATCCCGCCTCACTTCCCCCAAAGGGGAACTCGAGGCGCATAAAAAAGATAAAACAATTTCTGTACAATAAAAACAAGAAACTCATTCATACCAATCCAAAACATACACGGGGAAAAGCAAAATCTCAAGATCTCAATACCACATGCACAAACAACACATCTTTATATATACAAACCTACATACAGATAAAATGGGACTAGCACTCACAGTCTCCTGACTTCTATCTTGGTGCCTTAACTACGAGATCAAACTGGCCAGTTTGATCTCGTAGTTAAGGCACCAGGATAAAATCAGGAGACTGTGAGTTCTAGTCCCATCTCATCTGTATGTAGGTTTGTATATATAAAGATGTGTTGCTTGTGCATGTGTATGTACACACATACTGGTATATATCTAGGTTACACACACACACACACACACACACACACACACAGTATATGAGAGCCAGTTTTTTTTTTAAAATTACATTTATATGCCGCCCTTCTCCGAAGACTCAGGCTGCTTACAATTTTGGAGCACAACCCAATGCTCAGCAATAGACTTCATTCCATTGTATATGCCTGCTTATTACTAAGCGGCATTTTTACAAGGTCAGCTAATTGCCCCCAACAAACTTGGGTCCTCAATTTACCTACCTTGAGAGGATGGAAGGCTGAGTCAACCTTGAGCCTGGTGGGATTCGAGCCTACAGTAATTGTAGACAGCTGGATCTTAAGAGCAGGCATTTAACAGCCTGAGCCACCAAAGCTCTTTTAGTTTTTAGTTTGATCTAGTAGTTAAGGCACCAGGACAGAAACCAGGAGACTGTGAGTTCTAGTCCCACTTTAGGCATGTAAGGTGGCTGGATGGCCTAGAACCAATCACGAGGAGATTGTGAGTTCTAGTCCCACCTTAAGCATGCAGGCTAGCTGGGTGACTTCAGGCCAGTCACTCTCTCTCAGCCCAACCTACCTCACAAGGTTGTTGTTGTGGGGAAAATAGGAGGAGGAAGTTGTATCGGATATGTTTGCCGCTTTGAGTTATTTGTAGAAATAATAAAGGCGGGATACAAATAATCATACTTTTTTCCCCAGCAAGTCTTTTTTTAAACACCGGGAAGAACGTTGCCCTGAGGAAATCAACTAATGGAGAATGCTTGTCAGTAGTATGCAGGCCAAAATCAACAGTGGATGTGGCCAGAGCTCTGTCCTTGCTTCTGATTTTTTTTCCTCCATTCCCTTTTCTGTCTTCTCTCTCTGACACCGCTGTTATCTCTCTAGCTCTTCCCAACACCATTTCTCTGTCTCTCTCCCTATATGGCAAGCCACCTCTGCATTTAGAGAGAGGAAGCAATCAGACAGGGCTCCCAAAAAATGGGTCAAGAGGTTGACATTTTGCATCACCGATCAAGAGGAAACATTTCATACATCCTTTCAAGTTTGTCTTTAAAATGCCAGACGCAAAAATAAATAAAGGAAAGGATAGATATAGTAGGATTCGCACTAGTTCTCCTCCTCTAAACTTAAGAGAGCTACTTGGAAAAAATGAGTCTTTTATAGGCCCAAAATAAAACCCAGAATTCATTCAATATTCACTTTGTACTTCTAAACAGAGTTAACTCAACAGCTCACAGGATTTAAAAAGTAAATGTAATACTTCAGTCCTTATGAGTATTATTTCAATCCTGGCCAAATTCCTAGTCAAGTAAAATCCGTAGAAATATTTTGAAGAGAAAAATCGCCCAAAACAGACAGCAGCACTTGGCTGACTTTGGCTTAGTTCATCCGTCAAGACCTGATTTTACTTCAATGTTTTACTTTTTCAATTGTTATTATTTTACTTGGATCTCTGGGAAATCCTGTGGCTTCAGGCTAGACTAAGAAACTGGGGAAAAACACCAGAAAAAGACAAGGCAAACCAGTTCCACAGGTTTGCCAAGAAAACTACAACGGAACATCCACGAAAATCCTAACCAATGAAACTGGCTTAAAAGGGGTTTGCCCTTTTGTTTAATCTTAGGTTATTATACTCATCCTAACAAGTGCCAATAATAATGGACTGAAGGGTTTTTTTTGTTTTTTTAAATTCGTTTGTTGGTTTTTAATGTTTTAATGTTTGTAATTGGGGTTCTCTTATTTAATAGTTTTTTAAAATTTTGTATTCCTGTTTTTTATTGTTGTGAACCGCCCTGAGTCCTTCGGGAGATAGGGCGGCATAGAAATCCCAATATTAAATGAAATTAAATTAAATAGACCTAAACGTCTGTTCTAAGATGGCCGATTTATTTTTTAATATGTTTTATGGACTGGTCTTTGACCTTTGCAAAGAAAAGATGTAACTACTAGAGACTAATCCGTTTTCACTACAGGTAGTCCTCCACGTGCAACCACAATTGGAACCAGAATTTCCATTGTTAAGCGAGGTGATTGTGATCTACTCAATTTTACAGCCCTTGTTAAGGGAATCGTGAGGTGATTAAGCAATCCAGCAATCCCCCCTTGGAAAGAGAGTTGGGAAGGTCGCGGATGGTGATTGCATGATCCCAGGATGCTGCAACCATTGTAAATCCATGCCAGTTACCGCATGCCTGAATTCTGATCATGTGACAGTGTGGAATTGCAGATGCTGAGACAGTTATAAGCGCAAGGACCAGTTTCCCACTGCTGTTGTAATTTTGACCAGTCAGTAAACAAATGGCTGTAAATTGAGGAGTATCTGTTCTTACTTTCTGGCATTCCTAACAAGACTGGACACACATATGCATTACCTTCCAACTGCATAGGTTGTATAGGTCTGGCAACCAAAGACACTACTATGTTATTATGTCTATGGAGACACAGGAGAACAAACCCACCAGGACTAGATTCAGCAGTCCATCGGCATTTGAAAAAGAAAGTCCACTCTTTTGAAGACTAGCAAAGTCCACATTTTGGACAGAGCGGACCGCTGGTTTGAAAGAGGGGTCAAAGAGGCCATCTATCTCAAAATTGAACAGCCCTCTATCAACAGAGGGGGAGGGATACGACAACATCTATTTCCAGTCTACCACACAGCCCTTTCAGCAGTTCCAAGAAGGCTTCACACCCATTTGCACCACTCAGGTGAACCTGACGACATAGATGGACCTCCAAGTGGCCTCAATGACTCGCTAAAAGAATGCAAATGACCAGCTGCCTGCAAGGAGTATAAATCCTTCTGTCCTCCACCATTCAATCAGAACTGAAGAAGCTTCTTGGATGAGAAGTTAAACATCTTCAAGGAAAAACAAAGTCCAGCTGCCTTTCGAAAAAGCGTCTTTCGGACTGCTATGATTTTACTCTTTTAAATCAAAGCAAGCAATGGATGGTTCAGCTAACCCAGTAAAAGGTTGCCCACATCCCATATGCACTGTAGGTCAAATGCATGAAAAAGATATGATTTTTTTAAAAAATGAAAATGGAAGGCTTACTTTTGACCCACATGTTCAGGAGCTGGGCTATAGGTACAAGGATCCGATACTTTATATTGCAATATAGGAGCTTCATAATAAGAGCTGGGAAGCAGAACCAGATAATCCTAAAAAAAAAAGAATGGAAATATGAGACCCAGATTCCTATTGCCTCCATCCTGCCTGTAGGGAGAAAAGGAAGACCAGACTTACAAGGAGGACATCTTCAGCTTCAATAATCAGAGACCAAACATGAGGACTCAACACAAATGGTTCTCCAAAGCTGTGATGAGGAACAGTGACGAATGTCGGCTCTTGGGTTGGCCCAAATACAATCTGCTTAGTCTGTTCGGTGCCTGCAATTAGGAAAACATTTGACTTTCAGTTGGACTGGAAAGCGTGCAAGTTATTTGCCTTGGGCTGGAAAATGGAGAACCAGTTCCAATGGTACTCTATGAGGGGGTTAACAGCTATGCCAGTGCTTCTCAACCTGGGCCATTTTAAGATGGGTGGACTTCAACTCCCAGAATTCCACATCCAGCAAGTCCACCCATCTTAAAGTGGCTCAGGCTGAGAAACACTTAGCTATGCCATATTCCATAGGCATGCTGGTCTTGATGCATTAATCTCATAGGATTCCATCACGATATCAAAAGTGCCAACCTGATTGGCAGATCATCTAGTTCAGTGGTTCTCAACCTGTGGGTCGCGATCCCTTTGGGGGGGGGGGAGGTCAAACAACCCTTTCATAGGTGCCTAAGACCATCGGAAAACACATATTTTCCATGGTCTTAGGAACCAAGCCATAATTTTATGGTTGGGGGTCACCACAACATGAGGAACTGTATTAAAGAGTCGCGGCATTAGGAAGGTTGAGAACCACTGATCTAGTTGAACAAAAGCAAGTGAGAAAATCTCACTTGACAACTGCATGTTCTGAATAGGCTCTCTAGTCAAGGGCTCTTGATTTCTTCATTCACTACCGTGTTTCCCCGAAAATAAGACACTGTCTTATATTTTTTTTTGGCTCCCAAAAACACACTAGGTCTTATTTTTGGGGTAGGTCTTATTTTCGGGGAAACACGGTAGTAGCAACAACAGCTTATATATCTCTATCTTTATGCAATATTCATCTATCTATCTATCTATCTATCTATCTATCTATCTATCTATCTATCTCTATCATCTATTTACTGTATATCTATCCATCCATCCATCCATCCATCCATCCATCCATCTATGGCATAAATTCAGCAATAATTGCTTTTTAAAAACATAATTCTTCCTGAGATGACAGTAACCCACAATCTTGTACATGTTTACTCAAAGGATCCAGAGATTTCAACCATACATATTCCTGGATGAAAGCTAATGGGCTTTCAATCTCAGTTCCTGAGAAGGTGAAAAGTGGCACAAAACTCAACAACCTTGAGCCTGGTGAGTTTTGAACTGCCAAATTGCAGGCAGCCGGCAGTCAGCAGAAGTAGCCTGCAGTACTGCACTCTAACCACTGTGCCACCACGGCTCATGCTCAATACCACTAACATTGAACAGTTGCTAAACAAATGGCCTCAAGTCAAAGACTATCTGTAGTCTTTATAATCATCTCAAATCCAAATCCTAATCATACATGGACTACATAGAAAGATCTTGAGATACAATACAATTCAAAGAAAACAGAGCAAGTAGGTAAAATAATGCTAAAAAACCCTTAGATTACCTAGATAAATCCAACCAGGAATAGAACAGAATAGAATTCTTTATTGGCCAAGTGTGGTTAGACACATTAAGAATTTATCTTGGTGCAAATACTCTCAGTATACATAAAAGAAAAGATACATTTGTCAAGAATCATAAGGTCACTTAATGATAGTCATAGGGTACAATAAGCAATCAAATCATACTAGGAAAGAGTCCATATAAATCGTAAGGATACAAGCGACAAAGTTACAGTCATACAGTCACAAGTGGGAGGGGATGAATGATAAGGAGTGATGAGAAGATTAACAGTAATAGTATGACTTTCAATTTATGTTGGAACCCATCTAGAAATGATCTTATTTAACTCAATACCATGCGATGTCATGTGACCACACTGCTTCGCAATAGCAATCCCAACTGTCTCCATTGTCATTGTTAACCAAATCCCACAAACTCTTACGCAAGGGCTAACTCAATCCAAGCCATTCCCAGCTTGCTCCATTGCAGCCCTGAACATCGGTAAGGTTAAGTGACTGTATCCTCTTCAATCTCCCATCTACCTATCTACCCATTTCTGTCCTTTTGGCCACCCCATCTTGACCCCTACCTCGTTTTCGTGGCTGAGAAGTGGTGATTTTGCCCAGTACCGTGGTGCTTCCTGAATTGACGTATCTCAAGATGACGTGAAAGAGGTAGAGTTCTCCTTCTCGCACGTGGATCGTGACTTTGACCTTGTTCTGCAAAGTTAAGAAACAGCCACCCATCACTGCAAGTCCATCCTGGATCTACTCCCTGCTCTGCCTTTTCTATCTCTCTCTGCCTTTCTGGTCTCCCTCCCTTTCTCAGTTGCCACTGCTCTAGAAGCAGGGATCCAAAATCTACGGTTTGGAAGGAAAGGGAGAAGGACAGAAATGATCTTTTGCAGGAGAAACACAAAACCTGGCTCGGTGGAGGTGGGAAAACGTTAGTCTAGAAGTGAAAACAAAGCACTTACAGTTGCCATACATATTAAACTTTCCTTCCTGAAGGACTGAGACCCTCCCTTTGGCAGGCCCCTGGTTGGCGGAGCAGAAGACGAGGCAGAAGAGGTCAGGGGACTTCACACTACCTTGGGCTGGTGGGAGAGAAAGGGGAGAGAAGCAGAGCACACCTTAAGTCACCTCCACCGTCACCTGCCACCAGCCAACCAGGTTAAGCAAAGTGCTCCCAGGATCCTGCGCCCAAAAGCAGCATGCCAAAGCAGCAAGAAAGAATTGAGACAGCCCTGTTCTGCTCCTAAGAGAAATACTGCATCCAGTTTTGGTCGCCACCATGTAAAAAGAGAGGTTAAGATTCCAGAAAGAGTGCAGAGAAGAGCAAAGGAAATGATTAGGGGACTGGAAGCTAAAACACACAAAGAACAGTTGCTGGAATTGGGTATGTCTAGTTTAATGAAAAGAAGGACCAAGGGAGACACGGTAGCAATGTTCTAATATCACAGGGGCTGCCACAAAGAAGAGGGAGTCAAGCACGGGATGGCAGGATAAGCAGCAGTCGATGGAAACTAATCAAGGAGAGAAGCAACCTAGAAATAAGGATAAATTTCCTGACAGTTAGAACAATTACCCAGTGGAACAACTTGCCTCCAGAGGTTGTGGATGCTCTAACACTGGAAGTTTCTTTTAAAGAAAGACTGGACAACCACTGGTGTGAAATAGTACAGGGTTTCCTGCCTGAGCTGGAAGTTGGACTACAAGACCTCAAAGGTCTCTTCCAACTCTGTTATTCTGTATTCTAGAGCAGTGGTTGCCAACCGGTGGGCTGGGGACCCATGGTAGCCCATGAAAAAAATTTGGTGGTCCGCAGAGAAATATCCCTCCCAAAGCATTCCCCCCCCCAAAGCAATTAATCCAGGCTGCGTGGGAACACAAGGCTGCACTGCCCACATGGCCCACCCACCCGTGGGCCCCCAACCTTCGGCCAAGTGCAAACCTTACCTTGAGTACAGCCACTGCGAGCTGGAACTGGAAGGTAAGACCAACAGTAGGGGAAGGAAATCCGCCCCGGGGTGGCTTGCTGACGTTGGTGGGAAAGTCGGTCCCATTCCAGAGGTGCAGTAGTCACAGGACTGGCCCTTTGGTCATCCTGGAGAAGCTCCTCCAGTCCATGGCAGGCCAGTGCACCTGGGTGGAGGAGCAGCTGCTCCAGGATGACCAAAAGGCCAGTCCTGTGGCTACTGCAGCTCTGGAATACGGGACTGACTTTCCCACCAACATCAGCAAGCCACCGCCAGTCAAAATTCATATCAGTGGTCGTGGGATTTTTAATTATGAGTTTGGTGGTCCCTGAGGTCCAAAAGCTTGGCGACCCCTGTTCCAGAGGAGGCTAACACTCTGAAATATTTACTACGAAGCACACTCTGCTAGCACATCGGCCTAGCCCTCTCAAGAAAACATACTCCGCCATCAAGACCCAAAGAAGAACAAGAAAGAAGCAGAAAGACGACTTCTTCAGTGAAGCACGTCAAGCAGGCAGTCCTTGAGTTATGACTGGTCATGTAATGATTGTTCGAAGTTAACAGGTAATCCTTGACTTAGTGGCCATTCAAAGTTACAACGGCACTGAAAAAAGTGACTGATGACCATTTTTTACACTTAACCGTTGCAGCATCCCCAGGTTCAGTGATCAAAATTCAGATACTGTGTTTCCCCGAAAATAAGACACTGTCTTATTTTTTTTGGCTCCCAAAAACACACTAGGTCTTATTTTCAGGGTAGGTCTTATATATTTATGGTGCCAAATAGTGGGTGTGAGTGTGTGTGTGGGGGGGTGTTTCGCGGGTGCACGGTTGCTCCCTGAAAAGTCTTCCTGGAACTGGAGATTTACACTAGGTCTTATTTTCGGGGTAGGTCTTATATTAGGGCAGGTTTAGAAAATAGTGCTAGGTGTTACTTTTGGGGTAGGTCTTATTTTCGGGGAAACACGGTAGCAATAGCACTTACTTATATACCGTGCTTTACAGCCCTCTTTAAGCAGGTTACAGAGTCAGCATATTACCTCCAACCATTTGGGTCCTCATTTTACTGACCTTGGAAGGATGCTATTGCTAGCAACAAAAATATCGGTTTCAAATTGGCCATAAGTCATTTTTAGTGCCGTTGTAACTTTAAACCAGAAGTGGTATTCAGCAGGTTCTGATCAGTTCTGGAGAACTGGTAGCCGAAATTTTGAGTAGTTTGGAGAACCGAAAATGCCCCTTCTGACTGGCCCCGGACCATCTATTCTCTGCCTCCCAAGTCCCAGCTGATTGGCTGGGTCTCCTTTTGTTGCCCTGCACAGGAGAACAGAGTTGGAAAGCAGGTTAGTAGGGTGGGGAGGGAATGGGGATTTTGCAGTATCCTTCCCCTGCCACACCCACCAAGCCACGCTACACCCACCAAGCCACATCCACAGAACCGGTAGTAAAAAATTTTGAATCCCGCTACTGCTTCGAACAGTTGCTAAATCAATAGTTGTGAGTCAAGGACTACTTGGAAAGCTATATAGAAAACTTATTGCCAGCCAGGGACTGTTCAGCTGAGATGTGGCACGCCTTGGTTGGGAGGACTTTTCAGCATTGTTTTCTTACAGTAAATGAATGTTTATAATTGTGACGTTTCTATGGTAGCAATGCTGCATTCTAACCACTGTGCCACCAGGGCTCTGTAAAGTAAATATCTGCTTCTCTCCCAGAAGGTTAGATATTTCTAAAGCAAGAAATAGAAAAACTCAACCTTCCAGGTTTTAGAACAATAATTAAATTATGGAATGAGTCCTTTTGTCAATCCCTGCAGTTGATGTTAAACATTAACAGCAGGAATTACGTTGAACATGACTCATGGGTGTAAATAAGGAGTGGAAGTTTAGCATCTTAAGCAGAGAAAATCTTTATTCTAAGACACCTCTCTACTGAACAAAATTTAAAGCAAAATGGCCAGTGAGCTACATAAGTGGAGGTAGTCCTCCACTTATGACCATAATTGAGTCCCAAATTTCCATTGCTAAGCAAGACAGTTGTTCAGTGAGTTTTACAAGCTTTCTTGCCATAGTTCTTAAGTGAATCACAGTAGTTGTTAAGGTTAATTAGCATGGTTGTTAAGTAAATCTGGCTTCCCTGTTGATTTGGCTTATCAAAAGGTCGCAAAAGAAGATCACATGACCCCGGGACACTACAACTGTCATAAGTATGAGCCAGTTGCCAAGCATCCGAATTTTGATCATGCAATCATGGGGATGCTACAACGGTCATTAAGCGTAAACAATGGGTTGTACGCCACTTTTTTCAGCGCATTGTAATTTTGAATGGTGACTAAACACACGGTTGGACTACCTGTATACTGCACAACTATACACACACTGTACAACCTCAGCAGACTCCAGAAGAGAAAGGCCTCCAAAAAGCAAATTCATCAGATGTTAGACTCTAAATGCCTAGTCATTCGACCTTGCAAAAGAAAAAAAAAATCAAACAGGCAAGCAATCTTCAGCAGATGAAAAGCAGCCAAAGCTGCAATGGAAAGTGAAGGATTTCCTTTTCTTTGGGGAACAGTAAGATGTTATAAACAAAGAGCAGGGGAAAAGGATGTTGGGAGTGAACTGCCCCTTAGGAGACCTGTTTGAGTTCTCTTTCTAAAATAAACCCTGTTGATTCCTGGCACGCTTCCTTCCTAGGCCCGGTCTCCTAAGGGAAGTTATCCAGTTGTCCTTGTCCTAACTCTTAAAAGATTATCTTGAAATGGGACAACTTAGTGCAGCCAACTTGCCATGGCCAACTCGTCACGGCCAACTTGTAGCCGGACATCTCTCCATCGGACAACCCGCTGTGGCACAATTCAACAATTCCATGTAAGTATTTAAAGTAATTAAAATTCCACCATTTCTTTGATAAAGCAATTACCAAGATCATTATCACCATTATCTTGGCAAATTAATTTAAAGTAATTAAAATCAATTCATTTAAATTTAAATAATTTAAATTTCTCCAAATAACTTCAAATTGTTTAAAATAAATTTAAATAATTGATAAAGTAATTACCAAGATAAAGTAATTGAAATTCCAACATTTCTTCGATAATAGTGTAACTCTTGTCCTGCAGTCAGCTGTCTCACGGAAAGTTAAAATAAAGATAATTTAAAGTAAATTACTTTAACTTGGCCTGGCCAACTCATCATGGCCAACTTGCAGTGGGAGAACTGTCCATGGCCAATTCGTTGTGGGACAATTCAACAATCCAATTTAAGTATTTAAAGTAATTAGAAAATGATTTTAATTTTTGTCATTCGCTTTTCATGTTGTCCCTCCTTTTGCATCCTTTCTTTAATAAGACTAACTCCACCATTTCTTTGATATTAGTGTAACTCTTTTCCCGGAGTGTTGGCTGTGGCCAGTTGTCCCGCAGAGAGTTGGCCACAGCGAGTTGACTGTGGCAAGCTGGCTGTGGTGAGTTGGTCATGCCATGAGGGCCGTCCTAGGCCCTCCTCAGTAAGCAACAATAAGGAGCGACTACCTACTTTGGGTTCTGTTTACCTTGAGGTTTTGGAAAACTTCTAAGACATTTCAAAAGACCACATCAAATACAGGCAGTCCTGACCACAATTGAGCCCAAAATTTCTACCACTAAGCGAGACAGTTGTTAAGTTAATTTTGCCCCATTTTACAATCTTTCTCACCATACATCAGGGGTGGGCAAACTTTTTGATTCGAGGGCCACAATGGGTTCTTAAACTGGACCGGAGGGCCGGAACAAAAGCATGGATGGAGTGTTTGTGTGAACTAATATAAATTCAAAGTTAGATTACTTCACGTAGCCTTCTGGGAGAGCAAGAGAACCCTCCGCTCTTTCGGCTCTGTGGGCCGGATAGAACAGCCGAACGGTCCGGATCCGGCCCCTGGGCTGTAGTTTGCCCACGGCTGCCATAGATGAATCACCACAGTTGTTAAGTTAATAAGACAGCTGTTAAATGAATCTGGCTTCCCCCTTGATTTTGCTTATCAGAAGTTTGGAAAAGGTGATTAGATGACCCCGGGAGACTGCAACCGTCATACATTTGAGTTAGCTGCCAAGCACCTGAATTTTAATTGCACGACCATGGGGATACTGCAAAGGTCACAAGTGTAAAAAAAATGATCATTGGCCACTTTGTCCACCGATGCTGTAACTTTGAAAGCCACTAAGTGAACTCTTGTAAGTGGAGGACTACCTGTATTTTAAGTTTACAGCAAATAAAGCACTTCTATAGGAGAGCCAGGAAAATCCTACATAAATTATTTTAAATTGTTTTCTTTCATTGACAGCCCATGTGGTTTAGAGATGTTGAACATCACAGCAAACAGCAGGGAGAGCTGTAATTACATATAATGGTGAACCCATGACTTTTGGGCTATATATAGGTAGTCCTCGACTTAGAACAGTTCATTTAGCAGCTGTTCAAAGTTACAGTGGCACTGAAAAATGTGACTTATGATTGTTTTGC
This sequence comes from Naja naja, assembly GCA_009733165.1. Lineage (NCBI taxonomy): Eukaryota > Metazoa > Chordata > Lepidosauria > Squamata > Elapidae > Naja > Naja naja. The sequence continues at coordinate 12,980,355 of CM019150.1, read as the reverse complement.
AGAGTCACGAACATTGCCACGTCCTCATGATCATCTGATAAAAAATCAGATGCTTAGCAACAGGTTCAGATTTATGACTGTTGCTGTGTCCCAGGGTCACGCGATCCCCTTTGTCAGAGTATATTCATGAACTGGAATAGAGTATGGTGACAAGGCCAGCCAATGAATAGGCATAGCAACTAAGTCAGCCAATGAGAACTGTTTGGAAACTGAAACTAGAATAGCCTAGGCGTGGCTCTGTATTAAGCTCTGCAATTCTGGAAGCTATGTTGAGCTCTTGAGTCTGTCTATTGAAGGTGAAACTAACTTGCCTGCTTTGCTTGTGCTGCTGAGGTTACTTGCATCATGTTTCTGTCTGAATCTGCTCCATGTTGGAGAAATCTACAACTGGTTTGTAAAATCTACTTATTATGTTTATAAAGATGATAAATGAAGCATCAGCCATCTGTGTTTATTTTTCTGGCACTGAATTAACGCTGCAAAACTCTGAACGCCCTTTTGCAACCTTGTCACAAGCCACGTCAGTGGAGGAAGCCAGGTTCATTTAACAACCGGGTTACTAACTTATCAACTGCGGTGATTTGCTTAACAACCGTGGCAAAAGGAAAGTCATAACCTGGGACCAAAACTCACTTAACGAACATTTCACTTAACAACAGAAATGTTGGTGGTGCTCAACTGTGGTCGTAAGTCAACGACTACCTGTATGGAAGTGCTTTGCCCATCTCCAATATTTTATGCTGGGAACTCTCGTTCAAGTACCTGGATGGGAGACATTTGTGCATATCCTCTCCAGCTGAAATTCTCAAATTCCAGAGGACTGTAGCCAAAGCGAACCGGTCTTCCATCCAGAGTGGTTGCTTCTTCCAGCTCGTATTTCAGGTGGTGAAGGTCAGGGATATAATAGCCTTTTGCAGGACTGCAGATAAAAATGAAGGAAAATATTAAAGAACATGCTTTCTTTTTGTATCACAAACTAGCTTGATACCGGTGCTTCGCTACAAAACTATGTGGTCGGGCTTAGTTTTTGGGGAGGAAAATAAGGTGGGGGAAATTGTGCTTCTGCCTCCCAGCATCCATTGGTATTCATCTGGCTAGCGTCCTGTCAGTGTGTGAGAGAGTTCAGGGCTGTTTGGAAACTGAAAGAGTATTTGCTGTGTGAGCAAGGAGACAGCAAGGAGCCTGAACGTGGCTTAGCTCAACTGTTCTGTACTAAAGTTGCTTGGGGCTGTGAAACTAAAATTGAAACTCCTTTCCTCTGCTTGTGTTTTGCATTTGGAAGAGATTTCTTTTCAGGTGAGGAGGGAGAGTAGAACTCAATTCGGTCATAAGTCGAGGACTACCTTACTTAAAACCTTTTTGTTCTGCCTATTGTCTTTAGGACTGTGTTCCTAGTGGCTCGTTCACACTATCGCACGTATAAAACAGTAAAGTAAAAATAAAATAATAATGCGCTCGATACTCAAAAAGATTTAGAAATCTACCATGCCCTACAATAGATCCATTGCAACTGCTTCTTACTCAGAGCACGCAGGTCCCCTGATATTGTGCCTGCACTGACAAGATCCCGTCGTCTCCTCACACAAAGGACCAACTGATCCCCCGATGTCACAATGGCATCCTGCAAGAAGACACACATGGTTACTTTCCACTGTTGACAATTGGTGCTGAGGAGCAAACAACAACATCCGGCTCGAAAGGGAGTGGAAGCAGTTTGGGCCTCTATTTTTATTCCATTATATCTATGTTGACTTCCAGCCTGGTTTGGAACTGTTTCTAACATGGTCCAGTTTGAAACAATAATGGATATTCTGCTTGTTATCACTTGCTGACTTATAAAGTTTTCCAGCTATGCTTGTAGATTAGCCATTCACACCATCCAAGGACACAACCTAGATATCTAATCAGCAGCAACAGGAAGGAAAATTTCCTCTTATGGTATTTGGGGTGGTTTTTATGCCAGTTTGGTTTATTGCTTAAGGCACCAGGCTAGAAACTAGGAGACCGTGAGTTCTAGTCCTGTCTTAGGCAGGAAAGCCAGCTGGTGACTTTGGACCAATCACCAAGAGACTGGGAGTTCTAGTCCTGTTTTAGGCATGATAGCCAGCTGGGTGTCCTTGGGCCAGTGGCCTCTCTAAAGCCAACCCATCTCACAGCATTATTACTGTGGGGAAAAAAAGGAGGAGGAAGGAGTATTAAGTGTGTTCACCACCTTGAATTATTTATAAAAAATAACAAAGGTGGGATATACATTGAATGAATGGCTGAATGAATAAGTGAATGAACAATAAGCCACCCTGGCACTATACACAGCCAACTTCAGCAGTAAGTTCTTCTGCGATGTATGTATCATGGGTTCTACATACCATGTTCTTAATACTCACCATGGGACACCGTGGGACAACTCACCATGGCCAACTCTTTGTGGCCATCTCACCATGAAACAACTCACCAAAGGACAATACCCCCACTGTTTCTTCGACATTATTTCCATTTTTGTGGAAATGGAAAAAAATGGAAAATAATGATGAAGAAACCCATCTTAAAGCTGGCAAGCTTGAAAAACACTGGATCAGATGCTTTAAATGCCTCCTTTCCAACTCCAGGATTCTATGATTCTCCTCAATTCTGGCTGATGAACGTACAGCTTATTGTCGTCTTCCGATTACTGATTTAAGAACACTTATAAAAGGTAGAAAATGATGTACCTTTACAGCCAAAGTAATTGCCGCTCTCCAGATTGAAGTATCCCTCTCTACAAGTAGAACACTTTTGGCCGCAAATGTTCGGTTTGCAGAAACAGTGTCCATCACCCTAAGAGACAGGTGATTGATTGATTGATTGATTGATTGATTGCATACAAACTATGACTACACCACGAAAAATGCAAGACAAAATGAGGGAAATAAAATATATTCATAACTGAATACTAGTATATTAAAAGTACAATTGTATCATATTCAGGTACGCATAAGGAAGCCACAGGAAAGATGTTGATGATCTATTTTTCCATGGTGAAAGAAACCAGGACAAGAAATAACGGATAAAAGTTGCAGATGCTTAGATTTCATTTAAATCAGGGGTGTCAAACTCAAGGCCCATGGGCTGCCCTGGAAACAGCAAAGGTCCAGCTGTCTGCCAACAAAAACAGAGCTCAGGTAGGCCGTGCTTGGCATGCCCGGGCTCCGTTTCTGAACTGGCCATGCCCACCCTGGCCATGCCGATCTCTGGCCTCCCGAGGTCAAACACAACCCTGATGCAGTCCTCAATCAAGTTTGACACCCCTGATTTAAATATAAAGGCAACCTTCCTAATAGCAATATCTGTTCAACAATGGACCTACTGAGGCTGTGGATTTTCCATCTCTGAATGTTTTTAGTTTAGTTTAGTTTAATGTCATTGCACCTTGTATAATGAGATAGCCAGATTGTTGTGGTTCGCCAGCAGCAGGCACGGACAGCAGAAGTCTTTGACAGCGAGGACGAAAGGGAACCAGTCAGGGAGTCTGGCGAGGACATGGACGAGGGTCCTGCGTCTGATGCAGGGATGGGGCCAGGACTATCAGAAAGTGGGGTGCTGCCTTCAGAGCTTTTGGAGTCTGGCAGCAGTGAAGCAGGGGACCGCGGGGAGCCTGTGCCCAGTGCACGTGTGCACAGGGCTGCTCGAAGGAGACAGTAGCTGAAGCAGCAAGGGCGACTCAGGAGTAAGGCTTGAATGTGATTGCCTCTCCCATAAGGGATAAAAACCAGCCCTCGGGGATGTGCTCTTTGCAGGAAGCACAGAAGCACTGAGTCCTCGTTGAAGCCCTGCGAACTCCGGTTTGTTTTTGTAACTTCTGTCGGTTGATATTCATCAGTAATTAGACTTCTGTTCTTGGCAGCCTTTTACAACCTTGAAAGGGCGTGCTTTTATCTTAGACAATTAGGTTTAAATGACTCTTGGCTGGGAATGCAAAGAATTCCCAGCACCGCATTAAAAAAGGTTTGCTTTTATACATAGTTTGTGTTTGTTTAATTTGAACAAGGCTTGGGTCAGAACATAGATCTCATGGATGGCTTAACTGGTATTCCTGCACATTTCAGACAACTGGGCTGGATAATCTCAAGTAATGTTGGAAACGAAGATCACGTGACCACAGCAGCGCTGAAGTAACAACAGCAACGTGGCAGGGTTGAAGCAATCACAACTTTCCCAAATTTTATCCTCACAGGAATAATAGGCCCCTGCATTCTATAAGTTAGCCCATTTGAAGTCCTTAGTTTCAATAACTGTTACGTTATGATGTACCAGTTTGTCCAATTGAAGGTTAGAAATAGATGCAAGTTTCAACAGTATATAGAGGTGATTGTATGAAATCACCTCAGAAAAGCTACTTGACACAATTTGTTACTTTGCTTGGCTAAAGGATGGAGACAAACATAAACCCACACTGCAGACCTTTAGAAAGACCTGACCTGGAGTAACTTATGGCAGCTTTTACCAACCTCCCGTTGTGTTGCACTACTAATTCCCCATCAGCCCACAAAAGAACAGAGCAAAAGTGGAAGGACATCAAGCTGAGGAAAGCTAGAATAAGATCTACACCAGTATCTACCTGTTGGCATTCAGCAACACCTGCCATTGTTCCTATGGTATTGCATTGGCAGCCTGAAGGAAAACAGAAATGTACAATTAGAGAGCCTGTTTATTGAAGAAGCCATATTAACATTTCTTACAACACATGGATTAAGCCATGACCCATAATGTTAAATTCATCTTCTTTTAACGACCCCCAAATCCCTTGTGGGGTGAAGTCTGGACAACAGAATGGAGCTAGCAGAGTGTTTAATGGCTGGATGCTCTTCCTGTTGCCAATGTGGAGTTTTGTTCAGCAGATATATTCTCATTGTACCCAGAGAGAGAAATATCTACCTCTATCTAGAATTGAATTCTCGTGACTGTGACGCAAGAGCTCCACTTCCAGGCCACCACACTACTCCTACCCATAAAGACTCCTACCCATTAAGACTTGCTTATACATGTCTATCATACAGTAGAGTTTGGTTGTTTGTTACGTTAGGATTGCTTAGTTTTAATTTCTTGTACACCACTCAGAGTTACTGCTAAGAGATTGGCAGCCATATAAGTTGCTTAAATGAATTAACTGAATAATAACAGATGTTATGGCTTAGCGTAGCACGTGAGCTCATTGTAAAATCAGTGCCGTAGCTTTATATTTCCACTTATTGCTTTGCGTCAATCATCTGATTGGGCCACAGCCTTGGGATGCCACAGGTAGTCCTCGACTTACAACAATTCGTTTAGTGAAGTTACAATGGCACTGACAAAAACTGCCTTATGGCCTGTTTTAACAATTACGACCGTTGCGGCATCCCCACGGACACATGTTCAAAATTCAGACGCTTGGCCACTGACTCATCTTTATGACCGTTACAGTGTCCTGGTGTCACGTGATCCCCTTTTGCGACCTTCTGACAAGCAAAGTCAATGGGGAAGCCATTAACCTCCGTGTCCAGGGGTGGGATTCAACCCGTGTTGCTACCAATTCGGTGACTACGTTTTGCTGCACACCCATGTAAAAAACCTTAAGCTGTACTGCCCGCACAGCTGAAAAGCGCTGTGCACGGGTGCGCAGTGTTTGAAAAAGCCACTTTCTTCCTGCTTTTTCAATCTCAACTGTGCCGCGCAAAGCAGCTGAGGTTGAAAAAGCAGGAAATAAAGGACAGGTAAGAGCCCAGGTAGGCAGGAGAGCCAAACAGCAGCAAACACAGAACCAGTTCGGTGTCTGCTGCTCTCCAGAGCTACCGGTTCTATAGAGCTGGGCACAACCAGTAGCATCCCACCCCTGACCGTGTGACTAACTTAAAAGCTGCAGTGATTCACTTAACAACTGTGGCAAGAAAGGTTGTAAAATGGGGCAAAACTCACTTATTTTTTTTTTTAATTTTTATTCATATTTATATCCCGCCCTTCTCCAGAGACTCAGGGAGGCTTACAATCTTTGGAGCACAACCCACTGAGCTCAGCAATAGCCTTCATTCCATTGTATATGCCTGCTTATTACTAGGGCTTTTTGGCCCCCCCAAGTGGCATTTTTACAAAGTCAGCTTATTGCCCCCAACAATCTTGGGTCCTCAATATACCTACCCTGAGAGGATGGAAGGCTGAGTCAACCTTGAGCCTGGTGGGATTCGAGCCTGCACTAATTGCAGGCAGCTGGAACTAAGTGCTAGATGTTTAACAGCCTGCACCACCAAGGCACCACTTAACAAATGCTTCGCTTAGCAACACAAACTTTGGGTTCTGTTGTGTTTGTAAGATGAGGACTACCTGTAATCCTTCCATCTGTTCCCCCCCATCCAGTCATAACTGAAGAAGCTTCTTGGATGAGAAGCGCAATGTCTTCCTCAAGGAAAAATGTCCAGTTGCCTTTTGAAAAAGCACCTTTGATGACTGGATGACTGAGACTCTCCATAGAGACTTGCTGGTAAATTCACTTATGAGAAGATGGGACCAAGGAGGCCTGCCCTCCTGGGTCTTAAACCATAGAAACAAGGGATATTTCTTACTTGTGCACCCAAATGGATTCTCTGGAGTCAGGTTCCAGTAGAGTGGCTTGCATTTATCACAAGCTTCACCTTCCACATAGGCCCGACATTCACAGGAACCCTGAGGAACAAAAAGGTAAAAGCGAATGAGAAAGAGGTTTAGAGATTTGAATGGGCCTATCAAAGAATCAAGCCAAAACAACAGGTTAGTACAGATAATCCTTGACTTGCAACCATTTATTTAGTGATCAACAGCACTGAAAAAAATGACTTATGTTTGTTTATGTTTATTTGGATTTATATGCCGCCCCATCTCCGGGGGGGACTCAGGGCGGCTCACACAAGAATATACATACATAAATAGATAAAGTTTTAGTCCAATCCAAATTAAATTATGCTAAAATACCCAACTAAAAGCCCCAATCTCTCTCAATCCAGGCTGGCCTGTAAAAATAGCCAGGTCTTTAGATCGTGGCAGAAGGAACGCAGGTCGGGAGCCAACCGCAGCCCCAGGGGCAGCTGGTTATGACCTTTTTTGCACTTAGGACCATCACAGCATCCCCCTGCTCACATAATCAAAATTCAGATGCTTGGCAGCTGACTCATATTTAGGAGTGCAATGTCCCGAGGTCAGAAGGCCCCCAACCTATGTATCAAACACTATGGTGGGATTCAAATTTTTTTTACTACCAGTTCTGTGGGCGTGGCTTGGTGGTCTTGCCATGGCTTGGTGGGCGTGGCAGGGGAAGGATACTGTAAAATCTCCATTCCCTCCCCACTCCAGGGGGAAGATACTGCAAAATCTCCATTCTCTTCCCACCCCACTAACCTGCTTTCCAGCTCAGTTCTCCTATGCAGGGCAACAAAAGAAGACCCAGCCGATCAGCTGGGGCTCGGAAGGGAAAGAATAGATGGGGTTGGCGGGGCCAGTCAGAGGTGGTATTCCAAACTACTCAAAATCTCCGCTACCGGTTCTCCAAACTACTCAAAATTTCCACTACCCGTTCTCCAGAACTGGTCAGAACCTGCTGAAATACCACCTCTGAAACAGGTGATAACCAGCACCTTGAATTGAATTCTAATGCATGGATTGCCCCTGTGACTATACAAGGCAGATGGGTAGACAGCTAACCACCAGATTGTAAGAACACAAGCGAGCGGTCAGATGAGGAAACCCGAACTCACTGGTAGCCTCACATTGCAATGAACAAGGATGTACATTCAATTTCACAGCTACTAAGATTGTTGGCCGAGCAGGTATAAAAGATAGCCAGGGAAATGATTGGAGTCCAGGAAACAGGCCCTTGTCAGTCAACAGGAATGCAGATTTATCACCAGCTTATCAGGTACTTAAGGAACCGAGAACTTGGCAGCACAAGGAAACAATAGCCAACGACCTAATAGCTGTCACTCAATAGGAAACCACATCCAACCAGACACTACATAAAGACAACACATAGAATCACCCAAAGCATACATTCTGGTAGAGAGAAGTTCCCTGAGGATGGGCTCCATCATCAGTCCAAAACCCTGGAAGACTAAATCTCTAGTCCTGGTGACCAACCTAGATTGGATCCTCCATTTTGAACTGTACCTGGCAGCAGATTGGCAGCCATTTTGCAGCTCCCACAAAAGAGGAAAACTATGTTAATTTCACTTGGCATTCAGTCTTCATAGCATGTCATCTACTAAAATATGAATAAGCAAGTATCCACACTCAGTTCAGTATTCACAATACATACCTCAGGTAGAGAATGATCTTCATGTACAAGCCCTGCAGGGTTGCAAGATCCCACTGAAACAAACAAGCACAGATCAGAGAAAACATTAAGGAAAAAAAAAGAAAGAATCCATCACTCACTGTTCCTAGAAAGGTACAAGAGCTATTTATTGCCAAGGATTTGGCAGAATAACTAATGGTTTTACATTTGCTGCCAAGAAGAAAGCTGGTTTCAAGGATTAAAAAAAAATCACATCAAACTAATGCAAACAAAATTTATTATTTACATTTACACTTATTATGTTCCAAAAATATTGAATAAAGCGCTCATCTCCCAAAGTGAGAAATTTATGTGGTTTTTAATTTCAGTACTACAGAATAGCATTTCTCAATCTTGGCAGCTAAAAGATGGGTGAACTTGAACTCCCAGAATTCCCCAACTAGCCTGCGCCAGTATGTGAAGATGTGGACTTCAACTCCCAGAATTCCCCCATCAGCATGCCAGCAGGGGAATTCTGGGAGTTGAAGTCCACATATCTTCAAGCTGCCATGTTGCGAAACACCACTAAAGACTATGAATAAATCCATTTTAAAACAAGGTTAGCAATGCGGCCTGGTATTATAATAGGTATTCTACTAGGCCAAAATTTAGATTAGCCCTGAAGATTTAACCCTAGCAATGCCAAATATAAGGAAAGTTTTAATTACCTTGACAGTCTGGGAATCCATAGGCCCCGGAAATGCAGGCATCACAGCGCAGCCCACTTACTCTGGGACGGCAAGTACACTGCCCAGTTTCTTGATTGCAGGTGTCATAAAGAGAGCCTTCTATGGAGCAGAGACAAGCTGGAAAAAAATGCAGAAAGATCACTAGCGCAGCCTAGAGGGGATGCAAATTAATCCCATCAATAACATTTTGCAATTGCAAAACCCATACAGAGTAGGGATGAACTTCAAAGATTTTACCAATCACTGCATTTATTTTGACTCTGTAAAAACAAAAATAGCAAAGTATGCATATTATAGCAGTAGCACTTAGACTTATATACTGCATCACAATGTTTTTAAGCCTTCTCTAAGCAGTTTACAGAGTCAGCCTATTGCCCCCAACAATCTGGGTCCTCATTTTACTGACCTCGGAGGGATGGAAGGCTGAGTCAGCCAGTCAGGATGGAACTCCAAACTGTGGGCACAATTAGCCTGCAATACTGTATTCTAACCACTGCGCCACCATGGCTCTTATGATCCTGAAGTTTCTCTGATAAAACATATGCAAGTCATCCTCATCTTACAACCATTCATTTAGTAACTGTTTGAAGTTACAATGGCATTGAAAAAAAATAACTGATGACCATTTTTCACACGACTGTTGCAACATTCCCATGGCCACATGATCAAAATTTGGATGCTTGACAACTGGCCTGTATTTAGGATGGTAACAGTGTGCTGGGGATGTGCGACTACATTTTGTGACCTTGCAATAGGGAAGAAGATGCATTCTCTACATCCAAAAACAGGCTGAAACTGACCAGTATCTCACCTGTTCAAGAAGAGAAGCCATAGAAGCCTGGGGCACAGTCGTTGCACCTTGGACCGACATAATTTGAATGGCAGTTGCATTGACCAATGGAGTTGCAATTGTGTTACTAGCTATCAGCAAGCCTTGTGTTTTTCATACCCAGTATATACATTTTGATTATCTTAAATTATCTTCTCTTTAAGGGTGTAGCAGATTTGCCGATCAGACAAGCAATCAGAATGGAGCTGGAAGGGACCTTGGAGGTCTTCTAGTCCAACCCCTGCTCAGGCAGGAGACCCTGTAGCATTTCAGATAGGTGGCTCTCCAGTCTCTTTTAAAAGCCTCCGGTGATGAAACACCCACAACTTTTGAAGGCAAGAGGCGTTCCACACGTCCTCACGGTTGGGAAGTTTTTCCTTAATTATAGATTGCTTCTCTCCTTGATTAGTTTCCATCCATTGCTCATTCTCTTGCCTTCTGGTGCTCTGGAAAATAGGCTGGCCCCTGCTCTTTGTGGCATTGCCTCCAATACGGGAATACTGCGACCGTGTCACCCCTTGTCCTTCTTTTCTCTAGAATAGCTCTACCTAAGGGCCTTGGTGGCTCAGGCTGTTAATTGCCTGCACTTAAGATCCAGCTGTCTACAGGATTACAGTGCTATGTTGACTCAGCCTTGCATCCTCTCATAGGTAAACTGACCAGTATTGTTGGAGAAGATTAGCTGGGGCACATTGCACCGCATAATTTAATGGCAGGCATATACAATGGAATGAAGGCTATTGCTGAGCACACTTGTGTTTTTCATACCCAGTATATACATTTTGATTATCTTAAATTATCTTCTCTTTAAGGGTGTAGCAGATTTGCCGATCAGACAAGCAATCAGAATGGAGCTGGAAGGGACCTTCTAGTCCAACCCCTGCTCAGGCAGGAGACCCTGTAGCATTTCAGATAGGTGGCTCTCCAGTCTCTTTTAAAAAGCCTCTGGTGATGAAACACCCACAACTTTTGAAGGCAAGAGGCGTTCCACATGTCCTCACGGTTGGGAAGTTTTTCCTTAATTATAGATTGCTTCTCTCCTTGATTAGTTTCCATCCATTGCTCCTTCTCTTGCCTTCTGGTGCTCTGGAAAATAGGCTGGCCCCTGCTCTTTGTGGCATCGCCTCCAATACGGGAATACTGCGACCGTGTCACCCCTTGTCCTTCTTTTCTCTAGAATAGCTCTACCTAAGGGCCTTGGTGGCTCAGGCTGTTAATTGCCTGCACTTAAGTTCCAGCTGCCTACAACTGCTGTAGGCTCGAATCCCACCAGGCTCAAGGTTGACTCAGCCTTCCATCCTCTCGGGGTAGGTAAATTGAGGACCCAAGATTCTTGGGGGCAATTAGCTGACTTTGTAAAAATGCCGCTTAGTAATAAGCAGGCATATACAATGGAATGAAGGCTATTGCTGAGTGCATTGGGTTTATAAGTTGTAACTAAGTCTTCGGAGAAGGGCGGCATATAAATGTAATTATAAAATAATAATAATTCCTGCAACTGTTCTTCGTATGTTTTTGTCTCCATGCCTTTAATCATCTTAGTTGCTCTTCTCTGCACTTTTCCCAAAGTCTCAACAAAACAAGGAATAAAGTAATGGGATCAGGATAAATATAAGTTACTGAAAACTTAGCGTAGCAGCGCAGAACCTGGGAAGAAAATGCATTCTCGACATCCAAAAACAGGCTGAAACTGGCCAGTATCTTACCTGTGCAAGAAGGGAAGCCATAGAAGCCTGGGGCACAGTGGTTGCACCTTTGACCGACGTAATTTGAATGGCAGTTGCATTGACCAATGGAGTTGCAATTGCTGTCCACCGAGCCCCGAAGGTCACACGAACAAGCTGCAAGAGGAAGGCACATAAATACATGCTGGGAAGGCGAATTAAATAATAAGATTACACAAGTTTTGTTTTATGTCTCTAGAGGAGGCTCAAGGCCTGGGGCCCAGATCTTCATTTCAATGAATCTTTTCTCATACTGATATATTACCTTGGCAATGAGGGTAGGAATGATATCCAAAACTGCACTCATCACAATGAAGTCCACCATATTCAGGTCTGCAGTAGCATTTTCCGGAAGCATCACAGCCTTCGGGCAAGGTCCCAATAGTACTGCAGCCACAAACTTTAACGGGGAAAAAAAAGATTTTGGGTTTTAAACCTCATGACCTTAGCGTTGTGGCCTGTTGGCTGCCGCCACCTCCAGCAGCCAAATCAGAGGAGGAGGAGTCATGGAAGTCAGGGTCAGCATCAGGACAACCTGAGAGCTCCAGAGGGGGAAGAGGGGATGGAGCTGGCAGAGAGAGAGAGACAGAGGCAGAGCCTGGGCCGTCTGTCAGCCCTCAGATGGGGAGTCAATAGCCACCAGGTCTGGAGGTGGCTGATGAGTAAGAGGAGGAGCACCTGGGTCCAGTGCCTGACAGGCAGATGCACAGAAGGCAGAGGTGAGGAGAGCAGTGGAAATCTATGGGCTGGTCCTTGGGACAGAAGAGCCACTGCTACTAGCGAAGCCCCGCCCTCAGATGGAGAGTCAACCGCCCCCAGGTCTGGAGGTGGCTGACGAGGAAGAGGAGGAGCACCTGGGTCCAGTGCCTGGCACACAGATGCACAGAAGGCAGAGGAGAGGAGAGCAGTGGAAATCTATGGGCTGGTCCTTGGGACAGAAGAGCCACCACTACTAGCGAAGCCCCGCCCTCAGATGGAGAGTCAACCGCCCCCAGGTCTGGAGGTGGCTGATGAGGAAGAAGAGGAACAGCTGGGTCCAGTGCCTGACGTGCTGATGCTCAGAAGGGAGAGGAGAGGGGAGCACTGGAAATCTATGGGCCGATCCTTGGGATTGAAGAACCACCGCTGCTAGCGAAACCCCACCCTAGCTCTGGGGATAAAAGGCAGAGGGCGGAGATGAATAGATGTGGCAGACAACTATTCATCTTCCGGACGGATTGACTTGTTAGCAGGCGTTGAGAGAGAAACTTTTTGCTGGGGTTTGTCGTGTTTGGAGAACTGGGTCAGAACACTTAGTGAGAAAATTAAACTAGAAGCTCAGAGATGATCAATACAAGCCAGAAAGCTCACCAGGTTAAGTAACTGGGATTCTTGTCGACAAAGGATCAACCAGACTAGCAAAATAAGATTTTTACCTCCATCACCAGATACTGTACTCAAAAATTTGTATTATTTTATTTATTTATTCATTTATAAAATTTATAGGTTGCCCATTTTTTAAAAAAATTACATTTATATGCCGCCCTTCTCCAAAAACTCAGGGCGGCTTACAATTTTTGGAGTGCAACCCAATGCGCTCAGCAATAGCCTTCATTCCATTGTATATGCCTGCTTATTACTAAGCGGCATTTTTACAAAGTCAGCTTATTGCCCCTAATAATCTTGGGTCCTCAATTTACCTACCCCGAGAGGATGGCAGGCTGAGTCAACCTTGAGCCTGGTGGGATTCCAGCCTGCATTAATTGCAGGCAGCTGGAACTTAAGTGCTAGGCATTTAGCAGCCTGCACCACCAAATTTTACCTCAACTACTGCAATCCCTGGCTTTCCTGCAGAGGCTGCCTTGCACCACTTTGGAAGTGGGCGCCTTTCTTGTGATCTCTTGAAGGACATGGTTTCCCCAAAAATCGGGTGCCTCGTTTAATGACCGCAATGGTTTAGGTCATAATTCTGGACCCAACTGTGATCATAAATCAAGGACTACCTGTATTTGATTTCACTGTCTATTCCTGCTTTGTGTAACACCTATGTGCCAACTGCCCATAGTTAGAGCAGAGGAGAGCAACCAGGATAATTAGGGGACTGGAGGCTAAAACATATAAACAACAGTTGCAGGAATTGGGTATGTCTAGTTTAATGAAAAGAAGGACTGGGGATGACATGATAGCAGGGTTCTGATATTTGAGGGGCTGTCACAGGCTGTTCCATTGGTTGATTGCTGTTAGGAAATTTATCCTTATTTCTAGATTGCTTCTCTCCTTGATTAATTTCCATCCATTGTTTCTTGTCTTGCTTTAGACTGACCCCTTCATCTTTGTAGGAGCAGCAGAAATATTGGAATGAAGGGGTTAATCTACTTTCCAAAGCAGGACAAAATAAGCAATGAATGGAAACTAATCAAGGAGAGAAGTAACCTAGAACTAAGGAGAAATTTCCTGACAGTGAGGACAATTAATTAGTCAGTGGAAAAACCTGCCTGCAGGAGCTGTGAATGCTCCAACACTGGAAGTTGTTAAGAAGAGATTGGACAACCATTTGTCTGAAATGGTATAGGGTTTCCTGCCTGAGCAGGGGGTTGGAATAGAAGACCTCCAAGGTCCCTTCCAACACTGTTATTCTGTTACTTTTCCATATTCGACAACTCACGTTGACAGAGTGGGTAGTTGAAATAGCCAGGAGCACATGAGTTGCATAAATAGCCTTGAAACCCAATTCGGCACAGACACTGTGCTGTTTCGTTGTCGCAGGTGCCTTCGTAGAATCCAGGTCCCGAGCACTGGCAAGCTGTGAAAAGGGAGATTAACATTTTAGGACCATAATTATAGATGGCAAGAGACTCTCCACAATAGCATTAGCACTTTATAAACCGCTTCACAGTGCTTTACAACCCTCTCTATGCGGTTTACAGAGTCAGCCTCTTGCCCCCCAATAATCTGGATCCTCATTTTACCAAGCTCGGAAGAATGGAAGGCTGAGTCAACCTTGAGTGTCAAGCCTTTCTCTGCTACCATTTTCAAAGGCTTGGAAAAACCTCTTGCCAGGGAGTAAAAAATCTTCCAAAACATCCCTGCTAATTAGAGGTGATAGACCGTGTTTTTCTTTGCTGTCAATGTTGATAAAAATAGGCCCGGAAAGTAATCTAAAAACATTTTTATTTATAAAATAAGAAAACCTAACGGAGCTACATGTTTGCAACCTAATCTCCACCAAGGCATATAGAAAAAGAAAAAAGGGAAATATAACGGAAGTTACAAAGGAAGTGAAGTATAAACCTTGTACACATGCACAGCGGATCAAAATATCACAAGACTTTCTTATCTCATTACTATGGAGACAAGATAACACAGTGCTGGCTAGCAGACACCTGCTTGCTAGAATATGAGCTTAGGCGCTTGAACAGACAAACCAAAAAAACGCAGTGACATTGAGCCAGTCAGGTTCGAAGTCCTGGCAGTGAGCAGAGTCAGCCTGCAATACTGCATTCTAACCCTTGCGTCACCACAGCTCACAGTTGTAAGTCAAGGACTATCTTTATAACCCTGAAGAAAGGACATTGTCAAAAATTAGTAAACATAGAACAGTGTATTTGTTTTTCTACCAATGCCTAAAATTTTGTCCTCTCACATCTGGATCCTAGTACTTCTCCCTCTTCCTTCAACCATCCTTCAAAAACTCGTTTTCCCAGGGAAACGTCTCATGATCTTTACATCACTGGTCAGGCTAGGGTTTACTCACGCTGGCAATTTGGTCCATAGTAGCCACGTACACACTGATCACACTGTGTCCCTTGAAAGTTAGGCTTACACAAACACAACCCAGTTTGAGCATCTTTCCGGCAGGTGTTGCCTCTTGTCCCAGCAACGTTGCAGTCACAGTCTGGAAAACAGGTACAAAGGTGAAACCATCAGGCAGGTTTTGTATGAAGCTGAGAAGAATCCTGGTGTCTAGTGAAATCCTGCTAGGATATCAGGATTCTATTTTGATTCTATATCCTACCTATATCCTGCCACCATCGAGTTCCAATCGCCCAGTGCGCTCCCACCGGCAGGGCCTCCTTGGGGTGCCGTCGATCAGACAATGTCAATTGGCGGCCCCCCGGGGTAGGGCCTTCTCTGTGGGAGCACCCACCCCGTGGAACCAGCTGCCCCTGGGGTTGCGGTTGGCCCCTGACCTGCGTTCCTTCCTCTGCGATCCTCTGTTTTTGCAGGCCGGCCTGGATTGAGGGGGATTGGGGTTT
Source organism: Naja naja (assembly GCA_009733165.1). Taxonomy (NCBI): domain Eukaryota; kingdom Metazoa; phylum Chordata; class Lepidosauria; order Squamata; family Elapidae; genus Naja; species Naja naja. The sequence continues at coordinate 12,964,570 of CM019150.1, read as the reverse complement.
TTAATTGGGTATTTTAACGTGGGATTTTACTGTTTATTTGGATTGGGTTTAATACTTTTTAAAATATTTGAATGTTATATTTTTATGTGAGCCGCCCCGAGTCCTTCGGGAGATGGGGCGGCATATAAATCCAAATAAATCTAAAATCTAAAAAATCTAAAGAAACCATTGCTTTACTAAGTAGCATGAGAATTTAAAAAAGTGAAAATAAAATCAAAAGCTTACTTATTATCTGCCCAGCTGGAAGGACTTGTTCTCCGGTAGCATTGTAAGATAAATCTGTGATTGCTATATGAAGGAAAAGACAACACAAAAATTGATCCCATGCAATGAGAACGTCAAACAGTTAAACAAAAATCAAATTCTCTATAAATATAGGTGGCCCTCAACTTACAATCCTTGGTTTTGTGACTGAAGTTACAACGGCACTGAAAAAAGTGACATGACCATTTTTCACACTTATGACCATTGCAGCATCCCCTTGGTCATGTGATCAAAAAGCAGATGCTTGCAACTGGCTTGTATTTATGACAGTTGTGGTATCCCAAGTCATGCTATCACCTTTTGTGACCTTCTTACAAGCAAAGTCAACGGGGAAGCCAGATTGACTTAACAATTGTGGCAAGAAAACTGGTAAAAATCAGGCAAAACTCATTTCACAACTGCCTTGAGTAGCAACGGACATTTTGGGTTCAATTGTGGTCATAAGTTGAAGTCTACCTTGTAGTCCAATCTGGATAACAAAATATCAGCTGGAAATCCATTATTTCCTTCCATGAAATAGCTTAGCTTCATGTTGACTCTCCTGGAGTCTTCACAATTTTGTAGCTGATTAGAAAGATTCCAATACCTCAAGAGAGGTAGACTGTTGTGGCCACTCGGCCACCGGCCCCTCCAGCAGCCAAATCAGAGGAGGAGGAGGAGGAGGCGTGGGAGTCAGGGTCAGCAGCAGGGCAACCTGAGAGTGCTGAGGTGGAGAAGGGAATGGAGCTGGCAGAGAGAGAGACAGAGGCGGAGCCTGGGCCATCCGTCAGCCCTCAGATGGAGAGTCAACCGCCCCCAGGTCTGGAGGTGGCTGATGAGGAAGAGGAGGAACAGCTGGGTCCAGTGCCTGATGCACAGATGCACAGAAGGCAGAGGAGAGGAGAGCAGTGGAAATCTATGGGCCGGTCCTTGGGACAGAAGAGCCACTGCTACTAGCAAAGCCCCGCCCTCAGATGGAGAGTCAACCACCGCCAGGTCTGGAGGTGGCTGATGAGGAAGAGGAGGAACAGCTGGGTCCAGTGCCTGACACACAGATGCACAGAAGGCAGAGGAGAGGAGAGCAGTGGAAATCTATGGGCCGGTCCTTGGGATTGAAGAGCCACCGCTACTAGCAAAGCCCCACCAAGCTCTGGGGACAAAAGGCAGGGGGTGGAGATGAATAGGTGTGGCTTCACACTATTCATCTTCCAGCAGGATGGACTTGTCAGCCTGCGAGATAAACTTTTTGCCAGGGCTGCTGGCACTCCTAATAAAGTTCACATCAGAGGGTTTGTCGTGTTTCGGGAGCTGGATCAGAACCTAGACACACACTCAAGAGTTATGGAATCAATGCTTAGTTCCGAGACTAATACATACGATAGCAATGGGGGAAGTCCACGTAATTGTCTGCACAAGCATCACAGTGTTCTCCTGAGTAGTTTGGCTTGCAGTAGCAGCGGCCAGTGAAATCCTCACAGGTGCCATCGATAAAGTCCGAGTCACAGTTGCAGCCTAGAAGGAGAAACGATGGACAATCATGTCAGCATTTTTATTTATTGATATCCTGCCTACGAATAACTCCAGGCTATAAACACACTGAATGTTCCTTCCTCCTCCTATTTTTCCTACACAGCAACCTTGTGAGGTGGGTTGGGCTGATTGAGAGTTACTGGCCCAAAGTCACCCAATGGGCTTTCATGCCTAAGGCGGGACTAGAAGTCAGTCACCTCTGGTGATTGGCCCAAAGTCATCCTGTCAGTTCTCATGCCTAAGGTGGGACTAGGACTCACAGTCTCCTGGTGATTGGTCCAAAGTCACCCAGCTGGCTTTGATGGCTAAGGCGGGATTTGAACTCACATTCTCCCAATTTCTTAACCTGGTGCCTCTACCACTAGGCCAAACTGGCTCTCTAGTATACTATATAGTATACACTGATATATTTTATAATAAATGTACTAGCATAAGTCTCCTATAAAATATTCAATGGGGAAGCCAACAGGAAGTTGCAATCATGTGAAGTCCTCACTTAACAACGGTAACCAGGGACTGAGAGTCCTGCCGCTGTTAAGGGTTGAAGTCAGGTGACAACAGGCTTTCCAACCACATCACCTAGTGATGGGTATTCTGGTCTCAATTACTGTCATTAAGTGAGGACTTATTTTGCTCAAGGGCTGCCTGGCATATCTTATTTTGACACCCCATAAGATTTTCCACCCTCTGGGATGAGAGGCTGTGGAGGGATGTCCTCAGAGGGAGACAGGTGTAGAGATGAGAGAGGAAATACTCACGGTAGCAAATATAAGGTGAATCTATGGAATGATCAGGGGATTTATAATATCCTGGACTGCACCTCTCACAGTTAATGCCCATAGTATGATGCTGCAAAATAATTTTATCTGTTAGCTGCCGTTACTTTGAGGCATCATGAATCAGACTGTCAGCGTTCCAGCAACCCTCCATTCCACCCAGACATCTTCTCAAAGGTTCCTTTTTATTTGGATAGTAACTGGCACAACTGGGGAATCCCAAATCAGAAAGTTCCAGGTTTCCTTACAATAAGTAAAAACTATAAAATCCATCCCCTGCACCCATCATCACATCACACGGCCCAATCACCATCCGTCCCCAGTTAAGACTTCCTCTCACTTATGTGCAAAACAACCTGACCTTGAATCAGAAAAAGAATGTTATTATGTCTAACTAGATATACTCCAATAAATTCCCCCCTCCCACTTTCCCAGGCTCAATTGTGGCAGTGTGGGAGCACCCGATCTCAATATGGCTTCCAAAGCTGACACAGACAGATACAATCCATCCATCAAACAAACTGCATTTGGACCAGCAGAGAAAAACCCCAAAATCACAATTAATTGGGTTTAAAAAAGGGGGAAAAATATAATTCTCCTAAAACAAAGGTACTCCTCGACTTACAACCGTTCGTTTACAGACCATTCAAAGTCACAACGGCACTGAAAAAAGTGACTTATGACCGTTTTCCCCACACTTATGACAGTTGCAGCATCCCCTTGGTCACCTGATCAAAATTCAGATGCTTGGCAACTGACAATTGCTATGGCAGAACAGATGACTAGAATTGGTAAATATTGTATAAACATATAGATGTATAAATATAAATGTATATAAAATATGTACTCTATGCCGTAATATGTATGACAAACAGAATTGTCGGACGATTACACCACGTCCAATGTTTTTAATAATTTACTTAATAAAACTTTAATTAAAAAGAAAGAAAAATAAAATGGAGCAAAACTCATTTAACAAGTGTCTTATTTAGCAACATAAATTCTGGGCTCCATTGTGGTCGTCAAGGACTACTTGTAATTAAACTAAGGAGGCACAAATAGTCTCAGTGCAATTTCTCTGCAAATTCTCCTCCCAGACCCCTCCAAATTAGCTCTTCTACAACCACATAATCACCCCCATTCTTCTCAGCCGAGATCCTCTGTTAAACAATCCAATTCGAAACGAGTTCAAACACTGAATTACCTGTTATCGCAAAAGGATGAGAGGGAATACTATGCACATATTAAAGTCACACACCTGACAGTCAATGCAGACCCCTCCTCCTTCAAATTGGTCGTAACGATTCTTGCTGGCTTTCTGATGCTCGATGTCTGGGTCATAATAGCAGTCATAGGCGTGGCCATTGCAATTGCAGGCTGAAATAATAGAAAAGGCGATTAAAAGCTGATACAACTTCTGATTGACCCAGTGCCCTGTTTGCAATAGCAGAATCGCTGATGGGACAATCTCTCTTGCATCGCCTGGGTGGTTGGATAACTTTAAATTGATGTATATATTTGCTTATTGAAATGCTCATTGATCACCAACATTTTCCAGTAATACAGGTCATCCTCAACTTACAACTGTTCATTTAGTGACCATCCAAAGTCACAATGGCACTGGAAAAAGTGACTTACGACCATTTTTCCCACTTAAGACCGTTGCAGCATCCCCAAGTCATGTGATTCAGAGCAGTGGTGGGATTCAAAATTTTTTACTACCAGTTCTGTGGGCGTGGCTTGGTGGGTGTGGCATAGCTTGGTACGTGTGGTTGGTGGGTATGGCGGGGAAGGATACTCTAAAATCCCCATTCCCTCCCTACTCCTGGGGGAAGGTTACTGCAAAATTCCATTCCCTCCTCACCCCACTAACCTGCTTTCCAGCTCTGTTCTCCTGTGCAGGGCAACAAAAGAAGACCCAGCCAATCAGGTGGGACTCGGGAGGCAGAGGATAGATGGAGTTGGCGGGGCCAGTCAGAGGTGGTATTTGCCGGTTCTCTGAACTACTCAGAATTTCCGCTACCGATTCTCCAGAACTGGTCAGAACCTGCTGAATACCACCTCTGATTCGGAGGCTTGACAATGACTCACATTTATGACGGTCCCAGGGTCATGTGATCCCCTTTTGCAGCCTTCTGACAAGCAAAGCCAATGGGGAAGCCAGATTCCCTTAACAACCATGTTACTAATTTAAGAGCTGCAGTGATTCGCTTAACAAATAGGGAGAGAAAATTTGTAAAATGGGACAACATTCACTTGACAAATTTCTCACTTAACAACATAAATATTGGGCTCAAGTGTGGTCGTAAATTGAGACCTAACTATAGTACTACACCCACTCAAAAAGACTGATGGTTAGGAATATTAAAAGAGGGCTCTGTTCATTGTTTGACTGAATCTAGAAACTCACATTTGTTTCACAATGCAAAAATCCACAAGTTGTTTAAAACACTATCGGGAGTCCTTGACTTACAATCATTTGTTTAGTGACTGTTTAAAGTTACAAGACACTGAAAAAAATGACTTAAGACTGGTTTTCACACTGCTGTTGCAACATCTACATGATTACATGATCAAAATTTGGATAATTGGCAACTGGCACGTATGGATGACAGTTGTACTGTTCTGGGATCATGAGATCACCTTTTGTGATCTTCTGACAGGCAAAAGTGATTGGGGAGGCCAGATTCACTTAACCACCAGGTTACTAAGTTAATAACTGCACTATTCACTTAACAACAGTGGCCAAAAAAAGGTCACAAACTGAACAAAACTCACTTAACAACTGCCTTACTTAGCAAATGAAATTTTGGTCTCATCTGTGATCATGAGAACTACCTATATTTCATTATAACTATACATAATCTAATGCCAATCAAATTTTCTATTTCCTTGAGTTAAGCAGAATTCTAGAAGTCGCATTATGCTGTGTGATTCTTTACATTTTTACAAAGTTTTTAAACTTATTCTAGCCTTTCTCAGTTTAATTAAGCTAAGAAGCCTCCAATGTTCAAAGCTTGCTTTTAGCAAAGGAATTCCGTTTTCATGAACCCTGGTGGTTGCCCTTTTTCTGTAGTTTCCACCCTGTAAATTTTCCATCCCTTTCTCTACATTTCCTCCTCGGGTATTTTCCTAATAACCTTTTGCACAGACTTGGTCTCCTTCAGCTGAACTCTTAATGCTCTCAATTCAAAGCACTGTGTAAATATTCCATCTCTCTTTCTGTTACAAGATAAAGATGGCGCCTTGGTGAAATGCTCTCTAACCGTTTCTTTATTCTTTATTATTCTCTGCAATTCACTATGGATTTCATACGAGACCATCTGCTAAGAATTGGGCAACGTTTCTTTATTAATCTCCTCATCACTCCTTATCACCCATCCCCTCCCACTTGTGACTGTATGACTGTAACTTTGTTGCTTGTATCCTTATGATTTATATTGACTGTTTCCTAATATGATTTGATTGCATTTTGTATCCTATGTCTATGATTAAGTGTTGTACCTTATGATTCTTGACTCTTGACAAATGTATCTTTTCTTTTTATGTACACTGAGAGCATTTACACCAAGACACATTCCTTGTGTATCCAATTGCACTTTGACAATAAAGAATTCTATTCTGTTCTATGATGAAATAATGGGAAAGCATAGTTTACAAACTGAAGTTATGTTTAATCCTTCCTAAAATTCTCTGTTTAATGTAGAATTATTGCACAACAAATATCTAAATATCCAAGTAGACAATTCTAAGTTCTCTGAGATTTTTTCTTAGTTCTCCAATTTTTCAAGTTGATACAGGTACTTAAGACCTCGACTTACGACCACAATTGAGCTCAAAAGTTTTGTTGCTATGTGAAACATTTGTTAAGGGAATTTTGTCACTTTTAATGGCAAAATTTTAATTTTAATTTTTAAAATTTTTGCACCTTTTAAGCCACAGATGCTAAGGGAATCCCTGCAGTTAAGTTAGTGACACAGTTGTTAAGAGAATCTGGCTTTCTTGCCACTGTTGTTAAATGAATCACTGCGGTTGTTAAGTTAATAACAAAATTGTTAAAGTGAATCTGGCTTCCCCACTGACATTACTTGTCAGAAGGTTGCAAAAGGGGATCACATGACCCTGCAACCATCATAAATATGAGTCAGTTGCTACGCTATGAGGATTGTGTGAAAAATTGACATGTCACTTTTTTTCAGTGTTGTTGTAACTATGAATGGTCACTAAATGAACTGTTGTAAGTCGAGGACTACTTGTATAAGATTGATTGAACTGTCCGGTCACCAACACCATCCATTCAGGCCCTGTTATTAATTAATGAACGAATATCCCACCTTTCTTATTTTCCAGGAAAATATAAATAAAATATAAAGCTGTTCATCATACATAGGAGGTCCTGCACATTGAAACGAAAAGATCCCAACAACTTTATAACATTTTATTATAAAGTTGGAATCTTTGCAGTTCAATATGCAGAACACTTCCTATGTATGATGCACAACGTTTGCCATTTAGTTTTTCATCCACATTGTTGAGATCCTTGGATTTCGTCCTCTTTCCGGCCATCCTGAATAATTGAATAACATCTGCAAGCATTATCTATCCTAGATCGAAGCAGTGGTGGGATTATTTTTTTACTACTGGTTCTAGTGGGTGCCTTGGTGGGCATGGCTTGGTGGGTATGGCAGGGGAAGGATACTGCAAAATCTCCATTCCCTTTCTACTCCTGGGGGAAGGTTACTGCAAAATCCCCATTCCCTCCCCACCCCACTAACCTGCTTTCCAGCTCCGTTCTCCTGTGCAGGGCAACCAAAGAAGACCCAGCTGATCAGCTGGGATTCAGGAAGCAGAGAATAGATGGGGGCGGGGCCAATCAGAGGCGGTATTTGCCGGTTCTCCAAACTACTCAAAATTTCTGTACCGTTCTCCAGAACTGGTCAGAACCTGATGAATACCACCTCTGAGTAAAAGTAACATTTTCTTTGAACTGAACCCTGCACCAAACTTCAAGTATTTTTTTATGTGGAGGTTTTTTTTGGCAACAACACTAGTAATTTTCCATTGTCTTGCTCTGGCCTGTTTTGTCAGCTTCCCACACTTAGCTGCAACCCTGTGATTGTTCCGGTCTTTTCCATTTCCAGAACTACCAGGTGTGACCTTCCTTAGTTCTTTGAGCCCAGTCCAGGTCTAATTTCTCTAGGTCAAGTATCCTTGAAAAATGCCAGAAACGTCAACAGATGTCAAACAGCAGGAATCCCATGAAGTGGTGCACAATACTAGGGCCAAGAACCAATGCTACTTGCCAACTTGGAAGGGGGAAAGGTTGATTCGAACATTTTTAAATGCCTTAAAAGTTGACTCTTTCAGAGCCAGCTTTCTCACTTTCCCGCTGGTCGCCCTTAAGATTTTAAAAAGGTTTCCAGATGCTTACTGGGTGGCATTCTTCTGAGTCCAATACCAACTGAAAAAGATTCACTCAGGAGTTGTGTTGATCAATATCTCAGACGTGTTTTTTTTTTTAAAGCCAAAATCTACTCTCCAATAGCCCTTTTGAATTATTCTTAAGATAACGTTAAAGGTCCTGAGTGTATTTTGATTTTAATCTTATGAGGTTATTCTGCTATGTTTATTTATTTGTTAGATTAGTATCCTGCATTCCATTCAGCAGTTTCCATTTTCTGTTTTTCATCAATCAATCAATCAATCAATCAAAACAGAGCTGAAAGGGACCATGGAGGTTTTCTACTGCAGGGGTGCCAAACCCAAGGCCCGTGGGCGGGATCCGGGCTGTGGGGTGCTTAGATTTGGCCTGCAGGGCCGGCCTAGAAATATCAAAAGACTGGCCTGCGGTGCCTCTGCCGGCCAAAATGGACCATGCAAGCCCCACTCCCACAGCCCGTTTTCGTCCGGCAGAGTGCTTCAGGAGGCTGCGGAGGCCAAAAGCGGGCTATTGTTCTGACCCAAGGCCTTTTCCAATAAGACAAACAATAACCAAAAGGAACAGAAACCTTTTACTGAGTCTTACGAATCCCCGATTAAAAAGCTGCTGCAAACTAATTAACTTTGATAAGCACAAACCTTGCCAAAACTGTACGAGACTGTCAAAAATCACAGATAAGAAATATTTCACAACACAAGAGTCTTCAAATACCAACTTAAGATACTGTAATGTCCACGAGGCTGAGTTTCAAAACGTCTTTGCTTCCTGCAATGAATGTTCGCTTCACAGCTGCCTTTTATCTTTTTGAAGGAGGGGCCATTACCTTGTAGCCTTACTCCCGAGTCACCCGTGCTGTTGCAGCTGCTCTTTCCTGTGAGCAATCATGTGCACACGCGCGCTTGGCACAGGCTCCTCGGGAACCTCCTCATCACTGCTGCCAGCCCCCACAATCTCTGAAGGCATCCCTAATGGTCCTGGCCCCTCATCTGAGTCCTCGCTGTCCTCAGCTGTCTGCACCTGCTGCCGGCTAACCACAACAACTATGGGGTGGCCACACGAGCCCCCTTCCATGCCCCGTTTTGGCCGGCAGAGTCCTGCAAGAGGCATCTGTCCCATCTTCCCATCTCCTCCACCCTGGCCTGCCCACGGAGAACTACAATGCTGATCCAGCCCTCAAAGAAATCCAGTTTGACAACCCTGTTCTAGTCCAACCTCCTGCTCAAGTAGGACACCCCATACCATTTCAGACAGGTGTCTGTCCAACCTCTTCTTAAAAACCCACAACGCTAACCGTTTGAGATAGGCTGAGCTGACAGAGGAAATCTAAGACTGGCTTCCATGTGCAAAGGGGGGCTAGATCTAAGTCTTCTTATTGGGGTCCAATATCTTAGCCATTAGAATGCACTGGCTTCCCAGATTAGGCTATTCTGTGGATAACCCATGATTTTATGCTGAGTCTCCCTGCTCCTAATCCAGATCTTTAACCACTGCACCACCTTGTGCTCCCCTGCGATCTTGTTTTGGCAGAAATGAATCGAACAGCAGTTGACTTCAGAACTTGTATAATTAAACTAAGGATACACAACTAGGTTCAATGTCTGTAGAGATTCTCAGTCATCCAGGTCATGGTCGTCCCAAAGGTGCTTTTGGGACAACCATGACCTGGATCACTGAGAATCTTTACAGACTTTTAACTACATAAATTTGGGATGAACTCCCTTTGAATGGTATGGGAGTAGGAATGGATTTCCAGAGGAAAAAAATCGGACTACAGCAACTAGAAGCACCACTCAGGTGACCCTGAGGACACAGTTAAATCTCCAAGTGGCCTCAAGGACTCTCTAAAAGGATGCAAATGACCAGCTGTCTACAAGGAATATAAATCCTTCCATTCCCCACCATCCAGTCAGAGCTGAAGAAGCTTCTTGGATGAGAAGCGAAATGTCTTCCAAGAAAAAAACAAGAAAGTCCAGTTGCCTCCTGAAAAAGCACCTTTGGGACATCTCGGAAGATTTTTAAGAAGTTGAGAGAGCCAGATCTCATGGGTGGCTTAACTGGCATTCCTGCACATTTCAGACAACTGGGCTGGATAATCTCAAGTAATGTTGGAAATGAAGATCACGTGACCACAGCAGTGCTGAAGTAACAACAGCAATGTGGCAGGGCTGAAGCGATCACATATGAAGTGGTCATAGGTCCACATTTGTAATTAAATTAAGGAGACACAACTACGCTCAGTGCAATTTCTCTGCACATTCTCCTCCCAGGCCCCTCCAAATTAGCTCTTCCGCAACTACATAATCATCCCCCCTTTTTCTCAGCTGAGATCTTTCATGAATCAATCCAATTTGAGACAAATTCGAACATTTCTTGAATTTGGTTTTTCCTCTGGTTGGGAGGAGGAAAGTTGGGTTTTTCCTCTGCTTGGGAGGAGGAAAGTTGGGTTTTTCCTCTGGTTGGGAAAGGAGATCAAGATGTAAAGGGGTATCCTTCAAGTTTGCTCTTGCTTACAAAGCCAGTGGCACCTATCTATCCACCCTTTGTGGTTAGCAGAAGCCCTGGAGAACATCATATGCGTTGACTTCTGATTTTGCAATCAACTTGTGTCATGAACCTTAAATAAAGGTAAGGTACAGAAACATCAAGGTAGGTGAGAGGTGTCAGTCTCTGTTTATTATAAAACTTACGTTCACATTCATTGGCACTGTCGGTAGTGGCTGGTTTCCAAGGCAACTGGTTGAATCCTGGACAACAGTGATCACATGACCCACCGCAGGTATTGTGCTGACAGTCACACTGTAACCTGCAAATAAAAGGGCAGTGAATCCAATGCAAACACCTGTACAGATAGATCATACCAATCTCTTTTACATGATCCTAAATTTTGGAGTACCAGCTGGCCTATGTTCTCCATGGCCTATTGTGGTCTACAGCAGGGCTCTCCAACCTTAGCAACTTTAAGACTTGTGGACTTCAGCAAAGCTGGCTGAAGAATTCTAGGAGTTGAAGTCCACAAGTCTTAAAGTTGCCAAGGTTGGAGACGCCTGGTCTACAGAATAATAGAATTGGAAGGGACTTTGGAAGTCTCCTAGCCCAATCCCCTGATCAAACAGGAGGCCCTCTATACCATTTCAGACAAGTGGCTATCCAGTCTCTTCTTGAAAACCTCCAGTGATGGAGTGCCCACAACTTCTGGTAGCAAGCTGTTCCACAGTTTAACTGTTCTCACTTTTGGGGAATTTCCTCTTAATTCTAGGTTGCTTCTCTCCTTGATGAGTTTCCACCTATTGCTTCTTGTCCTGCCTTCAGGTGCTTTGGAGAATAGCTTGACTCTCTCTTCTCTGTGGCAGCCCCTGAGATATTGGAACACTGCTATCATGTCCTCCCTTAGTCCTTCTTTTCATTAAGCCAGACATATACCCAGTTCCAGCAACCGTTCTTCATATATTTTAGCCTCCAGCTACTACTCTCAAAATGATTGAAACTGTTTCTCCGTGCGCGGAAAATACAGACAGTGGTAAAGGATCTCAGAACGTACTTTTAAAAGCCTTTAAAACTTATCATTGGTTTATCAGAATATAAAATGCAAAGAAAATGAAAATAATGGGAAATGTGGGGTGGAAAAAAGGAAAAGGAGAAAGTGTGGGGTAGAAGGGGAAAAAGGGTGGGAAAAGGAGGTGAATTCTGACTCTTTTCTTTAGCACAGTAGAAAATAATAACATTTCAGCCTCAACTTTTTATTTTCACCCAATAATATGCACAGGTAGTCTTCCACTTACAACAGTTCATTTAGAGATGGTTCAAAGTTACAATGGCATTGAAAAAATTGACTAACAACCATTTTTCACGCTTACGACCATTGCAGCCTCCCTGTGGTCACGTGATCAAAATGACTCATAGTTACGACGGTTGCAGTGTTCCGGGGTGATGCGAACAGCTTTTGCGAACTTCTGACAAGCGAAATCAGTGGGGAGGCCAGATTCGCTTAACAACCGTGCTACTAGCTTAACAACTGCAATGATTCACTTAACAACTGTGTCCAAAAGATCATAAAATGGGGCAAAATTGACTTAACAAACATCTCACTTAACAACACAAATTTTTGGGCTCTATTGTGGTCGTAAGCCAAGGACTACCTGTACTATCCATTTCCATAACAACAACCCTGTCTAAATCAGCAAAACCAAAATCAAAAGTTTCATTTTTTATCCCCCTCCATCACAAGATTCAAGGTGTTAGTAACAACTTATAAAGTCCTACATGGCTTGGGCCCAGGGTACTTGCAGGAACGACTCCTGCCAGCATCACATTCAACGCCCGCACGCCTCCCACAGGCAGGGCCTCCTTGTGGTACCGTTGGTTAGGCATTGTCGACTGGTGGTGCCCAGGGGTAGAGCCTTCTTTGTGGGAGCACCCACCCTATGGAACCAACTCCCTGTGGACCTCCGTTTGGCCCCGATCTCCTCCTTCGGGACCTGAAGACCTTCCTGTTCCAACAGGCCAGTCTGGACTGACCCCGGCGGGTGTGGGTTGGTTTTTTAATATTTGTTTTAATTAATTTTAAATTTTGTATAATTGATTAGGCTTGTATTCGTTTAATGCTTTTTTACTGTAATTTTGTTTTGGGTTTCTTTTACTGTTCGCCGCCCTGAGTCCTTAGGGAGAGAGGGCAGCATACAAGTCTAATAAAATAAATAAATAAATAAATAAATAATAAACCAAGCACAAAATCCAGAAGCGGTTTCCAAATGGAGAAAGTCCCTTTTGTGTGTGTGTGTGTGTGTGTGTGTGTGTGTGTGTGTGTGTGTCTACCTGTATGTACCCTTCTACACTGGATTTCATCAGCTGGATTTGCAGTTGTTGTTGTTTTAAATAGGCAATTCTGAAAGTACCTGGCAAGAATTTTGTCCTGTCTACTGGTTTATCAAGAGGTGACCTCATGCTACAAAATTCCTTTCCCCAGTACCCGCCCAAGGAAAACACTATCTGTCAGCTGCATGGTTAATAAAAGTCCTGTTCCAGCTTTTATCTCTACAATTACTCATTTCCCCTCAGGGCCTGCCTCTCCCTCCTCCCCTGGCACCACACATATATACTGTGCAGGGCTTGCTTGCTCATAATCCAGGACTTAAAAATAGATGCATCTTCCTATTTTAAAAAATAACAAACAATGATGTACCAACCGCTGCAGGAATTTCAAGGGAGCTTCTACTTCTGCAAGACCAGCACTAAACAAATGTTCTGCTCCAGGACAGGTCATTCTCAACTCACAACAGCTCGCTTAGTGACTGTTTGAAGTTACGACAGCATGGAAAAAAGTGACTTACAACTGTTTTTCACCCTTACAACCGTTGCAGCATCCCCATGATCAAAATACAGAGGCTTGGCACAACTGGTTTGTCTTTATGATGGTTGCAGTGTCCCAGGTCATGTGATTTCCTCTTTTGCAACATTCACACATTCTGGGAAGCCAGATTCACTTCACCAGTTTGTGACTAATTTAATGGCTGCGTGATTCACTTAACAACGGTGGCAAGAAAGGTTGCAAAATGGGCCGAAACTCACTTAACAGCTGTCTCATTTAACAACAGAAATGTTGGGCTCAATTGCGATCATAAGTCAAAGATGACCTGTATTTAACATGGTTTCTGTGCCACCTTCTCTAGCAGAGAATTTTCCTTTATGAAGCTAGCTATTATGGCTTAATGCTGGGTACAATCACCCTCTTATAGGTTTAAATCAGTGCATCATGCACTGGCCATGCCCACGCCAGGTTTAGTGAAGGGGGGAAAGTCATGATACGTCACGTAATGATGCCGTGACACCATGAGTTTGACACCCCTGGTTTAAATAATCAGGCTTAGAATGATACAGGAACAACATGTAGAAGAAATAAAGCTAAATCATTCTGCAATCATTAGAACATGGATCATGATATCTGAGTGCGTGCAAAAAGTTATTTTAATTTATAACTGTAACCAGAAAGTTCATCCCTTTCCCAGGAAATGTGCAGAAATGCAATTACACATTGAGGCATTCCCCCAAGTCTTACACTATATCTTTGAAATAGTTGTGTCTTATATCTGGAACAGCTGTGCTTATACAAAATAAACTAAAATAATGTCACCTATGCATATAATCTTGAAAGAATGCAATGAATGGATAAATATAAAGCTTGCAATCACATTACTGGTCCTGTTTCAGGTTTCAAAATCACTTAGGATTTATTAATCAAGGTTATTTGATAAATTATTTTTCGGTAAACATTGCTAGAGAGAGTTGTCTAAACCAGTGGTCGCCAACCAGTGGGCCACTGGTGGGCCATGAGAAAATTTTGGTGGGCCGCAGAGAAATCTCACCCCCAGAACACCCCCCACAAAGCAATTAATCCAGGCTGCACAGAAACACAAGGCTGCGCCACCCACATGGCCCGCGGGAACCCTCCCAGCCCACTCACTCCTTACCTGGCAAACTTGCCTGCTAAATTGCTATTTTTTCTTTTTCCAACCATCAGCTGTTCTGCTGAGCCAGGAGATTTAGATTAGCCAGAAAGACGGAAATCGTTGGATTTCTTGCTTTCTAGCTAATCTTTAGATCTTCGGCTCTGCTTTTAAGAAGAGCCAAACTTTCCTTAGGACTGAAGGTTCTATTATTCAGTGCAGGCTCATGGCAAGCACATTTTATGTGACAGACTGAGCTAGCCAATGGCAGATAGATAGATCTCTGAATGAATCTGTGATTCTGTGAGCAACTCGATCTGCCTGCCTGCTTTGCCAGATTTTGGGTAAAAGCTCTTTTTTTAAATAAAAAATTCAGTATTTATATAAATATTATAGTATTTACATACAAGCCATGCCCAGCCAGTCACATGACCACCAAGCCACACCCACAAATTAGGCTATGCCCACAGAACCGGTTAGTGGTCCCTGGGATTTAAAATTATGAGTTTGCTGGTCCCTGAGGTCCAAAAGGTTGGCGACCCCTGGTCTAAACAGTCCCAGTGCAATTCTCTTAATGCATTGGACTAGGATGAGTGTAAAAATTAGATGTGACAGGCAATGTCCTTTTAATAAACTCAATGAGTCCATCATAGTTAACTGATTCTGAAATGTCACCAATACCCTGCTCCAATATTCCTGTATCGTATAGTCTGGGCTGATCTTTTGTATTGATGGCAAATAAAACTACATGAATGAATGCAAAAGAAGGTTTTTAAGGAAAGATTCTGCAGTCACTTCTCTGAAATGGTTTAGGCCTGAGCAGAGGGTTGGACTAGAAGACCTCCAAGTTCCCTTCCATGTCTGCTGTAATTTTGTTCTGTTAAAATTAATACCACTTTATAATGTGTAGGACTACATTTGGAATATTTTTTTTTGTAATGAGACTTCTATGCCGCCCTATCTCCCGAAGGACTCAGGGCGGCGGCTTACATTAAAAGAAGAATAGAAAAATTATACAAAAATTAAAACCAAATTAAATTAAGTAAGAAATCTCATTAAGCTAACAAAACTAACAACTAAAAATCCCCATCCCTCCATCAGTCCGCGTAGGCGAGCTGGAAAAGCCAAGTCTTCAGGTCACGGCGGAAAGATCTAAGATCAGGGGCCACCCACAGCTCCAGGGGAAGTTGATTCCAGAGGGTGGATACTCCCACAGAGAAGGCCCTACCCCTAGGGGCCGCCAGCCAACATTGCCTGGCCGACGGCACCCCAAGGAGGCCCTGCCTGTGGGAGCGCACGGGACGTTGGGAAGCCACTGCTGGCCGCAGGGCTCCCTGCAAATATTCCATCTAGTTTTGCTCTCCACGATATAAAAATGGTGTTGAGGTTCTCGAAAGAGTGCAGAGAAGAGCCATTAAGATAATTAAAGACCTGGAGACAAAAAACATATGAAGAACGGTTGCAGGAACTGGATATGGCTAGTCTAGAGAAGAGAGGGACTGGTGTAACATTATAGCAGTATTCCAGTATTTGAGCGGCTGAACGCAGGACAAGAAGCAACGGATGGAAACTAATCAAGGGGAGAAGGAACCTGGAATTAAGGAGAAACTGAGCTTGCCTTCAGAAGTTGTGGGTGCTTTACCTATGCAGGAGGAAGTTATTAAGAAAATCATGGACTGTGCTGAAATGAGTAAATTGACATTTGAAATTAGAGAACAAGAGGATAAACAATTTTGCATGATATGGGATTTGTTTTGTCGATGGTTGGATAAAAAGACATGGTAATGTAATACATTAGGAAATCTTATAAGAGAAGCTTAATAGATCGATATAAAATATAATATAAATATATATAACCATTGGATGAAAGTGTAATGTAAACTTTATAACAAAAATTAAGAATATTTATTTGTTTTATTTATGAGATTTATATGCCGCCTATCTCCCTGGGGACTCAGGGCAGCTTACAATGATAAAAGCAACGATACAAATATTAAAAAAACTATTAAACCAAAATCTCATAAAACCATTAGAATTAAAACTACAATTAAAAACCCTTCCCCCCCCCATCAGTCCGGGTAGGCGAGTTGGAACAGCCATGTTTTTAGGCCACGGTGGAAAGATCGGAGGTCAGAGGCCACCCGGAGCTCCAGCGGCAGCTGGTTCCATAGGGTGGGTGCTCCCACAGAGAAGGCCCTACTCCTGGGGGTCGCCAGCCGACATTGCCTGGCCAACAGCACCTGGAGGAGGCCCTGCCAGTGGGAGCGCACAGGACGTTGGGAAACCGTTATTGGCAGCAGGGTCTCCCGCAAATACCCCAGTCCAATGCCATGAAGGGCTTTATAGATCAACATCAGCCCTTCGAATCTCACCCGGAGGGAAACCGGTAACAAGTGCATATCTCGTATAAATGATGGAATAAACAGTTTAGTCATGAATGATTAATAACTGATAAATATATAAGCATATCTCAGATTGACAATATGAGAATTTATATAAACGATGAGTGATGACTACGAAAGGATGGCACAAAAGATTTGTAACCAACTGACACACTGTATGCATATAAAATGGAAGATGGTTTTATGTTTTTTATGTTTTGTCTGTACTTGTTTGTTTTAAAAAATAAAAATCTTTTTGTAAAAAAAAAAGAAGTTGTGGGTGCTTCATCACTGGAGGTTTTTAAGAGATTGGGCTGCCTTTTGTCAGAAATGATGTAGGGTTTCCTGCCTAAGCAGGGGGTTAGACTAGAAGACCTCCAAGGTCCCTTCCATCTCTGTTATTCTGTTAAGAAGTGACAATCGATGCATGACAGAAAATAAAAGACCACGAAGGCCATCAAGCTATCTATGTGCTCATGGTTATTTTCTCGCAAACGCCAGAACCTTTTTATTTTATTGCTGCAGTTGATGAATCTGTCACAAAGTATGTCCTTGCTTATGTCTTCACCAGAAGAATATCCGGTGTCTAACTCAATGTGATAGTCCTTGGGAAAAATTCGGGAGATTGGGCAAAGGGAACCTGCTAAGGGAAAGATCAGATAAGAGGCAGCAGAGCCCACAGCTAGACAGTGGGTGGGGCAAGAGGCTCAAAAGAGACCCTCCCTAGTTTCCCAGGCTGTAAAGGAGGGGGGAGGGTAGGATATGTACTTTCAGACTTGCAAGATTGATATCAGCCTCATGGGATAAACCAGATAGGAATCACAATCAGATGAACTAATTCCACTTCATGGTAAAACTACAATGACAGAATCTTGCAAATCTAAAAGCCTGATTGCTTGGAGGGAGGGAGGGAGAATGGAAGGAAGGGCATGGGAAGGACCAAGGAAAGAAGGAAGAAAATGGGAGGGAGGAAACGAGGGAAGACAGAAGGGAGGGAGGAAGGAAGGAAAGAAAGAGGAAGGAAGGAAAGAAGGAAAAATGGGAGGAAGGAGGAAGGAGGAAAGGAGGAAGGAATGGAAGGAAGGAAGGAAGGAAGGAAGGAAGGAAGGAAGGAAGGAAGGAAGGAAGGAATGGGAAGGGAAGGAAGGAGGAAAGAAGGAAATGGAATGGAAGGAAGGAAGGAAAGAAGGAAGGAAGGAAGGAAGGAGGAAGGAGGAAGGAGGAAGGAGGAAATGGAGGGAGGAAGGGAGGGAAGGAAGGAAGGAAGGAAGGAAGGAAGGAAGGAAGGAAGGAAGGAAGGAAGGAAGGAAGGAATTTTTCCCATTTACACATCTAATTATTCGACAGGTTAAAAAGTGAAGGAAGGAATAGCTTGAATTACTCCTCAGAATGAAAGACTACTTTTGAAAGGATTAATCTCCTTTCAAAGAAGCATCACCAAGTATTCTGCATCTTCAATCTATGGTCTACATTCAGAAAGAAGGCGAATTCGGTCACATTGCAAAGTCCGCTGAAATGTTGCCAGCTCATATATCATGAGAAGGATCTGCAAAAATAGGTTGTTTCTAGGATGGCACAGAGAAAAGCAGATTGTTGAAGAGAGCTGGGCCCCTTGAAGCAAGAGTTCTCCAGCACAGCTTTGGAGTCTAGCAATGGCTATAACACAACTCCGGATTTCTTGACAAAAATGACCGATGAGGCTTTTAAAGACAAAGGAAATGGACATAAGAAAAATGCATTTCCTTCCAAGAAAACGAACTGCCCTGCTAGGAGGCTAAGATACAACATTCTTTCCCACCAAATACAAACCAAATGTTCCTGAATCACCCAGAGAGGATGCAGAAGCCACAAGGACAACTGTCTACCATAAGAGAATGTGACAAAAAGCACTGAAGTTTTCCTGAACCCGGGCAGACTGCCCGCCCGCTGCAAAATTCAGCTTTCCATTTCCTTTGTCTTGAAATTCAGAATGCATTTTTTGGGGAACAACTTCCGGTAATGAAACTTCATTTGCTGTTTGGTGACTAGCTGTAGAAAACCTATTCCTAGAAAAGGTGCAGCATCAAAACGCACCTTTAAAACGGACAAAAGCAAACGACGTTGTGCAGGTAATCCTCAACTTACGACCGTACAGGTAG
Source organism: Naja naja (assembly GCA_009733165.1). Classification (NCBI taxonomy): domain Eukaryota; kingdom Metazoa; phylum Chordata; class Lepidosauria; order Squamata; family Elapidae; genus Naja; species Naja naja. The sequence goes on along the minus strand of CM019150.1, from coordinate 12,945,622 downwards.
ACCTTGACTTACGATCACCACTGAGCCCAACATTTGTGTTGCTAAGTGAAACATTTGTCCAGAGAGTTTTGCCCCATTTAATGACTTTTCTTGCCACTGTTGTTAAGGGAATCACTGCAATCGTTAAGTTGGCAACGTGGTGGTTAAGTGAATCTGATTTCCCCATTGACTTTGCTTGTCAGGAGGTCGCAAAATGGGAGGATAAAGCAAAGGTCATGAATACGAGTCGGTTGCCAAGCATCTGAATTGTCATTACGTAACCACGGGGACACTGCAACGAGGTGAAAAACAGTCATAAGCCACTTTTTTTCAGTGCCGTTGTAACTTTGAATGGTCACTAAATGAACTGTTGTAAGTTGAGGATTACCTGTATTCCGATAAATACAAATGCTCCCAATGTAATCATCATCAATCTTCAAACCTTCTTCCTTTTAAATCCAAAATTAAATTCCTTTGCCCTGAGCTCTTATTCATCAGTCTAGAAATTAGGAAACAAATGCTCCATGTATTTCATTGGGAGAACTTCCAGCTTGTCTGCAGCTCACCATCCATTGCACAATACCGCTTATGTCAAGCTACGTGGAGAATGAGCAAAAACGCCAACGTCCTTCTGAGAGTTTACATTTTTCACTGGTGAATATATACACTATGCAAGACTAAACAGACACATACAGTACATCTTGAATATTCTCTTGCCTTCTCCACGCAAGAGTTGTGACTCAAGAACCTCCAGTAAAATACCAGTCGCTATTACCAAATACAAGGTTTCAAAAATCTAGAGATGAACGCAAGATCTTTCATTTGCAGAATGTCGATGGAGATTATCAACCATCCAGGTCATGGTTGTCCCAAAGGTGCTTTTTTCAAGAGGCAACTGGACTTTCTTTGTTTTTCTTTGAAGGTGTTTTGCTTCTCATCCAAGAAGCTTCTTCAGCTGTGACTGGATGGTGGGGAATGGGAGGATCCAGTCCTGGATCCAGTCAGAGCTGAAGAAACTGCTTAGGATGACAAGCGAAACGTCTTCAAAGAAAAACCAGAAAGTCCAGTTGCCTCTTGAAAAAGCACCTTTGGGATCAATATTCTTCATTTTAACTTTCATTAACAAGTCTTGGTTGGGGTCCAAAGCACTGTCTTCTTCATATCACAAACTATTCATATTTCAATCTCCAGTATCGATTCCAGATGTTGTCCTTTCCAATCCTTTCATTCTTTGAATGTATTTAATATATAATTTAAACAGATATGAGATCACAACCATATTCATCCTTACTTTAGCCTTCTATTCTGGCTCACCCGTAAGGTTTCCACAGAAGAATAATTTAGCATTGTGCTACACCCATTAGTCATAATAAGAACCAGATTCAGGCATGATTTAATATGTCAAAGGCCTTGATGTACCCAAGAAGCAAAATTAAACCTTCTCCTCCTGTTCTCTTGCTCTCTAAATCATCCATTTTATGTTAGCTATCATTTTGCTCAGCCCTTTTTGAAACCAGTCTGTTTCATGGGCATTTTTCTCTCCATATATGGCTCCACTCCTCATTGTGAATCTTAAGTACAGGTAGTCCTTGACTTAACAACCAAAACAAGCCCAAAATTTACATTGCTAAGTGGGGCATTTGTTAAGTGACATTTGTCTCATTTTATGTCCTTTCTTGCCACAGTTGTTAAGTGAATCATTTCAGTTATTAAATTAGTAACACAGCTGTCAAATGAATCTGCCTTCCCCATTGATTTTGCTCGTCAGAAGCTCTCAAAAGTATAATCACATGACCCCAAGACACTGCAACTGTCATAATTTGAGTCAGTTGCCAAGCATCCAAATTTTGATCATGTGACCATAGGGCTGCTGTAATGGTTGTAAGTGTGAAAAATGGTCATAAGTCCCTTTTTTTCAGTCCCGCTGTAACTTTGAATCATCACTAAATGAACTGTTATAAATCGAGGACCACCTCAAAGATACTGCTTGTGTGAGAAATTATTGCATCAATGTAATTCAGTAATCTAAGCCCCTTCTTGCATTATGCAGTTCACTACAGTATTCAGTCTCTCATCTATATTTGGGTCTGTATTAAAGGAATACACTTCTGGGGTCATCTGCACAGCATGACTATACGCCAAGGTGCATAAAAGCTGTTACCTTCCCACCAAAGTGGTACCTATTTATCTACTTGCATTTGTGTGCTTTTGACTGCTAGGTGAACAGGACCTGGAACAAGTAATAGGACCCTACCCTATTGAATTGTTCTAATATATCTAATATATAACCAGTACCTGGAAGTGAATCAGCATTCGAAAGTTCTAGGTCAGTGAATTAAGAGAACTGATCCGAGAGAACAGGGGGTAAGTGAGAATAATTGCTGTGTACTTCATCACGCTATTAATTGAATGGATTGAGATTCTTGCCTTTGATCATCTTAAAATGTTGCTGAAATCGGTTTATTCGTATATCACAGTACTAGTCATGGTGGCTATGCAGATGCTGAAGAATATGGTCAATTTGGATATATTCAGCCATTAATAGACACATAGAGGTGAACTACATTTACACAACATTCAAAAAAGACAGTCAATAATGCCAAGAAGAAAACATATCCCCTGTAGCAGTCCAAGCCTAGATAAACAGGGATTAACACCAGACAAACAATCAAGCAGAAAATAATGTCCTAATTATGGAACTACCAAGAAGAAAGCCATATTTCCACCAATACTGGCAAGACAAGTTATCCACTAATACAAGACAAGACAAGAATATAAACAGGAAACCATATTCACTAGCACTGATGATGTTACCTAGTTGGATAATGAAATATCTGCAAGGAAACAACCAAGCTCAACAAGTACCAAGGACTCCACAGTTCAATCCTGATATATATATATATATTCTCTTTTACTGAATGATACACTTATTTATTGTACACTTTTACACAGTTTCTAACTTCTGTTTTAATATAAATTGTGATGCTTACGTTGACAATCACATTGATGTTTAGATCCCTTTGCATTCCTTTCCAAAATGAGTTACATACTTTAAATACCTGTCTACTTAATTAAGGTGCATTTTTAAAGAAGACTTACCTGTAAGGATCTTTAGGGTCCTTGGCATCACACACGTCAGCATGACCATGGCAGACACAGCGTCCTCCAATGCTGATATCTTTGATGCTGTAGTAATACTAGAAAATCAGAGGTTCCTTCGTCAGTTTGCAAAAAATGCTCCAGCATTCTCACTGGTGTTAGAAAATCATGAGGCATAAATATTCACTCAAGAGCAAAACTAGTCTTGGTTGGTCAACCAAATAAGGATTTTACAAGTAAAGAAGAGCAACATTCAGAGCTTGGTTGTGCTTGGTAATCTCCCAACCTGATGATTTAGGTCTGTGATGGCGAACCTATGGCATGCGTGCCAGAAGTGACACACAAAGCCATCTCTGTGGGCACGTGCCGTCGTCCCAGCTCAGTTCCACTGCGCATGTGCGCATGCCTCCCACCAGCCATCTGATTTTCGGGTATCTGCCATGCATGTAGGTGGGGCGATCGCGGAAGATGCATGAGGGGCAGGGGAGTCCAGGGGGTCCCATGTATATGCAGGGAGCGAGGGAGCGTGGGGGGGTCCCACGCACATGCACAGGGGGTGGGGGAGCATGGGAGGGGTCACGTGTGCATTGCATTATGGGTGCAGGCACATGTGTGTGCGCATGTGTGCGCATGCACACTCTTTCGGCATGCGATGACAAAAAGGTTAGCCATCACTGATTTAGGTGGTGGGTTAAGGCTGCAAGATTATAATGGCCTGGTAGCCATGTCACCATTATGATAAAATAACTTTAGGATGACATCATGGATCTGCCAAGAGCTTTACGCCAAAAAAGATAAAAAGAAATCGAAGTGACTGAAGGCTGAAAACTATTACAGGTAGATCTTGACTTATGACCACAGTTGGGCCTGGAATATCCATCGCCAAATTGTGCAGTCATTAAATGACTCACGCCCCATTTACAGCCTTCTTTGCTGCGGTCATTAACTGAATCACCACAATCATTAAGCGAATCGTGTAGTTGTTAAGCAAATCCGCTTTCCCTCATTAACTTTGCTGAGTGGGAGAGTTGCACATGGCAATCCTGTGAACTTCAGGCATTACAACCGTCATAAATATCTGCCAGTTGACAAGCCCGAATTTTGATCATGTGATTGCAGGGGGCAGCGATGGTTGCCACGCGCAAGGAGTGGTCATCGGTCCCTTTTTTTTCCAGAGCTGTCATAACTTTGAGCAGTCATTAAACAAATGGTCTTAAGTCAAGGCTATAGGCACTCTATGTACAAATGTCAGGGAAGCACTTATGAAAACTCAACATCTACCCAGCAAATAGCTTTCTCTCAGGACTTCTGGCTAATGAAGCATGGCAAATATCTACTTGAGAAAGAGGGGTGATGCCTACAGATGCCTACAGACTTGCTTAATATCTATATTTTCAGCATCAGATAAAGAACTCATTTTGTTACTATTTTGTTTTCCGTGGTTTTTACTGTTTACATTCTGTTATATTACTAAAGATGATTCTATGCTGAATCTATCCTGCTTTTTAAAATCAAGTGTACTGACTGCACTATCCAGAGGAGGTGCTGGGTATATCTAAAAGGACACTATTTATTTATTTATTTATTTATTTATTAGTGGGACTTGTATGCCACCCCATCTCCAAAGACTCGGGGCGGCTCACAATAAAACAACAACAATAAATACTTAAAAAAGAATTAAACTAACAGTCCCAAAACACGATTACAATTATAAAATACAAAACTTAAAATCAATCCAAAAATCTAAAACCACCTCCCAAGGGTCACAGCCGGATTGGTCAAATAACCAGGTCTTCAGGTCATGGCGGAAGGTGCGGAGGTCAGGGGCCAGGCGGAGCCCCAAGGGAAGTTGGTTCCAGAGGTCGGGGACCGTGACAGAGTAGGCATGTCGTCGGGGGACCGCCAGCCGGCATTGCCCGGCCGACAGGACCCCAAGGAGTCCCTGTCTATGACTTCGCACAGGGCAGTTAGTATTCGATGTCGATGTATATTATATTACATATATATATATTGTCAACATGTTGTAAAATAAGATTGATTAATTAATCAGATTTCCACAGTAAAAGCAAAAAAGAATTGTATTCTTAGGTTATAGATATATGAACACACACACACACACACACACACAAACAAACATGTTAACAATTTGTTACCTGCTTGGCTTGATTAGAAACCAATAAAGGCACTGAAATATTAAGGCCTTCTTTCTTTTCTTTATTGATTGCATTTTTATCCTGCCTTTATTACTTTATCAATACCTCAAAGGCAGTGAACAAACATAAAACACCTTCCTCCTTCTATTTTCCTCACAACAACCACCCTGTGATGGAAGTTGGGCTGGAAGAGAGTGACTGGCCCAAAGTCACCCAGTAGACTTTCATGCCTGAGGCAGGACTAGAACTCATAGTCTCCTGGGGACTGGCCTAAAATTACCGAACCAGCTTTCATAATTAAGGTGAGACTAGAACTTACAGTCTCCTGGTGACTGGTCCCAAATTACCACCGACTTTCATGCCTAAAGAGGCACTAGAACTCACCATCTCCTGGTTTCTAGACCAGAACCTTAACCACTACAACGAACTGGCTTGTGATGATTTTCCAAAATAGTTGGTTTATAATTAACATTAATTTCTCATCCATCTCCAGAAAAAGTGGACTAGAGGCAGTGACTAGGTTGACAATTCAAAAGAAATTGTAGAAGCATCTCACCCTCCTGGTCACAGTGGGATCCCTCAAGGCCTTCCCCATCAGGTGTCCGAGCAGAGTGTTGGTTCTCAGGAAGCGTAAACGAATATTCGTCGCTTTGGTGAAATTCCTCAGAAGAGGGGAATACGAGAAATTCATGGCTCCCGGACGCCCATTCACCAAGGAAACCACAATCTGCAGAAGGATTCCCCAATCCCAAAGAAAAGTTTTAAAATGCAACATTTCCAGAAATTGGAGAGCAATTTTTTTCTAGGACTTTTAATGGACCTATATAGCATTTTATCACTACTTACAAAAATATATTCACTTTTTATTATACGGACTTGGTTTGTACATAACATGCTCCAGAAAAATACAGTTCATAAAATGAAGTACTTTGTTCAGGCAATCTCTCCCTAACAATGGTGGGATGCAAATATTTTTACTACTGGTCCTGTGGGCGTGGCTAGGTGGGCGTGGCTAGGTGGACATGGCCATGTGACTGGGTGGGTGTGGCTTTTTTTTGCAGCACATGCACACACACCCCGTGCTCAGTCTTTGTGGGTCTCCTGGGCCTCAGGGAAGCCTCCTTGGAGGCCGTTTTTGCTCCCAGGAGGCTTCCCTGAGGCCCAGGAGGCAAAAAACGGAGCGCGGAGGGAGCACAACACCGCACGCACCCCCTGCACCCCTTCTTGCCTCCTGGGCCTCAGGGAAGCCTCCTGGGCAAAGCAGTAAGATAGTGAGGGGGAAGCCGGCACAGTTGATTGTTGGAACAGCTGATCGTCGGGAGTAAAAAGAAGTAATACCGGTTCAGCCGAACCAGTAGCTGTTTTTTTACTACCGGTTCAGCCGAACGGTAACATTTTTTACTACCGGTTCACTCAAACCGGGCTGAAATGGTAGAATAACCACCACTGCTGCACAAATCCTCAGACTTGGCAATAACTCTCTCTCCAGAAACTCTAATGTTCAGTAGTTAATGGCAGAAACTAGAAGAAATAGCATTACTAGATATCTACACTTTATTATAAAAAGGATCACAGATGCATAGAAGATTAGACTACAGGTAATCCTCAATTCATGACCACAATTGAGCCCAAAATTTCCATCATGAAGCAAAATAGCTGTTAAGTGAGTTCTATCCCATTTTAGGACCACTTTTGTCACAGTTGTTAAGCAAATCACTGCAGTTGCTAAACTAGCAGCATGGCTGTTAAGTGAATCTGGCTCCCCCATTGGCTTTGCTGCTCGGAAGGTCAGACCCCAGAACACTGCAACTGCTGCAAATATATGCCAGTTGCCAAGCATCCCACTTTTGACTACTTTTGTCTGGGGATGGTGCAACAGTTTTAACTGTAAAAAATGGTCGTTGAAAAATTACAAAGTTGTAATTTTGAACGGTCGCTAAACAAATAGTTGTAAATTGAGCACTGTATTATGGATTACAAGACTCAAGAATTGAATGAATGGATGGACAGATAGACAGATGACCCTCAGTTTAAGTTCTAACCCTCAAACTGAGGGTGAGAACTTAAACTGAGGGTCATCTATCTGTTCTCTGTTCTGTCTAAGTTCTCACCCTCAGTTTAAGTTCTCACCCTCAGTTTAAGTTCTCACCCTCAGTTTAAGTCCTATGCATTTTCTCTACTTTCTGAAGAAACTTTTAACTCTTCTTTTCCTACTTTGAATATTATTTGTCTGTCTGTCTATCTATCTACTTATCTGTCTATCATCTATTTATCACTATCTATCATCTATAAATCATCCATCCATCCATCTATCTGTATCTCTCTCTCTCTCTCTCATATCTATCTCTCTGTCTTTCTCTCTCTCTCATCTGTCTGTCTGTCTGTCTGTCTGTCTGTCTCTCATCCTTGCCATCTTTGGTCCTTACCTCCTTCTCTTACTTCTGCTGTTGTCCCCTTCCCATTGGATCTTCAAGGGATGAGATCTATCTTCCTTCCTTCACCCTTCCTTGCAGGCAACTGGCTGGCACCCTCTCCTTCCTTGTCCTTTAATCTCTCTGTCACTCAATGTCACCTTCCCATCCACGCAAACACCCTCACCCTACTACCAACTCAAAATATCAGAAAGAAGAATAGGAAGAATTTTCCTTTCTTGTTTGGCAGAAACGTCTCTGCTTTCTGACATTTCTACTCACCATCATCCACTGTACCAAAAGAATTTAAAAGTATTTGTTCGGCATAGACACAGGAAATATAGGGGGGAAAGGAAGGGCAAGGGATTAAAAATACGTATTTTGATGCCAATAAAAATTGATTAATTTATTTTCTTTCCTGAATGTGAAATATCACCAATATGTCTGACTAATCTTTTGCTCTTCTTATCCTATCCTATCCTTGGATTTAGGAATAATACGAAATGAAAGGAAGCTTCTCATCTATTAACAGCTGGTTTGGATATACTTCCCGACTTTATATATTTATTTTATTGATTTATATCAAAACTCCATCTCGCATATCTAATTCTGCACGGCTTACAATAAAAATGGATAAAAACTAAATAAAACACATAAAATACATATGTAAAAAGAGACACACAGTAGCTGAATTATAAATCAACCATTTACATAGCCAGAATTTGGGGACAAAATCAAGTTTTCTGTGCTAGAGGAAGACCAGCAAGGTTGGGGTCAATCTGAATTCTGGAAGAATTATATGGTAGGAAAGGCAGCAATATAAATTCAATAATGAATGAATGCATGCATACATACATACATACATACATACATACATGCAAGTAGATAAATAGGTACCACTTTGGTGGGAAAGTAACAGCATTCTGTGCACCTCCGCATATAATCATGGTGGCTACATGACCAGGGAAGTATCTTCAGACAACGCTGGAGGTGACTGGGCAGGGGAAACCTTATCTTTACTTTTTTATCAGCATTAAGCATCATTTATAATATATATTATCAATTATTTTATATTCCAAATTTTCAGTTAAGATGGGGAGGAGGATTTGAAATAATTAAAAATCCTTGGAAAAAAAATAATCCTCATGTCTTTCCAATTTTATTTTGAGACTTCAGATTTCTGGAAAAGTTTCAAGTAGGGGTAAAAATCCATTTGATTTTCCATCTGGAAATAATTTGTCCATAGTGTCGGATTAATTCAATTCTTATGTGCTTCTTTATAGCTTAAGGTAAATTATTTGTTCATCTCCCTCCACTGCACAGCAGACCTGGCAGATAAATCATAACTGTTCTGGATTTATAGATGAGGCAACTGGGGATGAAAAATAATTTGTGAGCTTCTTTTAGATCACAAATCAGAACTGTGGTTCAGGGTCTAATATAAATTTTATTTCACTTAATTCATGATAAATGTTGCTTCAAATTCAACATTTATTGTCCCAGATCTATGAAATCAAAATATTAAAGTATAACACAGGAAAACTTGAATTTTATTGGCGAGCGTTTTTCAACCTTGGCCACTTTAAGACACATGGACTTCATCATGCTGGCTGGTGAATTCTGGGAGTTGAAGCCCACGGGTCTTAAAATTGCCAAGGTTAAGAAACAATGTTATAGACCAGGGGTGTCAAACTCGCAGCCCGCGGCCCGGATGCATCACGTGCTGGCCATGCCCAACCTTGGTTTAGCGAAGGAGAAAAAAAATTGCGATACGTCACATGACAACTACATGACACCGCAAGTTGACACTCCTGTTATAGACTAACCGAAGTAAGGAATTATATTGGAATCAAAAATCTAATAAAGTGAATTTCCATATAATCACAAACTGGCTATGATAGACGTCCCCCTACTGCTCACCAACTGATCTGGCTGGCTAGATGAGTGTCCCTCATGAAGCTGTGCAATCAGTGGAACACATGGCCCTGATTGACACAATTTACACTATCTGAATCAATTTTCATGATTTGTGTAACTACATCTGAAGAACGGTTATGGGAACTGGACATGGGTAGTCTAGTGAAGAGAAGAACCGGGGGGGACGGGACATGATAGCAGTGTTCCAATATTTGAGGGGCTGCCACAGAGAGGAAGGGGTCAAGCTATCTTCCAAAGCACCTGAAGGCCAGACAAGGAATAATGGATGGAAACTGAACAAGGAGAGATTTAACCTGGAAATAAGGAGAAACTTTTTGACAGTGAGAACAATCAACCAATGGAACAGCTTGTCCTAGGAAGTTGTGGGAGCATCAACACTTGAGACTTTCAAGAAAAGATTGGACTGCCATTTGTCAGAAATGGTGTAGGTCTCCTGCTTGGGCAGGGGGTTGGACTAGATGACCTACAAGGTCCCTTCCATCTCTGATTATCTGTTTATCTTTTATACGAGGGGTCCCCAAGCTGTGGGCCATGGGTTTGAAACCAGGCCGCAGAAACGACCAACGAGCATGCGCCCATCCTCACTTGCGCGCAGGCATGTTCTATTTAAGTGAGCGGCAGGTGTGCATGCACGCCACTCATCGAAATGGAGCTGCACACCACACACGCAAACTTGCTGGCCACTCACATGGAACTATTCCTCTCCCCTCCCCCCCCAGATACCGGTCTGCAAAGGTGGAGTTGCAACCTTTTTCAAAGAAGCAATGATGCAACATTTACACAAATGATATACAGGTACGCCTTGACTTACGACTGGTAGCTTAGCAACCACTTGAAATTATGACAGGTCTACCCAGGGGTACTTTCAACCCAGTTCCAAACTTCCAATGGGCACCACCATCCCAAGAGCATGGATTAGATTTCCAAGGTGACTTCCAAATTCTGTTATTTACTGCTGTTTGTGCAGTATCCTGCAGTCCTGTGACCCCATTTTATAACTTCTTTGCTTTATGACTGTCGTGACTTATGACAGTACTGGACAGGCTCCATTATAGTCATAAATCAAGGATTATCTATAAAATTAACCACAGATGGTGAGGTCAGATATTCTTTCTTAAACTTAATCCGTCCACAATCCATGTCTAATTGACATGTTAAGCCAAACTACAATCAGGCTTAGAATATTGCGAAAAGAATCAATTGTTTTAAGAAATATCTGCAGATACATGTCTCAGCATCAAACATTTGTGAATGTTTAGCTATAATTTGATAAATGCTATAACCCAGGTTTATACCTTTAAGGTGACATTACAAAACTGCTATGAGCAACAGCCATCAATATGGAATTATGTGTTTCAATTCTTCTCCACAAAAACACACACTTGCCTACCTAATGACAATACAGTTTGTCCTCGACTTACTTAACAACCGTGTTCCTAACTTAACGACTGCAATGATTCCCTTAACCACCGTGGCCAGAAAAGTCACAAAATGGGCAAAACTCACTTAACAAATATCTCGCTTAGCAATGGAAACTTTGGGTTCAATTGTAATCGTAAGTCGAGGACTACCTGTACTGATTCTGCTCTGTGAGGAAAGATGTCTGCAACTGTACAATATCCCTTTTCCTATAACCCTATCTCTTTCCCCTCCAGTTCTCAGCAAGATTTCCCAGCTGGGACGTAGCATCCACACAGATGAAACAATTCTGCCAACATGACTCAAGATTATAGTAGAATTTTGCAACAGGATGCATGAAGTGCAAAATCCCACAGTCTTTTATCAGCTTTGGAAAGCTCAAAAAATGATTAAAAGTTAAAGTTCACTAGACTGGAAAAGGCCAGGAATCAGCTATCTGCTAAGAAGAAAGAAAAAAGATCATTGCTGAATATATTCTTGCTATAATAATAACCATTTGGTTGCAAGTCAGGTTCACTTAACAACCGAATTACTAACTTAACAACTGTAGTGATTCTTTTAACAACTGCAGCAAGAAAGGTCGTAAAATGGGGCAAAATTCACTTGACAAATGTTTCCCTTAGCAACAGAAATTTTGGGCTCAATTGTGGTCATAAGTTGAGGACTACCTGTAATCTAATCCTATTACTTTAAATATAGAACTTGAATTAGGAAAGCAATCAAAGCCACTTACCTCCCCGTTTTCCAAAGGCACAATGCGTGAATATTCAGTGGTACAAATGACATCATCATCTTTATTAATCTTCTCTCTGCTCTTGAGGCCAAATTTCTCTATGCAATCTCTCCTGGAAGCTATTGGAATGCAGATGGCAAGATTTACAATCTGGAAGGGTGTGATTTACCCCAAAATAATGAATATCACTTTGCATGTATAGAGAATTTTGCAAACAATCAAAGGACTTGGCATGTATAATTAAGTATAATTAATTTGGACCCATTTCACCAAAAGAAAACACCGGAGCCTCAAAACCTGGGTGGCATGGCCAACTCAATGTCACTCCCACTCAGTCACATGACACACCGCCACGCCTACCCAGGTTTTGTGGCTCCTGTGTTTTCTGTGGGAAATGGGTTTCTCCCACCCTCCCTCCCTCTCATTTCTGTTTTATGTGCCAGCCAGTGATGGATCACCCAACAGGGAACCACAGCAGAGGGCCCAAAGAGCCACATGTGGCTCCAGAGCCATGGGTTGCTGATACCCAGAATGGGTAATCCTCAACTTACAATACTTAGTTTAGTGACCGTTTGAAGTTACAATGGCACTGAAAAGGGATATGTATGGCCTTTTTCACACTCACAACTATTTTAGCATCCCCATGGTCATGTGATCAAAATTCAGAGTGACAACTGACTGGTATTTATGACGGTTGCCATATCGCAGGGTCACTTGATCTTTTGCACCTTCCGACAAGCAAAGTCGATGGGGAAGCCAAATAACTTAACAACTGCAATGATTCACTTAACAACTATGGCAAAAAGGTCATAAAATGGGGCAAAATTCACTTAATCACTGTCTCGTTTAGCAACAGAAATTCTGGGATCAATTGTGGCCATAGATCTACCTGTAATTCATCACCAATAAATTCAGTCAAGGTGGCATCATGCCTTGGTAAATTCTTGGCACCTGGTTTAAGTTCCGACGTCCTCTTATTATTTTAATAAAAAGAATGTTGTGGGACATAGATGTCAATCATCACACTTGTTTAAGATCTGGAAAAATTTTGAGGGAAACTTTGCTTTTCAGAAGAAGGGAAATTTTATTTCCCTTCATTTTATTTCCAAACAAAGGGAACTTTAAAAAAAATACACAGAGCAGAGAATCCTAAACAACAATTAGAGAACCTCAAGATATTGCACAGTTGCAAGAACAGCTAGCGAGCAGAGGATGAGGAAGAAGACAGATAAACATTTTGTTTTGGAATTAAAAGTCTTCCTGAAAATACACAGGAACCGATCCATCACAAAGGAATGTACAGATTGCCAAGCTTGCAATAGCATTATCTTAAATAAAGGAAGAAGCAAAATTAGTTAGTTCTGTTGTGGCAGGTGGCTTATCTCTTCGCGTTGCTCCAAAGCTGCGTTCACATACTTTCCTGAGCCAGGGCTAAGAACCGTGATTTGCAAAATGAGATGTAGTAGGCTGTTCCACACTTAATACAGGTAGTCCTCGACTTACAAGTGATGGCTCAAGTTACAAATGGGTGACTTATGGCCGTTTTCACGTCCATTGCAGTCCCCTATATTCACATGATCAAAACCCAAGACTGTTGCACCATCCCCATGTTCACATGATTTGACATTCGGATGCTTGACAACTGACTCACATTTATGACGGAGTCCTGGAGTCACGTGATCCCTTTTGCGACCTTCCAACAAGCAACGCCACTGAGGAAGCCAGATTCGCTTAACCACCATGTTACTAATTTAAGTAACTGGTGATTTACTTAACAAATGTGGGAAGGAAAAGTCGTAAAATGGGGCAAAACTCACTGAACACCTAGCAACATAAATTCTGGGCTCATTTGTGGTCGTAGGTCGAGGACTACCTGTACTATCCCATAAAGCAGTGTTTCTCAACCTCAGGATCTGTTAAGATGCATGGACTTGGTTCATGGACCTGAGTGGGGATTTTGGGAGTCTATATCGTAAGGGGTGTCAAACTTGATTTCATTGAGGGCCACATCAGGGTTATGTTTGACCTTAAGGGGCGGAGGCTGGGGGTGGGGCCAGCTTGACGTCACTCGTTTCAGGGGCGCCGTGGTGCCTGACTGCTCTGCCAGTGAAAACGGGCTCCCAAGCTCCGTTTTCAGCTGTGACGGCCTCCTGAAACCCTTTGCCAGTGAAAAACAGGGACCTCCCAAGCTCTGTTTTCACAGGTAGAGGCACCATAGGCCAATTCTTTGCTGTTTCCAGAGCGGCTTTGCGGGCCAGAACTAAGCATCCCGTGGGCCGGATCCGTCCCCCAGGCCTTGAGTTTGACACTCCTGCTATACATCGTAAAGTTGCTACGGTTGAGAAACAGTGCCATAACACAAGCTTTACATGTCAAAACTGCTGAGTTCACACTCCTTCATAAGCCTAAGACAAATATGTGTCTTTGGGGTTCCGTTGTGGTCATAATTCAAGGACTATCTTTAAAGGTGTTCAAATGCACAGCATGAAAACTTGCTTCAGTTACTTGTTAAAATTTAAAAAATCCATTCTCCCTTTTATTTTTCCTTCTCTTTCTTAAGTCTTTTGGGTTTTTTTGTACTTTGGGATTTACTTTCTAAGATTAAAAGCAATGAATGTGAAGTAACAATTGTTTGTAGGCACCTCAAGATCCATCTGCTTTATGTTGTGGGATGATTAGATACGTCTTGTGAGATCAGTCTATGCGTTGATAACACACAGATGGACTCTGCGGGATTATAGCACAGCAAATGATTGCAGCCCATGGATTCTCAAATTTAGTAATATACATGTTAAACTTCAGATCCAAAAGTACTGCAGTTCTCCAGGCATTAACTCGAATTAACTTAACTTGGCAAAGGACTCTCAGATCTAACTAGATTAGAATCTTTACTAAACACAAACAGGGAGATCTTATTCACCCAGAAATTGTAAATACAGAACAAAAAGTCAAATACTGCATTTTATACAGGAAGTCCTCCACTTATGATGAATAGAATAGAATAATATAGAATTATTAGAATTAGAATTAGAAATGGACAGGAATAGAATAGAATAGAATAGAATAGAATAGAATTAGAATTATAAATGGATAGAATAGAATAGAATAGAATAGAATAGAATAGAATAGAATAGTAAAATAGAACAGAACATAATAGAATAGAACAGAATAACTTTATTGTCACTTTCAATGTACACTAATCAGCATAGATTAAAATGAAATTTAGTTGCATACAGCTCTCAATGGGTCACCACCTCCAATATACACTACATAAACATGACAACTGAGCCCAAAATTTCTACTGCTAAGTGAGACATTTGTTAAATGAGTTTTACCTCATTTTATGAGCTTTTAAAATCACAGTTGTTAAGTGAATCACTGTGATTCTTCAGTTAGGAACCTGGTTGTTAAGTGAATCTGGCTTCCCCATTGTCTTTGCTTGTCAGAAGGTCGCAAATGGAGATCACATGACCCTGAGACACGGCAACGGTCATAAATATGAGTCAGTTGCCAAGAGCCTGAATTCTGATCAAGTGACCATGGGGAATGCTACAATGGTCGTAAGAAAAAGGGTCGTAAGTCACAATATTATTCTATAAATCTTCATGTATTATACAAAGGAACAATTTCTTCCAGTTGGACTAGAAGATCTCCAATGTCCCTCCCAGACCTATGATTCTATGAAATACAGGTAGTCCTCGGCTTACAACCATTGGTATAGTGAACATTTGTATAACAGCAATGAAAAAAGTGACTTAAGACAGTTTTTCACTGATACAATCATTGCAGCATCCCCATAGTCACGTGATTAAAAACCAGGCCCTTGTGTTTGACAGTTGCAATGTTCCAGGGTCATGTGATCACCATTCACATGTATGTCCCAAAGGTGCTTTTTCAAGAGGCAACTGGACTTTTTTTGTTTTTTGAAGATGTTTCACTTCTCATCCAAGAAGCTTCTTCAGCTCTGACAGGATGGTGGGGAATGGAGGGATTTATATTCCTTGCAGACAGCTGGTCATTTGAATCCTTTTAGAGCAGGGGTCTTCAAACTTTACAACTTTAAGACTTGTGGACTTTAACTCCCAGAATTCCTCCTCCAGTCATGTTAGCTCAGGAATTCTAGAAGTTGAAGTCCACAAGTCTTAAAAGTTGTCAAGTTTGAAGATGCTTGCTCTAAAAGGATGCAAATGACCAGCTGTCTGCAAGGAATATAAATCCATCCATTCCCCACTATCCTGTCAGAGCTGAAGAAGCTTCTTGGATAAGAAGCAAAACAACTTCAAAATAAAAAAACAAGAAAGTCCAGTTGCCTGAAAAGCACCTTTGGGACAACCATGACCTGGATGACGGAGAATCTACAGCAAGGGTCTTCAAACTTGGCAAGTTTAAGACTTGTGGACTTCAACTGCCAGAATTCCTGACTGGAGGAGGATTTCTGGGAGTTGAAGTCCACAAATCTTAAAGCTGTCAAGTTTGAAGACCCCTGCTCTACAGACATTTACATGTATCCTTCCCATCTGGCTTCTGGGGATCCAAATTAGCTTAATGACCACATAGTTCACTTAACAACTGTGGTGATTTGCTTAATTAATGTGGCAAAAAGGTGGTAAAATGGAACCAAACTCATTTAACAACTGCCTTGCTTAGCAACAGACATTTTGGGCTCAATTGTGATTGTAAAGTGGAGAACTAGCACTATATATAAAAATGTAAGCCACTGGCATAAAGCCTTTTGTGATTCTTTGAGAGCCTCTTTGGGATAAAAATGCTTCTTGTTCTTTTACCCACTGAAGTGAACTTAATGCGTTACTGTCAAAAACTGTGAATTTAGCACACTCAAGGGAACCTGTTCCTGTATCATCCTCCCAGATATTCTTTTTTCCAGGTTTTCTGTTTAAAAGATCATCATAAAACTTAGTTCATATCTTCTGTCAATTACTATCACTTTTCCCTGGAGAAGCCAGTGTTTAATACTTTCCAATAACTTGCGTTCTCTCTGTCTGCTTGAAAAATAATGAGTTTTCCAAGGAAACCGATGCATTTTGCCAACCTAAGTAGAGGTTGTCCTCAGCTTATGACCACAACAGAGCCCAAATTTCTGTTGCTATGTGAGATGCTTGTTAAGTGAGTTTTGCCCCATTTTACGATATTTCTGGCCACAATTGTTAAACGAATCACTGTGTCAGGGCCCGACAATACACCCCCATTCAAATCATAAGTCTCTAGCATCTCTCAGAGTAAAAAAAATGGATTTATTAGGAGTGACCATGTCGGTGTTACCTGGGTGTAGCCGACACTAAGACACATCATTCATTTCACCCTTGACCCTGGTTTTCCCCCACCCCTGGATGTATATTCTCCAATGGGGCACATCCATAGCCAAGAGGCATCAATCAGGCTCTCCAGTAATAATCTTGCGTGCCAACAGCTTCAGCCACCTAACAATTATCGGAAGCATTTAAAGAATGCACTACTTTCCCCACTCCCTTTCTGCTGGCAACTAAAATGACCAAAGAAGTATTTTTTAGTTGACACACTGCAGTTGTTAAGTTACACGGCTGTTAAGTGAATCTGGCTTCCCCATTGTGTGTCAGAAGGTTGCAAATGGGGATTATGTAACCCTGGGACATTGGCGTCATAAATAGGAGCCAGTTGCCAAGAGTCTGAATTTTGTTCACATGACCCTGGGGATGCTGCAACAGTTATAAGTGTGAAAAATGGTAATAAGTCACTTTTCCAGTGCTGTTGTAACTTTGAATGGTCACTAAATGAACTGTGGTAAGCTGAGATTTGCTCTAGAACAGTAAGTAGGCAGTTTCATACCAAGAAAACAAATTCTCTGACTGAATTTCCTTACATTTTTTTTTATTTCAGAGAATAGTGAAGAACACCGGGTAGCCAGAAATGCATTTTTACCTAAGCGAGTCATGTCTGATTTTACAATATATTTTGCTGTGGTCATTAAGTGAATCACAGAATCGTTAAATGAATCTGGCTTTCCCCATTGCCTTTGCTTGTTGGAGGTTAGCTGGAAAAATCATGTGACATCTGGGATCCTGGCAGTCCAAGTGCCTGAATTTGGATCACACGACTGCAGGGACGCTGTGACAGTCGTAACTGTGAGGAGCCACTGTAAGTCAGTTGTAAATTTCAACACCATCCTAACTTTGCATGGTCACTAATGAACGGCTGTAAGTTGAGGATTACCTGTAGCCTGTGAGAAAGGTGAGAGAAGTTTCACCCTCTTTGTAAATGCTATCTTTGCATCCATAGAATATTTACAACATCACGCAAGGTGGAGGGAGATTATGCTTCATCCTCCACATGATCTCATCCAATTCTGTTGAAGGTTCCTCCCCAGCTTACATAAATATTAACTTGCCTAATCAATTAATCCCTTTGATTTTGCTCTCATACTCACAGGCAAAGTACTGCCAAGGATCATACGTCACTCCAAAATCAGTCGATCGCTCCAGCACCCACAAGTCTGGACGGGGAGAATTTGCAAACTTGATCAGTACGTAGGCCACATGGAACAGCTGTGAAAGAAGTGGGGGGGATGTATATTTTAGTACAAGAACAAACAGCGGCAGTTATATAAACCTGAAAGTTGGATGTGGAATTAGATTATAAGACAAAAATAAATTAAAAAGCCAGGAAAACACTTCCAATGGCTTTTTCAAAATGGCGGAAGAACTAGGTAATCAAGATGTATGGCGAGAAATACATCCCAAGGAAAATCAATATTCATTTTATTCAAATAGACTCATGTCCTGGTTAAGAATAGACAGGATATGGATGTCAGCAGAGTTGAAATCCAACATTCAAGAAATAAATATAGAAATAAGCAACTGGGCCAGCAGGTTCTCACCAGTTCCAGAGAACCGGTAGTGGACATTTTGAGTACTTCGGAGAACTGGTAGTGGAAATTTTGAGTAGTTCAGAGAACCGGCAAATACCACCTCTGACTGGCCCCGCCCCCTTCTATTCTCTGCCTCCTGAATCCCAGCTGATCGGCTGGGTCTTCTTTTGTTGCCCTGCACAGGAGAACAGAACTGGAAAGCAGGTTAGTGGGGTGGAGAGGGAAGGGGATTTTTTCACTTCCCCTGGAGTGAAATTTGGGTTCTATTGTGGTGATAAATCAAGGTCTAATTTGTAATAAGGAAATTGAACAAATAGATTGAAAAAATCTTCCCTATACTTCATCAGGTTTTCAGAAATTGTGCTGTATTTCTTTACTTTTTTTTATAAAAGGGTAGCGATTAAAATTTACGGTGGACCTTCTGTATAGCTTTTGCTATACTTTCTATACTCCATCCATCTCATGAAGAAGGCTTCTCATGAAGCTTCTTGTATGTAATCAGAAAGGAAATCCCACTCCATTCTGGCCCTGATGATGTTATTTAGCTGGGTAATGAAACGTCTGCAAGAAAACAACCAAGCTCAGAGAGCACCAAGGACCCCTAATTTCAGCCTGAGTTACAAATATTCTCGTCCATGGGTACTAATTATTGCTTTTAAAACACATTCTTCCCTGGGGAAATTCAAGCCAGCCACATGGAAAGGAAATTTTCCTTTGTATGATATACACCCAATCAGTTGCTGAGACGAGGTAGCTTCTGATAAGACCTTCACAGCTCTCAATCCAGGTGCTTCTAATTCGTTCGAAGACTGAGAGTAAGAATGGAATCTTTATTGTTAAGCAAATTAAATACCGATGTTTATTAAGCACTAAGAAATGTAATTAATAGAACAGGGGTGTCGAATTGGATTTATTTGAGGGCTGAATCAACACTGTTCTTCTCTGTGACCGAGAGGGGGGGGACAAGGGCGGATTCCTCCTGCATCACCCTACCGCCAAAATAGGGTGCGGGGGTCCATGGGCAGCCCCCGAGTTTCATTTTCACCCTCCATGGCCTCCTGCAGCACACTACCGACCATTTTCAGGCCCATTTTCAGACCATTTTTGGCCGGCAGAGTGCTGCAGGAGGCCATGCAGGGTGAAAACGAGGCTCAGGGGGAAGTCCTTAGCCATCAGAGGCACCGGGCCGGTCCTTTGATATTTCAGGGCGGCCCGTAGGCTGGATTTGAACACCCTGAGGGCCGGATCCAGCCTGCGGGCCTTGAGTTTGACACCCCTGTAATAGAAAATTAATGAAATTTATTTTTTTTAAAAAGACTGATTTGTGCAGCCATGTTCTTGCCAAAACTGAAAAAAAGCACGCAGCTTAAAAATATCATTGCTGGGGAAAAACAACAATCTCAGCAACGGAATTCCTCTTTTTAAGCTGGCACCGGCTTTCTCCAAAAATCTTCCCTTCATCATCCTGTCAAAAAAGTTCTATTTAAAAACACACCACCACTCCTAAAATGACCCTTATTTTATCAGTAGGGTAAGAATGTTTAAAGTAAAACACCGGAAATGTGACACTTACAGAAATAAGGGTCTTCCAGTGTTCAAACCAAGGGAATAAAATTGTCACTAAATCAACTGTTGTAAGTCAAGAACTACCTATAACTGTGAGCCACCCAAAGTCACTGGCAGACCACCTGCTTATCAATTGCATTTCTGTGTAAATAAATAAACAGCTCCATCAATTGTACAATACCATAAAAGGAAAAGAGAAAGCTGCGGAAAAGTAAGAGAAACACACATCTCTATATTTTAGATATTCGTGGGCTGGTTTTATGCTCAAAAACAGGTATGAAAATGTGGAATGTATATGCTACTCCCGGAAAATATAAGTTTTTGTTTTATTGATTTTTCCTGAACTGGGATTATTTGCAAAGAAAACTATGGAAGTATATAGGATTCAGTTTCTGCTTTTAATTAATATTCATCAACAGGATCTAGTTATTATTGCTTCTCCGGGCAATTAATTGTATGGAGATTCATATTCAGTTCCAGAACCGTAAATATTCTTCTCTAAATAACATTAATCAAAACATTTACTATTTGTTTCTTTTTTGTTGTTTCTATATTCATCTCTTGTTGCTTCATAATGTTTATGTCAAAGTCATTTTATTTCCTAAATTATTGTCCCAATCAATTCTTTTGTTCCTGTCCAATTTCTTGAAAGAACTAAGAAACTTCTAGAAACACCTGTTACATTATTCCACCTTAATCCTCCTTTTGGCTATCTTCTTTTTAATTCACCATGTTTATCAGTTAATTGATTTTTAAAAGTGTATTGAACTTTTGAGAAAAGAATACAAAAAGGTATGATAATTTTTCTCTTCAACAACCAATGAAAATCTTTTCCTTCCCCCTCAAAAACTATATCAAAGGTATATATTTAGTATGCTTTTGTTTCTATTGTTTTAAGTTGCTTTAAATATTTTTAACTTTAATATATTTTAACATATTGATTTTTAAATACTTTAATATTTTAATACATTAAAAACTGTAACATATTTTTTGAATTGTAAGCTGCCTAGTCATTGACTGAGATAGACAGCTACAGAAATTAAACAAATAAATAAACTAAAATTAAAAAATAAAATAAAGTTATTGAAGGATCGTTCGTAAGTATTTAAACATTTCAGCTTCAAATAACGTTGGCGATCCTTAAATCAATTGCTTAGCATTTTGAGGGTTAAAATATAACATAAAAGAAATGAACGTGCCTTTTTTATGTGGACACAATAACTTTCTAACGTCCCCTTCCTTTGTAACATGGAAAAAAAGAAAGACGCACACACACACACACTAAAAAAGAAAATTCAGCCAGGCCTACATTCCTAAAAAGGTGAAACAGTTCTTATCTTTCTACAGTAGGTTAATTATGGAAGAATCCAGCTAGAAAGGAATACAAATCAAAAACCTCTCCCTTCTTTATTTCTACAAAGAATTTGCTGGATTATAGATAATATTGCAGCACTCAGAGGGGGGGAGTAGGGTGAGACAGCTTTTAAAACACTGATAAAAGGTTGCCCATGACTATAAAATAATAAAAAGATTGCAATAATTGCAATATTAATCTCAAACAAAACATATACACCGTAACAAAGGCCACAATTTATCTGCTAAGTATATTTCTCCTTAATCTGAAATGCATCCATAATCTAAAAATAAAAATACAGATAGTTCTTAACTTATGATCACAACTGAGACCAACACTTCTGCTGCTAAATGAGACATTTGTGGAGTGAGTTTTGCCTCATTTTCTGACCTTCCTCATCACAGATGTTAAGTGAATCAATCAATGCAGTTGTAAATGGAAGGCAGGTTGGTAGCAATTGATTTTTTGAGTTACACCCATGTATGATGGCTTCCGGATCTGAATGAAAGTGCACCATTGTCATGTTTTGTTTAATTCCTCTGCTACTGAAGTTTAAAAGAAGTACTATTAAATAATAGATTCCTATCTGTATAGAGATAGCAAACTTGACTGCATTTGTACAGCTGCTGCTGTTAAACATTTTTTTTTAATTCTTAGACTTTAAATACAGGTAGTCCTTGACTTGTTACAGTTCATTTAGTGACCGCTCAAAGTTGCAATGGCACTGAAAAAAAGTGGCTTATGGCCATTTTTCACATTTACGACCTTTGTAGCTTCACCATGATCATATGATCAAAATTCAGATGGTTGGCAACTGGTTCATACTTACGACCATTGCTGGGTCCCAAGGTCATGTGATTCCTCTTTTGCGACCTTCTGACAAGCAAAGTCAATGGGAAAGCCAGGTTCACTTAACTGGGTTACTAACTTATCGACTGCAGTGATTCACTTAACAACTCTGGCAAGAAAGGTCATAAAATGGGGCAAAACTCCCTTAACTGTCTCTCTCACTTAACAACAGAAAGTTTGGGCTTAATTGTGGTTGTAAGTTGAGGACTACCAGTATTATGATTGGGCAGATTTTTCAGTAACATCAAAGCTTGATTTGAGAAAAAAGAAGAACTTTCACTTCAGTCTGATAAACTAGCAGGGGTCTCCAACCTTAGCAACTTTAAGACTTGTGGACTTCAACTCCCAGAATTCCTCAGCCAGCTGAGGAAGCTGGCTGAGGAATTCTGAGGAAGCTGCCTGAGGAATTCTGGGAGTTGAAGTCCACAAGTCTTAAAATTGCTAAGGTTGGAGACTCCTGAACTAGAAGATACAGAAATGACCAAATACCAGGTCCTGACCTGGACTTTCATAAATTTCCTTGAAAAAACTTTTTCTCAGAAAGGTCTATATTTTAACTGATTAGTGCCGTGTTGGCGAACCTATGGCACGCGTGCGGAAGTGGCATGCACAGCCATTTTCCCAGCACGAGTGCTCGCCGGAAGAGCCCCACTGTGCATGTGCGCATCGCTGCCCGACAGCTGGTTGTCGGGTATCTGGCGCGCATCCGCAGGGAAGGGGCAGGGGTGCATGGGAGACACGCGCGATGCGCAGAGATGCGCACGATGGAGGGTATGCGTGCATGCGCAGATGCACAGCGGCGGGGATCGCGTGCAGACACAGAGATGCTGCCGTGGTGGGGAATCACGTGTGCAGCGCAGAGATGCATGGCATGTGGCAAGGGGATCACACGCGCATGCACAGATGCGCGACAAGGGGATCATGCGCACATGCGCAGCGTGCTGCAGGGGGTGGTGTGCACATGCACAGGGGAAAGGGCCCCCAGCATGCATTGCCTTCTGGGTGCTGACATGTGAGCGTGCGCGCACGCATCGCGCCAATTATCAGTACGGGAGCCGAAAAAGGTTTGTCACCACTGGATTAGTGCTTAAACTGGAAACTAGACCTCAACCTATGGCCATAAATGGGTCCAGAATTTCCACTGCTAAGCAAGACAATTTTAAGGATTCACAACCAATTTTATAACCTTTCCTGCCAGAGTTGTCAAGTGAATCACTGCAGTTCTTAAATGAATCACACAGTCATTAAGTGAATCCAGCTTCCCTCATTGACTGCTGGGAAACCAGATGGGAAGGAACTGAAATTCCATATAATTTTCCTGTTTATAATCGTGGACTACTCAATAGAAAGGGAAAAATGGAAAATTTCCCACGCCTACAGATGTATCCTCCTCATATTTTCTTCACAAAATGCCGAGGATTGTGTTTCCAGTCAAGGCTTAATTG
The DNA here is from genome assembly GCA_009733165.1 of Naja naja. Lineage (NCBI taxonomy): Eukaryota > Metazoa > Chordata > Lepidosauria > Squamata > Elapidae > Naja > Naja naja. The sequence continues at coordinate 12,921,814 of CM019150.1, read as the reverse complement.
CACATCACTTCATGGTTGTTGATTCTACTGAGAAACAGGCTTTGACCCTATATTTCTCCATTCTCTATTGTGGCTTTGAAACCTGAACTCAGTGTCATGTTGATAACACCTCCATCTCTCGGTCCCTGATTCTTGTTTGGTTGTCCAGGAATTTATTTCCAGCCTCCAACTGACCTGAACCGATTTTCTACATCCAATCTAACCTCGTGGGCTTGAATGGAAAACAAAACAACTTAATTTAATTTCACTAAAAGGAACGCTTTTAGCAAAGCCTAATCTGTACCGACTTGAGTGCTTATCATCTGATAGACATCTTAATGAGTTCCTCTCATTTTAGCTCATCCAGATGAAGAGAAAGAATCTCAAATTCTTCCCATAAAAACCACCATCACCATTAGCATCCTTCATTGGAATGAAGGGGAGCGAAGGGGAAAATTGCCCCAAGCAATTAAATGAAGGAAAGTCCTTCCCGAAACTGCATCAAATAATAGATGTAATTCACAGCTCCAAATTGTAATGCAACCTGTCCCAAAGGTGTTTTTTTCAAGAGGCAACTGGATTTTCTGGTTTTTCTTTGAAGACGTTTTGCTTCTCATCCAAGAAGCTTCTTCAGCCCTGACTGGATGGTGGAGAATGGAAGGATTTATACTCCGTTCAGACAGCTGGTTGTTTGCATTCTTTTAATGAGTTAAGGCCACTTGGAGGTTTATCTGTGTCCTCAGGGTCACCTGAGTGGTGCAAATGAGTGTGGAGCCTTCTTGGCTCCAGGATATTTCCGTGTCATTAACTTAAGAACTTCCCTGATTCATTTAACAACGGTGGCAAGAAAGGTAATAAAATGGAGCAAAATTCACTTAACAAATGTCTCGCTTAGCAACAGAAATTTTGGGGCTGAATTGTGATCGTAAGTCGAGGACTACCAGTATTTATGATAGTTGTAGTGTTCTGGAGTCATGTACAGATAATCAGAGTTGGAAGGGACCTTGCAGGTCATCTAGTCCAGTGGTCGCCAACCAGTGGGCCGAGGACCACTGGATCCATGAAAAAATTTTGGTGGTCTGAGAGAAAATTTTGTCTGCAGAGAAATGTCACCCCCAAAGCATCTCCCAAAGCAATTAATCCAAGATGGACAGGAACACAAGGCTGCGCCACCGACATGGCCTGTGAAAACACAAAGCTTGCATTGCTTCCATTGCAAACAACATGATGTAGTGAGGGGAGGGGAAGGGGAGGGGGAAGTTGCCCCACTTGCCCACGCACCTCACCTGGCCACCAGGCTGCTTCTTTCCCTTCTTTCTTCTTCTCCTTTTGGCTGCACACGAAGGAAAGCAGCAAAGTCTTTCTCTCCCCAAACTCCCACAAATGAGTCTTTGAGACCCTGCAAGGCATCCTGCTCAAGAGACTGCACCATTCTGGCGGAGTTTGGGGAGAGAAAGACTTCTGCTGCTTTCCTGCATGAAGCCAAAAGTCTCTCTCTCTCTCCCCTGAGAACAGAGCTGGAGACGGTATCCTGCGATCCCAAATAAAAAATGATTGGTAGGAAAACGGGGTGGGGAATTTTCCTGCAGACTTTTTTGGGGATTTTTCCAGGGTCTCTGGTCTGCGGGATTTAAAATTATGAGTTTGGTGGTCCCTGAGGTCCAAAAGGTTGGCGACCCCTGATCTCGTCCAACCCCTCCCCAAGTGATCCCCTTTTGTGACCTTCTGATAAGCAAAGTCAATGGGGAAGCCAGATTCGCTTAATTTAAGAACTGCAGTGATTCACTTAACAGTTGTGGCAAGGAATGTTGTAAAATGGGGAAAACTCACTTAACAAGTGTCTCACTTACCACCAGGAATTTTGGGCCCAATTGTGGTTGTAAGTCGAGGACTACATGGGTAACACAGTATTCCACTCTTAACTGTCAGCTTAAGTTAGCCTTCAGTATAAAAGGGATTTTTTTCCCCCATGATTTCTTCACAGACGTGTAACAGCTGCTCTAAGCCTGTTACAAACAGCTTCCCCTATTCAGAGTAGCAGCTGCAGCAACTTTTTGTGCCCAGAATATAATTAAACGCCAAAGATAATTATTTGCTAGAAGAAATACACTGCGACTGCATGAGGAATTTCAAGCTCTGACCTTTCGCTGGGAGATGTCATATTAGTTCTTTTTGTAAAAAAAAAAACGTTCCAAGGAATGAAAAGGTCACTTGGCAGATAACAAATCCCAACCTACCGTTCTGCAAAAATTCGGCTGCCGACAATATTATATTTTGGCATCCCTGGAAGACACTGTGGAAATGATAAAACTCAAAAGAAGGTGCGTTCGTCACACATTTAATTAATCTGTTTATTTAACAATGGTATGTGGCTACCCAGCTCATATATAGGTAATAACAGAATAACAAGAGTTGGAAGGGACCATCGAGGTCTTCTAGTCCAACCCCTGCTCAGGCAGGAAACCCTATGTCAGCTTTGAAATTCAGCTGCCAACATAATGGGAAGGAGGGGTGGAGGAGCTGACAAGTTCAAGGTTATTCTGTATGTCCTACTGAGAAATTCCAGTTTCAGTTAATTGGTTCTTGTAATTTTGAAGTGTAGAAGTGGGAGGAAAAAAGGTGGATTCTGTGTAGCTCGAAAATTCTTTCACTTTGGAAAATGCCTTAGATGTACCAGATATGTTTCTAATAAATCAGTTGGAGAGAATATGTCTCGGAGTGATTGACATCCTGGATACTTTCTGGATGCCTTACACCCTATACCATTTCAGACAAATTCTTGTCCAATCTCTTCTTAAAAACTTCCAGTGATGGAGCACCCACAATTTCTGAAGGCAAGTCCTTCGACTGATTAATTGTTCTCACTGTCAGGAAATTTCTCCTTAGTTCTAGGTTGATTCTCTCCTTCATTAGTTTCCATCCTTTACTTCTTGTCCTGCAATCAGGTGCTTTGGAGCAGTGGCCGCCAAACGGTGGTCCGCAGCCCACTGGTGGTCCACGAGAAAATTTTGGTGGTCCGCAGAGAAATGTCACCCTCAAAGCACCCCCAAAGCAATTAATCCAGGCTGCACAGGAACACAAGGCTGCGCCCACATTGCCTGCAGGAACCCTCCCACCCACTCACTCCTTACCTGTCAAACTTGCCTGCTAAATTGCTATTTTTCCTTTTTACGACCATCAGCTGTTCTGCTGAGCAGGGAGATTTAGATTAGCTAGAAAGAAGGAAATCATTGGATTTCTTGCTTTCTAGCTAATCTTTAGATCTTCGGCTCTGCTTTTAAGCAGAGCTGAACCTTCCTTAGGACTGAAGCAGTGCAGACTCAGCTAGCAGATGGCAGAAAAACAGATCTCTAAGTGAATCTTTTATTCTGTGAGCAACCCAATCTGCCTGCCTGCTTTGCCTGATTTTGGGTAAAAGTTGCTCTTTTGTTTTATAAAAAATTCAATATTTACATACATGGTGTATTGTGAGTTAATTTTGTGAGTTTGGTTGCTAGCAAATTTTATGGGTTTGCTTGTAAGCAAATTTTAAGAGACAGGCTCAGGTAGCAGATCTCACAGATCTCTGAATGAATCTGTGATTCTGTGAGCAACTCAATCTGCTTGCCTGCTTTGCCTGATTTTGGGTAAAAGTTGCTCTTTTTCATAAAAAATTCAATATTTATATAAATATTTATAATATTTACATGCAAGCCATGCCTAGCCAGTCACATGACCACCAAGCCACACCCACAAATTAGGCCATGCCCACAGAACCGGTTGTAAAGAAATTTGAATCCCACCTCTGCCTCTGTGTGTTTGTGTGTGTGGGTGTATGAGAGAGGTGGCTTACTGATGTTGGTGGGGGGGAGGGGGGAGGGAGGGAGGGAGGGAGAGAGAGAGAGAGAGAGAGAGAGAGAGAGAGAGAGAGAGAGAGGGAGAGACAGAGATCTGATCCAACCTCTCTCCCTCCCCTCCCTCTTTCTCTTCCACCAACATCACCAAGCCACCATCAGTCATATTAGTGGTCCCCGGGATTTAAAATTATGTTTGGTGGTCCCTGAGGTCCAAAAGGTTGGCGACCCCTGCTCTGGAGAATAGGTTGATTCCCTCTTCTTTGCGGCAGCCCCTAAAATATTGTAACACTGCTATCATGTCTCCCCTAATCCTTCTTTTCATTAGACTAGACATACCCAATTCCATCAACCATTCTTCATATGTTTAGCCTCCAGTTCCCTAATCCTCTTTGTTGTTCTTCTCTGTGCTCTTTCTAGAGTTTCAACTTCTTTTTTACATCATGGCGGATGCCTGTTTTTCACACTTATGACCATTGCAGCATCCATATAGTCATGTGATCAGAGGTGGTATTCAGCAGGTTCTGACCAATTCTGGAGAACCAGTAGCGAAAATTTTGAGTAGTTCGGAGAATCGGCCAATACCACCTCTGACTGGCCCCACCCCCATCTATTCTCTGCCTCCCAAGTCCCAGCTGATTGGCTGGGTCTTCTTTGGTTGCCCTGCACAGGAGAACGGAGCTGGAAAGCAGGTTAGTGGAGTGGGGAGGGAATGAGGATTTTACAGTATCCTTCCCCTGTCATGGCCACCAAGCCACGGCCATAGAACTGGTAGTAAAAATTTTTGAATCTCATTACTGCACATGATCAAAAATTGGATGCTTAACCATTGACTCATCTTTATGATGGTTGCAGCATCCCAGGGTCATGTGTTCACTTTTTGCGACCCTGCTGACAAACAAAGTCAATGGGGAAGCCGGATTCACTTAACAACTATGTTACTAACATAACAACTGCAGGGATTCACTTAACAATGGTGGCAAGAACGGCCATAAAATGGGACCAAACAGCTTTATAAAGCCTTAGTAAAGGTACAACTGGAATACTGCATTCAGTTTCCGTCACCTATTAGAGAAAAAAAGATGCTGAGACTTTTGAATAACAACCTGGTTACTAACCTACCTATTACAGTGATTCACTTAACAACTGAGGCCAGAAAAGTCATAAAATGGGGGCAAAATTCACTTTTTTTTAAATTACATTTATATGCGCCCTTCTCCCAAGACTCAGGGTGGCTTACAATTTTTGGGATACAACCCAATGCTCAGCAATAGCCTTCATTCCATTGTATATGCCTGCTTATTACTAGGCGGCATTTTTACAAAGTCAGCTTATTGCCCCCAACAATCTTAGGTCCTCAATTTACCTACCCCGAGAGGATGGAAGGCTGAGTCAACCTTGAGCCTGGTGGGATTCGAGCCTGCAATAATTGCAGGCAGCTGGAACTTAAGTGCAGGCATTTAACAGCCTGCACCACTAAGGCCCTTAACCAATGCTTCACTTAGCAACAAACATTTAGGGCTCAATTGTGGTGATACGTTGAGGATAACCTGTTATTTCTGGAGAACAGATTCCCTCTTCACCCTCTCTCCAACAACTCTCCGTTTGAAATGCGACACTCGGCAACTCATTTTTGTTAAATCCCCAAGCTGGAACTTCCTGGGTTGATGACCTTTCCTAAGGTCTCCTTCTCGTGTCTACGTGTTTGCAAGAGGGGCCGGCTGGGGCCTTTTGTGAGGAGGGAGGGATGGAGAGAGAGAACATTCTCTGCATAAACTCAGAAGAGAAACCATAAGCGCGAAAATTGTATTGTAAAATGCGAAACGAAAGCATTTGCAGGCAAGCAAAGATCTAAGCCATCAAGGCAAAAATTGAAATAATACGGTGTCTCCAATAGATTCCTGACTGAGCTGCATCTCTGTATATCACTTCTTTTCAACACTGCTCTGATATCAAATGCAGGTAGTCTTCAACTTACAATGGTTCATTTAGTGGCTGTTCAATGTTACAATGGCAATCAGTGGTGGGATTTAAATTTTTTTACTACCAGTTCTGTGGGCGTGGCTTGGCTTAGTGGGCATGGCTTGGTGGGCATGGCAGGGGAAGGTTACTGCAAAATCCCCATTCCCTCCCCACCCCATTAACCTGCTTTACAGCTCCATACTCCTATGCAGGGCAACAAAAGAAGAGCCAGCCGATCAGCTGGGACTCGGGAGGCAGAGAATAGATGGGGTGGAGCCAGTCAGAGGTGGTATTTGCCGAACTACTCCAAACTACTCAAAATTTCGCCACGGTTCTCCAGAACCTGTCAGAACTGGCTGAATACCACCTCTGATTTAGCCTCCAGGCACCTCCATATCTTTGTCACTCTTCTTTATTAGCTAAGCTACAACTCAGGTTGAAATATATTCCAGGTAGCATCAGTTCCATTTCGTTCCTCCTTGTCAGACTGATGGGCACACCTGGAACCAAAAGAGGTCTGCATGGAAATGCTAGTGCCCCCACAACCATGCTGCTGACTCAGTTTTAATGAAGACTGATTATCTGGAGGTCAACAGGTCACAGTCAGTTATTAGGCTGGGAGGATGAAATCTTATTTCCCAGGTTAAGGCTCCTTTTTCAGGATGTGAAGCTTGTCCTAATAAATTAAGATGAAGTTCAACTGAGGTCCAAAGCAGAGGATGGATGGATGGCTGCTTCCTTTTTGAAGAAAGGGATGTTAGACATCACAAGACAGATTAGCTGCTGGAAGAAGTCTTGTGACCATCGTGTAGAGTTTAGTGCAAGAATGTAGAGAGATTCACTTAAATACAGAAGAACAAAAATTAAAAGCTGTTTCAGCTCATCAAATTCAACTGGCTGCCTTCTCTTAATAACTTAAAAAGTGGTATGTACTTTTTTTGGTAAGGAATCTACACAACACTCCAGCCAGCCAGCCAGGGCCGTCCTAACAGCATTATGGGCCCCAGACAAAGCAGTGTACTGGGGCCCCTACGACAACTACTCACGGGAATAAAAATGTAAATGGTCGATAAAATTAAACATATATTTGCATGTTAGTATTAATAACAAAAATGCAGTAAAATGTAATATGTTGCTGTATTTATATGATACAAGGTGCATTGAAGGGTTAACATACACAGATTAGTATGGGGCCCCTATGCTCATGGGGCCCATGGGGAAGTGCCCATCAGGCCCATGCGTTAAGACAGCCCTGCATCCATCCATCCATCCATCCAGACAGCCATCCCATATAGGTAATTCTCAACAAACGACCCACAATTGAGCCCAAAATTGATGTTGTGACATGAGAAATTTGTTAAATGAGTTTTGTCCCATTTTACAAGTTTAGTAACACGGTTGTTAAGGGAATCTGGTTTCCTCGTTGACTTTGCTTGTCTGAAGATCACAAAAGGCGATCACATGACTCCAGGATACTGCAAATATCATAAATGTGAATCAGCTGTCAAGCATCTGGATATAAATCACGTGATTATGGGGATGCTACAACGGTTGTAAGTGTGGAAAAACGGTCATAAGTCACTTTTTTCAGTGATGTTGTACAGACAGTCCTCAGCCTACAACCACAATTGGGCCCAAAATTTCCACTGTTAAATGAGACATTTGATAAGTCCGTTTTGCCTTGTTTTACCACCTTTCTTGCTTCAGTTGTTAAGTGAATCACTGCAGTTGATAAGTTAGTAACCCAGTTGTTAAGTGAATCTGGCTTTCCCATTGACTTTGCTTATCAGAAGTTCACATGACCCTGGGACATTGCAACGATCATAACTATGAACTGGTTGCCCAGCACCTGAATTTTGATCACATGATCATGGGGATGCTACAAAGGTTGTAACCGTGAAAAAACAGTCATAAGCTACTTTTTTCAGTGCCGTTGTAACTTTGAACAGTCACTAAATGAACTGTTAAGTTGAGGACTACCTGTAACTTTGAATGGTCATTAAGTGAACAGGGGTAAGTTGAGGAATACCTGTCTTTGTCCAAAATAAAAGCATCTGATCACCGATTTCCTCAAAATAAGCAATGGCCTAAACCAGGGGTCTCCAAACTTGGCAACTTTAAGACTTGTGGACTTCAACTCCCATAATTCTAGAGCCAGCCTTAGTCTTAAAGTTGCCAAGTTTGGGGACCCCTGGCCTAAACAATTCAAGAAAGCAGATTTTAAGAGAACGTCCACATTGTACCTGACAGCTGGACTTTCCTTGAACTTGCAAAACAGGCAATTTACACACATCGCAAAATGTTGGCTAGTAAAACCTGCACTCTCTCCCACATTCTGACAGGGACTCCTGTTATGTTATCTAAATTTCAAACCTCTGAAAAGGTTGCAGATGGTGACTTGAGCAAACACAGGTAGTCTTCGACTTACGACCACAATTGAGTCTCAAATTTCTTCGTTAAGTGAGTTTTGCCCCATTTTACGACCTTTCCTGACTCCGTTGTTAAGTGAATAACTGCAGTTGATAAGTTAGTAACCTGGTTGTTTTTCAAAAGTCTCAACATCTTTTTTTTCTTAATGTGGTGACCAAAACTGGATGCAATATTCCAGATGTGGCCTTACTAAGGCTTTACAAAGCGGTTTTGTCCCGTTTTATGGCCTTTGTTGCCACCGTTGTTAAGTGAACCGTTGCAGTCGTTAAGTTAGTAACCCAGTTGTTAAGTGAATCTAGCTTCCCCATTGACTTTGCTTGTCTGGAGGTCGCAAAAGGGGATCACACGACCCTGGGACTCTGCAACCATCATAAATATGAACCAGTTGCTAAACATCTGAACCCTGATCAAATGATCATGGGGATGCTGCAAAGGTCGTAACTGTGAAAAACGGTCACAAGTCACTTTTTTCAGTGCTCGTTATAACTTTGAACGGTCACTAAATGAACTGTTATAAATTGAGGACTACCTGTACACATTTTGCTGAGGGAAGAAATTCTTCAGTCTTGGTGATTCATGTAGGAGGAGGAGGAAGACATGTTCACCAGAACATTTTAACCAGTTAAATGACATCTTGTCAGGCCCAAGGCCTTGTAGCTATGGACAAATCTCAAACCCCCAGTGGTTGTCAAAAGCTCTTTACAGATTAACAGAGTTGAAAGGGACATTGTAGGTCATCTAGTCCAATCCCCCACCCAAGCAGGACCCTAACCCTACACCACTTCTGACAGATGGCAATCCAGTCTCTTCTTGAAAGCCTCCAGTGATGAAGCTCCCACAACTTCTGAAGGCAACTTCTGTTCCATTGGTGGATTGTTCTCACTGTCAGAAAATTTCTCCTTATTTCCAGGTTGAATCTCTCCTCGTTCAATTTCCATCCATTATTCCTTGTCTGGCCTTCAGGTGCCTTGGAAATAGCTTGACCCCTTCCTCTCTGTGGTAGCCTCTCATATATTGGGGCATTGCTATCATGTGTCCCCTGGTCCTTCTCTTCACTAGACTAGCCATTTTATTCCAGTGTTCTCCTTGATCTTGCCCCTTCACTTTCTCTCCACTAGTATCACCTACTACAGGTAGTCCTCAACTTACAACCATTTGTTTAGTGACCTTTAGAGTTACAACAGCAGTGACATATGACCACTTGTAACATTCATGACTGTTGCAGCATCCCCATGGTCACAGGATCAAAATTCAGATGCTTGGCAATGGGATCATATTTATGATGGTTCCAGAGTCCCATGATCATGTGATCACTTTTTGCGACCTTCTGACAGGCAATGTCAATGGGGAAGCGAGATTCACTTAACAACCATGTTACTAACTTAACAACAGAAGGGATTCACTGAACTATGGCAAGAACTGTCGTAAAATGAGGCAAAACCCATTAACAACTGTCTTGCTTAGCAACAGAAATTTGGGGCTCAACTGTGGTCAAGGAGTACTTGTACTTCCCTCACCCCTGCCATTCCTTTTCTTCCAGTCTATTAGATGCTCATGTGCCCTTAAATGTGACTGCCTGGTGATTATCACCAGAGAGAACAATCAGCCTATATTTCAGTCAAGTCGTTCTTCTAGGACAGGGGTGTCAAACTCAAGGCCTATGGGCCAGAAGTGGCCCGTGGGGTGCTTACCATGTTTTCCCAAAAATTAAATCAGGACTTATATTAATTTTTGCTCCAAAAGACGCATTAGGGCTTATTTTCCGGTTAGGGCTTACTTTTGGGAAAATACGGTTCCAAATGTGTCCATCGGGCTGACAATCTTAACTGGGGCTTATTTTTAGGGTAGGGCTTATATTACGAGCATCCTGAAAAAAATCATGCTAGGGCTTATTCTCCAACTGGGGCTTATTTTCAGGGAAACAGGGTAGATCTGGCCTGCAGGGCCAGCCTGGAAATAGCAAAGGACCGGCCTGCGGTACCTCTATCAGCCAAAAGGGGCCACATAGGGACCACACAAGCCTCCCCTCCCCCGGCATCCCATTTTTGTGCCTGGATGGCCTCCTACAGCACTTTGCCAGCCAAAATGGGGCACGGAGGGGCACACAAGGCCCCCAGTGCCCTGTTTTCAGCCTAGACGGCCTTCCTCCCTGCCTGCCGACCCACAGAAAAAAACGACAATGCTGATCTGGCCCTCTAAGAAATCCAGTTTGACACTCCTGTTCTAGGAGAACATAAACATCTTCTTCAGTTCTGCAGTACGAAACCATCTCTCTTCTTTGTCTCGTTCTTTTAAGCCAGGGGTCCCCAACCTGTGCCGAGTGCGCACCCAGTCCATTTTTGCCAACTCTGTTCTAAGCCTTCTTCACCTTTTAGCTAACGAAGTAACTTTGTCCGTGCACTGCTTATGCACGGTTTGCATCTCTTGCCATCTTATGATCTATTTGCTGTACAGGATAAGCACGTATGGAGTCAATAGCTATCCATGATTCACTCCCTCTGCTGTTCTGAATCACTACTTCTCTAAACTAAGTTCTTACAATAACTTCGCATCTGTTCAAACATTTCTCAGAAGAGTAATAGGCTATTGTGGCAAAATGCAGTTTGCATATTAGCCTCAGGAATGAGGTGCACCAGATTCTCCAAATTCTGCTCCACAGATTCTCTGAGGGCTTTGATGGGGTTCATGTTCCCACACCAATTCACATTATACCCTTGAATGTGGATTTCTGCAAAATCCTAACTTAGATTTCTCTTTTGTCAGCAAGCAAACAGTTTAGAGTTGCCTTCTCCTTCCAGGATGCTGGAACACAATTCTTATGAAGATTATAAGGAGCACAGTCTGGCCATGTTGGCTTGAATCATGGCGATCTAATATGTCTACAAGAAAAATGGTTCTGTGAAATCTGGTTTACCGTAACCAAACTAAGTGTAACATTCTCAGTGCTAGTAAGGGAGTAGGGTTTGCTCTCATTTTATGTACCAACGGCTTGGCCTCTCAGTGTAGATAACAACAGTCCAGTTAAAGTACAACCAACTCCACACCCAACAACAGTGACAGAGCAAGACACTGGCATATAAAGAGAGCAGTCTCTCACTGGCACTGATGATGTTACGTAGCTGGGTAATGAAATGTCTGCAAGAAAACAACCAAGCTCAGAGAGCACCAAGGACCCTGAGCTACAAGTATTCTCTTCTATCAATACCATAACCCTTGTTTGCCTAATTCAATGTCATGGCAACTTAAGCATCCAGTACACACCACAAGGCAATGAATACATGAGCTGCCTTGCAGATGCAAAGATCTAATCCTGACATTTGAACAGTGATGTCTGAACTAAGATAAGGCAAGGGATAAGAAGCAATGGATGGAAACTAATCAAGGACAGACCCAATGTAGAATAAAGGAGAAATTTCCTAACAGTGAGAACAATTAATCAGGGAACCGGCTTGCCTCTAGAAGTTGTGGGTGCTCGCTCACTGGAGGCTTTTAAGAAGAGAGTGGACAGCCATTCGCCTGAAATGGTGTAAGGCAGGGGTGTCAAACTCAAGGCCCGGGACCAGATCCAACCCATGGAGTGTTTAGATCTGGACCGCCCTGCAAACAGCAAAGGACCAGCCCGTGGTGCCTCTGCCAGCAAAATGGGCCACGTAGGGACCACGTGAGCCTGGCAGAGGGTTGCAGGAGGCCATCGTGAGCAAAACGGAGGTTGTGAGAGCCATGTGTGGAGCCCGCTTTCACTGGCAGAGCTCTCAGGCTACCACAGGCCCCTGACACCAGTAATTACAAGCTGGCCATGCCCCCAGCCCCTCAAACACTATGCTGATGCGACCTCAATGCAATCGAGTTTGAGACCCCTGGTACAGGGTCTCTTGCTTGAGCAGGGGTTTGGACTAGAAGACGCCCCAGAACATCATTATTCTGATGTTCTGAAGACCACAGAAGGACAGCTGCCATAAAAGGCTGAGGCAGTGAAATATTACAGCCAAGACTCCCATTGTTGACTCAATCAGTCCATTTGCAGCAACTCTTATTAATACTTTATCTTGTCTAAACAAAAGTGCAAATGGTATATCTATCCAGCTTTTCCTGGAGACTGACTTATCCTCCAGACCCCAGGAATCCATAAAGGATGACTCACCACTGGTGATTCAGTCTGCAGCTATGAACATATCTCCAGAGACCTGTGGTACAGCAGGAAAAGACCCACATGCTACCTCATAGATTCCATTGTAGAAGATAGACTATAAAGCTTTAGAATAACAGGAAGTTTTAGGAAGGGAACTACTAATTGCTAGGTTCCAACTATTCTCTCCTGTAAGGATTCTTACGTAGGTCTTAAGGTCATTGCTTAAGATTCTTAATGTCAGAGAATAGATTGGCTTCAGGGCAAAGAGCCAAGCAAAACTCTCTTTTAAAAAATTGCATTCTAGTCTTGAGCTGTTCCTGGCCCAAATTAATAGGCCCTGTTGCTAAAACCTCCTGCTTAAAGACATTAAAAATACATTAAAGGCTGCATTAACAGAGGGATAGAATCAAGATAGATCATGTGAAGTGCTAATACCACTTTACAAGGCCTGAGTAAGACCACACTTGGAATACTGAATCCAGTTCTGGTCAACACAATATTTTAAAAAAGGATGTTGAGATGCTGGAAAAATGCAGAGAAGAGCAACAAAGATGATTAGGGGACTGGGTGCTAAAACATAAGAACGGTTACAGGAATTGGGTATGTCTAGTCCAATGAAAAGGATTAGGCGAGACATGAGTATTTGAGGAGGTCTGTCAAAGACGAAGGGATCAAATTACCTTCCAAAGGACCAAAATACAAGACAAAAGACTATGGATGGAAACGAATCAAGGACAGAAGCAACCTAGAACTAAGGAGAAATTTCCTAACAGTGGGAGTAATCAAACAATGGAACAGCTTGCCTTCAGAAGTTGTGGGTGATCCATCACTAGAGGCTAGAGTCTCTTTCAAAAAGAGACTGAACAACCATGTGTCTGAAATTCAAGCAGGGGATTGGACTACAACACCTTTGAGGTCCCTTCCAAATCTATTATTCTATGTTCTAAATGCTCCAGAACCTGGAAAAAAAATTAGCCAAAAGTCAAGGCTAAGGAAAGGAAATCTTAGCCATTTCCAAAAATTTCCACTCTAAGAAAAGGGTTATGAAGAATGCACTGCAGGCTATTTACCCTCTTCAACTTCTTGTCCATTTTATATAAAGCAACTAAAAGCCTGCCAAGGCCACTTGGCAATTTTGCATTTTTTTTCCCCAATTGCCTCCAATTGCTGAAGGACAATTTCTGAGTGATCTTACAGTGCAAAGACATTCCCACAATGCTAAAGATAAAATTGTTTACCAAAGCACAGGATTAGAATTACTCCACTGGAGACTACAGATATCTGTAGATGATTCTTCCTTTTAAGCCCATTGTCCTATTTTTAAAGTCATCTTTTTTGGAGAGAAAAAAATTCAATAGGCAACAAAAATACTCAAAGGAAGAAAACAGACCTATGACTTCTGAAACTGACAAACAATTAATAATTGTGGTGTGAAGGCTAGTTACCCCAACTTTCTAGATTGTGTTCTGTAACACAATCTAGAGACCCAAAAGGTGTTTTTTTCCAAACGGCAACTGGATTTTCTTGTTTTTCCCCTCTAAAATGTTTTGTTTCTCATCCAAGAATTTTCCATCCAAGAAGCTTCCAAGAAGCTAAACATTTTTAAGGAAAATAATAATAATAAGAAGAAAGTCCAGTTGCCTTTTGGAGAAAGCATCTTTAGGACAACCATGACCTGGATGATTGAGAATGTCCATAGACACAAACTAGAGACCCAACCTTTGCATTCTCTGATTTTCCTTCTGCATTAGGAAACACCCCTAAAGCTACTGAAACTTCTTGAAATATGAATATATGTTTCTTGCAAAATGTTCTTTCTCACAGTGTCCTCACTTACAATCCAAAAGGGTTGCAGAATGATGATAACTACTGCAACGCTCTCTACATGGGGCTGCCCTTGCGGACCACCCAGAGGTTGCAGCTGGTACAGAACGGCGGGCTGTGATGGGGTGTCCCGATACTCCCATGTTACACCCCTCCTGCGACTTGCACTGGTTGCGGTTGCCTTCGGGTTGCCTTCAAGGTGCTAGTAACAACTTACAAAGCCCTAAATGGCTTGGGTCCAGGGTACTTGCGGGAACGCCTCCTGCCAGTATCACACGATCGCCCTGTGCCCCACAGGAGGGGCCTCCTTGGGATACCATCAGTTAGACGTTGTCAGCTGGCGGTCCCCAGGGCTAGGGCCTTTTCTGTGGGAGCCCGCCCTATGGAATCGGCTCCCCATGGATCTTCGTTTGGCCCGATCTCTCGCCTTTGAGACCTGAAGACCTGGTTGTTTCAGCAGGCGGTCTGGATTGACCTGGGGGTGGGTTATTTTAGTTGTTTTAATTTAATTTTAATTGATTACTAGACTTGTAGCTGTTTAATTTATTTTTATTGTAATTTGTATGGTTTTTAATGTTCACCGCCCTGAGTCCTTAGGGAGAAGGGCGGCATACAAGTCTAATAAATTATTATTATTATTATTATTATTATTATTATTATTATTATTATTATTATTATTATATTGCCTAACAGAGAGATCAGTGTGGAACCATCCTGAGTACAACTTCACACAAACTGAAAGCAAAACGGATGAAAAGCAAAACGCCTTCAAGGAAAAACAAAGGAAATCCAGTTGCCTCTTGAAAAAGCATCTTTGGGACGACCATGATCTGGATGACTGAGAATCTCCATAGACAACTTCATGAGAAATTTCCATGACTGACACTTTGCACACCTTTTAATGCACAGAACTATTGTACACTTAAAAGCTGGTTTTGTAAACGTGGAGATCTCAGGTGGAGTTCTTCAAAATGATGCTAACAGGTATTTGTCCCCTGTACATATAATTTACAATCACACCAGGGGAGGGATTCAACCAGTGTTACTACGGTTCGGTGACTACGCTTTATGCGCATGTAAAAAACATCAGCTGTGCTGCCCTTTCAGTCAGCTCCAGAATCTAATGGGGGGCTTCGGGTTAGGAGCTTTGTGGCTCTTTGAGTGTTTAAGGTTGCCGATCCCTGGTATAGGGTTTCTTGCCTAAACAGGAGCTTGGACTAGAAGACTTCCAAGAACCCTTCCAACTGTTACTCCATTCTATTCCATTCCATTAATCTACCATGTTGGCCGTCAATTCAAGCAACAATTGAATGGTCACAGGTCCTTCACAACATGCAAAGACCTTTCATCTAATACAGCAGAGTTCTCCCAAATTTTTAAAGTCTACAATATGTTCTCCTTTACTCCACAACTTTCTATCGATGCTGAAAAAAAACAACAGGCTACAGTGCAGTACTGCAGGCTACTTCTGCTGACAGTCAGCTGCGTACAATTTGGCAGACTGAATCCCACCAGGCTCAAGACTGACTCAGCCTTCCATCCTTCTGAGGTGGGTAAAATGAGGACCCAGATTGTTGGGGGGTAATATGCTGACTCTGTAAACCACTTACAGGCTGTAAAACATTATAAAGTGGTATGTAAGTCTAAATGCTATTGCTATATAATTCTATTGGAATAAAACAAAAACAAAAACAGAGAGCTAACATGAAGAGATCCTTGGTGGTCTCTGAGCTTGGTAGTTTTCTTGAAGGTGTTTCATTACCCAAACTAGGTAACATCATCAATTATTAGCATTGATGATATTACCTAGTTTGGATAATGAAACATCTGCAAGAAAACAGGCAAGCTCAGAGACCACCAAGGATTCCCCATTTCAACACAACGGAGAATGAAATTCTCCTGAATTCTGCAGTTGATGCCCATTTCATCACTTAAGTCCAGATCTAGGGATAAAATCATATAACATACATAATTCTGGCAGGAACACAACTCATGTTCATCCCATCACCCTATATTAGGGAAGGAACAAACGATAAAGGCATCATTTTTTTGCATTTAAATTGAAAACACCCACCACCCTAGCTATTTCTGGAACCCTGGATCAGGAAGACCAAATTTGTCCCACCAGCATAATAAAAAGCACATTTTTTATTATTATTAGCAGCTGGATGCTGAAAGCCTGGCCAAAGAAAACTCAAACTAGAATAGATCAAACATCTGGGAAAGCCCGATTGGAACCCAGAGAAGGAGGTCAGAAAGGAAAATATCAGTTATGATTTGTTGCAACTAGCAAACCAACAAAAGCCAGTAAGACCACATCCACAACATACTTTCCAACTGTTTTTGGCAGCAGCAGCATTTTCCGAGGGTTTTAATAAAAGTTCAGATTGCCTTTTTAATGCTAGTTCTGACCATTTTGAAGCATGGCTGCCGTAACATAGATTGACAGGCGGAGTTAAGCAAGTCATCAGCTTAGACTCCTTACGTTCCCACAAATATCTAAGTCCAAACCTCTCCCAAATTCCCTCGATCCTTAAAGGTAAAGGTAAAGGTTCCCCTCACATATATGTGCTAGTTGTTTCCGGCTCTAGGGGGCAGCGCTCATCTCCGTTACAAAGCCGAAGAGCCAGCGCTGTCCGAAGACGTCTGCGTGGTCATGTGGCTGGCATGACTAAACGCCGAAGGCACACAGAACGCTGTTACCTTTACACCAAAGTGGTCCCTATTTTTCTACTTGCATTTTTACATGCTTTCGAACTGCTAGGTATGCAGAAGCTGGGACAAGTAACAGGAGCTCACACCGTTACGCGGCGCTAGGGATTCAAACCACTGAACTGCCCATCCTTCTGATCGACAAGCTCAGCGTCTTACGTCACTGAGCCACAGTACTGAACTTCAATTGATTAGATTCTTGTGTACAGGCTTGAACAATAAATCTTTTTATTTGCAACTCCACATATGGTCCTGATCCTTTCTGCCTGACAGGAGTTCTATCACCCATGTGGTTGCTCTCCATGGAGAAACATCTCATCGATCCAAGATCCTTCTACATGTGGGTGGCAAGCAAGCAAGACTGTTGCAACAGCTTAAATCAGAGGTGTCAAACTCAAGGCCCGCGAGCCAGATCTGGTCCATGGGGTACTTAGATCTGGCCCACAGAATCACCCTGGAAACAGAGAAGGGCAGGCCTGCAGAGCCTCTGCCAGCAAAAACGAGCGGCCCTCACAAGCTTCGTTTTCACTGGCAGTACATTACATTAGGCCATCGCAGCCAGAAACGGAGCTCTGGAGCCCTTTTTCTCTGGCAGAGCACTTGGACCACCACAGGTACCCCAAAACAAGTGATGCCAAGCTGGCCACACACACCTGCCCCCCCACAAGGTCAAACACAACTCTGATGCGGCCCTCAATGAAATTGACTTTGACACCCCTAGCTTAAATGGTGGTCAGTGGTCACTTTCCTGCCTGGCCCCTGACCTCCGCACCTTCCGCCACAACTTGAAAACCTGGTTATTTGAGCAGGCTGCGCTGTGCTGACTTCTCTTGGGGGGGGGTTGTTTTATAATTTGTTTTAGTTTAATTTGGCTTGTTGGTTTAATTCTATTTTAGGTAATTAATTTATTGTATTGGTTTTAATTGTGAGCCACCCCGAGTCCTTTCGGGAGAGGGGGCGGCATACAAGTCAAATAAATAAATAAATAAATAAATAAATAAATAAATAAATAAATAAGACATTCTTATAAGATTTGATCTTAATACACACATTCTGTTAAATTATCAATCTTAATTATTCAATATTGCAGCATGTTATTTTTGTGTCAATCTCTATATTCTTACTATCACTCCTTTTACTATGATACTGTATTAATAATCATATTTGCAGTGTTTAACAAATTATATAATTCTGATAACAATTCACAGATTCATATTAATTTATATTTTTCCATCATTCATCCCCTTTTTAATTTTTAATTGTGCCACTATTATATTTAAAGCATCCCCTTTCAAGTCACATTTTAATGTAGATAAAATAGTGTTCATCATATTTACATTTAACATATTGTACAATTTTAATAGTAATATACACCACTGTAACTTCGAGCAGTCACAAAATGAACTGTTGTATGTCGAGGACTATCTGTATTTATCATGTCAGCGGGGGGGGAAACCCTGATTTTTGGACGAATAAGGGAAGTGGCGGCACAGTGGTTAGAATCCAGTATTGCAGGCTAATTCTGCTGTCTACCGACTGACTGGCAGCAGTTCGATCCTGACCGGCTCAAGGTTGACTCAGCCTTCCATCCTTCCTAGGTGGGTAAAATGAGGATCCAGATTGTTGAAGGCAATAGGCTGACTCTGTAAACCGCTTAGAAAGGGCTGTAAAGCACTATGAAGTGGTATATAAGTCTAAGTGCTATTGCTATTCTATTCATCCCAATCACAGTCTGTCCAGTTCTTCAAAGGATTTTTTTTTCTTAGACCGCTCATTTGTTCAGTCCTGCAGTTCCAGGAGACAAGCCCTGTGACTTCAGTTCCTCCAGAGTTCAAAAGGTTTTACAGGCTTCCAAAACTGGCTCTCGGCCCATCTTTCAGGGAATAGGAAATTGGTTTCCGATTATGGAACCATACAAAAGAACAGGCTTCCTATGGCAGACTGTCAAAGGAACTCATTCGGTTTTAAAACCACTCTACGCTCAGAAATGTTACTGAAGGAAATTTCAGGTTAATCCCGAGTTTTGGTCTCATCCGGCTCGGTGCTAAAAGTCTCTCAGTCTCTCAAAACAGAGGCAGAAAAAAGTGACTACTAAATGAAGACATTTTATCCTCCAATTGGACATTTTAAAACAAAATATATACAATATATTTTAAAAATTAATGACCCTCTTCTTTCACACTTTTGAGAAAGCAGAAGCAGCACTATTTATTTTTGGGGAATACTGTAGTTAAATTTCTTTTGCCTGCAGATGTTTAAAAGATAAAAGGTAAAGGTTCCCCTCGCACATACATGCTAGTTGTTTCTGGCTCTAGGGGGCGGTGCTTATCTCCGTTACAAAGCCGAAGAGCCAACGCTGTCCGAAGACGTCTCCGTGGTCATGTGGCCGACATGACTAAACGCCGAAGGCACGGAACGCTGTTACCTTCCCACCAAAGTGGTTCCTATTTTTCTACTTGCATTTTTACATGCTTTCGAACTGCTAGGTTGGCGGGAGCTGGGACGAGTAACGGGAGCTCACTCCGTTACGCGGCGCTAGAGATTTGAACCACCAAACTGCCGACCTTTCTTATCGACAAGCTCAGCATCTTATCCACTGAGCCACCGTATCCAGATGTTTATAGCCATGTAAATTGCATCAATCTTTTCTCTCACCCTGACCCCCCAAAAAACCCCCCAATTTGCAAATGTGTTTTAGAAATGGATCTCAGAAAAAAGTAGATGCACTTAAATAAACTGTTCCTTCGTGTCAGAAGCATCACAATTAAAATAAGGCCTATTCTATGACCTAATAGTTAAAATATGAAATATAAATATCTACAAATTAAACAGACCGTGCCCAGAAACTAGCAACATTAATTTCGTTCAGTCGCACTGCCTTGAGGTCAAGTGTACACTGATTGGGGCACAAAGAGCAGGTATACATATGTGATGTTGTCTACATGTCACCACAATCGCATAAGAATAATCCCTTACATAAACTTACTGTAAACCATAAACCTGGAGGGACAAAGAAGGGTCTTTTCCATGGTGGCTCCCTCCCTGTGGATCATTATCCTTACAAAGAAAAGATTGTCCCCCACTTTGGCCCTTTTCATAAAGGGCCTGAAGACTCGGTTTTGCCAACAGGCCTCGGAACCCCAGAATGATACAGAACACTCATCAAGTGGCTCGTTTGATTGTTGTCACCAGGGGATGGTGGGTTATTGATTTCTGTATTTTTTTAAATTAGGAGTTTATTCGTATAGCCTCCTATAGTTACTGAGAGTAACTGGGGCAGCTACATAAATTTTCATGATAGCAATAGCACTTAAGACTTATATACCGCTTTACAGTGCTTTACAGACCCCCTCTAAGCTGTTTACAGAGCCAGCCTATTGCCCCCAACAATCTGGGCCCTCATTTTACCCACCTCAGAAGGATGGAAGGCGTAGTCAACCTTGAGCCTGGTGGGATTTGATTTGACAAATAGCAGGCAGCCGGCAGGCAGCAAAATTAGCCTGCAGGACTGCACTCAAAACAGTGCGCCACTGTGCTCATGATGGATGAATGAATGAATGAATGAATGAATGAATATCCCAAAGGTGCTTTTTTCAAGGGGCAACTGGATTTTCTGGTTTTTCTTTCAAGATGTTTCCTTTCTCATCCAAGAAGCTTCATCAGCTCTCCAGAGTCCAACTCCTTCAACTCCAGAGCTGAAGAAGCTTCTTGGATGAGAAGCGAAACATCTTCAAAGAAAAAAACAGAAATTCCAGTTGCCCCTTGGAAAAGCACCTTTGGGACAACCTGGATGACTGAGAATCTCCATAGATAAATTAATGACTAATAAATTTTTCACCTCATGCTCCTGCACAAAAATATGTCGCCTGAACTTTTCTTTAAAACATTCCCTCAAAGTTTAAAATGCAGTTAATTTTTGGAAAACTAATTTAAGCTAGATGGCTGCATTGAGCTTTGATCTCAAAAAGCTGAAGTAGGGTTTGACATAGGACAGGTAGTTGTCGACTTACAACAATTCGTTTAGTGACCGTTCAACGTCGCAACAGCACTGAAAAATGTGACTTATGACCATTTTTCAGAGTTATGATTTTTGCAGCATCCCTATGAGCATGTGATCAAAATTCAGATGCTTGGCAGCTGGTTCACAGTTATGACCGTTGCTGTATCCCAAGGTCATGTGATCACATTTTGAGACCTGCTGACAAGCAAAGTCAATGGGGACGCCAAATTTACTTAACAACAAGGTTACTAGTTTAACAACTGCAACGATTCACTTAGCAACTGTGGCAAGAAAGGTCGTAAAATGGGGCAAAACCCACTTAGCAAATGTCTCACTTAACAACAGAAATATTGGACTCATTGTGGTTGTAAGTTGAGGACTACCTATATTTAAGACAAGTGATCATCAGAAATCTCTGCCCCAAACATAGAAGCCACATCATGTGTGTGATGGTGTGATGACTCATGTCATCACTCCCTCCAGACCCTCATGTCTGCCAGCAATAATATGTTGTCCTCAACTTATAACCATTCGTTTAGTGACCATTAGAGCAATAGAGCATTGCAGGAAATTACAATGGCACTGAAAAAAGCTATTTGGATCCTCGCACCTGTGAAGACAGTGGCATCCCCATGGTCACGTGATCAAAATTCGGTCCTGTATTTACAACAGATGCAGCCTGAGGTCACGTGATCACCATTTGCGACTTTTAGAATAGAATAACAGAGTTGGAAGGGACCTTGGCGGTCTTCTAGTCCAACCCCCTGCTTAGGCAGGAAACCCTACGATGTGTACTAAAGATGGTGTATTCAGTGCACATCATAGGGTTTCCTGCCTATCATTCATTGTACGAGGTGCAGTGACAATAAAGTAAACTAAAACTATACCATTTCAGACAAATGATTATCCAACCTCCACTTAAAAATGTCCAGTGTTGGAGCATTTTCCATATTTCCACAAGAGTGATTGCTGTACATAAATGTAAAACATCAATTAAAAAAAGAGAGATTGTTCATGTATATATTCAGATGGTATTGTTTTCAGAAATACAGAATACTCAATGATTATATATTATAATAAAAAGAGCAAAGAACCAACTTCTGTAGTTTAAGGTAATGAAGAACTTTTTCCAGCTCTCACTGGTGTGAAGCTTAAAAGTTTTTGTCTGGCACCATTATTGTCTTGGGTGTGATTTACACCATTTATGAAACCTTTTAAAAACTAATTAAACCCTAACAAAGAGCCACCTGGGGCATGAATTTAGTGGTCTTAGAGCACCTGGGTTTAATTTACAGCAGTGAAAATTCAGTTCCAAAGTGGATTTCTGCCTCATTTCATTCCAGGTTTAGTAAAAACCCGCACCTATTTTCTTTTACAGCGAAAGTCTAATATAGTGATGTCGTCATTTTCTAGGCAATTCTGTCATTCAACCAAGATAATTTTTTTCTCCCTTCAATTGAAGAAAACAGTAGCTAAGCTGCTGTCGGGAAAGATAAAATTTAAGTACAGAATTTTAAGTATAGAAAGTGAAAGAGTAAAAACAGATTTTTACTCTTTCCCTTTGCCAAATATTTTTGGTGGTATTTCTTCCCAGATGTCCTTATCTCAAGTAGAAAATAGTTTGAATATAAAACGGTAGTTTTCGTCAGAAAAAATTACATTAGAAGCTTCTCCTGGTCCTAAATCATTTGTTTCTGAAATTTTACGAGGGCTTACAACAACTATTTCACAAAAAGAATGGTAACAAAAGACACTCCTATTACTCTGAGTTTAATATTCAAATAATAAGGTAATCAGTAACATCTGGCCAGCTGTAAGGAATGACTGTGTGTTAAAAAAAGTAAAACTGATTACAGGTTACGACCACAACTGAGTCCAGAATTTCTGTTGAAAAGTGAAACATTTGTTAAGTGTGTTTTGGCTCATTTTATCAGCTTTCTTGCCACAGTTGTTAAGTGAATCACTGCAGTTGTTTAAGTTAGTAACATGGTTGTTAAGTGAACCCGGCTTCCCATTGACTTTGCTTGTCAGAAAGTCACAAAACGTGATTAAATAACCTCGGGACATTGCAACCGTCATGAATATGAACCAGTTGCCAAGTGTCCAAATTTTGATTGCGTGACCAGGGGGAATGCTGCAATGGTCGTAAGTGTGAAAAACGGTCATAAGTCACTTTTCTCAATGTGTTGTAACTTCAAACGGTCACTAAACTAATGGTTGTAAGGCAAGGACTACCTGTATGCTTCCACATGCATGTGAGGAAGAAAATTGGGTATATTAGCCATCTTAAGTTATTTATACAAGTAATAAGGGTGTGGGAAGCACCCCACCCCCAGAAGAATGAAATATTTTGGGAAATATTAAAAAAGGCAGAATATTATATTTTCCCAAAGGGAGAAATGGAGAAACATGCTCTTAAAGACAGAAAGCAGCCCCCAGACTTTCATAGATGCCAAAACTTAAGGAGATAAAGAGCTTATTGAAAGGGGAAATCAACTATCTAGATAGCTCTATTCATAAGCAAAGCAAATATTGCAGGCAGAAATCCATTCAGGACAGGGTATTTCAAAACTCCTTGCAGCAAAGTTTGACAGCTAACAAAGACAGAATGGTAGGATTAGAAAGCAGCCAGCCCCTCACCCAAGATCCAATACAGGACAAAAGCCATTAGCCACAATAGGAATTGCCCAACATCCTTTCACAACACAAGCCCCTTCATTGCATCGCCCCAAGAACAGCTCAAACGTCAAAGTCACAGAAACCTACAAAGATCCATCCACTCATTCAGCCATTTTGTCAGCTGTCCCATAATTGCATGCTGTCTTTTGTGTGTATGGATCTGTTCATCAATAAACTTTTTTTTCCAATCAGCCTCCAAGTTGTTTCCAGCTTCTTTCTCCCATCTTGGAACTGAACCAGATGGATTTTCCTTCCAACAATTGCAAGAAATAAATAAGTTTCCGGAACCTCCTATAGAAAATTCACACGCACCCAGCAGTGCGATTCTAGCATCTCTATTATTCACATTTTATCTGTACTCAAACAAGCCCCGAATTAAGCACAATGAACTCCTCCTGGTTTAGGTCCCACAGGCAGCAGGCACTACCAAAGCTCTCCGGTTCCTTGGCCTGAACTGTAAGGAGATGCCTTCACAGGAAGAACAATAGGAGGATTTGCAGGAAGGGTGCAGTTTCAGGAAGAGGGGGGGGAAAGAGAAAAGAGAAGGGATGGAAGGCAAGCAAGCAATGGCTGAGTTCTTTTCCTCATAAAGCCCTTTTAATCTGATAAAGTAGGTGGTGATCCAAATGTCAAAAGCGGCTGGCTGAACAAATAATAGAAGTACCTCCTTGTGGGCTGATTAGCTTCAGGGAGCAGGGAAGGGTTCACACCCTCCAGCTGACCTGAGGTCTTTGTGCAAATATCCCAGGTGTTAAAACTACTTATGGGGAAAAGGGGACAGGTGAGACATTGGGAAATTAAAAGGGATCAGATCCTGTCCATCTTCATATATATATATATATATATATACGTAGATTTTCACGGGTAAAGGTATGTAGGTCTTGGTGTATTCGGGTCTTGTCCCGTGTAAGATTGAGAATACCTTGGCAACGTTTCGACGAAATCTCATCCATCATCTTCAGGCTGGTGTCTTCAGCTTCGTTCTCCTGGGACACCTGAAGACACCAGCCTGAAGATGACGGATGAGATTTCGTCGAAACGTTGCCAAGTATTCTCAATCTTACACGGACAAGATCCAATACACCAAGACCTACATACCTTTACCGTGAAAATCTACTATATATATATATATATATATATATAGAGAGAGAGAGAGAGAGAGAGAGAGAGAGAGAGAGAGATTGAGAATACCTTGGCAGCGTTTGACGAAATCTCATCGGTCATCTTCAGGCTGGTGTCTTCAGCTTCATTCTTCTCCCAGAAGAACGAAGCTGAAGACACCAGCCTGAAGATGACAGATGAGATTTCGTCGAAACGTTGCCAAGGTATTCTCAATCTTACACGAGACAACACCCGAATACACCAAGACCTACATACCTTTACCCGTGAAAATCTACGAAAATATATATATATATATATATATATATATATATATATATATATATATATATATATATATAATTTTTATTCTTTAAAATCAAAAATACAAATCTCATTTCTATTAACAGTAAATGTGTCATTGTATATACATATTTCTCATTCTGTGACTATACGTTATTTTTATCTTCCTTCTTCACCCACTCATACCACCTATCCCATATCACATAATAAACACGGTCATCCTTGCCTCTTAGTTCCATCATGAATTTGTCTAGTTCTGTTTATTAAAGCCTCTTCTGATGGTATTTTATCATTCTTCCAACTTTGTGCAAAGATAATTCTTGCTGCGGTTAGGATGTGTACAACGAGGTATCTCTTATCTTTACTCAAATTCCCTTTGATCATACCCAATAAAAATGTTTCTGGTTCCAAATTCAATCTGTACTTTGTAATCTCAAACAACCATTTCTGTACTTTCTCCCAATACTTTTTAGTCTCTATACATTGCCACCACATATGGAAAAACGTTCCTTTTTTTTGCTTGTTTGTTTGCACTTCCACCATTCCGGTTTCATATTTGGATACATTTTCACCAGTCTTGCTGGCGCTAAGTGCCATCTGCAAAACATTTTGTATTGATTTTCCTGAAATGCCGTCGACAAAGTCAGCTTCCAGTTCTCTGTCCAAGTTTTTTTCCCACTCATCCAACAGATCCTGTCCATCTTCTATTTAGCGTGGCTATAAGGCTAAAATCATTCTTTCCTTCCTTCCTCATAAAAACCAATCTTCCTTCCTTCCTCATTCATAAAAATATTTCTCCCTTCCTTTCTTCCTCATAAAAATCTTCCTTCCTTCCTTCCTTCCTTCCTTCCTTCCTTCCCTTCCTTCCTACCCTCTACCTACCTTCCTTGCCTCCTCCCATTTCATGATTTTCATGTAAACAATGTATTCCATTTATTTATTTCCAATCTTTACTATCTGTATAAATAACTCAAGGCAGCAAACATGCCTAATACTCCTTCCTCCTCCTATTTTCTCATAACCACCTTGCAAGGTGGGTTGTGCTGGCAGAAAGTGACTAGTCCCAAATCACCCAGCCAGCTTTCATGCCAAAGGCAGGACTAGAGCTTACAGTCTCCTAGTGATTGGCCCAAAGTCACCCAGTTGGCTTTCTTGCCTAAGGCAGGATTAGAACTCACTGTCTCCTGGTGATTGGCGCAAAGTTGGTTTTCACGCCTGAGGCAGGACTAGAACTCACTGTCTGCTGGTGATTGGCCCAAAGTCACCCAGTTGGCTTTCGTGTCTAAGGTACAACTCCTGGTGATTGGCCCAAAGTAATGGGCATGTAATGAAGCTTCAGCTAATGAAAACCCACTTTCAGAGAACTTTTACCAACCAATGAAATGCCCATCTTCTTCACTTCCCTAATATAGACATAACCTTCCATAAGTTCAGTGCCTCCTCCCTCCCTTTATTTTATATTGCTCTAGAAACATCTGCGTGGCTTGTTAAATCCATGAACAAATAAGGCAAAATATTATCATGTTAAACTGTTTAAGAAGTTATGTTTATTTGAAAGAAGTCTCTATTTCATCTGATTTATAAAAAGGTTGCTAGACCTTTGCCTTAAAAAAAGAAACAGAAAAAGAAAGTTTTCTTTGGGTCTTACCACCCTAGATGTACAGTTTTCATCCTTTCCTTTTAAGTAAAATCTTGAAGCAAGCGCTTATAGAGCGATTCCAGATTTTCTTGGATAAAGTTGAATTATTTTGATGCATCCCAATCTGCTTTTTTTGGAGGGGGGGAAGCAGGTTGGATACCTTAGTTCAGGGGTGTCCAATCTTAGCCACTTTAAAACTTGTGGACTTCAATTCCCAGAATGCCCCACCCAGCTTGGAATTCTGGGAGATGTAGTCCACAAGTCTTAAAGTGGCCAAGGTTAGATACCCCCTGCCTTAGATGGTGACTTCTACAGGAAATAAGTAAATACTGTGTTGTTTGATTCTCTTGAATCTTCAAAGAGCATTTGACATCAAGAGGTTGTTGGGACTTTGAAAGAAGCGCAAAGAAGAACAGCTAAGATGTTTAAGGGCCTGGAGACTAAAACATATCTAGAATGGTTGCAGGAACTGGGTATGTCTTATCTAGAAAAAAGAAGAACTAGGGGAGACATGAGAGCAGTATTCCAGGATTTGAGAGGCTGCCACAAAGAGGAGGGGGTCAACTTATTCTCTAAAGCATGAGAAGGTAAGACAAGAAACAATGGATGGAAACTCATCAAGGAGAGAAGCAATTTGGGATTAAGGAGAAACTTCCTAACAGTGAGGACAATTAACCAGGGGAACAGCTTGACTTCACAAATTGTGGATGTTGCAACACCAGAGGGTTTTAAGAAGAGAATGGACTGTCGCTTGCCTGAAATGGCATAGGTCCATGATGGCGAACCTATGGCACACGTGCCACAGGTGGCACGCAGAGCCGTTTGTGCAGGTACGCGAGCCCCAGTCAAACTTACCTGCACTGCACATGCACGCACCTCCCAGCTGATTTTCGGCCCGTTTGAGACCGTTTTCACCCTCCCAGAGGCTCAAGAGAAGTCTCTGCAGCCTCAGGAGGCCGAAAAACAGGCCTTCCGGAAATACCAGAAGTGCCCATTTTCAGCCTCCAGAGGGCCTCTGGAGCTTGCGGGAGGCTGTTTTCGCCCTTCCAGAGGCTCAAAGGAAGCCTCTGCAGCCTCAGGAGGCTGAAAAACAGGCCTTCCGGAAATACCAAAATGGGCCCGTTTTGAGGCTCCCGAGGCTTCCTTCGAACATCCAGGAGGGCAAAAACGGCCTCAGATGAGAGGAAAATCAGCTGGGAGGCGCACGCATGCTCAGTGTAGGTAAGGAGGGGCGAGGGTGTTGCGTGCACATGCGTGGGGGGGCAGGGCACATTGCATTGAGGGTGCAGGCACACGTGCACATGCGCGCTTTCAGCACACCACAACAAAAAGGTTTGCCATCACTGATATAGGTTCTCCTGACTAGAAGACCTCCAAGGTCCCTTCCAGCTCTGTTCTGATTGAACTACTGAAGAACTACTTTCCGGCCTTGAGTTGCAACTGTTTTTTGCAACTCTTCAGCAACACTCTTGGAAAACAGCCACTAAAAACATTCCCACTGGAAATATAGTCTGGCTAATTAGCCTCTGCCACGGTATGACAACGATGAAGCTCAAGAAATTCCAGATGCCCCCCCCCCCTCCAACTAATCTTCCTCTCCCCATTTTAAGAGCATCGAAGTTACAAATCATCATCAAAAAAACCCTCCCTCTCTGATTGTTATGCGGTGTTTGCATAGTAGGGCAGGAGGCCAAAGGCAAGCAAACATTTGCCCTGTCTTTGCAGAAGAATTTCAAACCCAGATTAGCTGACGGTGCATTTGGGGAACTGACAGAAAGGGTTGAAAAACCAAGTTGGGGCCCAGCCAACCTGAGCTACAGCTGAATGGTGTCGAGCGTAGCTTTGGAGGAAGGACTGGAGAATTACAGAGCGGCTTTTCAGGCTCAGTTTTCAGTGTAAATTCTGAGTTTACAATTTAGGCATGATGTGCAAAACCTCCAAAAAATAATAATAATAAATAAGCGCTTTCACCAGGAAAACTCAATATTGCTACATATTCTACTGAACATGAAGTATTGGCACCAGTAAACCACGCTGGCAGCCGTGGGGGAATGTCAGTGCCAAAACTAGACCACAATGTGAGTTGAGGAAAACCCCAGTTCTATGTGGTGAATATATTACAGAAGCGTGCTTCTGAATTGATTTAAGTAAGGAGCCTGTATCTAGATACGGTCTATCTTTTTATTCTTTATCACAGTCTCAAGCCCCTTGTGACACACCTTCATTGCCAACAGTCTAAATTTTAGGACGATATGCACATGAAGAACAAGGGCCTTGGTGGTGCAGGCTACTAAATACCTAGCACTTAAGTTCCAGCTGCCTGCAATTAGTGCAGGCTCGGATCCCACCAGGCTCAAGGTTGACTCAGCCTTCCATCCTCTCGGGGTAGGTAAACTGAGGACCCAAGATTGTTGGGGGCAATAAGCTGACTTTGTAAAAATGCCGCTTAGTAATAAGCAGGCATATACAATGGAATGAAGGCTATTGCTGAGCACATTGGGTTGTATCCCAAAAATTGTAAGCCACCCTGAGTCTTCGGAGAAGGGCGGCATATAAATGTAATTTTTTAAAAAAAGAAAAAGAAAAAGAAAAAAAAATTGTTTCCACCCAATACGAAGCCTTTACTTTAGCAGAAAAGCTTCGGTAATGAAAAATGGATCAATTTTTAAAGTGCATTAGAGTCTAACAAATGTCACATACCCAACATACTATCTCTTTCTATGTTCAGCCGTTGGGCTTTATTTCTGGACAACCAACAAATTATCAATATAGAATGGAATAGAATTATTTATTGGCCAAGTGTGATTGGACACACAAGGAATTTGTGTGTACAGTGTTGTACCTTATGATTCTTGACTCTTGATGAATGTATCTTTTCTTTTATGTACATTGAGAGCATTTGCACCAAGACAAATTCCTTGTGTGTCCAATCAAACTTGACCAATAAAGAATTCTGTTCTATTGAGTCTACTATGATCACAATCATCATAAAAATACATCCATCATAAATCATAAAGATACAACACACATAATAGTCCTTGCTTACTGACCTCTCGTTCAGTAACTGTTTGAAACTATAACAGCACTGAAAGAGTGGACTTATGACTGGTCCTCAAAGCTGCAGCCACTGTTGAATTGCTGTAGTCACAGGATCATGATTTGGGGACTTGTCAACCAACGTGCATTTAGGACAGCCCATGATCACATGATTGCATAGCAGTTTCCAACAGCAAAGTCAATGGGGAAACCGGTAGGAAGTCGAAAATTGCAGTAATGTGATATTGCTGTGGTAGCACAGTGGTTAGAATGCAGTACTGCAGGCTAATTCTGCTGACTGTCAGCTGCCAGCAGTTCGATTCTGACCGGCTCAGCCTTCCATCCTTCCGAGGTCAGTAAAATGAGGACCCAGATTTGAGGGCAATAGGCTGACTCTGTAAACCGCTTTTACAGTGAAGCGGGCAGTGAAGCGGTACCTAAATCAGAGTGCTACTGCACTAGACCAGGGGTCAGCAACCTGTGGCTCTGGAGCTGCATGTGACTCTTTCATCCCTCTGCTGCAGCTCCCTGTTGCCAGTCGGCTCCACAATTGATAGGCCTTTTGGTTAGGACAGGTAAAGGAAAAAGGATGCCACACGAGGAGACTCTATGGTGGGGGAACCGCCATAGAGTCTGGTCGGCTCCAGAACTGAATGGGGGGGGCTTCCGGTTGGGACCTTTGTGGCTTTTTGAGTGTTTAAGGTTGCTGACCCCTGAACTAGATGACTGCAGGTGACTCACTTAATGACTGCAGTTTGATCATCACTCTCGACTCTACCAGAAATTGCCTATTCCACATTCAGAACTTCTTATCACCCTTGGTCTCAGCCTTTCATCGTAAGCAGTTATGCTTTTAAATATATATTTTAAAGTACAGTTCAAGATCAAAACAGGACATCAAAAAGTTATGAGATTTTCTGGAATCTGTTTTACACTCCTCCCCCCCCCAAAAAATATGGATGTACTGTACATTAGTGTGTGTATTTCTACAGGTAATCCTTGTCTTATAACCCTTCATTTAGTAACCACTCAAAGTTACAACAGCACTGAAAATAAAGTGATGTGATCGTAATTCAGGCACTTGAAAATGAGCTCATATTTACATCGGTTGCATTGGTCCGGGCCATGTGATCACCACTTGTGGCCTTCCCAGCCAGTTTCCAACAAGCAGAAATTAATGAGGGAAGCCAGATTCATATAATGAACCCATAATTCATTGATCAACTGAAACAATTCATTTAACAACTGTGGCAAAAAGGTTGTAAAATGAGACAAAACTCACAACTGCCTTGCTTCACAGTGGAAATGTTGGGCTCAATTTTGTCATAAGTTGAGGAGTACCTATATACACAAACATTTGTGTACATATGGACATGTTTTTAAAGGAAACATTTCAGGAACTATCTAGTTAAACTACAATGTCCTCTATTAACTTTTTCTGAATGTCCACAGTTGCAGCTGTCATTAGGAAATTAAGGAAGCTCTGCAGACCAAGACCATAATTACATATAAATGTAATTTTTAAAAAAAGACAAATGATGCTTCTCTTTAGAGAACACAGATTTATTCCAGTCACTAAAGGAAATGGCACCAGAGTGATCTGTTGCTCTGAAAAACTGCCAGCTCTCTTATTTTTTCCCTGAGAGCAATTTCTGTATATCGCAGTAGCAAATGTTGCTATCAATTTACTCTAATACACTGTACAAACAGAATGGGATGAAGTTAACTACAGTTTAAAGCTTCATCTGCCATCCCTAAAAAGGGGAATTGTTTACTAGCGAAAACTCAATTCTACAACATGAACACATTATGCAAATTATTTAATACCCTTTTACCCTTTTTGCATAATGCATTGAACTCTCTTTACTATTTTGTACCACTGTATTCATCAGGGTGACCAACAAGAATACTATGCAAGACAAAGAGGACTGAAAAATTGCATTTAATCAGACATTGCCAATATGTTTTCCTGCGTATCTTCACAACCATAAAGGCAAGAAACATGATCTGTGTTGTAAAACCAAAACCAAAACCCTTAGAAGCCATTTTCCTAGTTCAGTGGTTAAGACACTGGGCTTGTCTTACTACACAGCAGCCCAGGTTCGAGACCCGAATGCCACGCGACAGGGTGAGTTCCCATCCTCATCCCAACTCTGAGGACCCAAGATTGTTGGGGGCAATAAGCTGACTTTGTAAAAATGCCGCTTGCGGGGCCCAAAAAGCCCTAGTAATAAGCAGGCATATACAATGGAACGAAGGCTATTGCTGAGCGCATTGGGTTGTGCTCCAAAAATTGTAAGCCGCCCTGAGTCTCCGGAGAAGGGCGGCATATAAATATGAATTAAAAAAAAAAACTCATGCCAATCTAGCAGTTCGATAGCAAGCAAATGCAAGTAGATAAATAGGTACCATTTTGGTGGGAAGGTAATAGCGTTCCATGACGTCATGTTAGTCACATGACCACAGAAATATCTTCCGACAGCTCTGGCCCAATGGCCTTGAAACAAACAGGAGCACTGCCCCCTATAGGTCTATACACACTCCGTCTTTATATATTTCTGCACCTACAGATAGTCTAGTTTCTCTATCATAATCAACAATAGTGAGCTATAACCAAGAACCAGCATGAAGATTTCTAATACAACACCAGTTGAGCGGGAGACAAGGCAAGAAACAATGGATGGAAACTTCCTAACAGTGAGGACAATTAACCAGTGGAACACCTTGCCTTCAGAAGTGGGTGAGTGTTTCATCACTGGTGGTTTTTAAGAAGAGACTGGACAGCCACTTGTCTGAAATGATATGGGGGTTGGACTAGACCAGGGGTTTCCAACCTTGGCAACTTTCAGACTTATGGACTTCAATTTCCAGAATTCCTCAGCCAGCAAAGCAATTCCAATTCTGACCTACTATCACCATCCATAGATAATTAAATGCACACACAGACACAGACACACACAGACACACACACACACCACCGTCGAGGCATCTCATAACCTCCAGAGCCAAAGAACTGTAAATTTCACCCATCAGGGGTGTCTTGCCTCCATGAAGCAATCAATTATATAAATTGTTCTAGCTGGGTGGCCTTGCCCCATTTCTCTTCCCTTTCTCTCCGGCTCATGACTCCAGCGAAAACTCCCCGGTTCTGGTCCTTTCAACGTGGTCAAGAAAGATGGCAGGCCAGCAGGAAAGGGCACAAATCAAAGAACAGCTTGTTCCGTGGAAGAATAGCAGCCTGTTTTGAGGGCTTTTGTTGAGGGGTCAATGAGGCAAAAGCTGGCAAGCACTCCCTCCATTAAAAAGTGCTACAGAAATGGGTGGCCTTCCTCCTCCTTCTCTTCTCCTCCCCCTCCTCTTCATCATCTTCTTCTTCCCCCTCCTCTTCCTCTTCTTTCCCTCCTCTTCTTCCCCCTCCTCCTTCTCTTCTTCTTTCCTCTTCCCCTCCTCTTCTCCTTCTTCTTCCCCCTCCTTCTCTTCTTCCCCCTTCTTCTTTCCTCCTCCTCCTCTTCATCTTCTTCCCCCTCCCCCTCCCCCTCTTCTTCCCCTCCTCCTCCCCCTTCTCTTCTTTTCCTCCTTCTCCTCCTCCTCTTCTTCCCCTCCCCTCCTCCTCATCTTCTTTCCTCCTCCTCCTCCTCTTCTCCTTCTTCCCCCTCCTTCTCTTCTTCTTCCCTCCCTCCTCTTCTCCTTCTTCCCCCTCCTTCTCTTCTTCCCCCTCTTCTTCTTCCCTCCTCCTCCTCCTCTTCTCGTTCTTTTTTCCCCTCCTTCTCTTCTTCCCCCTCTTCTTCTTCCCTCCTCCTCCTCTTCATCTTCTTCCCCCTCCTCCCCCTCCTCTTCTTCCCCTCCTCCTCCTCCTCTTCCTCCTCCTCTTCTCCTTCTTCTTCCCCCTCCTTCTCTTCTTCCCCCTCTTCTTCTTCCCTCCTCCTCCTCCTTCTCTTCTTCTTTCCCTCCTCTTCTTCCCCCTCCCCTCCTCCTCTTCTTGTCCTCCTCCCCTCCCCCTTCTCCTTCATCTTCTTCCCCCTCCTCCTCTTCTCTTCCCCTCCTCCTCCTCCTTCTCTTCTTCTTCCCTCCTCCTCTTTCTGTTCTTCTTCTTCCCTCCTCCTCCTCCTCTTCATCTTCTTTTCTCCTCCTCCTCCTCCCCAGAACAGGTAACAGAACAACAGAAGTTGGCAGGCACCTTGGAGGTCTTCAAGTCCAACTCCTTGCTCAAGCAGGAAAGGCCCACGCCATTTCAGACAAGCGATTTTGTCCAATCTCCTCTTAAAATCCTCCAGTGTTGGAGCTTCTGGAGGCAAGCTGTTCCACGGCAGGTAGTCCTCGATTTATAATAGTTCACTTAGTGACCATTCAAAGTTACAATGGCACTGAAAAAAAGTTACAGCCACTTTTCACACTCCCGGTCGTTGCAACCTCCCCGTGGTCACACGATGAAAATTCAGATGCTTGGCAATTGATTCATATGTGTGACGGTTGCAGTCCCTGGGTCATGGGATCCCCTTTTGCAACCATCTGACAAGCAAAGTCAACGGGGAAGCCAAGTTCATTTAACAACCGTGTTAGTAACTTAACAACCGCAGTGATCACCTTTAACAGCGGTGGCAAAAAAAGTCATAAAATGGGGCAAAATTCACTTAACTAATGTCTCACTTAGCACAGAAATTTTGGGCTCAATTGAGGAGTACCTATAATTCTTCTGTCAGGAAATTTCTTCTAGTTCTAGGTTGCTTCTCTCCTTGATTAGTTTCCACCCACTGCTTCTTGTCCTGCCCTCAGGGGCTTTGGAGAATAGCTTGACTCCCTCTTCTTTGTGGCAGCCCCTGAGATATTGGAATACTGCAGTCATTGTCATCCCTAGTCCTTCTTTTCATTAAACAAGACATACTCAAT
This sequence comes from Naja naja, assembly GCA_009733165.1. Lineage (NCBI taxonomy): Eukaryota > Metazoa > Chordata > Lepidosauria > Squamata > Elapidae > Naja > Naja naja. The sequence continues at coordinate 12,887,303 of CM019150.1, read as the reverse complement.
TCCTGCAACCAATTTAGCTCTTTGGCAGGGAATGAAGATGTTTAGAAATGGCACAACTAAAGAAGAATAGAGTAGAGTAGAGTAGAGTAGAGTAGAGTAGAGTAGAACTTTATTGTCACTTTGAATGTACGCTAATCAACATACATTAAAATGAAATTTCCTTGCATATAGCTCTCAAAGTGTCACCACTTCCAATATATGCTACATAACCATGGCAGAATAAATAAATAATAGATAGATAGATAGATAGATAGATAGATAGATAGAAAATTATGCATATACCCACATATATTATATGACAGAAACAACACAGTGTAGTTTGGATGTAGTGTAGATGTAGTTTGGAAGAGTATGTAAAACAGAATTTTTCGAGTAGGCAACTTTAAGGTGTGTTCCCCATCCAGCAAATCTGCAGCAAATGTTAAGACTGTCACATGTTATGACCATGATGGTCATACTTTCCCTACAACAACAGCCCTGTTGAGGTGGGTTGGGCTGAGGGAAGGACTGGCCCAAAGTCACCCAGCCGGCTTTCTTGACTAAGGCAGGACTAAAACTCACAAGTTGCCAGTGATTGGCCCAAATTCACCTAGACAGCTTTCTTGTCTAAGGCAGAACTAGAAAGCACTGTTTCCTTAGTTCGTTGTCTGATGCCTTAACCATTACACCAGAGGTGGTATTCAGCAGGTTCTGACCAATTCTGGAGAACCAGTAGCAGAAATTTTGAGTAGTTCAGAGAACCGGCAAATACCAGCTCTGACTGGCCCTGCCCCCACCTATTCTCTGCCTCCCAAGTCCCAGCTGATCGGCTGGGTCTTCTTTTGTTGCCCTGCACAGGAGAACAGAGCTGGAAAGCAGGTTAGTGGGGTGGGGAAGGAATGGGATTTTGCAGTATCCTTCCCCTGCCACGTCCACCAAGCCACACTACACCCACCAAGCCACACCCACAAAATCGGTAGTAAAAATTTTTGAATCCCACCCATTATACCAAACTGGTTCTACATGTTGGGAACATTTGAGGCTCTTTCATCCAAACTACATTCTCAAGCTGAATGCCCAGCAGTGCGAACTTCAAGATGCAAAGTTGGCTCCTTCCGTCAGCCTATTCAGCGGAGCGAGGCTGGGGAGCCAATTCCTGCAAGCAATTTCAATCACATTTGAAAGAAAAGCAGAGTGCACGGGTTATATTGTCAGGTCTTTCAAAGCCATCAAAATCTCTCTCTCCCAGGAGATGGTTATTGCTCCGTCTCCAAGTTTTGTTCAAACCTCTTTCATGGGTTGGGACTTTGTTTAAATATTTAACTAGCAAGTTCCAAAAACTGCTCGCTTTGAAATGAAAAGGTGGCCTCATTATCCATGAATGGTCAATTTGCAATTGGAGCTGCGGGGGTCACCCAGCTGTAAAACAGCTGGAAATGATTTCAGCTCTTAGAAAAAGGAAGCACCATCAAATCATCTTTGGGGAGGGTGGGGGGAGATTTATTTTTCTTCCTGCTCACAGGATGGAGGATAAGCAAAGCCAGGTCCCAAAGTAGACAGCATTTTCTATGCTATTCCTCCCAAGGCAGGGCAATCGTGAGCCTGAAAGTTTGGAAGAATACACCTTTGGTCCCAGTGACTGACTCAAGATTGGATCCTGCAACATTATGCTGAGACACTGATATTTTCCTTCATTCAACAGAGTAATCACACCAAAGTTTATTACAGTGTTCTCCTCTCTCCGTCTCTCTCCTCCCTCTCTCTCTCTCACACACACACACACGTGTGTGTGTGTGTGCACGCGCTACGTAGCTAGCTAGCTAATGCTTGCTCTATCTATCCATCTATCCATCATCTGTCTATCCATCTCTCTCTCTCTCTAACCATCATCTATCCATCCATCCATCTATCCATCCATCCATCTTTTTTTTTTAAATTACATTTATATGCTGCCCTTCTCCGGAGACTCAGGGCGGCTTACAATTTTTTGGAGTACAACCCAATGCGCTCAGCAATAGCCTTCCTTCCATTGTATATGCCTGCTTATTACTAAGCGGCATTTTTACAAAGTCAGCTTATTGCCCCCAACAATCTTGGGTCCTCAATTTACCTACCCCGAGAGGATGGAAGGCTGAGTCAACCTTGAGCCTGGTGGGATTCGAGCCTGCACTAATTGCAGGCAGCTGGAACTAAGTGCTAGGCGTTTAACAGCCTGCACCACCAAGGCTCCTACCTACCTACCTATCTATCTACCTACCTACCTACCTATCTATCAATTCTCTCCCTCTTTCTGTCTCTCTAACTAGCCAGCTAGCTATCTCTATCTGTCTGTCTGTCTAGATTGTAAAATTGGACACGGTCACATAGTGACTCATCTAACAACCACCTTACAATTATAATTCTGGGCTCAATTATGTTCACAGGTTGAGGACTTTCTGTATTGCAGCAGTCTCCAGCCTTTGTGGCTCTGTGGACCAACAATGGTGGTGGAGACGGCAGGAGGGGGGAAGAGGGCATGGTTTCATGCGCATGCACACTGCTTGGGCAAATAGAACTTCAGGCGCTTGCGTGCTTGCTTGCTGCTTGCATGGCCCGGTTCCCAATGAACCACGGCCCAATATCGAGCAGTAGACCAGGGGATGGGGACCCCCACTGTCTGACACCGTAACCCGTGACAAAGTCAAGTGAGTTAGGTTTGATTTATGTTTCAAGCATAAAACCACTTTTAAAAATTATTTATTAATCTCTCTCCTATGAAAGATATCCCACATTTGAGGCCGTAACGATCAGGTTTCGGAAAGGAAGTAAAAGTTAATAATCCACCTGAAACTTTGCATATTAAAGATCCTACAATCTGACTGCGCTAAGCCTGCCTGCACTCTGACCACAAAGTTTTGATCTAAGCCTCAACTACAAGGCATCGAGTCGCCATGGGTGAATAGGCAGCAATATAAATTCAATAAATAAATAAATAATAAATATCAGCCATTCATTCTGGAGTGACTTTCTTCACTGGTCCGTTATCTGCTTGATGAAATGTCACCTTTCAGACCGTTCATCATACTCGAAGAAAATACCTTGAAAACACCACGGTGCACACAATCTCATCAACAAAAGCTGAGTCAATATTAACTTTATGTCGTCCACTCCTTGTATCAACAGCAAGGTTGCAAATCTATCCTAAAGGGTAATTTACTGATGATCCACTTGGTATATGGAATACATCTAGGACAGTGGTCCCCAACCTTTCTGGCTTGGCGGCCTGGCATGGGGAGAGGGAGGAGGGGAGACAGGGGATGGTTCAGTGAGTGACAGGCCCACAGCTCCATTTGTATGAGTGGAGCTTTGTACACAAGTGTCCACTATATAAGCACTTGCCCTCCTGCTGCTTCCATGGCCCGGTTCTGAATGGGTCGCAGCCTGAAGGTTGGGGATGCCTGATCTAGGAGATACACTACAATCACAGCTCTCTTAGGAATCATTTAACCAGACAAACAGGAAGGTCAAAGAGAAAAGCTTTGCACACCACAAACAGAAAGTGACAAGTTTCCCCTGCTTCATATTACACTATATTGACAGGTGTGATTTTTTTTTCTTGTCTAGGGGGACTAAGACAAGCAATACAATCTCAATGGCAAATGTCTTTAATTCTAGTTTTTATTAACTCCACCAAATGGGAATTCTTTAGAACAGAAAAACAAGATCAAGTCCTTTAAATCAGTGTGGCTCAACCGTGGCATCTTTTAAGATGTCTGGTCTTCGACTCCCATAATTCCCCAACTGGCTGGGAAATTCTGGGAGTTGAAGTCCAGGCATCTTAAAATGGCCAAGGTTGAGCCACACTGCTTTAAATAAATAATACGAACGTATCCCTTACTTACAACCTGAAGTTCAAAGTATACGGCACTGTGCGATTCTGCTTGAGCTGTACACTGCCCCAGTGCAAGGAAACAAGCATATCAGTTTGATAAATACAGCATTGGCCTTTGACATTGTACACACATCCAAAAGGAACCAGTATTTGTGACATGATTCTCCTTCCCGCCCAAAGACTGGTCCTATATATTTTTATTTATATGTTCCACAATATAACACTGCAAGTACATCTAATGCAGCAGTCCCCAACTGTTATGTATATGTAAACAACGTAGTTGGGTTGACAATATATAACCCACAAATACATATGTTTGTAGCTCTAAGGAACAATACTGTAATGTATTATACTATGTTCTGGTTGGTTGAATATGCTGCAAGTTGCCATAAGAGGGAGCTATAGATCATGGTTTAATTCTCTTTCTCACTTATGATCTCTCTTGATACTGATACTGACTGACTGTGGACCGATACTGACAAACTCTGTTTGCTTTGATATTCTGTTGATATCGAAGGTTATTTGTTGTATTATGGTTTGATATTTGTCTGCTGTAAAAGATGTGAAACCGGTAAGAAGACTTTATAACTGGATGTTTCTGGACTGTTAAAAACGTGTATGACATGGACTGTTTATTGGACTGTGCTATTTCTTCAAGTAAACATTAACACAACTTGATTTAACTCTGCGTGGCTGTATATTTATTCATGACTGTTCTCATATACGTTTCCATGTGCATATCCTTGTTATACAAGGGTTACTCTGCACATATCCTAACACCAACCTCTCTGGTTCTGTGGACTGGCGGTGGCAGTAGTGGGGACAGGGGATGGTTGTGCAAATGCACTTTTGCATGCTTGCATGCTTGTCCTCTGCTTGCACAGACCGGTTCCCAATGGGTCACAGACCGCTACTGGGCTATGGACCAAGAGTTGGGGAGCCCTAATCTAATGTACTACTCATGCTTCAATTATTTGTCTAAAGGCCAACAGAGCATCAGTAAAATTCAACAGAAGCTATTAAATTTTAAATATGCCATAGGGCCATGATGGCGAACCTACGGCATGCATGCCACAGATGGCACACAGAGCCATTTGTGTGGGCACGCGAGCCCCAACCAAACTTACTTGCATTGCACATGCGTGTGGCTCCCAGCTGATTTTCGGCCTGTTTGAAGCCATTTTCGCCTCCCAGAGGCTCAAGGGAAACCTCTGTAGCCTCGGGAGGCCGAAAAACAGGCCTTCTGGAAATACCGGAAGAGCCGAAACGGGCCCATTTTCAGCCTCCCGAGGCTGCAGAGGTTTCCCTCAAGCCTCTGGAAGGGCAAAAACGGCCTCAAACGGGCTGAAAATCAGCTAGGAGGTGCGCGCATGCACAGGGGGGTGGGACGCATTGCACTGTGGGTGCTGGCACATGCTTTCGGCACACCAAACAAAAAGGCTCACCATCACTGCCTTTGGGTCATCTTCAAATATCAGTGGTCACAAAAATATTCCACTGTCTTTCTTAAAACAATACAAGTAACTTGACCAAGAAGACTGCTGCCAATCATCTAAATTAATGCTATAGCCAAAATTTTCATCCATACCGCCATTGTTTCTTTTACCTTTTCTTCTTCCAATTTAAATTCCAATAAGACTTGATATATTTTTAAATCATTTTCTGCACAGGTCCTAATAAAATTTCATCTAGTTTTGATCTAGTTCTGCTAATTCCCCATTCTCTCTTATCTTTTAAATATTTTGATTGGAGTTGCAAATAGGCCCACCATTCCACCTCAATTCCCTGGTTGTTCAATTCTTGTCTCGTTTGTAGTTCTCCTTTTACATTTACTATCTCTTTGTATGTGATGATTTTTCCTTGGCGCAAGAGGTGTGGGTGCATCAATGCTTCCAGAGTTGATAACCAAATAGGGGTTTCTATATACATTTGTCTTTTTATCTTGTTCCAAGTATTTAATAGAGTTTGTCTCACTTTATGCCTATACACATAACTATAACCTTTGGATTTCTCCTGCCAGAGGGGGGGCGTGCCAACCGGACTGTAAGTTGCAACCTTCTAGTATCAAAGTTCTTTTATTTCTATGGTTAATCCAATCTTTCACCCAAGTCAGTATTGCGGCTCTGTAGTACAACTCTCAGTCGAATAGGCCAAATCCTCCTCTTTCAGTAGCATCTTGCAGCAACTTTAGCTTAATTCTTGGTTTTTTGCTCTGCCACACAAAGTTTGTCGTAAATTGTGTGTCTTGTGTTTTGTTTACTTGTTTAATAAATAAAACTTTTTTTAAAAAAAAAGAAGTTTGCTGCCATAGCTTAAATTTTTTTCCTGTATGTACTGTACCTTATGGCAAAATTAGGTCATTAATGAGAAATTAGTTCTTTCTCCTTAGTATCTCCCATTGTTATAAGAAAGCATCCCATTTATTTATTTTAGTGGAAAGCAAGTGATCGCCTTACCTGTCCCAAATCTAAGGTGACGTTGACCTCGTTGAATTCCAGCCTTCGAGACAGAGGGGGGCTCTGCCACCAGCGTTCGGTCCCATCAATAGCATTTGTGATGGGATGGGCTTTGTTGCTGTTGGCTGACGAACAGATGTCACAATATTGTCCCTATGGCCAAAAGACAATAAAATGCAGAAGACACATGGTCAGAAACCCCAGAGAAAAGCATGCATTTTTAATTCACAGTTAACAGCTCCATTCGCCATCACTTACCAGACTCAACATAAAATCATTGGTCTAACTCAGTTGTAATAAAAACTGGTTAGTTTAGGGCTATTGGAAATGGCCTGCAAAATCCCATCACCCCATTAGGTGGCAGCAAGGAGATAAAGCATTTGGGATCTCTGTACTGCCATCTAGTTGTCCTTTTGGATAATTGCAACCAAGATAGAACACCCCACGTTCGCAATGTTTTCAAAACAACATCTCAGTAAAGGATAAAACATCTTAGAAGCGTAACTGGCCTTAAGCTCGGGAAGTAAAATGCATCAGTGCCTTTATTTTGGCTAGATGGGGGCGGGGCCAGTCAGAGGTGGTATCTGCCGGTTCTCCAAACTACTCAGAATTTCTGCTACCGGTTCTCCAGAACTGGTCAGAACCTGCTGAATACCACCCCTGGTTTAGTCTCCAGAGGTAGTCCTAAACTTACTACCATTTGTTTAGTGGCCGTTCAAAGTTACAACAGCACCAGGGAAAAAAAATCAAATTATGACTATTTTTCACACTTACAATCACAATATCATCGCCACGGTCACATGGTCAAAATTCGGACACTTGGCAACTGGTTTGAATTATTGTGGTTGCAGTATCCCAGGATCATGTTATCCCATTTTGCAACCTTCTGACAAGCAAAGTCAATAGGGAAGCCAGATTCACTTAAAAACCATGTTGCTAACAACTACAACTACAAGAGAGTTCATAAAATGGGACAAAATTCACTTAACAACTTTCTCGCTTAACAATGGAAATTTGGGGGTCAACTGTGGTCATTAAGTGAAGAATTACCTGTGCAAAAGGGGTGGGGCTTTCTTGATTTTCTCTATCCCCTCCCATCACACACACCGCTGATCTCCCAACAATTCAAACCCACACTTAAGAGCTCTGAAATACGAATATTGTTTGGGATTTTAAAACTTCTTTCTGAGGAAATGAATACTGTGCTTGTACCTCTAGGTTAAATTACAGTAAATGGATGCCTGCGATTTCTTAACAGCAGACTAAGCAGGAATCTCCCCATTTTCCTTCCTAAATTCCCAATTCCAACCCCCCCCCGGACCAAGATATGTTTCCTCTTCTCAGGGGAGCAGACTTCTAGCAAAAAAGGAAATAAAAAGAAATCCTTCTTTGGAAGGACAAGAATGCGAGCAGGAAACAGGAGAATGACTGCTATTCTGACTAGATTAGAATCAAAAATATGCTGAATAAGGAGCTATAAAACACAGCGCAAGGGTCAGTTTAGAATGGGGAAGGGTTTTGTTTGCAAAATGAGCCATTACGGGAGGGAGGGAGGGAGGGAGGGAGGGAGGGAGGAAGGAAGGAAGGAAGGAAGGAAGGAAGGAAGGAAGGAAGGAAGGAAAATAACCAATTCGACTTGCTCCAAATCTTGGCATTTTTATTGTCAGTCCTTGTGTTCCTATCGTTATAACATAATACTGGTAGTCCTCATCTTAAAACAATTCACTTAATGACTGCTCAAAGTTGCAACGGCACAGAAAAAAGTGACTTAGGACCGGTTTTTGAACTTTTTTTTAAATTCATATTTATATCCCGCCCTTCTCCAGAGACTCAGGGTGGCTTACAATTTTTTGGAGCACAACCCAATGCGCTTAGCAATAGTCTTCCTTCCATTGTATATGCCTGCTTATTACTAAGCGGCATTTTTACAAAGTCAGCTTATTGCCCCCAACAATCTTGGGTCTTCAGTTTACCTACCCCGAGAGGATGGAAGGCTGAGTCAACCTTGAGCCTGGTGGGATTTGAGCCTGCAATAATTACAGGCAGCTGGAACTAAGTGCTAGGCTATTAACAGCCTGCACCACCAAGGCCCTTACAACTATTGCAGTCACAACCAAGTGTGTGACCATTTTCCATACTTAAACCCATGGTCACATGATCAAAATTCAGATACTTGGTGAGTGACTCATATTTACGACTGCAGTGTCCTGGGGTCATGTGATCCCCTTTTGCAAACTTCTGAGATGCAACGTCAATGGAGAATCCACAACAACTGTGTTACTAACTTAACCACTGGAATGATTCACTTAACAACGGTGGCAAGAAAGGTCATAAAATGAGGAGAAATTCCATTAACCACTATTTTGTTTAGCAAGAGAAATCTGGGGCTCAGTTGTGGTCATTGCGGTTTCTCAAGAAACGTAACTTTACCACGTGCCCTAATTTTGATCATGTGACTGAGAGGATATTGTGACAGTTTTAAGTGTGAGGTCCAGCTGTACGTCACTTTTCTTGGTAAAACTGTAACTTTGAACGGCCACTAAACAAATAGTTGTATATTGATAACTATCTGTGATAAGAAAGTTCTTTCAGCTAAACTCCACATTCTTTTTGTCAAAATGGAAGTCATGTTCAATAGGAAATCCACAGCTGGTCATTCAAACAAGAGCTAAATTTGAGGCAAAGAAAAGCTTTTTCAGAACTTCTGCTAAATTCTTCCAGCTTTTCGCTTCATTTTCCTAATGCATGATATATAATATCAAGCAGATTAAAGGGGTCGAACAAACACAATTGCTGAAACACAAACTCCGGAATTTATTATTGTTGTTCCAGACGCAAGCCCTTAATTTGCTCCACACCTTCCACCACTGATTTAGTCCCTCAAAACTACAGAAACTTGTAAATGGAATTAATGAAAAATCACAACCCTTCAATTATCAAGTCTTGTTTTGCTTCCCTTTTAAAAACATGTCTGCTATTATAGGAAAAAGCCACTTGCTTAACAACCAGAGAAAAATCCATTGCTCGAATAAAGACCAGCGAATACTGCCATCATGTCACCCCAGTTCTTCTTTTCTCTAGAATAGCCAAATCCAAATCCTGTAGCCCTTCTTCATGTTTTAGTCTCCAAGCCTTTAATCATCTTAGTTATCTGAGTTGTCTAGTTCTTCTCCAGATATAAATGTATGTATGTATAAATAATCGAAGGTGGCAAATATACACAATACTTTTTTCTCCCCTTATTTTCCTCACAACGGCAACCTGTAAGGTAGGGGTGTCAAACTCAAGGCCCGAAGGCCGGATCTGGCCCATGTGGTGCTTAGATCTGGCCAGAGGTTCTGGAGAACCGGTAGTGGAAATTTTGAGTAGTTTGGAGAACCAGCAAATACCACCTCTGACTGGCCCCGCCAACCCCATCTATTCTCTGCCTCCCACAGAGTCCCAGCTGATCGGCTAGGTCTTCTTTTGTTGCCCTGCACAGGAGAATGGAGCTGGAAAGCAGGTTAGTGGGGTGGGGAGGGAGTGGGATTTTGCAGTAACCTTCCCCCAAGACTGGGGAGGGAATGGAGATTTTGAGTATCCTTCCCCTGCCACATCCACCAAGCCACGCCCACAGAACTGGTAGTAAAAGAATTTGAATCCCACAGCCCTGGAAACAGCCGCCTCCCAAGCTCCGTTTTCCCTGACAGAGGGTTGCAGAAGGCCATCGCAGCTGGAAACGGAGCTCGCGCAGGCTGCATGTGGCCCTCCCGGTCTCCGTTTTCATTGGCAGAGGTTTTCAGGAGTCCATTGCAGCTGAAACGGAGCTTGGGAGCCCTGTTTTCGCTGGAAGAGCACTCAGGTCACCAAAGGTGCCCCCAACACAAGTGACATAGAGCTGGTCATGCCCACCCTGGCCATGCCCTGGTCTGCCCCCCGCAAGGTCAAACAAAACTCTGATGTGGTCCTCAATGAAATCAAGTTTGACACCCCTGCTGGAAGGCATGTTGGACTGACAGTAACTGATCCCCAAGCCAGCTTTGATATTTAAGGCAGATCTAGAATTCAATCCAGGACTACCTGTATAGATTTCTTGTTTGACTCCTGCTGTCTTGCAAAGAGAGCTAGCCAACCCCTCAAGCTGTTTCCATGGTTGGTTGGTTGTTTTTGGAAAGCACACAGTAAGTCGCAGGCTGTTGCCCAACCATGATTTGTTCTGGTTTGAGAGGATTCAAGCTCGGGGTAACCACAATAAAAGGAAGCATAAAAGAAATGTTTATGATTCAAGTGTTCCCCTTGGCACAAAGCGCCAAACAATTCAGCCGCCTCACACACACACACCCCATTTATTCTGTCCGCAAGAAGCCAGAATTCTCATAAATTCTAGCTTATTGGGATGCCGAAACAGCCCCGTGAAGCATGTTCAACTTGGAGTGGAATGAAAGAAACACGTCAGTCGCTCTTTCACTGGAGCCTCCGAGTGGGAAAAACACAGCCGCTTTCGAGTTTCAGTGGCAAAATCTGAAGTAACTGTTTCCAAGGATGATCTTCCTATTCAGAACTCCAAATGAAAAGCCGGTTTTCAGGAAGGCTGGACTCGTTCATCACTTTGGCAGCCGGTTTTACCCAAAAAAGCCAGGATGTTCAAAAGAAGCAGGACACTAGCTTCTTTTGAAACTCAAACTCTGGCTGAAACTTGGAAATTAAGACTGGGGCAAATCTATTGCTTAGGAATTGTGCCAATTATCACTGTTCACTCTGAATTTAGTCTGGGGACCTTAACAGCCAAGGAGGTCATCTGAATAAAGATAGTCCTCGACATACGACCACAACTGAGCCCAAAATTTCCATTGCTGAGTAAGGCAGTTGTTCAGTGAGCTTTGTCCCTTCTTTTTTTTTTGCCACCGTTGTTAAGCGATCATTGCAGCTGTTAAGTCACTCATGCAGTCGTTAAACAAATCTGGCTTAACTTTGTTCATTGGAAGCCGGCTGGGAAGGCGACAACAATCATATGACTTTAGGACACAGCAACCGTCATAAATGCATGCCTGTTGCCAAGTGCCTGAATTTTGATCATGTGACAGTGGGGGATGCTGCAAATGGTCGTAAGTATGAAAACTGGTCGTAAGTCACTTTGTTTTCAGCGTCATTGTAACTTCAAACCATCACTAAGCCAATGGTTGTAAGTCAAGGACTATTTATAAAGGGTCAGCATTAATTGTTCAGGCACCTAGTTCAGGCACCCAGAGATTATGATTCCCCCCTCCATAAGATTAGGTTTCAAATAAAAATAGAATGGAATGGAATGGAATGGAATGGAATGGAATGGAATGGAATGGAATAGAATAGAATAGAATAGAATAGAATAGAATAGAATAGAATAGAACAGAACAGAATAGGCTTTATTGGCCAGGTGTGATTGGACACACAAAGAATTTGTGGTGCATAAGCTCTCAGTATACCTACAAGCAACATGTGATAAATCATGATAATAATCATCATAAAATACATTCATCATAATCATAAGTGACAGTCATAGAATACTAAATAAGTAATCAGCATAAATTGTACTAGAATACTAAATAAATCAATTAATATAAGTCGTAAGATACAATCAACGAAGTTGTAGTTGTAAGAAGATAAGGAAGTAGGAAACATGAGAAGGATAATAGTAATACAGCCCTACAAGGTAGATATACCATATCTATGTCCACTCAAGCACAATCCTTTGAGATAATGAGCTACAAGGGGCTCTTGTAGAATTTATCTATAGCAGGGGTGTCAAACTCACATTGGCACAGCGGCATCATGTGTCTTATCAAGACTTTTTCCCCCTTCACTAAACCAGACATGGGTGTGGCCACTGTGTGACGCATCCGGCCCGTGGACCGGGAGTTTGACAGCCCTGATCTATAGCTACATGTGGTCAGGGAAGTATTATACAGATGACTCCATAATAAACAGCTGTTTGTTGCTTGTCTTAGTTGATAATTCCTTGATTCGGATATTGTTTACTACTTGATTGTTTGTCTGGTATTAATCCCTGCTTATCTGGGTGTTGATTGCTGATGAGGAGGTGTGCTGGTCTTTTTGTTTCCTGTTTAACTTCTTTATTGTGTCTTTTAAATGTTGCTCAGAATCTTCTCAAACTGCAAGATGGGCAGCAAATAATAATGATAGTAGTAGTAGTAGTAGTAGTAGTAGTAGTAGTGCATGTAGTCTTCAACTTATGACCACAATTGACCCCTGAATTTCTGTTGCTAAGTGAGAAATTTGTGAAGTGAGTTTTGCCCCATTTTATGACTTTTCTTGTCATGTTTGTTAAGTGAATCATTGCAGTTGTTAAGTTAGTAACGCAGTTGTTAAGTTAGTAACACAGTTGTTAAGCGAATCTGGTTTCCTCATTGGCTTTGCTTGTCAGAAGTTCGCAAAATTGGTCACATGACTTTGGGACCCCCTGCAACTATCATTAAATATGAATCCGTTGTCAAGCACCCAAATATAAATCATGTGACCTGCAATGGTCATAAGAATGAAAAGCTGTCATAAGTGCCTTTTTTAGTGCTGTTATAACTTTGAACGGTCACTAAATGAACTGTTGTAAGTTAAGGACTACCTGTAATAGGTGGCTTGGGTGCAATCCCAAAACAATTGGAGCATCACTTGAACACTATTGCCATTGACAAATTCACCATCAGTTAATTGCAAAAGGCAGCTTTACTTAGAACAGCTTACATCTGTGACGAAATCTGTAACACTATCAAATATCCACAGCTGCCTATCCCAGGTCCTTGGGAAGAACTCGATAGGTGGATGAAAATGCCAAATTTAGTCTGAACAACCAGCTGATTATTGCAAGAAACAAAAATAACAATGAACATCTGGTTGGCTGTATGACGAACTGTAATAATGGTGCAGTCTGAACATCTGGCAGATTGTTCAATGAATCATAAGAATAATAATGAAGTATAATTGTGGCTTATCTCCATGTGTCTACTGATGGCTGATTTGTCTGAGTGCCAAGCTCTGTTTTTGAGTTTCAGTTTGATAATAGATAACAGATAATCAGAGCTGTAAGGGAACTTGTAGGTCATCTAGTCCAACCCCCTGCCTCTGCCCCTGCTTGGGTTAAACTCACAGTTAAACTTGGGTTAAGCTCAGGGTTTCCCAGTTGGTTGAGTCTGTCCATGTGTTGTGAAATTAAGGAGTTTTTAAAGATCCGTGGTGGTTGAAATGCAGTACTGCAGGCTACTTCTGCTGACTGCCAGCTGCCAGCAGTTTGACAGTTCGATTCTCACTGGCTCAAGGTTGACTCAGCCTTCCATCCTTCCGTGGTTGGTGAAATGAGGACCCAGATTGTTGGGGGCAATACACTGACTCTGTAAACCGCTTGTACCTTTGGTTTTTCCTGACCAGGTGTAAAACCTCGCTTTTCTCCATATTAAATTTCATTTTGTTGAATAGGGCCCCACAGTTCGAGTCTGTCAAGATCTTTTTGCATCCTGAGTTTGTCTTCTGGGGTGTTGGCTATTCCTGCCAGCTTAGTGTCATCTGCAAATTTGATGAGTTCCCCTTCTATTCCCTCATCTAAGTTTCCTCTCAATCAGCAACAAAGAAATCCAATGAATGAATGACTCAGTCAATGAACTATATAGTAATCTGGCCTCAACCTGCTTAGCTTCCAACCCCAGACAACAATCAAACCGGTTTGGTAAAAGCATCACTTCCACAGAAACAAAGCCCACCCTGTGTTTTGTTATGGTTACTTCTCTACTTCTTTGTGAGAACAGTTCTTTTATCTGTGAATACAGGCTAGTCCTCCTCACCCACCCACGGAGGATAAAGTCCAGGTGCATTCTAGAAAGAGTGCAGAGAACAGCAACAAAGATGATTAGGGAGGCATAAGAACAGTTGCAGGAATTGGGTTTGTCTAGTCTAGTGAACAGAAGGACTAGGGGAAACATGATAGCTGTGTTCCAATATTTGAGGGACTGCCACAAAGAAGTGGGGGTCAACCTATTCTCCAGAGCACCTGAATGCAGGACAGGAAGCAACGGATGGAAACTAATCAAGGACAGAACCAAACTAGAACTAAGGAGAAAATTTCCTGACAGTTGAATAGAATAGAATAGAATAGAATAGAATAGAATAGAATAGAATAGAATTCTTTATTGGCCAAGTGTGATTGGACACACAAGGAATTTGTCTTGGTGCAAATGCTCTCAGTGTACATAAAAGAAAAGATACATTCGTCAAGAGTCAAGAATCATAACCTACAACACTTAATGATAGTCATAGGGTACAATAAGCAATCAAATCATACTAGGAAACAGTCAATATAAATCATAAGGATACAAGCGACAACGTTACAGTCATACAGTCACAAGTGGGAGGGGATGGGTGATAAGGAGTGATGAGAAGATTAACAGTAATAGTAGTGCAGACTTTGTAATAGTTGGGCAGTGTTGAGGGAATTATTTGTTTAGCAGAATGATGGTGTTTGGGGAAAAACTGTTCTTGTGTCTAGTTGTTCTGGTGTGCGGTGCTCTGTAGCATCGTTTTGAGGGTAGCAGTTGAAACAGTTTATGTCCAGGATGTGAGGGGTCTGTAAATATTTTCACAGCTCTCTTTTTGACTCATGCAGGTCCTTGATTAAAGGCAGGTTGGTAGTAACAATAACAATTAATCAGTGGAGCAATGAATCAGTGGAAAGACTTGCCTTCTGAAGTTGTAGGTGTTTCATCACTGAGGTTTTTAAGAAGAGACTGGACAGTCATTTGCCTGAAATGGTGCAGAGTTTCCTGCCTGAGCAGGGGGTTAGACTAGAAGACCTCCCAGGTCCCTTCCAACTCTGCTATTCTGTTATGATAACAGTGTTCCATTATTTGTGGGACTGCCACGAAGAATATCTGTTTGTCCAAACTTAACTGGAATGGGTTGAATTTTGAGAATCTTGATATAGTAAAGACCTATTTTCCAAAGCATAAGAAAGCAAGATAAGAAACCATGGATGGAAACTAAATAAGGAGAGGAGCAATCTAAAACCAAGGAGAAATTTCTAACGGTGAGAACAATTCAACAGTGGAACAGCCTGCCTTCAGAAGTTGTGGGTGCTCCATCCCTGGAGGTTTTTAACCAGAGATTGTATAGCCACCCATCCAAAATGATATAGAGCAGGAGTGTCAAATTCAAGGCCAAGGAGCTAGATCCGGCCCGTGGGGGTGCTTAGATCTGGCCCGCGGGGCCACCCTGGAAACAAGCAAAGGACTGGCCTGCAGTGCCTCTGCCAGAAAAAATGGAGCATGTGGCCCTCCCAAGCTCCATTTCCACAGAAGGTTGCAGGAGGCCGTCACAGCTGAAAACGGAGCTCGGGAGCCCATTTTCTCTGGCAGAGCGCTCGGGCCATCACAAGTGCACCTGACACGGTTGGCATTGAGCTGGCCAAGCCCACCCTGGCCACACCCCCTCCCTCCCAGTGGTCAAACACAACCCTAATGCAGCCCTCAATGAAATCAAGTTTGACACCCCTGATATAGAGTTTCCTGCTTGAGCAAGGGGTTGGATTAGAAGATCTCTTAAGATCCCTTCCAACTCTGCTATTCTGTTAACCGGGATCTTAGCGGCTTCCTAGTCCAGGAGCAAAGGCAGAGGTCCTGCTGCTTTGGTTTGTCTTCTCTCACCGGGCGGGAGGTTTCAAATTCCATTTCTTTCCCAACTACTGTAGTTGCCCTTACAAGATTTACAACACTTCTGGGAAATCAAAGCTTCGGTGAATGGCTCGCACCCTTCTGCTCCTTCTTTTAACAAATTCCCTCCTGCAACTCTCCATCCAGATGTTCAGGATTGTTTAACGCTTTGACAAGCACCAGCTCCTGAAGAGTGGTACCCTTCTGCCATCCACATTCCTGGGAAATTCTTGTCCCCGGTGCTTGTGGCTTCTCAGTTGAGGGCCCCTTTTAAGCCAACATTTACTTTGACATAAGCCTGTAATAATTGTTTATCTTTAACACACCCTCCGCTCCCACCCACATTCCTCCAAACAATTTGAGGACTTCATTATATCAAGATTCTCAAAATTCAACCCACTCCGCTTAAGTGGGACAAACAAATACTCTGTTACCCCCACAAAGCACTAAGAGATAAGCATTTCTGCAACACATGGGGTAGACACAAAGTGTGCTCTTTTCTCTCTCTCTCCAATCTGGGGTTTAGCTCTAGAATAGAATAGAATAGAATAGAATAGAATAGAATAGAATAGAATAGAATAGAACAGAACAGAATAGAATAACAGTTGGAAGGGACCTTGGAGGTCTTCTAGTCCAACCCCCTGCTTAGGCAGGAAAGCCTATACCCGTGATGGTGAACCTACGGCATGCATGCTGGAAGTCACACGCAGAGCCATCTCTGCAGGCACACAAGCCGTCGCCCCAGATCAGTTGCACTGTGCAGGCGCAGGCGCCTCCTAACAGGCAGCTGATTTTTGGGTATCTGCCATGCATGCGTGGGGGGGGCAGGGAGCATGCAGGAGATACATGTGCATGCGCAGGGGGACAGGGGGAGCACAGGGGGGTTGCACGTGCATTGCATCATCACTGACCTATACCATTTCAGACAAATGGTTATAGAGGCTTTATTATTATTTATTAGACTTGTATGCCACCCTCTCTCCCTAAGGACTCAGGGCGGCTCACAGGATAAAAATACAGTACAATAAATTGTTTTAAAAAGGATTAAACAATACAAGCCTAATTAAGAACAAGAACAATTAAAACTATTAAAATTTTTAAAAGACAGAAAACCCCCCTTCTTGGTTCAGTCCAGGCCGGCCTGCTGAAATAGCCAAGTCTTTAAGTCGCGGCGGAAGGAGCAGAGATCCGGAGCCAAATAAAGGTCCACGGGGAGTTGATTCCACAGGGTGGGTGCCCCCACAGAGAAGGCCCTACCCCTGGGCACCGCCAGGCTCCTTGCTGTCTCACACTGCAAATACTGTTTCAGTTTCCACTGCAAATACTGTTTCAGTTTCCAACAGCCCTCAACTCTCACACACTGACAGGATGCTAGCCAGATGAATACCGATGGATGCTGGTAGGCAGAGTCACAATTTCCCCCCCTTATTTTCCTCCCCAAAAACTAAGCCCGATCACATAGTTTCGTAGCGAAGCACAGGTACAGAGCTAGTTCCCTTATATTTAACTTCTCTTTTTCTTTAATTGTCTATTGTTGCTTTAACCCGGCACATTCTGAGGTCTTCACAGAATATCCAGGTAAGCTACACAAAGCAATCAAAAACATGCTTTAAAAGATTCACCATTTCAACCCTAGCTAATTTTAAATAAAAGCAAGGTGTTTCACTATCCACAATGGCACTAAGTTACAATATGGATATGGCAGTACTCTGAATACCTGGGGAAAAGCAATATACACACATATATATAATTACGGTTATCAAACCATAATAATGGAATGGATCAATTTGTTTTGGTCACCTCTGTGCTTCTTTAAAGAGTACTTTGTACAACCAAACTCCGTCACCCTAGTAAAATCTGACAGGTTTAAATGTTTTCAATTTCAACAGAGAATTTTAGCAAGGGTTTTTCTATTCTTCCCACTCAACAAGTCCAAACATATTTTGTGCTGAACAGCATGCCATTCTGCTCTTAAGTCTGAGCACCCTGTAATAACATACCCACAGTCCTAATTCTCGAGAAACCAATTCTATTTACCGCCCTCCAACCTTCTGAGAGATCAAATCCTTCCTCTTGATTTCTTTAGTATTTTAATTTGATTTTTTTTTCTCTCCCTCACTTAGCTACCCTGCCCAGAAATTCAACTTAGCAAGTGATTTCTTGGACTTTTTCCAACAAATATTGGGTAAGGAGCACTAGGGACCCTTTTCAGATAGGAAGGTAGTAAATCTGGGTGGAGGGGGAATCCCTTTTATAAAGCACTGAACAAAAGGGCACCTGAGAATGCAAACAGATGCGAAGTGCACGTTGGAAAGCCACAATCACCAAAAGAGGGTTTGTGCGGCTGTTTTGTAAATGGGAATCAGTTCACAAGGAAGAAAAATAATGTAGAGATGGATTGAAGGAAATCTGGGGAAGGATGGAAGGAAGGAAGGAAGGAAGGAAGGAAGGAAGGAAGAAGAAGGAAGGAAGGAAGGAGGAAGGAGGGAATAAGGAGAGGAAGGGAGAGGAGAGGAGGAAGGAATGAGGAGGAAGGAGGAAGGGGAGATGAGGATGGAGAGGGAGGGGGAAGGAAGGGAGGAAGGCTACCCAGAGTCCTAATTGCCTCGGCGAAGAGGGGGGGAGGGCGGCGAGCTGAAACACCAAGGTAATGGCAGGCATGACTTTCCTGAATTCTTGCAAAGGGGAACAAGACCTGAAGTTCGGACGAGTCTGCTTTTGAGCCACGCTTCTCCTTCCCAAACCTTCCAACTCCGAAACCCCAGCGCGACCATCCGTGGGGGAGGGGGCGGTGGTCTTCATCTCCATAAAGGAGACTCCGCGGAGCACGGCGGGCTCTCCGAAGCGGAGACACCCCCCCTCCGGCCCCCAAACTCAGTCCCACTTGTTGCAGCCGCATTCACACGCGCACACACTCCCTCCCCCCAGCCTCTGGGCAAGGAAGCGCTGTACCTGGATGGTCTGGTTGGGCTCCCCTCCGGAGACCGGCCCTCCCACGAGTTTGCAATACAAATCCTCCACGGGGCGCGGGGAGCTCCGGCCGCCGGCTTCTTCCTCGCCGCAGGTCGCGGTGGCCGAGATCTTGGTGCCTTCGGCCAGGTTGAAGTAAGGCGGGTGCAAGCTGTAGCCGTTCACGTCGGCCTGGAAGGAGACCGGCTGAGCCGACGAAGCCCCCAGCAGGGCCGCCGCCCCCACCACCAGCAGGAGCCGCAGCCGAGCCACCGGGCACCGGAGCCCAGCAGCGGGCACCGGCCGCCTCGCCATTTTTCCCCCGGGGGACTTTGGTCGCGCCCGCCCACCCGCCGGCAAACGCTTGGAAAGATCCGCCGCCGGGGAGGCCGATGGGGCTGAGCCCGGACCGGTCAGGATCGGGGAAAGGGGCTCCGAGCCTGAGGAGGAGGAGGAGAAGAGCGAGCGCTCTGCAAACTCGATCCGAGCTGCAACCTGCGCTGCTCCCGCCGGGTTGGTCCGGAGCTCAGTGCGCCTCTCTCCTCTTTTGCGGCTCGGCAACGGCTGCGGCGGCCCCGGGAGGGAAGTGGCGCGGGGGGAGGGGAGGGAGGGGCCACGCGGGGATTAGCCCTGCCGGAGGCTGCCCATTGTGTCGGCCGCCCTCGCGGCTCTTGTCCCGGGTTAACCCGTTCTGCCCGTCGCCCGGCAAGGGGAGAGAAACAAAGAGGGGGAAAAAGGTCCGTCCCGCACGCGTGTCTCGCCTTGCACCGGCCGCTGAGGCGAGAAGGGGGAGAAAAGAGGCGCCCGTTGGGATCTTAAACCCTCTGCCCAGAATTATCTCCCCCCCGCCCTTTTTTTAATTTTCCTTTTGCAAATAGTTGAGCAGATCTAAGGAATTTTATATTTCCCCCTCCACCCGGAAGGACGAGTCCGGGCAAGCTAGCCTGGGATTGCCTCAGGGCGCCTGAGGGGAGGTGGGACAGATTAAACAGATAATCAGAGTTGGAAGGGACCTTGTAGGTCATCTAGTCTAACCCCCTGCCCAAGCAGGAGACCCCACACCATTTCTGACAGAGTCCTCTTGAAAGTCTCAAGGGGTGGCGCTCCCACAACTTCTGAAGGCAGCTTCTGTTCCATTGGTTCTCACTGTCAGAAAGTTTCTCCTTATTTCCAGGTTGAATCTTTCCTTGTTCAGCTTCCATCCATTATTCCTTGTGGCCTACAGGTGCTTTAGAAAATAGCTTGATCCCTTCCTCCTCTCTGTGGCAGCCCCTCAAATATTGGAAGACTGCTATCATGTCTCCCCTGGTCCTTCTCTTCCCTAGACTAGCCATGCCCAGTTCCTGCAACCGTTCATCGTATGCTTTAGTCTCCAGTCCCCTAATCATCCTGGTTGCTCTTCTCTGCACTTTTTCTAGAGTCTCAACATCTTTTTTATAGTGTGGTGACCAAAACTGGATGCAGTACTCCAGGTGTGGTCTTACTAAGGCTTTATAGAGTGGTATTAGTACCTCACAGGTGCGTTTGCAGCAATACCACCAGGTAGTCCTCGACTTACAGCCATCGCTGAGCTCCAAATCTCTCTTGCTAAGTGAAACATTTGTGAAGTGAGGTTTGCCCCTTCCTTGCCATGGTTGTTAAAGTGAATCACTGCAGTGGTTTAAGTGAGCAACGGGGTTGTTTTCCCCTTGATTTTCCTTGTCAGAAAGTCACAAAAAGTGATCACGTGACCCCAGGACATCACAACCATAATAAATACGAATCCGTTGCCAAGCGGCTGAATTTTGATCTCGTGACCATAGGGATGCTGCAATGGTCATAAGTGTGGAAAAGAGTCATAAGTCACACCCCGCAAGGGATTATGGGGTCATTAAAAGAGGATGATGGTTGTGTCTCCCAATGAATACAGGTAGTCCTCCACTTACAGCCATTCATTTAGTGACAATTCAAAGTTACAACAGCACTGAAAAAAGTGACTTATGATTGTCTTTCACAACAACCGTTGCAGCATCCCAGTGGTCAAGTGATCAAAATTCAGACGCTTGGCAACTGACTCGTATTTATGACAGTTGCAAGGTCTCAGGGTCATGACTTTTATGACCTGGCAAGCAAAGTCATTGGGGGAGGCCAGATTCACTTAACAACCATGTTGCTAACTTAACAACTGCAGTGATTCACTTGACGAGTGTGGCAAGGAAGGTTGTAAAAATGGGACAAAACTCACTTAACAACTATTAACAAATAGTTTATAAACAACAACAAATATTAATAAATATTGTCTTAGCAATTTTGGGCTCCATTGTGGTCGTAAGTCGAAGATAACCTGTAGTTTTATTATATGGAATTCAGACATTTCCTTTCTGTAACTTGAAAGGAAGACTGCATCCTATACCAGCCGTGGGCAAACTACGGCCCGGGGGCCGGATCCGGCCCATTCGGCTGTTCTATCTGGCCCGCGGAGCCGAAAGAGCGGAGGGTTCTCTTGCTCTCCCAGAAGGCTACGTGAAGTAATCTAACTTTGAATTTATATTAGTTCACACAAACATTTCATCTATGCTTTTGTTCCGGCCCCCCAGTCCAGTTTAAGAACCCATTGTGGCCCTTGAGTCAAAAAGTTTCCCCACCCCTGTCCTATACTCTGCAATTTTAAACAAGTTCTGCGTGACATTCTTTTCAGTATTTGGAGAGCTATCAACAATTTGAAGATTTTATCCTCCTGCCTTTCAGGCATCTTATCTCAAGGATGAACAAGGCAATTCCTTTGTCACCCTTAATTATCATTATTATCAGCTCAAATCAGTCCACTGTAGGATATCAAGGTTTCATTGAAAGTTATGAATTGCTACCTTCCATGCTGGTTCAATGTGCATTAGTAGATGAATGTTTATTTTATATATAGCAGTAGCACTTAAGACTTATATACTGCTTCACAGTGCTTTACAGCCCACTCTGAGCAGTTTATAGAATCAGCATGTTGCCTCCAACAATGTGGGTCTTCATTCTACCAACCTCGGAAGGATGGAAGGCTGAGTCAACCTTGGGCCTGGTGAGATTCAAACTGCCAAAATGCTTGCAGCCCGGCCGTCATCAGAATTAGATTGCAATACTGCATTCTAACCACTGTGCCACCACAGTTCTTGATAGTTGATCACTTGATATGATCATTATTAACAGTTTTAAAAACAATAATTGTTAATCCTCAACTTACAATCGTTTGTTTAGTGACCAAAGTTACAACAGCACTGAAAAAAGTGGCGTATGACCCTTTTTTCACACTTATGACCATTGCTGCATCCCAATGGCCATGTGATCAAAATTCAGACATTTGGCAAACTGGCTCGCTTAGCAGTGGAAATTTTGGGGTTCAATTACGGTAGTAAGTCGAGGACTACCTGTCAAACGGTAGGCTGGATATTCCTCATCACAGGAGATAAAGAAATGTGAGATTTATTACATTTAGATGGATGAATGATATGTGATATTTTGAGACATCTGCAGAAAATGAATGAATGAATGAATGAATTCTTTATTGGCCAAGTGTGATTAGACACACAAGGAATTTGTCTTGGTGCATATGCTCCAGAGGTGGTATTCAGCAAATTCTGACCAGTTTTGGAGAACCGGTAGCAGAAATTTTGAGTAGTTTGGAGAACTGGCAAATACCACCTCTGACTGGCCCTGCCCATCTATTCTCTGCCTCCCGAGTCCCAGCTGATCAGCTAGCTCTTCTTTTGTTGCCCTGCCCAGGAGAACGGAGCTGGAAAGCAGGTTAGTGGGGTGGGGAGGGAATGGAGATTTTGCAGTTTCCTTCCCCTGCCACGCCCACCAAGCCACACCACACCCACAGAACCGATAGTAAAAAATTTGAATCCCACCACTGATATGCTCCCAGTGTACATAAAAGGAAATCTACATTTGTCAAGAATCATAAGGTACAACACTTAAGCAATCAAATCATACTAGGAAACCGTCCATATAAATTGTAAGGATACAAGCAACACAGTTACATTTATACAGTCACAAGTGGGAGGGGATGGGTGATAAGCAACGATGAGAAGATTAATAGTAATAGTAATGCAGACTTAGCAGATGGTCTCGTGAGTATGAAGTCCATAGTGAATCGCAGAGAATAATAAAAAAATTTTAAAAAACCATTAGAGAGCATTTCACCGAGGCAGCCATCAGCAGCGCCATCTTGGACCAAGAAATATCTGAATGATCCTTCCGGTTCAAAATCCTGGATTTTTCACCAATAAATATAATATAGATAATAACAGAATAACAGAGTTGGAAGGGACCTTGGAGGTCTTCTAATCCAAACCCCTGCTCAGGCAGAAAACACTATAGTACAATTGCAGACAAATGGTTGTGCAGTCTGTTCTTAAAAACTTCCAGTGTTAGAGCATTCACAGCTTCTGAGGCAAGTTGTTCCACTGATGAATTGTTCTCATTGTCATGAGAATTCCTCCTGAGTTCTAACTTGCTTCTCTCCTTGATTAGTGTCCATCTATCGCTTCTTGTCCTGCCTTCAGGTGCTTTGGAGAATAAGTTGTCCCCCTTCTTCTTTGTGGCAGTGCCTTAGATACTGGAACACTGTTATCACATCTCCCCTGGTCCTTCTCTGCACTAGATATTTCACTATCCTCTCTTAAGGGACTTTCTACCATGGTTTCCCCATGCCTTCAAGGTGCTAGTTACAACTTACAAAGCCCTAAATGTCTTGGGTCCAGGGTACTTGCGGGAACGCCTCCTGCCAGCATCATATTCCGATCGCCCTGTTCGCTCCCATCAGAGGGGCCTCCTTAGGATACCGTCAGTCAGGCATTGTCGGCTGGTGGTCCCCAGGGCTAGGGCCTTCTCCGTGGGAGCGCCCGCCCTTTGGAATCAGCTCCCCGTGGATCTCCATTTGGCCCCTGATCTCCGCTCCTTCCGCCGGGACCTGAAAACCTGGTTGTTTCAACAGGCCGGCCTGGAATGACCCGGGTGGGGTTTTAGGGTTATTTAATTTGTTTTAATGTATTTTAATGTATTTGACTTGTTCTATTTAATTGATTGTTTATTGTAAATTTGGTTCTGTTTTAATGTTCGCCGCCCTGAGTCCTTAGGGAGAAGGGCGGCATACAAGTCAAATAAATTAATTAATGCCTCTTCAAAGCAAAATAAGTGGTGGGGTGGTGGTGTTTGCAGCTGGAAAAAAGAAACATGGTCTCTTGCATCATGGCCCACCCACCACCTGTCTGTTGGCATAACCTTTTCCACCTTATTTTTGTTGTGACCATTTCGATGCCGGATTTTCAACTGTTGGGCTCCAGTGTTTTTGCTTGCGCTGAATGAACCTCCTGTTGTACTCCAGTGGGGTTTTTTTTTTTTAATTTTATTTTTTGCCACTGAGTGAGACACTGCCTAGGGCCCTTGAATAACTTAGCTGCCGTCCTAAGAAACAAAGGGCTGATTCTTTTATGGTCGCAGAGGGTAGGAGCCCCCTGCGATGTCGGCAGAAGTTTGTTGGGTGAATCGGATGCTTGCGGGAAAACGTCTGACGGTTTCACCCTCCAGCTGCTTGAGTCTTGGCACGGGGCTGCTGGAGATGGCATTGACATGATGTCATGACTTCCAAGAGCCGTTTTCGTGTAACCCAAGGTGCCTCCGTCCCCTTTTTGCATGGGAGCACTGAAGCACAGCAGCCAAGCTCATTCAATTAGGAATGACTTCCTGGAGAGTTTTCAACGCCACATTGAAACGCTTGCTTTGAATAGCTTGCTAAAGCTTGGGAATATGTTTTTTTAGTGCTAGTTTCTCACCAGGCCAGGAAACCTTTTTTTTCCACCTGACTAAATCCTTGGTTCTGCTAAAAAGAAAAAAACCCTAATTTCTGCGTTCTGGAGAGAAGAACGATGGATCTATGTTTCCTTAGAGCAGTGATGGCGAACCTTTTTTGTTGTGGTATGCCGAAAGCACGCATGCATGTGTGCCAGCACCCACAATGCAATGCGCCTCACCCCCCCTGCGCATTCACACACAACACACACCCCCGCCATCCCCTTACCTGCACTGTGCATGCATGCGCCTCCCAGCTGATTTTTGGCCTGTTTGAGGCCCGTTTTCACCCTCCCGGAGGCTCGACAGAAGGCTCGGGAGGCTGAAAACGGGCCCATTTCGGCCCTTCCGGTATTTCCAGAAGGCCCGTTTTTCGGCCTCCCGAGGCTACAGAGGCTTTCCTCGAGCCTCAGGGAGGCCAAAAATGGCCTCAAATGGGCCAAAAATCAGCTGGGAGGCACGCACATGCACAGTGCAGGTAACTTTGGCTGGGGCTCGCATGCCCGCACAAATGGCTCTGCATGGCACCTGTAGCACGCGTGCCATAGGTTCACCATCACGGCCTTAGAGCAATGCAACCTCTCTGTGTTTTGGTTGGGTTTTTCCACTTGAGGGTTTTCCTGGCTTGTGTGGAAATGTAGGAGGAGCATACAGGTAATCCTCAAATTACAAAGTTTTGTTTAATGACCATTCAATGTTACAACGACACTGAAAAAAGTGACTTAGGACCGTTTTTCTCACGAAAGCTTGCAGCATCCCCATGATCACATGATCAGAATTCGGGTGTTTAACAGATAACAGATAATCAGAGTTGGAAGGGACCTTGTAGGTCATCTAGTCCAACCCCCTGCCCAAGCAGGAGACCCTACACCATTTCTGACAAATGGCAGTCCAATCTCTTCTTGAAAGTCTCAAGTGATGGCGCTCCCACAACTTCCAAGGGCAACTTCTGTTCCATAGGTTGATTGTTCTCACTGTCAGAAAGTTTCTCCTTATTTCCAGATTAAATCTCTCCTTGTTTGGCAATTGACTACCTGCATTGGTTGCGTTTTCAGCTCGAAGGTTCCTGGCTTGTAACGGAAAAGTAGGAACACATGTCTGAAAGTGGTTTTGATAGGTTGCAGGTCATTGTGTGCGTGCGCACAGACATGCGTCTGAGATGTTTGATTTTTTCCCCCTCTTTTCTCCATGGTGAAAAGCTGATTTCCTGTTTTGCAAAGGGCTGTTTCCAGCTTTGTTTTTACCCGTATTCCAGTGGTGGGATTCAAATTTTTTTACTACCAGTTCTGTGGGTGTGGTTTGGTGGGCATGGTGTGACTTGGTGGGTGTGGCTTGGTGGGTGTGGCAGGGGAAGGTTACTACAAAATCCCATTCCCTCCCCACTCCTGGGGGAAGGATACTGTAAAATCTCCATTCCCTCCCCACCCTACTAACCTGCTTTCCAGCTCCCTTCTCCTGTGCAGGGCAACCAAAGAAGAGCCTTGGTGGTGCAGGCTGTTAAACGCCTAGCACTTAGTTCCAGCTGCCTGCAATTAGTGCAGGCTCGAATCCCACCAGGCTCAAGGTTGACTCAGCCTTCCATCCTCTCAGGGTAGGTAAATTGAGGACCCAAGATTGTTGGGGGCAATAAGCTGACTTTGTAAAAATGCCAGGGGGCAAAAGCCCTAGTAATAGGCAGGCATATACAATGGAATGAAGGCTATTGCTGAGCACATTGGGTTGTACTCCAAAAATTGTAAGCCATCCTGAGTCTCCAGAGAAGGGCGGGATATAAATATGAATTAAAAAAAAAAGACCCAGCCAATCAGCTGGGACTCAGGAGGCAGAATAGATGGGGGGCCAGCCAGGGTGGTATTTGGGTTCTCAAACTACTCAAAATTTCTGCTAATCCAGAACTGGTCAGAACCTGCTGAATACCACCTCTATTTCAGCCCCCTCTGCCGTATTCAATATGGAATTGCAAAGGGGAGAGCTGTGCCTCTCTTTTGAAGTGGTCCCCACCAGAATAGCTGTAAAAATAATCCTGAGGGCTTCACACAGTGGCAGTGCAATGGAAACCTGGAGAATCCTTGCTATTTAAGGCTTTGTTTTCACCTGGTAATTTACAAACAGCCCTTTGGAGTCATTCCGTATGGCCCAATTACACACAACGAAGTATACCTTTAAAAAAATACCTTAAAACAGGATAAGAGCCAGCAGAAGAGAAAAGACTGGGTGGGGAAAGGATTTAATCCTTTCTCCCTCCTTCCTACCCTTCTTCCGTTGGGGAAAAAAAATCACACAGAACAACTGGTTTTTCTTCTGGTGAGAGAAAATATAAAGGAATTTTTTCTTCTCTGGCAAATGAAAGAGCAGTTTAGAAGAGGCTGCAAATCCAAACACAGGTAAAGAAATTATAATTAGTTCCTCATTACTCTTCCTTCCTCCCCTTCTAAGGCTATTTAGTACGGTGATTAAAAAACAAGCAAACTCTACTGTGTAGGACAGGGGGTGTCCAACTTTGGCATCTTGAACACTTGTGAACTTCAACTCCTAGAATTCCCCAGCCAGCCATTCTGGAGAGTTGAAGTCCACAAGTCTTAAAGTCACCAAGTTTGGAGATCCCTTGCAATGGACAAAAAGGGAACTTCAGTTCTTGGCTCCTTTCCTTCAAAAATCTGGCAACCATCCTAATTTCTTTTGACAAACCTGGACAGGAATTACAAATGTAAAACACAGCAAGGATGTGCAGCCCCAGAGGGAGCACATTATAAATGAGGTTGGCTTGGTTTGGAATAGTTTGGTGTTTGAATCCAACAATAATAGCTGTCAAATCATGGTTTGTGATCTAGCGTGATGGTTGACCTATAAAACATGGATAAAGAAGGTACTGTACAACTTTCTTCTTCTTTTTTGCCATACCTGTCATTGGATGTTGGTGATCATGCTAGTGATCCTATTTCTATCAACAGCCCCTCCAGCAGCTGACAGGCCACAACAGTCTAAGTGCTATATAACATTCATCTATAGCTATTGCTATTAACCACTGCAATTATTCACTTAACAACCATGGAAAATGGTTGTAAAATTCAGTGAAACTCATTTAACAACTACCTGGCTTAGCAATGGAAATTGCTGTGGTCGTAAATCAAGAGCTACCTGTATGCAAGACTGGTTCTATTACACCAATGTTTTTCAAGTTTGTGTTGTGGTTCGCCAGCAGCAGGTGCAGACGGCTGAGGTCTCGGAGAGCGAGGACTCAGATGAGGAGCCTGCATGTGATGCAGGGATGGGGCCAGGACCATCGGGGAGTGAAATGTTGCCTTCTGAGATTGTGGAGGCTGGCAGCAGTGATGAAGAGGTCCCCAAGGAGCCTGTGCCCAGTGTGTGTGCGCGCAGGGCTGCTTGAAGGAAAGTGCAGCTGCAGCAGCACAGGTGACTCAGGAGTAAGGCTGCAAGGCAATGGCCCCTCCCTTAAGGGATAAAAGCCAGCTGAGAAACCGGAGTTCTTTGCAGGAAGCAAAGAAGTTTTTGTACTTGCCTTGTGGATGTTCGGAGTATCTTGGTTGGTGTTTGGAGACTCTTTGTGTTTGAAATATTTCTTAGTAACTTTATCTAGTGTTCTTGGCAGCCTTGCACAACCTTGGCAAGGCTCGTTCTTATCAGAGACAATTAGTTTGAAACAGCCTTTTAACCGTGAAGGAATGGAATTTGTAAAGAATCATTAAAAGGTTTTGCTCTGTTTCGTGTTTGTTTCCTTGGAACAAGGTTTGGGTCCGAACAGCTTGGTGTGTGGTCTTCAACTGCCTTTAAGACATGTGGACTTTGGCAGCATCATATAAAGAAAATTTACTAAAAATGTTTTATCGATGGCACATCTCCCCATCAAAATTAGCAAAAATGTATCCGAAAGTATCTCCTAAATGTTGGAAATGCAATAAAGAAATTGGAACATATTACCATGTATGGTGGAAATGTGAAAAAGCCCAAATATATTGGTTGAAAATCAGAAACTGGCTAGAAGAGATGTGTAAAATTAAAATGGAGCTCAGACCTGAAATTTTCTTATTAGGAATCAATGTGCAGAAATACAATAAAGAGATAATATATTTAATAATCCATGTCACCACTGCCGCGAGACTAGCTTTTGCCCAGAGATGGAAAGGAAATGATATGCCAGAAGAGATGGAAATAATTAGAAAAATTTGGTCGTGCACTGAAATGGATAGAATAACTCAAGAATTAAAAGATAAGACTGAATCTGATTATTATAGAATTTGGGAGAAGTTTTACCACTGGCTTAAAAAAAAAGAATGGAGTAACTTTAGCTAAGATGATTAATATTTATGTATTTATATTTAGTATTTATGTATGAAAATTTGTATTTTTCGCTAAGTATGCATCATGTTCATTGTTTTTAATGTCTTTTTTTCTGTTTGTTGTTCATTAATAAAACTTTTAAAAAAAAAAGACATGTGGACTTCAACTCCCAGAATTCCCCAGCCAGCCCTGCCTCCAGGGAATTCTGGTAGTTGTAGTCCACACATTTTAAAGTTGCCAAGGCTGAGAAATGTAAGCCTTGCCTGAGGCTATACAGACAGCATGAAGGAGGTCCTCTTGTTAATTTAGCCTGCTGGCACAAAGCAAGCTGGAGTCTGGAGGAAAGCTGCCAATCTAATTATTGCCAATCCAAACAGATTTGCACATTTGCACAAACAGAACACCATTTTGTTCTTTGTCTCAGACAAAATGCATTAAGCCACCTGTGACGGTATCCGTCCATGCCATGTGCTTGCTTGCTGCCTGCCAGTTCTGTGTAATGCAGACTGAATTCCCATAGAATCTATTGCATGGCTCGTCACTTATGATAAGTAATCTATTATGATAATCTATTTATGATAATCTATTACATGGCTTGTCACTTATGATAATTAATAAAGCCTGGACGTGAAATTAAAAACAGGAAATTGATTATTTTCTCACAATAATGTGAGAATGCTAATATGGTGCAAAAGATATTCCATTGGTACTGGGGCCATCTTGCCCATTACAGAATATTCCAGTGGGAGCAGGTTTCTGTTTTTATTTATTCATTTTATTTGTTTCCTGCCTTTATTATTTTTACAAATAATATACATATCCCAAATATCCAATACATTTTCCTCTTCCTATTTTTCCCAACAACAATAACCATGTGAGGTGGATTGGGCAGAGAGAGAGCATTAGCTCAGTCATCCAGCTGGCTTTCATGCCTAAGGTGGGACTAGAGCTCACTGTCTCCTGGTGATTGGTCCAAAGTCACCCAGCCAGCTTTCATGCCTAAGGTGGAACTAGAACTCCCAGTCTCCTGGTGATTGGTCCAAAGTCACCCAGCCAGCTTTCATGCCTAATGAACTGAACTCCCAGTCTCCTGGTGATTGGTTCAAAGTCACCCAGCCAGCTTTCATGCCTAAGGCGGAACTGAAACTCCCAGTCTCCTGGTGATTGGTCCAAAGTCACCCAGCCAGCTTTCATGCCTAAGGCGAACTAAACTCCCAGTCTCCTGGTGATTGGTCCAAAGTCACCCAGCCAGCTTTCATGCCTAAGGCGGAACTAGAACTCCCAGTCTCCTGGTGATTGGTCCAAAGTCACCCAGCCAGCTTTCATGCCTAAGGCGGAACTGAAACTCCCAGTCTCCTGGTGATTGGTTCAAAGTCACCCAGCCAGCTTTCATGCCTAAGGCGGAACTGAAACTCCCAGTCTCCTGGTGATTGGTCCAAAGTCACCCAGCCAGCTTTCATGCCTAAGGCGGAACTGAAACTCCCAGTCTCCTGGTGATTGGTTCAAAGTCACCCAGCCAGCTTTCATGCCTAAGGCGGAACTAGAACTCCCAGTCTCCTGGTGATTGGTTCAAAGTCACCCAGCCAGCTTTCATGCCTAAGGCGGAACTAGAACTCCCAGTCTCCTGGTGATTGGTCCAAAGTCACCCAGCCAGCTTTCATGCCTAAGGCTCTAGGGAAGCTCTAAGCTTCCCTTCTGCCTGCTGTACCTCATCCATTTCTTTGAAAATCCCAGGAATTGAATCTAGGGCCATCTGTATCCCAAATATTTGCTGTCTTCATCAGTTCTCATGAGGACACTATTACAACAGCATTCAAGAAGCTGAAAAAAGGACATAATTTTTTATTGCTCCAACTTTGGACCGGAGGAAAAAACAGGAATAGCGTTGATTGCAAAAGCAAAATATAGAAATCCCTCTAGACCAGCTCAACCAATGTTTTTTTTTAAATGGCCCTAGGGCATGAGATTCATTTGTTTCAAAGGAATTTGAATAATTCCAGTAAAAAACGAAAAGAAGCAAGAAAACAAGAAGAAGCATGGGGCTTTTGCATCCAAAATGGAAATATTTTGACCTTGGGAAACATGCTTTCAGTTCTATGGAGGAAAAATAAAACCATTTGGCATCTTGGAATATTTAGATTTAATCCCCGAGGATGGGATGGTAACTCTGGGAGAGCAAACATGCATTTTAAAAAATAGAATAGAATATCATAACAGAGTTGGGAGGGACCTTGGAGGTCTTCTAGTCCAACCCCCTGCTTAGGCAGGAAACACTATACCATTTCAGACAAATAGTTGTCCAATCTCTTCTTAGCCCCCAGTGGCGCAGTGATTAGAGTCCAGTACTGTGAACTACTTCTGCTGACAGCCAGCTGCCTGCAATTTGGCACATCAAATCCCACCAGGCTCAAGGTTGACTCAGCCTTCCATCCTTCTGAGATGGGTAAAATGAGGACTCAGATTGTTGGGGGCAATAGGCTGACTCTGTAAACCACTTAGAGTGGGCTGTAAAGCACTATAAGGTGGTATGTAAGTCTAAGTGCTATGGCTATTGCTATTAAAAACTTCCAGTGTTGGAGCATTTACAACTTCTGGAGGCAAGTTGTTCCTCAGATTAATTGTTCTAATGGTCAGGAAATCTCTTCTTAGTTCTAGGTTGCTTCTCTCCTTGATTAGTTCCCATCCATTGCTTCTTGTCCTGCCTTCTGGTGCTTTGGAGAATAGATTGACTCCCTCTTCTTTGCGGCAACCCCTGAGATATTGGAACATTGTGACTGGATCATGTCACCCCTAGTCCTTCTTTTTATTAAACTAAACATACCCAATTCCAGCAACCGTTCTTCATATGTCTTAGCCTCCAGTCGCTAATCATCTTTGTTGCTCTTCTGTGCACTTTTTCTAGAGTCTATAACAAAATAAATAACAAAATAGAAGCTTTTGGAGAAAACACCTTGCCAAAAAATATTGTCTTTGTACTCAGGTAAACTGACTGCTCCTTTTGATATAACACCAATATTGATCGCTAATTATGTGCTATCAGGCCAATGTTAATCTTCTCATCACTCCTTATCGCCCATCCCCTCCCACTTGTGATTGTATGACTGTAACTTTGTCGCTTGTATCCTTACGATTTATATTGACTGTTTCCTAGTATGATTTGATTGCTTATTGTACCCTAGGACTATCATTAAGTGTTGGACCTTATGATTCTTGACTCTTGACGAATGTATCTTTTCTCTTATGTACACTGAGAGCATTTGCACCAGGACAAATTCCTTGTGTGTCCAATCACACTTGGCCAATAAAGAATTCTATTCTCTTCTCTTCTCTTCTCTTCTGTTCTCTATGTTGACTCTTAGTGACCATTTAGATAGCATGAGATGGCTGATCTCCAACTTTAAACTGATTGAGCAGCAGCTCCTTTTCTCTTAAGAACCACATGTAGAAACATAGCCATTCAGATATTCCTCGACTTACAACCATTTGTTTAGTGACCAAAGTTACAATAGCACTGAAAAAAGTGACTTATGACTGTCCTTCACGCTTATGACAGTTGCGGTATCCCCATGGTCACGTGATCAAAATTCGGATACTTGGCAATTGGCATGTACTTATGATGGTTGCAGGGTCCATGGGTCACGCGATCACATCTTTTTGCAAACCTCTGACAAGCAACGTTAATGGGGAAGCCAGATTCAATGAACAACCGTGTTAGTAACTCAACAACTGCAGAGATTCACTTAACAATTGTGGGTAGAAAGGTGGTAAAGTGGAATGAAACTCACTTAACTGTCTCGCCTAGCAACAGAAATTTTGGGCTCAGTTGTAGTCATAAGTCAAGGACTACTTGTATTTCAGCAAGGCAAAGAACCTCATTCAGTTTTATTACTGTCGTTGGCATGTTTTGGAAGGAACATCCCAAAGCAGTCACATAAACATATCTTAAGCATAGATTAGTCATTTAATCTGGCTCAGGATGACAAAGTTAAGGTAGCTGCAGATTAAGATTAAACCACCCTTCCTAACCATAATCCTAATCATACCTGTAGCCTAGATTTGGAAGGCACAATAAATTAAGCCAGAGCAGGGCTAGTGTATACGAGAATATTGTGTAGATGAGAATGTAGTAGGTGCTAAGATAATGATCACATTGGAATTAATTGTGGTGGGTGGTGAGGCTGTTATACAGATATGGAGTTTCCCCAGACCACCCAGCGAAATCCAGACAGTAAAGTTTTTTGGTAAACACTTACCCATAATTGAATAGAAAAGGAAAAAGATGCCAATAAATTCCCCACTAAATTCCCACAAAAATGCAAGGAAACCGTCAACATGATAATATTGTGCATCAGCTTGATGGTGTTGATCCTTCCTATGTTATCATTCCAGCCAACTTTGTTTTAAAAAAGAAAACCATTCAAGATATGAGGAATTGCCCAGGATCTTTGTAGATGAAAGGGGAAAGAGTTAATACCATTTTCTCCAAATACCAGGTTGCTTACAATTGCATCTGTAATCTCACTCATCTGAAGGCAGAAACATCTGGTTAGGGAAGTTACTGTAAGCATGTGAATCAATTATGCTTGGTACATCATGGAACTTAATCCGTAATGCCTTGGTAAGACCACACTTGGAATACTGCATCCAGTTTTGATTGCCACGATGTAAAAAAGATGTTGAGACTCTGGAAAGAGCACAGAGAAGAGCAACAAAGATGATTAGGGGACAGGAGGCTACAGCATATGTATTATATATATATTATATTTATTGGACTTATAGACCGCCCTCTCTCCCAGGGGACTCAGGGCGGCTTACAATAAGAAATGAGAATACAAATATTAAAATACAATTAAACCAGTCGAATTAGCCCAATAGAAAAATTAAAACCCAATTAAAACTAAAATCCATAAAACCCCACCCCACCCCATTCAGTCCAGGCTGGCCTGTTGAAACAACCAAGTCTTTAGGTCGCGGCGAAAGGAACGGAGGTCAGGGGCCAGCCGGAGTTCCAAGGGGAGTTGATTCCACAGGGTGGGTGCTCCCACAGAGAAGGCCCTACCCCTGGGCGCCACCAGCCAACAATGTCTGGCCAACGGCACCCCCTGGAGGCCCTGCCTGTGGGAGCGTACAGGGCGATTGGAAATCGACGCTGGCAGGAGATGCTCCCGCAAGTACCCTGGACCCAAGCCATGTAGAACTTTATATATGATCACTAATACCTTGAATATGAAGAACGGTTGCAGGAATTGGGTTTTTCTACTCTAGTGAAAAGAAGGACTGGGGTGATCTGATAGCAGTGTTCCAATATCTAAGGGGCTGCCACAGAGAAGAGCGAGTCAAGCCAGGAGTGTGATTCTACCAGTTCAGACCGGTTCTATAGAACTGGTTGCTATGGTTCTGCGCAGTTCGGAGAACTGGCAAATCATGTCCCTGGCTGCCCCTGCCCCTCTCTTCCCACCCCTCCCCGCCCAGTCAGTCCTTATCACACAAGTGCGACATCACGCGCATGCCCAACATAGCTGACTGCATTCTCCCCACCCAGCCACTCCTTGAGGTATTTCTTTCCCCTCCTCCCGATGATCAGCTGTTCTGATGATCAGCTGTGCCGGGATCCCCCACACTGTCTTACTGCTTCGCCCAGGAGGCTTTTGCCTTCCTGGACCCCAAGGAAGCTTCCTGGGAGCAAAACTGTCCCCCCAGGAGGCTTCAAAAAAACCCAGGGGGGTTGCTACAAAAAAAAAGAAAGAAGAAGCCATGCCCACCCAGTCATATGTCCACGCCCACCTAGCCATGCCCACAAACCAGTTGTTAAAAAATTTGTCCCCTGTGGATAGGGCGCAACTTGGATGTCCTCCTGGATGTGCGGCTCAGTATGGAGGAGCAGGTGGGAGCCGTCACCAGGGGGGCATTCTCACGGGTTTGTCTTGTGTGCCAGTTGCATCCCTATCTGGACCGAGATGCGCTGTGCATGGTCACTCATGCGCTCGTTACCTCTAGACTCGACTACTGCAATACTCTCTATATGGGGCTGCCCTTGCATGTCATACGGAGACTTCAGCTGGTGCAGAATGCGGCCACGCGGGTAGTGATGGGAGCGTCGATTCTCCCATATTACAACCTGCATTGGCTGCGGTTCTCTTGTGAGATTCAAGGTGCTGGTACTTACAAAGTATGGCTTGGGTCCAGGGCACTTGCAACGTCTCCTGCCATCGGCGAATACCAATGCCCAGTCGCTCCCACAGATGGGGCCTCCTGGGGTGCCGTCAGCTAAACATTGTAGGCTGGCGGCCCTTAGGGTAGGGCCTTCTCTGTGGGAGGCCCACCCTCTGGAACCAACTGCCCCTTGAATTGCGCCTGGCCCCTGATCTCCGCTCCTTCGCGCGACCTTAAAACATGGTTATTTTTACAATCTGGCCTGGACTGACAGGGGATCGGGGTTTTAATTTGAATGTTTATTTGGCACTAATTTAATATTTTAAAATTATTTTAACTTTTGTATTGCCTGTTTTTTATGTACGCTGCGCTGAGTCCTTCAGGAGAGGGGGCAGCCTATAAGTCCAAATAAACTTAAACTTAAAGTTAATCCCACCCCTGAGTCAAGCTATTCTCCAAAGCACCTGAAGGCAGGACAAGAAGCAATGGATGGAAACTGATCAAGGAGAAGCAACCTAGAATTAAGGAAAAATGTCCTGAGAATGAGAACAATTACCAGTAATCAATGGAACAGTTTACCCCCAGAAGTTATGGCTGCTCCATCACTGGGATTTTTTTTTAATTGGATAGTCATATGTCCAGAATAGTATAGGGTTTGCTGCTTGAGCAAAGGGTTAGACTAGAAGACCTCCAAAGTACCTTTCCACTTTGCTATTATTCAGTTAAATTAATTGCAGTGGGAAGTGTGAGAATTGCACTCACATGTAACAGGCCGGCATATCCCACGTTCTCTGACAGCTAGCCACATTTGCATTTCAATTTGCATCCCAGCTGTCTGAGGCATGGCCTGAGGTCATATACACAGGGAGAATGTCCCAAATATTTTTGTTTTTAAATAAATGCAGAAGCTGGGAACCACAGCAGAGAAGGGGTTTCTGTCATCTCCCCAGAACATACAGACTCCAATTGCCAGGGAACTGGAAGGG
This sequence comes from Naja naja, assembly GCA_009733165.1. Taxonomy (NCBI): domain Eukaryota; kingdom Metazoa; phylum Chordata; class Lepidosauria; order Squamata; family Elapidae; genus Naja; species Naja naja. Next base: position 12,851,128 of record CM019150.1, on the reverse strand, counting down.
AAGTTCAAGAATAATTGAGGAAAAGAGAAATATTTTTCAGGAAACGGTGAAAGAATAAAATGTTTACCTAGAAGGGGTTTTATTTTTAATTTTTCACTTTGTGTGTTTAGCTTAATATTGTGTCTATGTAAAACCTCAGTAACTCAGCTTTGGAATTTAGAATTTTAAAGTTGCCTCTAATTTATAAGCAAAGTAGCATCATCTTCTGGCCTGCACAAGTAATGGGAAGCAACAGAATTTGTGAGGCATTGTACAAACTATCCTCTCCATCTGGTAAAATACATGGCTTGAACCATTTTAATTGGCCAATCCATACAACTAAATCAGGGGTCCCCAAACTTGGCAACTTTAAGACTAGTGGACTTCAACTCCCAGAATTCTCCAGCCAGCTGGTTGGAGAATTCTGGGAATTGAAGTCCACAAATCTTATAAAGTTGCCAAGTTTGGAGACCTCTGAACTAAATAAAAGAAGATAAATGTGATGGCACAAAGTTTTGATTGTGGAGAAGCAAAACTTCTATTACTCATTCCACTGTTATGCATACTGTTATTCTTAGCTTTTCATCTACAAAATGAAAAATACAATTATAGAATAGAATAGAATAGAATAGAATAGAATAGAATAGAATAGAATAACAGAGTTGGAAGGGACCTTAGAGGTCTTCTAGTCCAACCCCCTGCTTAGGCAGGATACCTTAATACCATTTCTCTTTCCACAGTATTGTTGATGCTCTGAATTATTTGCTGTAAAAATACAGTGTGGAAGCAACCCTTGCATCATGTAAGCAAAATTGCTTTTTTCTTGCTTCTGACTGTTCAAAGTTACAAAGGGCACTGAAAAAAGTGACTTACAACAATTTTTCACACTTATGACCATTGCAGCATCCCTATAGTCATGTGATTTACATTCGGATGTTTGACAACTGACTCACATTTATGACGGTTACAGCATCCTGGGCTCATGTGATCCCCTTTTCTAACAAGCAAAATTGGTGGAGAAGCCAGATTCACTTAACAACAGTGTTACTCATTTAACAACTGCAGTGATTTGTTTAACAAATGTGGCAAGAAAAGTTGCAAAACTCACTTCACAAATGTCTCACTTAGCAACATAAACTTTGGGCTCAATTGTGGTTGTAAGTCGAGGACTGGTTGCATTTATTTTTCACTTCAGCTTTATGAGATCCCATTCCTTCAACTGAGCTTTGCAGAAATGTATTTGAAAGTCCCACCAAATTAACTTTTTAAGATGACGGCTTCCCAAATGAAAAAGGATCTTGCAAACTTGGCCAATTTGCTAGGGCTTTTATCTCCCAGGTTTCTCAGGGTTTTCAGGCAAATATTTGCCATTCCAAATGTCCCACTCACATTCATACAGAAGTGGGAGAGAACAGCCAGGAAGGCAGCTGAATGCCGACATCAAGGAACATAAAACTGCATCTGGCAAGATTTGCTTTGCTTTCTTAAGCAAGCCAGCTACGGTAACAGGTGGAGAAAGTTGATGGCCGTCACAGCATCGAAAGCACTTGGCTCTCATCTACAAAAGCCATGCAGGATTTTTTTTTTTGAACACTTCAAAAAGTGACTAACATGCAATAAAACTGGCTAGAAAAAAAAGAGTCAGAACGAAGAACAAAGGAAGAAATTATCCTGGGAATTTAGCAAGTAGGAAATCTCAGTTAAAAGTGCCGCTTAGCTTAGCGTAGGATTAACTCTGCCATGAACCACAGATACCCTGCCTCAAGTGACAATGAAAATATAAATACAGGTAGTCCTTGACTTACAACAGCTCATTTAGTGACTGTTTCAAAGTTCCGATGGTGCTGAAAAAAGGGACTTATGACTATTTTTCACACTTAGCATCCCTGTAGTCACATGACCAAAATTCAGATGCTTGACAACTGGTTCCTATTTATGACGGTTGCAGGGTCCCAGGGCCACGTGATCCCCTTTTGCAACCTTCTGTCAAGCAAAGTAAATGGAGAAACCAGATTCACTTAACAACCCTGTTACTAAATTAACAACTTGCAGTGGTTCACTTAACAATTGTGGCAAGAAAGGTCATAAAATGAGGCAAAATTCACTTAACAAATGTTTCACTTAGCCACATAAATTTTGGGTTCAGTTGTAGTTGTAAATCGAGGACTATCTGTACAGAGTTAAATTTCCAATCCCTGGCTGTCCTTGTCTGCACCTGTTGTATTTTCTCTGACTTTTCTTTAAAATGAGCTGCCAAAGAACTGAAGACAGTGCTTGAAGCGGGATCCAGGAAAGGCAGAATACATTGAAGTGGTGACTTTCCATGTGCTTTGGGAATTTAATAGAATAGAATAGAATTCTTTATCGGCCAAGTGTGGTTGGATACACAAGGAATTTGTCTTGATGCAAATGCTCTCAGTGTACATAAAAGAAAAGATACATTTGTCAAGAATCATCAGGTACAACACTTAATGATAGTCGTAGGGTGCAATAAGCAATCAAATCATACTAGGAAACAGTCAATATAAATCGTAAGGATACAAGCGACAAAGTTACAGTCATACAGTCACAAGTGGGAGGGGATGAGTGATAAGGAGTGATGAGAAGATTAATAGTAATAGTAGTGCAGACTTTGTAAATAGTTGGACAGTGTTGAGGGAATTATTTGTTTAGCAGAGTGATGGCATGTCTAGTTGTTCTGGTGTGCAGTGCTCTATAGTGTTGTTTTGAGGGAAGGAGTTGAAACAGTTTATGTTTGGGATATGAGGGGTTTGTAGATATTTTCACAGCCCTCTTTTTGACTCGGGCATTATACAGGTCCTTGATTGAAGGCAGGTAGGTAGCAATTGTTTTTTGTTTTTGTTTTGCTCTTGATACAGCCGAAAAGTGTTAAATTTGACTTTTTAGGAGCTGCATCTCATTCCTGTCAGGTTCTGTTCTATTCTATTTCTGATTCTGTTTCTGTTTCTGTTTCTATTATTTCTATTTCTGTTTCTGTTTCCATTTCTATTCTGCCCTGTGCAAATTTATCCAAACTCAGTTTGATCTGGAGTTAATCAGCTACATAGGTAGTCCTCGACGTACAACCATTGATGAGCCCATATTTTCTGTTTTTAAGCAAGACAGTTGTTTTAAGTGAAGTTCTCGCCACAGCTGTGATGTGAATCACTCTGAATGTTCAGTTAGCAACATGGTTGTTAAGTGAATCTGGCTTCCCCAGATTCACTTAACAACCATGTTAAGATAGAAGGTCGTAAAGGGGGATCACACGACCTTGGGACACTGCAACAGTCATAAATAGGAATCTGTCACTAAGCTTCTAAACTTTGATCACGTGACCTTGAGGATGCAGCAGCATTCATAAGTATGAAAATGGTCATAAGTCACTTTTTTCAGTGCCGTTGTAACTCAGAACAATCACTAAACGAATGGTTGTAAGTCACGGATTAACTGTAGATATTTGCAACTACATTACATTTCTTATATTTTAAAATACAGCAATAATTATTCCCTGCAGCAATTTCTACACTCATGTCCTTCTCTTCTTTTTTTTTACAAAAACAGATATAAGAAAAACTTTTCCTCGTTCATAGAAGCGCTGTGTAAATACAGGCAATCTACAACTTAGAGCTGGTCGCTTAAGCAACAATTCAAAGTTACAAAGGACCTCGAAAAGAGTCTGGAATTCAATGTTCCAATATCCGCAACCCTGTCCCGTTGGTCACAAAACTGAATTTTCTGAAATTCGACCACTGGCCTATGTTTACAGATATCTCCAGTCTTTCCCAGTCACATGTCACTGATTTTCAACATTTTTACCAGAAACTGGCATTTATTTACGGTAACAACCACAGTGATTTGCTAAACAGCTGTGGCAAAATGGTTATGAAATGAGACATTTTAACAACTACCTAGGTGAGCCATAGAAATTTTGGGCTCAAAATAATTATTCATGTACTAACTGCAGCCAGAATTGTATTTGCTCAAAACTGGAAAAGTGAAGAGATTCCTAGTGATGAAAATGTGATGAGGAAAATATTAGAATGTGCAGAAATGAATAGATTAATACTTGCAATGAAAGACAAGGAGCAATCTGAATATTATGATATATGGGAACTATTTTATCGATGGTTAGAGAAAAAACATGAAAGCTAGAAATATATTTAATTTTTTTTTAAAAAAAAAACCTTCATTAAACATTTAAAAAACATTGAATGCAAAATACAATACAACTCATTAAAATGAAAACACTATAAATGTTACAAACCATTTTGACGGTGCTTACGTACAATTGTTCCCATGCGTATTTCAAACCATTTTGACAGTGCTTACAATTATTGTTCCCATGCATATTTCATATTTGTGGTTGTTCTTATACATTATCCTTCTAAATTATTCATTCCTTATTTATTTAATCACTTATTTCTGTCATTTATCAATTTGTACCAGTTTTCCCACACTATAATATTTTGAGTCTTCCTTCTCTTTTAATTTTAGAGTAAGTTTATCCATTTCAACACAATCATAGATTTTTTTGGATTATTAAGTCCTCTGTCGGCATGTGGTCTCCTTTCCAACATTGTTCGCGTGCTAATCTTGCTGCAGTGACTATGTGCAGGATTAGATATTTTATCTCTTTTGTTTAGTTTTCTTTTATAATCCCCAGTAGGAAAATTTCTGGTTTGAATTCTATTTGGACGGTTGTGATTTCTTTTAACCATGTTTGTATTTTTATCCAATATTTCTTAATTTTCAGACAAAGCCACCAGACATGGAAAAAGGTGCCCTCTGTTCTCTTACATTTCCATCAGATTGGGCTTAGGTTGGGATACATTTGGCCAATCTCAAAGGGGCTAGATACCTCTGATAACACATTTTATATGGTATTATCTAATAGAGTAATATATCTAATAGAGTAGTGAAATAAGGAAAATATCTTAATAAAATTAAACATGGTAAGAAGAGAATTGTTATAATGATAGATATATTATATATATATATATATATATATATATACTAATAATAAGTGAAAATCTAAACATGTTATTGTTATAGTGTAAGAGATATTACGTATATTAATAACAATAACAATGGAGAACTAATATCAATGTAATAGTAATGGTAGTAATTTTGATTATTGTCGCACAAGATACACAACTGTTAAATGGAAGATGAATTGTTTGTATTTATAAAAAAATAAAAAACTTTCATTAATTTTTTTGGGGGGTGCTCAATTGTGGTCATAAGTCAAGGACTACCTCTTTTAAGAAGACGAAAACTATTTTCCCTAATTGCATTCTGGACCAATATTAGGTCAGATGACTTAATTGAGCAACGGTAAGGTTTGGTTTATTTATTTATTCATTAAATTTATATGCCACCCATCTCACTTTTTAAGAAGAGACTGGACTTGTCTGAGATGGTATAATTCTCCTGCTTGGGCAGGGGATTGGACTAGAAGACCTCCAAGGTCCCTTTCAGCTCTACTCTAGTCTGAATTCTGAAAATCCTAAGTCTAAAATTCTGAAAAGCATGAAATCCAGAGACGGGAAGCAGAAAGGCTGGTTTTATTTGATTTGATATGCAGATTAAAATGTTATTATGAAAAGGGCATTGTGTGTTTTTTCCTCGCCCAGCCCTAACCCCAATGAAAACATTAGTTTCATTCAGGGAAAGGAACACATATTCATTTAAGCATTTGAGGAAGCAGGAGACGTCCAGCATTTGAGAATGTCTACCTTCCATGAAAGTTATTTTGTCTGGACTCACTCTCCTTACCTAAAGGTCAACTCAGGAGAAAGCTATTTTGAATGTCCTTTTGCTATCACTTCCAATTACACTTTACATTCTGATAAACGCCTGTCAAGTTTTGTAGAACATGTAGGCTCTCGTCACTTCCAACTGTTCCTAGAGCAGAGATACGTCTGTCTCCATTTGCAAAGCTAGCTTTAAATGTATAAATTCCTACAGTCTATATACTGTATACAGAGATGCTCTGAAGTTATAATAGCTGATTTAAATACCTTTGATTATAAAATAATGATCATTTTCTGGCACAATCACACACACGCTGTCTGTTTTACTTAGGGTTACAATTTTGAATATCCAGTTCAATTTCTGATTGTAACCCCTCTATATTTATTTACCAGTCTCCAGCTACTGTGGAATCTACCCTGAATTAAAATTATCTTTAAAGGTTCAAGTTTTGAATACATTAGTGTTGATTTCCTGTGCTTCCTTTGTGTTGAACCAGAAAATATGATTATTGCTAATTTAAAGTGTGAACATTTGGCAAGCTATGAAGATACCACTAACCATGACTAATGCTGCATTTTTCCAGATTACTAACATTTTCGTTCCCCTGGGAGAAAAGATTAGGAGATTTTGAAACACTCCCCAAATGCAAATTGCCTTATAAATCAATCTATAGGAATTGGGATGTATAGCTTACATTCTCAGTGGGAGAGCTCAGATAGGAATAGAAGATCTTGGGTGGTCTAGTGATAATATTACCACAAGGGCTACATTAGCAAGACATGGAAGAAACAATCAAGATGACATGTGATCTTTGGTGGCCTTAGAATTTGTCTTCCCAACACAGTGGTGTTGTTTATTGTTTAACATGACACTTAACCTGCCTCAACATCCATTCTGTCTGTCTGTCTGTCTGTCTGTCTGTCTGTCTGTCTGTCTGTCTGTCTGCTTGCCTGCCTGCCTGCCTGCCTGCCTACTTGGATGGAAACCAATCAAGGAGAGATCCAACCTAGAACTAAGGAGAAATTAATCAGGGGATGAATTGCCCCTAGAAGTTGTGGGTGCTTCAACACTGGAGGTTTTTAAGAAGAGACTGGACAGGCATTTGTCTGAAATGGCATAGGGTTTCCTGCCTGAGTAGGGGGCTGGACTAGAAGACCACCAAGGTCCTTTCCAACTCTGTTTTTCTGTTACCTATCTATTTACCTGCCTGCCTGCTTGTCTACCTACCTACCTACCACTGGTGGGATTCAAATTTTTTTACTACTGGTTCTGTGGGCATGGCTTGGTGGGCATGGCTTGATGGGCAGGGCAGGGAAAGGATACTGTAAGGTCTCCATTCCCATCCCACTCCAGGGGGAAGATTACTGCAAAATCCCATTCCTTCCCCACCCCACTAACCTGCTTTCCAGCTCCGTTCTCCTGTGCAGAGCAACAAAAGAAGAGCAAGCCGATCAACTGGGACTCGAGAGGCAGAGAATAGATGGGGTTGGCGGGGCCAGTCAGAGGTGGTATTTGCTGGTTCTCCGAAGTACTCAAAATTTCTGCTACCGGTTCTCCAGAACTGGTCAGAACTTGCTGAATACCACCTCTGCTACCTATCCACCTTCCTTCCTTCCTTCCTTCCTTCCTTCCTTCCTTCCTTCCTTCCTTCCTTCCTTCCTTCCTTCCTTCCTTCCTTCCCTTTCCTACCTACCTACCTACCTACCTATATAACCATAATAATGCCATTCCTGGATTTGAGAACTCATTTCAAATATCTTCTGGGACAGACAAGTATAGTATATACTGTACATACTTACAGACAGTCATAAGAACAAGATGTTCTCATGATGTGTCAGCTTCTTACAGGTGTAATTTACACTAATATAAAAAACTTTCTCCAGCCAGATTGATGAGCTTCAACCATTTTGTTCCATTGTTGTCTTTCCCTTTTAGAATAACAGAGTTGGAAGGGACCTTGTAGGTCTTCTAGTCCAAGCATCAAACCTTGCACCATTTCTGACAAATGGTTGTTCAATCTCTTGTTTAAATTCTCCAGTGTTGGAGCATTCACAACTTCTGGAGGCAAGTCTACTTTCGAACTCACTTCCATTGCCCCTTCCAGCCCATGGGCATCTCCAGCAAGCATTCTTTTTGTTAAGTTTGCATGAAGAGGCAGACACAGAGTGCTTCAGCTCTTAAGTTTATTGTGACTTTCAGCTCAGAACGGACCCGCTTTGGCTGGGCTGCGGCTGCTACTTATAGCCAGCAGCCACAGTTGACAGCCAATCAGAGTGCAGGGTTTTCCCGCACTTTTTAAACCAATCATTTCTAACATTTTACAAGAACAGTTCAAACTAAACCAATGACTTCAAACCTGCATACATAACACTTTTCATCCTCAGATTGTCCAGGTGGGATCTATAAAGGGTATCCTGGCTGGCGGATTCTGGGAGTTGAAGACGTCCACCTATCTTAAAGTTGCCAGGTTTGAAAAGTACTAGGACGATTAGAATAAATAAATAAGCAAACCAATGTATATCTCCAAATGCAGAGACCGTACTGGCCAATGGTGGGATTCAAATTTTTTTACTACCGGTTCTGCGGGCATGGCTTGGTGGGCGTGGTGTGGCTTGGTGGGCGTGGCATGGCTTGGTGGGCGTGGCATGGCTTGGTGGGTGTGGCAGGGGAAGGATCTCCCAAATCTCCATTCCCACCTCACTCCAGGGGAAGGTTACTGCCAGTTCTCCGAACTACTGAAAATTTCCGCTACCGTTTCTTCAGAACTGGTCAGAACCTGCTAAATACCACCTCTGGTACCGCCCAAAGACTTTTGTGGGAGTACTTCTATTTCACACTTTTCCACGAATAGGTCAGATATATATAGTGCTGGAAAGGAGACGAGAGAATGGTTTCATATAGAAGACGGCTTTCGTTAAACCAGTGTTTTTTAACTGGGGTTGTAAACCTCCAGAAAGATTAAATCCAGGAGGACCAAGAGAACATTCTTCAGGAATGCAAAAAAAACCCCTCAGTTTGGAAAGAGGACCCTTGCTTTTCCATTTTCTTTGGATTGCGTTAATCTTTGTAGAGTTTACATTCCATCCATCATATTTATAACCAAAGGATTAGGAATGGGGGGTCCTGTGAAATTTTCATGCAAGCTCTCTGCTTATCTTCCCTAACCGGAAAGCCTTCCTGCTGAATCCAAATAATTTCTTTATCACAAAATCCTATACGCATTGCCAAACCTGATCTTTGACCTTTTTGAACAGGGAAGGGTGTTTTGGCTGAATCGGGCAGGCATTGGTGAGGGTTTCGTGCCTGGCCATCCCTGTCAGAGCTACTCGGTAGGGAAGGAGAGCAAGAATGCAGGCGTGGTCAAATCAATTGGAATAAAATAAAATAAATAAAAAATAAAATAAAAAATAAAATAAAATAAAATATAAAATAACATAAAAATAAAACAAAATTAAAAATAAAGAATAAAATAAAGTAAAACAGGAAAGTGAAAAAGAAAAATAAGATTAAAACATGTAAAAATAAAATAAAAAATGAAATGAAATAAAATAAAATGAAGCAAAATAAAATAAATAAATTGAATTTAAATTGAATTTAAAAATTTAAAATTTAAAATATTTTAAAATTAAAATAAATACAAATAAATTTATATTTACACAAAATTATTTTAATAAAAATAAATATAAAATAAAAATACAATGAAATAAATTCAAATAATTTTTTTGTAAAAAATGAAATAAAGTAAAAAATAAAGTAAAACCAAAACCAAAAAATAAAGCACAATAAAACAAAATAAAACATAAAATGAAATAATAAAATGGCTCCCACTCTTACACTCTTTTGGAAGGCCCTGAATATGTGGTTCTGCCAGTGGGCCTGAGGAAACCAGAGCTGGATGGAGCCTATTAAATGGCTGGTATGAATGTGTGTTGTCACCAGCATAGAGGATTATTATTTTATTATTTTTCTTTTCTTTTTTTTCTTTTATATTGTGTTATTATGTCCTTGTAAACTGCCTTGTGGCACAATGTGCGAGTAGGCAGCAATATAAATTTTCTCAATAAATATATACAAATCAGCGTTTTTCAAACTAGGCAACTTTAAGATGTGTAGACTCCAACCTACAGAATTCCCCAGCCAGCAAGGTTTATTTATTTATTTATTTGATTTGATTTGTCAATCGCTTACAAGATAATAAGGATAAGGATAAACATAGTTATGAATACATGAAATGAATACATATAAAAAAATAAAAGAAACAATAGCACAGGGACAGTAGGCACGTTGGTGCACTTATACACGCCCCTACAGACTTCTTAGGAAAGGGGGGAGGTCAATAGTAGACAGTCTAAGGTTAAGGTTTTTGGGGTTTGGGGAAGAAACCACAGAGTCAGGTAGAGTATTCCAGACATTGACCACTCTGTTGCTGAAGTCGTATTTCCTGCAATCAAGTTTGGTGCGGTTAACCTTGAGTTTGTATCTATTGTGTGCTCTTGTATTGCTATGGTTGAAACTGAAGTATTCATTGACCGGTAGGACATTGCAATGTATGATTTTATATACTATACTTAGATTGGACCGAAGATGGCATAGGTTTTCTAGGTCTAGAATTTCAAGTCTGGTGGCATAAGGTATTCTGCAACGAGTAGAGGAGTGTAGAACTCTACTTGTGAAATATTTCTGGACTTTCTCAACTGTATTAATATCAGATACGTGATGTGGGTTCCAGACTGATGAGCTGTATTCGAGTATTGGTCTAGCAAATGTTTTGTATGCCCTAGTTAGTAGTGTGATATTACCAGAGAAAAAGCTACGTAGGATTAGGTTAACAACTCTTAATGCCTTTTTGGCTATGTAGTTACAGTGGGCTCTAGTACTTAGATCATCAGAGATGAGTATTCCAAGGTCCTTGACGGAGTTTGGATCATCAACAAGGTCTTGACTATTCAGCTTGTATTTTATTTTCTGATTTTTTTTGCCAATATGTAAGACCGAGTATTTATTTGTTGAGATTTGGAGTTGCCATTTCTTTGACCATTCTGATACATAGTCGAGGTCTTTTTGAAGGGTAGCAGTATTGTCTGTGGTGTTGAATACCTTTACATCGTCAGTGAAGAGAATGCAGTTGCTCTTAATATGATCACAGAGGTCATTTATGTAGAGTATGAAGAGAGTTGGTCCTAGAACACTGCCTTGGGGGACACCACTGTTGACAGGTTCAGAATTTGATAAGACGCTCCCAATTTTGACCATTTGTTGTCTGTTTGACAGGAATGCTTCTATCCAGTTATGCAGTTGTCCAGAGATAGCATAAGATTTTAGTTTTAGGAGTAGTTTGTCGTGGACCACTGAATTGAAGGTTGAGAAAGACTGATTTAGGGGATTTTGTCTTGTGAACTGATGAGGAAAAGAGAGAAACAATACAGGTAGTCTTCAACTTACAACAGCTTGCTTAGTAACGGTTCAAAGTTATAACGACACTGAAAAAAGTGATGACCATTTTTCACAGTTATGACCTTTGTAATGTGATCAAAATTCAAATGCTTGACAATGGACTCATATTTATGATGGTTGCAGTGTCCCGGGGTTATGTGAGATCTTATGAAAAGCAAAGTCCTTGGGGAAGCCAGACTTGCTTCACAACAATGTTATGAAATTAACAACTGCAGCAAATCACCTGATAAGTTTGGCAAAATTCACAGAGCAGCCCTAATGCAGCATTTTCACCATTATCTGGCATTCCTGCATATGCGTCTTCTCTTTTTCTCCTATGTTCCCTAAGAGCTTTTCCTATGCATTTTGTTTTTTTCAAGTCATTCTTATCAATCGGATTATCAATCGGATTTAATTGGGGTGAGGGCGCATGTACTTTTCCCTCTCTTTTGTTCAATCGTGTCTGATTGCTAGAGACTACTTGGACAAATTCCTACAATTTTCTAGGCAAGGTGTTTATTTATTTAATAGATCATATGTAGAACTTTTCCCCCATAAGTGTTTTGCCTCCTTCCTAGGGCTGAAAGAAAGTGGCTGGCCCAAAGTCAGACAGAAGGCTATCATGCCTAAGGCAGGACTAGAATTCACAGTCTCCTGGTGATTGGTCCAAAGTCTCCTGGTGCTTGGCCCAAAGTCACCTTTCATGTTTAAGGCAAGACTAGAACTCACGGTCTCTTGGTGAATGGACTAAAGTCACCCAGCTGACTTTCATGCCTAATGAGGGACTAGAACTCAGTCTCCTGGTTTCTAGCCTGTATCTTTACCACTAGACCAACCTGGCTCTTGTGCATGTACTAGTTTGAGACAAATGAAGATGTGTTCATGGTATAAGAAAAGTATTGTAGTCTCCTTATTCAGTCCCCATGGCCTTTATAAGGGATTCATGATCTACTTTGCAAAACAGCTTGCCACATTTTGTTTTGTTTAGATTACTTTTTATTGTCATTGCACCTCATACAACCAAATTAAATACCATCTTCAGTGTACATTATGACTATGAAAATAGACACAAACACCCATCCTTCACATTCTCTACATTGAATTGAAAACCTGATATTGCACTATATAGTAGAATTTAATAGAGTTACTGCCCTGGGATTGAAGCTGTTTTTCAGCCGATTTGTCCCTGTTTTTATTATCCTGTACTGTCTGCCAGATGGTAATAGTTCAAAGAAAAAGGATGCCGAGGATGAGATGGATCTTTGAGAATTTGCAACTTTTAAATCTGAGCATTCTATAGCTACAGTATTTGGGTGCTCTCTGAATTGAAGAAAATGCCCTGTTATTTGGTAGTTCCTCTATGTATGATAAGGCTAAGAAGGAGAAAGGCTCATTTGTCATGATTCGCTTAATAGTATTACTCTCCTTTGGAAGGGAGACCACAAGGAGATTTCACTTTTGTTTAATTTATGCTGGGCGGTACAATCTAGAGTTGGGGAACAGCAGATCAATGTAATATTATGTATTTTTTAAAAAAATATTGTCAAATGAACACACTTCCTCTCTTCACTGCTTCCCTCTCTAAATGTGACACCTAGCATTAGGGATGGTTTGATAAATAGCTTTTGAGGAATGGCAAATGCTTTGCCTTGGAGGCTCAGGTACATATTTCTGCTGTGAAATCATTCCCCAAGGGCTCCTGCTTTGCCATGATTCACAGAGAGAGAGAGACACAGAGACAGAGAGACAGAGAGACAGAGACAGACAGACAGACGGACAGACAGGGTTCCCCCCACCCCATGTGCCACATACAAACTCACTTAGATAATTCACTTAGAGTGAATTCAGAATGCACAAAGTTGTAAATTTCAAATCTGGGCTGCTCTTTGTTGGTTTCTAGGATGGGAAGGTGAAAAGTCAGATGAGAAGGAGGCGGGCAATTCCTGTGGGGGAAGTAAATAAGTATTGGTGGAATTCATTGCTCCTGGGCCTGTTTTATGGAAAGCCGCTTGTCTTTTGCCCTTTGATTAAAATAAAGAGGACGGAAGCATTAGGTGCACAAAGGAAGAAAGCTGAAATGTAGATTGCAAGAAACTTTTTTCCCCACAAAACTTTTTTTTTGGCTGCATTAAACCAGCATTATAAAATTCGCTGTTGGGAACTTTGTGAGAAATAGACTTTACTGGCTTCTTAGAAGACAAATTTTGAGAGCTTCCTTTTGCCAATTTTGATATTGTCTCAGTTAGGAAGCTCTGAATTAGAATAGAACTGGAAGGGACCTTCCAGGTCTTCTAGTCCAACCCCATGCTCAAGCAGGAGACTGTATACCATTTCAGACAAGGGTCTGTCCAGTCTCTTCTTAAAAAGCTTTTAGTGATGAAGCACTCATAACCTCTGCAGGCAAGCTGTTCTACTGGTGAATTGTCCTCACTATTTCTCCTTAATTCCAGCTTGCTTCTCTCCTTTATTAGTTTCCATCCCTCATTTCTTGTCCTGCCTTCTGGTGCTTTGGAGAATAAGTTGACCCACTCTTCCTTGTGACAGCCCCTCAAATGTTGGAATACTGCTTTCTGAGATCACCATTCTACAACTTTGATGATTCTATCAGTGATCAGCCAAGGGTTTTTTAAGATCCACAAAAATCCCACCAGACTTCAAAGAATAAATAAAATAATTGGATGGGACTTCCTCTGGAGATTAAACCTTCTCAGAACCCAACAGTCAAACTAGATCTCTGGATGTGTCTTGGGGGAGGATCCAGGGGGAAAGGGGGGTCTTGCAGCCTTGAGAAGGAAATGCTTTGGGCTGTTTTCTAAGCAAACACACTTTGATCCATTTAACAACTGATGTGATTAGCTGCCTTGGAGGCATGTTTGAAGATTAGAGTCTGTGGATTTTTAAAGATGGGTAGGGATTAAGCAGGAAGTTGTCAAAAGAGCTTCGACTCAGACAGCCATATAGTCAGGGGGGAAACTATTTTAACCATGTGATAAGGCACAACAATATATTTAATAAAGAAAAACCATATAGATATGGATTATAGGAACATTTTTATATAGGAACATTTTATCTGCCAGATAACAAAGCAAGGGATAAATAAATCAAGGGTTTATTTGGAATCACAAATCTTGGTTATGAGCTTGATGGACATATAAAAAAAGCTAAAATATTCAGAATCAAATACATGAATTAGTTCAGAAGATCTTGAAGACAAATACACGATTGAAGCCAGCAAGATTCCCTCTGGGATTGATGGACAAACAGTTAGAAAAACGTCATGGAATTTTGCCTTTGAATATTGCATGGTAACAGCAGGGAGATTTTTATAGGCACAACGCTACATTACCCACCGTCAAAAAATGGAGTTGATGGAGCTGGCTAAGGTAGCGGAATTGATAGCTTTGATTAGGGAAAAGTCGTGGGTTAATTTTAATGCTGATTAGTAGCTCTTCTGGACTTTTTTGTGTGAAACAGAAAAAAAAGTGAAATTGTGGTATATATGGATTTGAGGACTAAAAAAAAGTCAATGTTAGAAAAAAATAAAACTTACAATGAAGCTTAGTTATAAATTTATATGTATGTTGTAAGAGAAAGTTGTTTCTTTGAATTTCCTTTTCTTCCTGCACTTTTGGATATGTTTCTTTTTCATTTTTTATAACTCCAGTCAGGCAGGCAGTTTCAGAAATATCTAAGGCTGGAAGTAGAGTTGGCTTGCATTTGTCCCCTATCACTCATCCGTTTACCTGTTAATTAATTAAACTTAACTTCATCAACCAAGATTGCATTTATACATCAGGTTTAATCTCGTTTGTTCTTAGTAGAAGACATCCACATGGACAATTGTGGCTTGAATGTAAGGAAAAGTGATGATCAACAATGAATTGATAATTACAATTCAAGCTTCAGCCCATTTTATTGCTTGCTTGTTTTAATATTTTGTGCAAATCCAGGTAATTTGGCTATAAATACAAGGTGTTTTGACTTACAGAAGTTTGTTTAGTGAAAATGTGTTAAAATGGGACTGAAAAAGTGACTGATGACCGTTTTTCACAATTACGACCGTTGCAGCATCCCCATAGTTACATAAACATAATTGAGATGTTTGGCAACTGACTTGTACTTATGACAGTTGCAGTGTCCTGAGGTTACGTGATCCCCTTTTGAGAACTTCTGACAAGCAAAGCCAATGGGTAAGCTTCACAACCGCGTTACTAATTTAACAACTGCAGTGATTCACTTAACAACTGTGACAAGAAAAGAAATAAAGTGTGATGACCTGGGGCATGGCACAAAGGTAACACAGTTAGTAAGAGTCCCTTTATTATCTCCAACTTTGTCCCCAATGTCCAGGTTACCTTCAGCTGGAGAAAAACTCTCCCAGGAACAGCCTTTGACTATAGAAACATTCAGTCCAAAACAAGGTACACACAAACTGTAACTTAAAATCCAAACAAACCAAACTGAAGTAATTAGCTTGGCAGGGCAGGAGCAGGAATTTCAGACTTGAAAACATGGCAAAACTCACATGGTTGGGAAGACACCAGGAACACAGATAAGCCACGATGATACAAGATAAAGTCAAGTTTGCTCCCAACAGCCTGCTGCACGCAACTTCCTTTTTTTTATACACTGTATTCCCAGCTGCAGCTAATGAAGGGAATCAGGGCCCTTTCCTCCCCCGTAAGCCACGCAACCCACATTGCTGTCTTCTCCGTTCCTCCCTGCGTGCCCTAGGATGAAGAGGGGGTTCTTCTTCTGAATTCCCTCTCCCTTGTTGTACCTCTTCCCTGCTCAGCCCAGCCGGACTTTGCTTTTCCCCAGTTTCTTCCACAGCCAAGGGAGCCACACTCCCACTCCCTGTCAGCTGTTCGGCTTCCTCCTCCGAGTCAGATTCCAACAGGGGCATGACATAAAGTAGGGAAAATAAATTCACTTAACAACTATCTCACTTAGCAACAGAACCTTTGGGTTCAATTCTGATGGTAGGTCGAGGACTACTTGCATTTATATTTTATTCCCCCGTGTTATTCAGACCTGGCCAATGAGGAAAAGATTTGTCTGCTTTATCATCCGCTGAATCTGTTTTTTAAAATAACAAATCTCTAGTTTGCCATGCGGCAATGGGCAGCCCTTGCCATTTCAATTCATTTGTCCCATCCTCTTGTTGTAATATTCATGGGGCTTTTTTTGCACGATTGTGATGAATAATTTTCCCTCAAGCAGCCTCTTGCTTGAAAATTTTGAGGCAGGTTCATTCAAAGTTAGCTGGAGGCTTCTTGGCGGCTGGCCAGAATGCAGAAAGCTGGTTCCCCCTTTCTTTCTTTTCTTTCCTGTTTCTTCAAGGCTTCCTGGATTTGGCTGATGGAAAGGGTCTCCTTGAAATGGATGCATTCGCTCCATGGGTGTTCTATCAATTCAGGATAGGTGACTGCAGATTCGTGCCCTGGATTAGGGCTATATGGAGCAGCAGTGAGCTAATCTTTATCTTGATAAAAAGCAAATCAAAATAAGAATTCCACAGATGGGAATCTAATGGAGGGGGAATGTTGTATTTTAGCCAGAAGGTGATGAGGCAGAACCATATGATTCTCACGTTTGTGAAAAGAAACTGCTTTCGATCGTATTCCACAGCTTTTGGTCTGGATTTTTCAAACGTTTATTTATTTGATTGCATCTTGCCTTTCTTAGGAGGGGTGCGGTGGCCTAGAAGTGGAGTTCTCACCTCACAACCAGGAGGCTGTGAGTTCAATCCTAGGTAGAGGCAGATATTTCTCTCCCTGCTGAACAACACTCCACATTGGTGACAGGAAGGGCATCCGGCCAGTAAACACTCTGCTTAGCTCTATTCAGTTGCCCAGTGCCCAGACTCCACCCTTCAAAGGATTATGGGGTCATTAAAAGATGATGATCTTGCCTTTCTTATTTTTACAGGCAACTCAAGGTGGCAAATATCCAACATACTATCTTTTTCTTATTTTCCCCATAACCACAACCCTGTGAGAGAGTTCAGTTGAGAGAGAGAGATTGGCCCAAGGTCCCCCAGCTGGCTTTCACACCTAAGCAGGGGTGGGATTCTACCAGTTCGCACCTATTCTCTAGAACCGGTTGTTAGCATTCTAAGCAGTTCAGAGAACCGGTTGTTAGAAGAAATTACTGGCCTAATCCTGTAAGGAAGGCAGGAAGGAAACATTCTGGTGTTGCTTACAGAAACTGCCTCTCCGTTAACCCTTATTACATTCTTGGCAGGACTAGACTTCCTGTCTTAGGAACTTCTCTGGAGTTTTCCCCTCCTTTGTTGGTACTTTGCTTGTGTGGAGTGACCATTCAAAGTTACAATGGCACTGAAAAAAGTGACTTATGACCATTTTTCACACTTACGACTGTTGCAGCATCCCCACAGTCATGAGAGGCCAGGCAAGGAGATGTGTGCCTCAATGTGAGTGATAGAGTTGGCCACTCCCAGCCAATAACATGACCACCAAGCCATGCCCACCAACTAAGCCACACCCACAGAACCGGTTGTTAAAAAAATTGAATCCTACCCCTGCACTTAAGGTGGGGCTAGAACTCACATTCTTCTGATGATTGAATCAAAGTCACCCAATTGGCTTTCATGTCTAAGGAGAGACTAGAACTCACAATCTCCTGTGAGTTCCAGTCTCCTGGTGATTGGCCCAAAGTCACCCATGCCTAAGGAAAGACTGGAATTCACAGTCTCCTAGTGATTGGAGCAAAGTCACCCAGGGACTAGAACTTCCAATCTCCTGATACCTTAACCACTACCAAACGGGCTCTCAGTTTCTCCTCCCATAATCCACAGTGTTCCTCTTTTTAGACTGGTGCCTTAACTACTAGATCAAATATTCCTGGTCAGCTGAGAGCAGTGACAATTCCTGGTGGTCTCCTCTCCAAGCACTAATCAAGACTTATTTCATTTGCACTGTCTCCTTTGTGAGCTTGTAGTGAATTTATTTATTTATTTATTTATTTATTTATTTATAATTGGACTTGTATGCCGCCCCCTCTCCAACAGGACTCGGGGTGGCTCACAACTAAAATACAACAATAAATATATTTAAAAAGAATTAAACTTAAACAAGCCCAATAGGTAAACTAATTTAAAACTAATTTAAAATTTAAAACAATTTTAAACCCCCCCCCCAAGAGGTCAGTCCAGCCCGGCCTGCTCAAACAGCCAGGTTTTCAAATCGCGGCAGAAAGAGCGGAGATCAGGAGCCAAACGGAGCTCCAGAGGTAGTTGGTTCCACAAGGCGGGAGCTGCAACAGAGTAGGCCTTTCCCCGGGGCACCGCCAGCCCACACTGTCTCGCGGACGGTACCCTGAGGAGTCCTCGTCTGTGCACACACACAGGGCGATCGGTGTTTGATATCGGCAGGAGACGGTCCCGCAAATATTCAAGTTTTACATTTAAGAATGAAAAAGAAAGCTGTTCTGATAAGTAACAGATGCATCCATCTCTGTCATGTTTTCAAATAATATTTTTGAATGCCTCCTTTTACAGAAATTCCAGAGTGGTTGTGAGAGACACTGGTGACCCTTGCTGGATTCATCATCCCCGTCTACTGAATTGTGTTCTTTAGGGTACAGAACAGAGGAGGGATCACCTGTTGCCCTATTTTCCATCTGCTATTGTTGTTTACATTAAAAGGGTTAAAGCTTGAACAATCAAAGGGGCACTTTCTTTGGTTAATGCTAATTATCCACATTATGGCTCTGGAAAATTCTGTCCCTTTTGATATAGAATTAACACAAATTACTGCTTGTTGCCCCTGTTTTATTCTTTCTCTTTTTTTTGTCTGCATTTGTTCCTGTTTTTTTCCCCTTGACTCTTTTGATGTTAGCTGCTTGTTTAATAAATAAACATTAAACTATCTTTTTACTGGCAGAACTAAGTGGCGGGTGGGTCTGGTTTAATCTGGATATCAGAGTTGATTTGGAAAGCTTCTGGCCACAAATTAAACTGGAACGTAATCACAGTAATTTTCCAATAGCCCTTTCATTTATGGAGTGACTGCTTGGCAACCATTCCAATGTTCTTTTAGCACCACCACAAGTTATTACCAAATAAACGCCATTTTATTAGCAATTGTTGGTGATTTATTAGTAGTTTTAATTTTTTTTTTGCATCTTTAAAAAATTGCATAGAAAAACTAACCATGAAAAGCATGCAGACTTTGCTACTCGGTTCTCTACTTTAAGAGTCCAATATTCTCTGCTTGTACAAATTAAATCAATATTGAAAACAGCCCAAATATCTACCGGGGCATTCTTTATTTTTATCCTATCTTCATTATTTTTATAAATAACTCAAAGCAGAGAACAGACCTAAGACTCCTTCCTTCCCCATTTTCCTCACAACAGCAACCCCATGAGGTGGGTGGGGATGAGAGAAAATGACAAGCCCAAAGTCTCCCAGTCATCTATAATAATAATAATAAAATAATAATAATAATAATTATTATTATTATTATTATTTTATTAGACTTGTATGCCACCCGCTCTCCCTAAGGACTTAAATTGAGCCTAGAACTCCCAGTCTCCTGGGGATTGGCTAAAATCACCCAGCCATCTTTCATGCCTAATGCTGTAACGGCAAAGAAGGAACTTTTTTTTTACCATTTATGGTGGACTTGTGTCAAAGCCAGCAGCCTGGGCTGCTGAGGGTTCGCAGGGGTTCGGGAGAGCCCCTAGCTAAGATTCTGAACAGTTCAGAGAACCCCCCCAAATCCCACTCCTGGCTGGCCCCGCCCCTCCCAGGAGTCCCCACACAGACTGTTTTGGGTGCAGTAAGTGCAGGGCGCGCGCAGAGGCTCGGGTAGGACAAAAAATGGGCATCCTGGAAGTTCAGGAAGGCTGGAAACAGGCCCGTTTCTGGCTTCCAGAGAGCCTCCGGGGCCCAGGGAGGCCGTTTTCGCCCTCATGGAGGCTCAAGGAAAGCCTCCAGAGCAGTGGTGGGATTCAAATTTTTTTACTACCAGTTCTGTGGGTGTGGCTTGGTGGGCATGGCAGGGGAAGGATATTGTAAAATGGAGATTTTACGTTGCCAGCCCACTAACCTGCTTTCCAGCTCCGTTCTCCTGTGCAGGGCAACAAAAGAAGACTCAGCCAATCAGCTGGGACTCAGGAGGCAGAGAATAGAGGGGCAGGGCCAGTCACAGATGGTTTGTGTCGGTTCTCCGAACTACTCAAACTTTCAGCTGCTGGTTCTCCAGAACTGGTCAGAACCTCCTGAATACCACCTCTGCTTCAGAGCCCAGGGAGGGCAAAACGCCCCTCCATGATGCAGGAAGGCTGACTTGGCCACGCCCACCATGGCCACACCTGCCCAGCAACCAGCCAGAGAACCTGTTGCTAAAATTTTTGAAGCCCACCCCTGGTCAAAGCGGTTATGTATGTAGGTTTGAAGTCATTGGTTTAGTTTGAACTGCTCTTGTAAAATGTTGGAAATGATTGGTTTAAAAAGTGTGGGAAAACCCTGCACTCTGATTGGCTGGCAACTGCTGCTGCTGGCTATAAGTAGCAGCAGGCCCAGCCAAATTGGTCCGTTCTGAGCTGTAGTCACTAATAAACTAAGAGCTTGAAGCACTCCGCGTCTGTCTCTTGATGCAAACTTAACACTGGCGACGAGGATGGGATTCCCCTGAAGAAGACGGCAATGCGGAACAGAAGGAGAGCGAGATGGCTGCACTGAACACCCCCCTAGCCCTGTTCGATCCGACGGCAGAAGACTGGGAGTCGTATGCAGATCGTTTCCAAATGTCTGGAGGGAAACGATCTTGCCGACATTTCCGAGAAGCAGAAGAGGGCGGTCTTTCTCACGCACTGTGGTCCGGCAGTTTTCAAGATGGCGAAGGCATTGGAGCTGCAGATGTGAAGGTAATGGACTGGCCTGACTTAGAAAAACTGTTAAGGCCCATTATGCGCCCAAGAATCGTGCCTGATTAAGACACTGAGTTTTACCGTCGTGATCAAGGGGAAGCGAAAACGTAAACGACTTCGTGGCAAGTTAAGAGACATTTGGGGTGCATGCAAATTTAACAATTTTAGAAGAGGCCATGCGCGATCGATTTGTTCTGGGCCTTAAAGACAAGGTGCTACAGAGCAAATTATTACTGAAACCTAAGATCACGCTGAAGGAAGCAGAGAAGAGGCCTCTTCAGCAGAAGCTACCAAGTCCTCAGCAGCAACCATGAAGAAAATCAACAAGGCCACAAAAATCCGCATCCTGATGTGGAAAAGTCCACAACAACTCATTGTGTGCAAATAGATTCTGAGTCAGACTGTAGTGAGGTGGAGGAAAGGAATTTACAGACTCAGAATGGAGGGAAAAGAAAGACTGTGGAAGAAAGAGGCCGATTACTACTGCAGAGGTTGTGGGGAAGCCCCCCCGCACTGAATGCAAGTTTTTAGACACCATTTGCCTCCGTTGTGATAAAAGAGGACACCTAGCAAGTCTGCAAATCATCCAGAACTCCACCCAACAGAAGAATTTTGCTACAAGCAAAGACAAAGAATTCAGGCCCACAATCTCACTGAGAAAATGGGGCGCAGCACAGAAGCAAATGGGAAGAATGAAACTCATCAAACAGTAACTATTGGTCATTCATCACCTTTAAGAAGCAGAAAATGCATGTCAAGGTACTTATTGAAGGAAGGCCTTGCCAAATGGAAGTGGACTCAGGCTCATACCTATCTATGGTGTCATGGGACACTATTCACAGACTTCTTCCCAACATCCAGAAGAAGCACTTCAAGAAGCAAGCATTGACTCTTAAAGACTACCCAGGGAACAAGATTCCAGTAGTTGGAACAAGAGAATGTCACCGTGAATTCAAGGGGACGCCCACCGAACGCATACCGTGACCATGACCATGGTGGCAAGGACCGCCAGCGTCTGCTGGGCCTTATTGAGTGGTTCAACCCATTGGGCATCAAGGTGACTGGCATCAATCACGTGAGCAACACGGTGAGTGGGAAAGAAGTGCCTTGAAGTTGAGTTTCCAGAGGTCTTCAGCTTATTGGATTAGGCAAGTACTTGGGGACCCCCATCACATTTAACCTAGATCCCAAGGTACAACCAATCCGTTTAAAACCCAGAAGGGTCCCATTTGCCTTAAAGGAAAAAATTGATGCAGGCCAATTAGATAACTAATAGCCCAAGGGGTTTCCGGAGCCCCACTGACACTCCAGGTGGGAGACACCCATAGTCACACCAGTCCAAGGCTGATGGATCTGTGAGAATCTGCGAGACTACAAGGGGACATTGAACCATGCCTACAACAGAGTGCATATTCAGTTCCAGTAGTGCATCATTTATTACACTCTCTTGGAGGGGCACAGTTTTTGCCAATTGGCCTGCACAGGCATATCAACAATTAACAGTTGATGATGCCACTGCTGAAGCCCAAACCATTGTAACCCATAGAGGTGCCTTCAAATGCAAAAGATTGCAATTTGGGTAGTGTGGCACCAGGCATCTTCCAAAGCCTTATGGAAAGATGTTACAGGGTTGCCAGGGTGGTGCCCTATTTTGATGATGTTTAAATTTCTGCTGAAAATGACACTCAATTACACAGAGACTCAGGGAGTCTTAACTAGATTCAAAAAAGCAGGGTTAAAAGTCAAAGAAGAAAAATGCACACTTAGAACAGATAAAGTGGAATTCTTGGGTTACATGATTGATAAACATGGCATCCACCCCACAGAGGCAAAGGTTCAGGCAATCAAAGAAGCCCCCAGGCCAAAATGCAAAACAGATTTGCAAGCATTCTTGGGACTCATTAACTTCTATCATATGTTTCTACCTCAGAAGGCAACCATTGCAGAACAAAAAAATCTGCTTGGGTCTGGGGGAGGAAGGAGCAAGCTGCATTTAACAATATCAAGAGACTAATCACGTCTGATGCTGTGCTGATACAGTTTTCTGAGAATTTTCCAGTTGTTCTGACTTGTGATGCCTCCCCTGTTGGAGCGGGGGGGAGGGGTTTGAGCCACATGCTTCCCAGCGGAAGGGAAGCCCCTATTGCATTTTACTCTCGCACCTTGACTAAAGCAGAGAGGAACTACAGCCAACTGGACAAGGAAGCCTTGGCGATTGTAGCAGCTGTCAAAAAATTCCATGAGTATTTATATGGGAGAACATTTACTGTTGCCACAGATCACAAACCTCTTTTAGGCATTGTGGCAGGGGACAAACCAACGCCCACGATCCTGTCACCAAGAATGCTGAGATGGACTGAATTTCTTGCTGCTTATTCATACAAACTCATCCACAGACCTGGTAAAGACATTGGGCATGCAGATGCTTTGAGTCGCTGCCCTTTCCTTCACACTTGAGGACCCTGTTCCTGAGACTCACACCTTTTTCTAGAAACTGTTGCCAAACTTCCAGTACATGCTGCTCAAATTGCCAGAGAGACTGCCAAAGACACTTTATTGGCTCCTGTCATAGGCTGGATTAAGAAAGGTTGGCCACTTCAAGATCTACTTCAACTCGCCTAACCTTTTAAATCCAGGCAAACTGAATTATCTGTATTAAGAGGATGTATTTTGTGGGGTAACAGGGTGGTTATTCCTGCAAAACTACAAAGAGGTTTTGGAAATGTTACATGAGGGTCATCGGGAATTGTCAGAATGAAGGGATTGGCCAGGAGTTTGTGTATGGTGGCCAGGTATTGACAAAATGGTTGAAAACTGGGTTGCATCTTGTCCCAACTGTCAGGTAGTCAGGCCTGCCCCACCTCTCGCCCCCACACAGGAATGGGAATGTCCTAGGGGCCCATGGTCCAGGATTCACATTGATTTTGCTGGCCCTACCAGAGGGCACACTTTCCTTATTATAGTTGATGCATATTCCAAATGGCTAGGTTATTCCCTATGGCATCCACCACAACTGAAGCTGTCATCAAACAGCTTAAAAAGCTTTTGTAACTCACGGGTTACCTGATGTGCTTGTTTCTGACAATGGCCCTCTCAATTTACATCCAACCTTTTTGATCATATCTAGCACAACAGGGTATCAGATGCCCTGCAGCCCCTGGGCATCCTTCGCTAACGGCCGTCTGAAACATGGCGATTTCAAGGAAAACTTCAGCAATTGGGTCCAGGGGATATCACTGGAGAGAGTTGAAAACTTCTCAGTGTTCAGCATATCACTCCCAACCCCTCAACTAATTTAACCCCAGCTGAATTGTTGATGGGTAGGAAACTCAGGTCTCCCTTGACCGCCTCTCATCCTTCATCCCACTTACCACCCAACGCACCACTAGATTCCACTAGTAAAATTCGCACTTTCACTGTGGGTGATTCTGTTTATGCTAAGAACCTCATGGGTGAACCATTATGGATTCCTACTGAGATAACCCAAATCACAGGCCCCAGGTCTTACAGGGTACAAACGAGGATGGTGTCCTCTGGAGCAGGCACATTGATCAGTTAAGATCCAGATTGCCTCAGGAGCATCGCTGCTTCTCTGGTCCCATACCTACTGCCTCTTCTAGGGGGAAGGGGAGGATTATGAGAGTAATCAGCAAGCAAGAATCAACCCCATGTGTAACGAGCTAACACAACAGGAACCATCCCAAAACCTGTCACAATACCAACAACCATTTTCACAAATGGAAGATTGCACATCACTACCTGATTTAGGTGCTGACATTGGGTTGGAGATGGATTGGGAGGAGAGACCAGGTTGTAGTAACCAAACAGGTTCTACCATTACTACAAGTCCAAGTAAGGAAATGTCAGCAGACACATTTCCTCTCTCACAAGGTGAGAACCTTAAAACATCTGAACCACGTAGGTCTCAACGTACACGTAAGAGCCCCACCTATTTAAAAGAATACATTAGATAGGCTGGGTTTGAGTATGGACTGAACCTAGTGGGAGGGGTGTTATGTATGCAGGTTTGAAGTCATTGGTTTAGTTTGAACTGTTCTTGTAAAATGTTGGAAATGATTGGTTTAAAAAGTGCGGGAAAACCCTGCACTCTGATTGGCTGGCAACTGCGGCTGCTGGCTATAAGTAGCAGCCGCAGCCCAGCCAAATTGGGTCCGTTCTGAGCTGTAGTCACTAATAAACTAAGAGCTTGAAGCACTCCGCGTCTGTCTCTTCATGCAAACTTAACAAAAGCAAACAAATATTGGAGTAAGATTCACATCTTAATACAGAAGATTCTTAAAGTGAATATAAAGATAAAACCAGAGAGTTTTCTTTTGGCCCTAATGGACAAAGAAATTGGAGGGGGGGGAAGGGAAATGGAACTTTGATATTATATAGGCTGACAACAGCAAGAACACCCTGTGCACAAAAATGGAAGGATACTTCAATTCAGTGGTGGGATTCAAATTTTTTACTACCGGTTCTGTGGGCGTGGCTTGGTGGGCGTGGCAGGGGAAGGATACTGTAAAATCTCCAGTCAGAGGTGGTATTTGCTGGTTCTCCTCTCAAAATTCCTGCTACCGGTTCTCCAGAACTTGTCAGAACCTGCTGAATACCCACCTCTGCTTCGACTCCTACAGTGGAGGAAAGGCTACAAAAGTTGAGGGACTTAGCAGAGATGGCTAAACTGACTGCTTTGATTAAAGAAAAGAATACAGCTAATTTTGTTTTGAAGTATTTATAGAAGAACTACTAGATTCTGCAACAGCTTTGTTCCTTATGCCATCTGTCTTGTAAATTCACAGCTTTCATTTCCTCTGCTATGTATATGTACACATTTGAACTAGACTGTGATGTTTCTCTGTGTCATACAAGTATGCGTATGTGGGTATATCTGCATAATGGTTATCCTTTGAGAGCTGAATGAAATGAAATTTCATTTTAATGCATGCTGATTGTGTACATTTAAAGGGACAATAAAGCTATTCTATTCCTATTCCTATTCTTTCTATTTCTATTCTTTCTATTTCTAGTCTTGTTTGTACTTGGAAATCGCTTCTGGACTTTGTGCCTGAGGTGGAAAAAACCCGAAACATTGATTTTGCTGATTAGATTAGGCTTGTTATTATAGAAACGCCTAGTATATATTATTACGTGAAAGTAAAAACTCATATTTTATTGCCTTTACTGCTCCAAAAAGAGTCAGAAGTCAATGCTTTTCATTTTCTTTCCCCTTTTCCCTCTTTCCCTTCTCCTTCCCTATTTTCTATGATTCTCATTTTTTCTTTGTATTTTATATTTCGATAAAACTAATAATAATTTGAGAGATCAGAAATGGTTTTTGAAAAAAACGTTTAGTCAAATTTGCAAATATATTTAGAAGTGGTCTACTACGGTGGGAAAGGATACATTCGTTGGCCATGCCCTGGTCTTATCTATCATCCAGAAATGGCTGGATGGGAAACACATCACCCAATTGACTCTACAAGATGATCCAGGAAATGTTACGTTGCCAGCCCACAGATGCAGCTGCATATCTTGGTTAAATCTGATCCAGAGCAAGGGAAATGCAGAGGCTGGCTGACATTTTGTTTAAAATGTGTTCAGATTTATGGGGATCCCCTGATAAACATTTTATCTCCCATCAGTTACTGGGCTTCTGGAGAGCTTAACTGGAGGGAAAGCTTTCGATATGGTATTTTTCCAAGCTGGTGACGATGGGAATCTTGAAGGGTTTAACAAACTTTAACTCTTATAATTTCCATGTACATTTTCAAGGCTGCTCAACTGAGGAGGAAGGGAGCAGCCCAGATAAGAGCCTGATTTTTAAATTTCCCTTTTTCTGTATTTTAAGCGAAACTAGGAGAGGAGTTGGTTTTAAAATGGGCTTGCTATTTTCTGGGTTTTAGCCTGCCTTGTCAATATTTAAGTGGTGTATTTTTCTCTAATGGGTACCCTTAGCTTCATGCATAATGGCATTGATATAAGTCACTCATTAAAACTGACAATTTTAAGGGTTTTTTATTATTGATTTTTATCTGGCCTTTATTATTGTTTATAATTAACTCAAGGTGGCAAACATACTAATACTCCTTCCTCTTCCTCTTTTCCCAATAGCAATACCCTTGTGAGGTGGATTCAGTGATAGGATTCAATTTTTTTTTACTACCGGTTCTGTGGGCGTGGCTTGGTGGCCGTGGTGTGGCTTGGTGGCTGGGACTTGATGGGCATGGCAGGGGAATGATACTGTAAAATCTCCATTCCCTCCCCACTCCTGGGGGAATGATACTGCAAAATTTCCATTCCCTCTCCACCCCACTAACCTGCTATCCAGCTCCATTCTCTTGTGCAGGGCAACAAAAGAAGACCCAGCCAATCAGCTGGGAGTCCGGAGACAGAGAATAGATGCGGGCGGGACCAGTCAGAGGTGGTATTTGCCAGTTCTCCAAACTACTCAAAATATCCGCTACCAGTTTCCCCAACTGGTCAGAACCTGCTGAATACCACCTTTGCTTCAAAGTATATGTATCATTCATCTATCTCTCCAGAAAAAAAAATCTTACATTAAAATGAGAAATATTATATAAAGTGAGAAATATCCACCTCTGGGCAGATTGGGCTGAAAGACAATGACTGGCTCAAAGTCACCCAGCTGGCTTTCATGTCTAAGGCAGGACTAGAACTCACGCTCTCCTGGTGATTGGCCCAAAGTCACCCAGTTGTAAATTTGAGTGCTTGAAAACCGGGATGTATTTACGATGGTTGCAACACCCCAGGGTCATTTGTGACCTTTCCAGCCATCTTCTGGCACGCAAAATCATTGGGGAAGCCAGCTTCACTTAATGACCACCTGACTCAGTTAACAACTGCAGTGATTCACTTAAGAACCATGGCAAAAAGGTAGTAAAATTGGGTATGACCTGCTTAATCAACTACCTTGCTTTGAAACATAAATTCTGTTCCCAAGCTGTGGTCTCAAGTGGAAGAACTACCCATACAGGTAATCCTCGACTTATGAACCACAATTGAGTCCAAAATTTCAGCTGCTAAGTGAAACATTTCTTAAGTGAGTTTTGCCCCATTTTACGACTTTTCTTGCCATAGTTGTTAAGTGAATCACTGCAGGTTTGAAGTTAGCAACATGGTTGTTAAGTGAATCTGGCTTCCCCATTGACTTTGTCTGTCAGAAGGTCACAAAGGGGATCACATGCCCCCGGGATGCTACAACTGTCATATATATGAGTCACTTACCAAGCATCTGAATTTTGATCACGTGACCCTGGGGATACTGCAATGGTCATAAGTGTGACAAATGGTCATAAGTTGCTTTTTTCAGTGCTGTTTTAACTTTGAACGGTCACTAAATGAACTGTTATAAGTCCAGGACTACCTGTATTTATGTATTTTATGTAAATATCTATATGGCTGTCCAACTCAGACCATGTGACTCTGAACAGACTCAGAAAGCTCAAACTGCCCAAGGAGCTGCTGATCCAATTCTACAGAGGAATTATTGAGCCTGTCATCTGCACCTCTATAACTGTCTGGTTTGGTTTTGCAACCCAACAGGACAGACACAGACTCCAGAGAGTAATTAGGACTGCAGAAAAACAATTACTACCAACCTGCCTTCCATCAAGGACCTGTATACTGCACGAGTCAAAAAGAGGGCTGTGAAAATATTTACAGAACCCTCACATCCTGGACATAAACTGTTTCAACTCCTTCCTTCAAAACGATGCTATAGGGCACTGCACACCAGAACAACTAGACACAAGGACAGTTTTTTCCCAAATGCCATCACTCTGCTAAATAATTCCCTCAACACTGTCCAACGATTTACAAAGTCTGCACTACTATTACTATTAATCTTCTCATCACTCCTTATCGCCCATCCCCTCCCACTTGTGACTGTATGACTGTAACTTTGTCGCTTGTATCCTTACGATTTATACTGACTGTTTCCTAGTATGATTTCATTGCTTATTGTACCCTATGACTATCATTAAGTGTTGTACCTGATGATTCTTGACTCTTGATGAATGCATCTTTTCTTTTATGTACACTGAGAGTATTTGCACCAAGACAAATTCCTTGTGTGTCCAATCACACTTGGCCAATAAAAAAATTCTATTCTAACGGTGTACAAAAAGACAAATAAATTTAAAAAAATCAACCGATTTTTTTAAAAAACCCTGGCGATTGCAATTGAAATGTAAAAATTCATGCTAGTTGCTCCACTAATCCTGCCTCAGGGCTCAGGAAAAACCATCTCTTAAATCTTCCAGTGAAGAGATAGATTTAGGAAGATTTATATCAAAACAGTGAAGTATAAATCAAATAGGAATTTAATAACCGTGGATTGACAAAAACAAGAGTTCGTTTCATAACTCTTTTGTCTAATTGTTTTGACTTGGCAATGTTGGCCAGGCTTAATAAAAAAAAATCCACCCACACCTTCACTTATATATTTCCGTGTCATATAAAATCTCCAAAGAGCAAAGGAAAGTAGTCAGCAAAGTATGCATGTGTGCGTAATTATTAACTTTCATTCCAGCGAAGCATAAAAAGAATTCGAGAGGCTGCAGCAAAAATTCAGCTAATGTTCAAGCCCTCTCGAATTTTGAGTGGGCGGTGTAGATTCCTAGAAAAAGTAAACATAGGTTTGTCCACACCAAGGTGTCCCAACCTGGGCAACTTGGAGATGCTTGGACTTCATCTTGAAGTTGAAGTCCACACACCTTCAAGTTGTCACAGTTGAGAAACACTGCTCTACACAACTTTAGTCATTTTCCAGCTGAAACAAACACAGCTCTCTGGAACCACACAGTGGCTGGGAAATATAATACAAAAGCTAAGTGGCTGCACTTTGAGATTTTCTTTTTCTTGTTTAACATACTCCTCATCCTCACAGTGTTATAGTATAGTTTACAAAGTCCTTCAGAGGGGGCTGCCTTTGAAAACCACATGGAACCGAGAGCAGATATAGAATTCAGAGAAGGTCTTTCAAATGAGTGTTGATGGTAGGAACCTTACTTCTGTTCCGTGTTTATCCAATGTAAGTTGGATGAAATCACCACTCAGTAGCGGAATTCACCTTGGATCAGTTTCCTTCTCTCTCTTAGCTGTGGGCAACCATGCAACTCCGTGAGCTGCTTAATTGAAACCTGAAAAGGGAAGGAGGAAACACTAGCTCATCATACTCACTGAGCCATTTTATCACAGGCTCCCTTACTGTTGTAACTCAAGGACTACCTGTACTAACAACCGCATAGATAGATTTTCTCTAAGATGATCACTACTTTGTAATGCCTTGGTAAAGCCATGCTTGGAATACTGCATCCAGTTTTGGTCACCACCATATAAAAAAGATGTTGAGACTCTAGAAAGAGTGCAGAGAAGAGCAACGAAGGTGATTAGGGGACTGGAAGCTAAAACATATGGAGAACGGTTGCGGGAATTGGGTACGTTTTGTCTAAAGAAGAGAAGGACTAGGGTGACATGATAGAAGTCTTATAATATTTGAGGGGCTGCCACAAAGAAGAGGAGGTTAACCTATGCTCCAAAGCACCAGAAAGCAAGATAAGAAGCAATGGATGGAAATTAATCAAGGAGAGAATTAACCTAGAAATAAGGAGAAATTAGAACAATTAGTTAGAACAATTAATCAGTGGAACAGCTTGTCTCTAAAAGTTGTGCATGCTCCAACACTGGAGGTTTTAAAAAAGAGATTGAACAACCATTTGTCTGAAATGGTATAGGGTTTTCCTGCCTGAGCAGGGGGTTGGACTAGATGACCTCCAAGGTCCCTTCTAACTCTGTTATTTTGATCTGTCCTTAAGCAGCTCCTTCCAATCTTCCAGTGATGACCCCATCAGCTGCTGCAACTGAGTCCATCCATCTTGTTACTGAATTGTCCCCTTCTTCCTTTTCTTTCCACCTTTCTCAACATCAAAGTTTTCTCCAGAAAGCCTGGTATTTTGGTCGTTATGAGTGCCACGGCCATTTTTTTTACTGTTCTGCATTTTGAGTGCATACATCTGCTCTCCTTGGGAAGGAAGGGTGGGACAGCCACAATTATGAATGCACAAACAATTCCCTTGAGACTTGTGGAAGTAATTGCATTGTTTTTCCCCAGAATATATGCCTTCCTTGAAACTGCCTGAACTTGCAAAGTGTTTTGAGCTGTTCAAACTTTGTGCGCACGGTTGCCAATTCGACACAGAAAATTTAGCCCTATTGTAATCTCACACCAATTTCCTAGGTTCCAGCAGCAGGGAGAGCTAATTCCAAGGAAGGGGGTGTGTTAAGGGGAATTTTCTCTGATTTTGAACAATAGCAACCTTCCTCTTTGGAAGTAGCGTTCAATGCCCTGCCTTTGTTTGCTTCCAGCTTAACCTTGTGGGTAACAGTTAGAGATTTACTCTTTCCACCGCAAATTATATTTTGCAAGTTTCTGCAATTTATAGGATGAAAATGGCATATTGCCAACAGCATACGTCAGAATCAACGCTGCCAAGAGAAAAGATTAACTAGGTAGTGTTGGAAGTTAAAACCCACCAGCTCTCCTAGAAAAATGAAATATTTTAGGATACACTAAAAAGGCAGAATATTTCCCCTAAAAGAGAAGGAGAAAGTCAAAAGGCAGAAACTCCCCCTCCCCCCTTTGTTAAGGCCTGCACAGTCTATTCTACATAACAAAGATCTACCTCCTTAAGGCAGAGCCATATAATTGCCCTTCATTGCATCACCCACCAAGTTTCAACCAAACTTCGCACACAACCTACAAAGCTAGCTATGACCTCTGACAGCAACCAATCAGGCCCCAGGAAGTTCAAAGCCAGAGAGGGTATAAAACCCAGGGACTTTCAGCATCTCTGCCCTTTTCTGCCCAGAAAAACCCATCCTGTTCATCAATAAACCATCTTTCCAAGCAGTCACCATGTTTCCAGTGTCTTTCTTCCCCACTTGGAACTGAACCCAGAAGATATTTCTTCCAACAGGAGGATTAACTAGATAAGCAGGGCTGTATTGACACTTTTTCACAAAAGTTGCAGCTATTGGTCCAACATACTTGGACAGTGACAACCTGGGAAGGTACCTGATGTAGCTTCTTCTTACCTTCTGCAAACAAATTTTGGCAGAAGGCTCAAGGGTATTCCTCAGGTCTTCCACAGACAACATTCCAGTTTTGGGAGAGGTTGACTCATTCATAAGGCCCTGAGATTATATTTTTTAATGACCCAAAGGTCTCGTTATTTATTACTGTAGGAGGTTAGCAACCACCCCTCTCCTAGAAAAATGAAATATCCTAAGAAATATTAAAAAGGCAGAATATTTTCCCTAAAAAGAGAAGCTCAGAAGCAGAAACTCACCTCAGAAGCAGCAGCTCACGCCCCACCTTTGTTAATGGGCGGGCCATTAAGGTAAGTATTCTATATAACAAAGGCCTCTACCCATCTCACCACCTGGCTTGGGAAGATTGCATCAGCCAGCACTCAGGTGAAGCCATGTGGTCCAGACGAAGCCTGCAAAGTTACCTAAGACCCCCGCCCCTGGGAGTCTGACAGCCAATGGGATACAATTCTTGCACAGGAACAGGAAACACTAAGGTGGGACCCAACAGAGGGTTTAAAACAATTGCACTCTCAGCATCTTGCCCCTTTTTTTTCCTTTTCCCCCCTCACCCAACATCTTGAAGCATGTGATCGTCCTTTTCACTTTGGCGCTCCAAGCCATGTGGTCCCGTCCACCATTAAACCATCTTTTCCAAACAGCCTCCATGTTTCCAGTGTCTTTTTCCCCCACTTGGAACTGAACCCAGAAGGAAAATTCTTCCAACATTATCTTCAAAACAGTTTGGTGGGCTGTGTTTTCTGAAAACACTGTGGGTCAAGAAACAGGACACGAAACTTTTCTCTAGGGGCAAAATTATATTTATGGAGGGCTGAAGCCTTCTCTTTTTCATTCATGTTTTACGGTTAGACATCAGGAACGTTAGAATAGAATAACAGAGTTGGAAGAGACCTTTGAGGTCTTTTAGTCCAACCTCCCCTCTCACCGCTCAAGCAGGAAAACCCCATTCCATTTCAGACAAAATGATTGTCCAGTCCTTTCTTAAAACCCTCCAGGGTTTGAGCATCCACAACTTCTGGAGGCAAGTTGTTCCAAAACTAAAACTGCGGGTCATCCAATTTGCAATCTGAAACAGTCCTTTCCAAGAGAAGCCGTGTTTCATAGATTATTTGGGAGGCCCCATTACAGGTAGCCTTTGGCTTAACAACCACAATTGGGATCAGTCTAAAATTAATGGATAAGAAATTTCACGTTACTGCAAAATAACCATGTAAGGGGAGGAGGGCACCACTGGCACAAACCTCATCTCGTTTATTCCCTTTCATGGCGCTTTTTGAGATCGGGCCTATTTCTGTCTCAGAACAACGCAGAGCGTTTTACTGCATGCCAATTCTTAAAATACATCTGGAAAAGTTCCCTAAAACAGTCCAGGCTGGCAAAAAAAAAACCACCTTTATTTCTAAAGGATAAGAGAACAGGCATTTTATATGCAGCCTGTGGAATGCAGAAATACTACTGTAGTGCTGAGTGGGGAATTGGATTACTCCTACCCATACATGAATGAAAAAAGGCACCCTTTCCAAAAATAGTACCTCCATCAGGGTTTTTTTTTTTTTACAACTGGGGTGGGGAAAAAAACAGTCAGGTAAGTTATTAACACCAAGATTTTATTTATTTGTATTTTATGTTTCTAAACCTCCCTCCCTCAATATCAGAGCAAAAATCAAACAGTAAACAATGCTATTTACTGCTTGATACTATCTCCAAATCAAGAAACCACAAACAAGCTGTCAACTCATAAAACATCCCTAATTGGGAAGAGCATTTGAAAACGAATGTACATTCCAACTCTTATCTTTAAAAGATTGTAACTAAAATACCCGCAAATATATTTAATTTGCCTGCGAATATATTTAATTGGAGAACGTGAATGATGACACCCAGCCTGTGAACATGCTCAGTGGGAGAATCTGGTTTATGAGACACCCAGGAAGGAGGGGGAAAACATGGTCACAGGGGACTGTAAATTACATATGCCAGAGTTGGCTTCATACATGGCAGTGCCAGTATGTCACCTCTAATAAATCCTTTGAAGTTTATTGAAGTTTGGCTCGAGAATCATGATTTAATTAGAGCGATTGCTGGAATCCTGACACTAACAGAAAAAAACAGTCTAATGAAGGAACCATCAAGATACTCCTACAACATTGCCAAAGCAGGCCACTTGTATATAAACAGAGCAAAACTCACTCCCTTCTAGCACTGATCTTGTTACCTAGTTGGGTAATGAAACGTCTTCAAAACAGCTGAGCTCACAGAGCACCAAGGACTAATCTCCCTCCTCCTCTTCCCCTGGCACTTCCAACCACTGCAGCATTCTGAGTCATGAGATCAAACTACGGGCACTTGGCAACTGGCATGCACAGGTAGTCCTCAACTTACGACCACAACTGAGCCCAAAATTTATATTGCTGGTGAGAAATGTGTTACGTGAGTTTTGCCCCATTTTATGACTTTTCTTGCCATGCTTGTTAAGGGAATCACTGCAGTTGTTCAATTAGTAACCCAGTTGTTAAGTGAACCTGGTTTCCCAGTGGTTTTGCTTCTCAGAAGGCTGCAAAGGGGATCACCTGACCCTGGGACACTGCAACCGTCATAAATGCGAGTCGGTTGTCAAGCATCCGAATGTAAATCACATGACCATGGGGGAATGCCGTGATTTGCCGTCGTGTGAAAAATTGTCATTTTTTGTCAATGCTGTTGTAACTTTGAATGGTCACTAAGTGAACTGTTGTAAGTCGAGAAGTTTCTGTATTTATGATAGTTACATCGTCCTGAGGTTACATGATCGTTGTGACCTTCCCAGCAAGCAAACTCAATAGAAGCTCCATGGAAAAAAAGGTAATAAAATTAGGCATAACTCACTGAACCTGCTTGTTCAGCAAATGAAAATTGCTCGTAAATTCAAGGACTACCTGTAATATGGCATTTGCAAGCCAAATAGTTACACATACATGTTCTAACAGCATTCTGTGTTTTGCTGCATGCTCTATGCTGTGGCATGATGTCATGCTAGCCATGTGACCGTGGAAATGTCCTTGGACAACACTGTGGCTAACATGTGTCAACTCATAAAATATTTCTATGGTATTTTTAGAGTTGCCAACAGAAAGGGTGGGGGTGGGTGGGAAAGGCGTTTGAAAGAGCAGTGCAGCAGCTTGGAAATCGAAAGTGCATTCCATAGTTTTTCAAAGATAGTAACTAGGTGACTGAAGTTTCTGCCGAGCAAAATTCTAACTGGAGAACATGATTGATGACTATGGATATGTCTCATTGGAGAACAGGAATTATGATATACCCAGGGGGTGGGGGAAAACCAAGGTCAAGGGTGACAATGAATTATGTGTCTCAGAGTCAGCTACACCCAGGCAGTGCCAGTTAACTCCCAATAAATCTTCTGAAGTTTTGAAAGTTTGGCTCGAGACTCATAATTTAATTGGGGTAACTGCCAGAATCCTAACAATATGGAGAGCACTATCCCCTAGAGCCGCACACGACTGGACAGGGGAAATATTTTTACATGGTCAAAAGTGGAACATGATGGATATTAGCTAGAATCAAAGGAGTGAAAATAAAAGGCCAACAGAGTATTAAGTATTGGTCCTTTTCAATGAACTCAGTGCAGTTATCTCTGGGGTTTACCCAGTGGAGATGAATTGTTTTGACCTGCTGATTAAGTCTATTACCGGCCCGCACAAATGGTTAATTCTTAATAAGCCTTGTTTATTCATTACTGTTTATTCCACAACTTAAAAGCCATCCAAATTTTTCCTATTCAATAAATTATTTCTGCAGCAGAGGCGATACAGGTAGTCCTCTACTTACGACCATAATGGAGCCCAAAATTTATGTTGCTATACGAGACATTTCTTAAGTGAGTTTTGCCCCGTTTTAAGTTTTCTCACCAGTTGTTATGTGAATCATTACAGTGGTTAAGTTAATAAGCCAGTTAAGGGAATCTGGCTTCCCTGTTGGCGTTGCGTGTCAGGGGGGTCGCAAAAGGTGTTCACATGATCTGGGAACACTGCAAATGTTATGAGTCAGTTGCCAACTGTCTGAATTTTAATCACATGACCATGAGGATACTGCAGTAGTCTTAAGTGCGAAAAATGGTGATGTCACTTTTTTCAGTGACATAACAATGAACAGTCACTAAATGAACTGTTGTAAGGATTACCTATATATGGAAGGCTACCTAATTTTTTTAAAATTTCTGTTCGGTCATGTCCAATTCTCAGAGACGGCCTGGGCAAGTTCCATTATCTCTTTCCTAGGGTTGACAGCTGTGCATTATCTCTGTCAAGTATTAGAATCCTAGTTGCAAAGATCCATAGATGATTCTTCAAATCACCCAGTTTATGGACTGTCAGTTATCACACTGCAACAAATACAAGTGAAGAAGCCATGTATGATTGCGGGCTGCATCTTAATTCAGAAATTTTAACTTGCATGTTTACAAAACTTTGAGTACCTCAAAACTGTGTATCTTTTAGTTAAACCTAATCCACCCATCTCTAAGGCTTATGAATGTTTTAATCAATCTTAATATAAAGACTTCACCAAATTACTTCTTTCAGTTTCTTAATCTTAAATTAGGAAACAAATACATTTTTAGGATCAATGCCACTGAAACCAATAATTTATTTTATAGTTAATTACACACAGGACTGTACTTTTAAACTGTGATAAATGACACCTATCAACAATGCTGTAAATAATACACTGCACAACAAATGTTTTCCAATGGTTTATTTTCTAGGAAATCCCATGTTATGACTTTTTTTCCTGTTAAAAATTCCTGCAAAGACAAAACAAAATACAGAATGGTTAATTTTCCAAGAAATTAAGGAATGGGCTCACATAAATTCTTCACTGGAACCTGCCCCATTTGACTTTATCTTAAAATAAAATGTTTGGCTGCAGCTCTATGCTAAGCATGAAAATATACCCAGAAGCACTGGAAAACAAGGGGGAGGGGAGACTTTCAGAGGGAAGGGGGAATTATAGGGGGAAATGTTGAGATTGGCTTCTGATAACAGAACAATACAGCTGAAAAAAAATGTTGGAGGTCTTCTAGTCTAACCCCTTTCACAAGCAGGGAATCCTATACCATTTCAGACAAATGTTGTCCAATCTCTTCTTGAAAACCTACAGTGATGGAACACCCACAACTTCTGGAGGCAAGTTGTCCCACTGATTAATTGTTCTCACTGTCAGGAAACTTCTCCTCAGTTCTGATAAATGGGTGTTTTATAACAATCACTTTTTGTGAGATGCGTGACTATATAAACTTAATAAATAAGCATTTTCACCAAGGCATATATTTCGGGAATCTCTTAATGACATGATGTGCTATCAAGCAAAGCAGAAAAGGAAGATGCATTATCACAGCTTCCAGATTTAAATATCAGACTTACTTGGAAACAATTCCATCATTCTTTGCCAGTCGCAGAATTGAGTCATCCGATTCCCCCTGAAAAACAGTTTTGTAGTTAGGTAAGATGAAGAAATTGAATTCACACTCTGAATTTCAATCTGAAAACGCTTCGGTGAATTTGGGAACTTGTTCAAAGGAAATGTGTTGGCAACTAAAAGGACAGGTTTCTAACATCATTAAGAATGAAGTACTATTACCTACTTATTTGCTAAGGTTAAAAAATGGCCAGGATTGAAAACCTATAGTTAGAAAGAATTTATAATTATAATAGTCTAAAATACAGAGTATTTCTACAGTGAAGATAAGTAAAGCATTTCACAATAAAACATTGACACTGAAATGGATAGTCCAGAAATGCTTTCACCTTGAAATAAGTCCATTCTAATGTTTGTCTGTTTCTTGAACAATTTGAAAGGCAGCTTTGTTTGAGGTTACAACGTTCCATGATGGAACATTTAATACCCCAATGTTATTTTATTTTATTATGTATGTCTGCATGTATGTCCCATCTTTTAGTATTTTTACAAATAACTCAAGGCAGTGAACATATCCAACACATTTTATTGGTCTTTTAATGACCCTGTAATCCATCGTGGTGGAGTCAGGGCAACTGAATGGAGCTGAGTGTTTACTGGCCGGATGCCCTTCCTGTCGCCAATGCAGTGTTCGCAGCTGGTATTTACTCACTGTGCCCAGAGAGAGAAATACCTGCCACTACCTAGGATCAAATTCACAGCCTCCTGATTGTGAGGCAAGAGCGCCACCTCTAGGCCACTGCACCACTAAGTGAACATATCCAACCCATATCCCTCCTATTTTCCCCACAACAACCAAACAAAATTGTGTGGACTGAGAGGGACTG
This sequence comes from Naja naja, assembly GCA_009733165.1. Taxonomy (NCBI): domain Eukaryota; kingdom Metazoa; phylum Chordata; class Lepidosauria; order Squamata; family Elapidae; genus Naja; species Naja naja. Next base: position 12,812,624 of record CM019150.1, on the reverse strand, counting down.
GCTCAGTCTCTCAGTTGGCTTTCATGGTTAGGGCTAGACTTAAACTCATAGTCTCCCAATTTCTAACCTGATGCATTAACCACTAGACCAGTGGTTCCCAAACTTTTTAAGTTCACCGCCCCCTTGGTGCTACAAACTCATCCTCGGTGCCCCCCATCCAGGGGTGAGATTCAAATTTCTGTAGGCGTGGCCTAATTTGAGGGCGTGGCTTGCTGGTCATGTGACTAGGTGGGCGTGGCTAGGTGACTGGCAAACCAAATACAAGTGGTCTTCACTTAATGGCCGGTTGTTTAGCAAGTGTCCTAATTTATGACTGACGTCACTGCTCCAGAGCCGGCACCTCAATGGGTGAACCTGCAGGGCCGGCCGGTGCCTTGAACACCCCTCTGCTGCCTCTTAGTGCCCCTCTGCCAGCCCCCTTGGGGACGCTAAAAGGTGGCAGGGGGTGGTGCATCGAACATGGCCAAGGTGGCACATAACGTGCCACCGCTTCCGCATTGGAGGCGCTGGCTCCGGAGCGTTACTACACTCCATGGGTGAACCTGCAGGGCCGGCATCTCGAACGCCCCCCTGCCACCTCTTAGCGTCAAGGGGGCCAGCAGAGGGGCGCTAAGAGGCGGCAGGGGGGCAGTGCGTCAAACGCGGCTGTGGCGGCACATAATGTGCCACTACTTCTGCATTGGAGGCGCCGGCTCTGGAGCGGTGCTAGTCAATGGGTGAACCTGCAGGGCCGGCGCCTCGAACGCCCCCCTGCCGCCTCTTAGTGCCCCCCCGATGGCCTCCTTGCCTCTTAGCGCCCCCCTCAGGCATCCCACCGCCCTCCAGGGGGCGGTACCGCCCACTTTGGGAACCACTACACTAGACCAAACTAGCTCTAATATTATGCAATATATTAATGTATGGTATTCAAAATTTCCTGCCTGCATTCTTTCTGGAATACCAAAGAAATGCTGACAATTTCCTTTCTAATGTAATAATTGAAAAACGAGGTACTGAAAAACTATTAGACTTACCATCCGACGGATTGCTCCACAAATGGCATATGCTTTGAACTGGCCATTCACTCTGCCTGTGGCTTTGTCAACCTGCCATTGGAATCAAGAGGGTTCAATGAACTGTTACACAATCACATCTGAAAGCTGACAGATTGGTATAAGGCACAGAATATATTTATTCATGTTATGTTTTGCATATCTAACCAGTTTGACAACTGAGCAAACCCCAATCACATCCCAAACAAATGGGTTTAAAGGAAAAGATGCATTTACCCTGACCTAGAGTGAAATCTGGGCAAAAATTCCCATTTATAAAAAAACAATTTTTCATCACTGCTATTCCATGGCACATCAATATAAATGTAAAAAGAGGAAAAGTTTGAAGTGATTTTTAAATTTTAATATAAGCCTGAAACAAAATAAAAATTTCAGCCTCCATTATACAATATTTTATTCTAATCTTATTCATTCTTTCTATGTTGCTCAGTTTCTCTTGTATTCTGAAAGCTTCTGATTTAACAGTTGTAATTACATAACAATTGTTTGCCCGCATTAGGAAATATAGCTTAATGCCTAATGTCCATACATCTGGATCTATCATCCCATATTTTTGACTGTGCCATTGCAACTAGCTATTTACTTTATGTGAAACACTGATAGATTTCAACTTGAAATTACTAAGATTTTACTTACTTCTGCAACATTTATTTGGATGGAAGCATGGTCTTTAGCACCAATTATCCGATTGCTAGCAGAGCTAAAGGGAAAGAAATATAAAAACAGAAGAAATTAAAATCAGATATTGATCTAGAAAAAATGCTGTTATCTTTCTAGATAACTATCATATAGCATTAATTCCATTTCTTGACATGCCAACTTATCACTCTTTTAGAAGTTCCTACAATAATAATAACAACAACAACAACCCAGAATCTCTCTTATTAAGTATGAGGGCAACTGTACTAATCTACTCTAACAAAAAATCAGAAACCCCTTTTCTAACAAATGTTTTTAAACTCGTAATTTTTGACAAGATGCAGTTTATGTTTTATGCCTTTTAATGAAATGTATTAGTTAGAAAAGGTGCCAGATTCCTCCTTATAATTACTTTTTTTTATAATTGTAAATCATGCATATTGAAGTAGCTACTTGAATAACACAACAAATCTGTGTGCATGTAATGTACCAGAATAAAACATAATGCCCAATTTAGACACATTAAGATTACATTATAATTTGAGTTAAAATCGTAAATCAGAAAGCTACTACACTCTGTGAAAAATCTTTCCTGAGAAGAAAATAAATTTTCATATCTATAGTAGAGCATTCATTTGGGCATAAAGCGAAACCCATGTTTCAATGTATTTTCAGTTTGCAATTCTCTCTTCTAGAATGTCCATATAATGTTGAAAGTTTTTTCTTCAATTTTAAAAATAATTTTATTTTATAATCTAAAATTGGACAAACTGTTAATCTTAACTATAATTGATATGGTATTTTCAAACAATAATTTACGATTTATGATTTTCTCTCATCTTAACTGAATTTCATTAACCAGTTTGGTCTAATGGTTAAAGCATCAGACTAGAACAGGCCTGTCAAATTGCTGGCCCCACCCTGGTCAGATGCAGGCCACACCCACCCTGGCTCCACAAAGGCAAAAAACATTGTGATACATCACATGACGTGATTGAGTTTGACACCTGTGGGCTAGAAACTAGGAGATCTAGTCTCGCTTTAGGCATTAAAGCCTACCAGGTGACTTTGGGCCAATCCCCAGAGACAGTGAGTTCTAGGCTTGCCTTAGGAAGGAAAGCCAGCTGTGTAACCCTAAGCCAATCTCAGTCCGATTCACCTCACAGGATTATTGTGGGGAAAATTGAAGATGGAGTGATTATTATCTATATTTGCCACCTTGGATCATTTAAAAAAATAATGATATGACCATAAACAAGGAACCTACTTTCATATGTGGTGGAACTGCCCCAAAGCTAAGAAATACTGGTGCAAAATTAAGAATTTTATTGGGTATATTAAGAGATATATGTAAAAAATTCCAATACATAATACTTCATATAATAACCGCGGCCAGAATCGCCTTTGCCCAGAACTGGAAACAAGATAATACTCCTTCCGATATAATGATAATAAAAAAGGTTTTAGAATGTGCAGAGATGGATAGGTTATCGATGGAATTAAAGGATAGAGAAGAAATGGAATACTATGAGATTTGGAATTTATGGTACAACTGGTTGGAAGGTAGACGCAAAGCTGACAGTAGGGTATGTAGAAGCTATAGTAAGTTGAGATAAATACTGTTTGTAAACCTGTAAATATTCAATTTATGTTGAATGTAAAAACAAATATGTAACATAGTAGCAACCTACATAATTAGATAGTGTGGTAATGTGAGTGAACACTGATATTGAAATGCTGTAATGAGTGGAAATATGTTTTTAGGATGAAAATATGATTAATAAAATTTATTTTTTTAAAAAATGAGGGCAACCTAAAAACATCTAAATAAATAAAAAGTACTTAGTGGCTATGGTGGAAGAAAAATATTAGTTTAGTTAAGGCTCCTTCTCACCACACTGAAACAGAGAAGCCTAATGTTGTAGCTGGAAATGTTAGGCCTGATATTGCTGGGTTTTTTTTTCATTCATGGAATAACGTAAGTAAACTGTCCTAAGCTTGCTTTGTTGGTCCATCTGAACATGTTGCAATGACTTCTGGCAAAAACCATAGGAGGGGAGGAAAAAAGAACAAAGCCATCTGTGACTGGTTCAAGTTAAGAAAATTTCCCCAGGTACTGATAGGATGGTAAGCTACCTTTGCAAGTAAATTGCCTAACACTTATAGCAGTGAGAAGCCTTTTGATGCTCTCTGAGTTTGGTTCTTTTTGCAGATGTTTCATTACCCAAAAAAGGTAATGTAATCAGTTCCACTAGCACTAATGTTATGTCGTTTGGATAATGAAACACCTGCAAAACAACCAAGTTCAGAGAGCATCAAAGACTCCTCAGTACAAATATGCTCCTTTATCGGTACTTACAACAATTTGAAACAACTACCCAGAAAAGTGATGATTTTCTTTCACCAGATGTGTTGAGATAGAAGCTAGAAAGCAGGGCCTGAATTGTCCCTTCCAATCCTTATAAATCCATGGATATCCTGCCAGTTGTATCTTACACATAAGAGGCTTTCCTGGCTAAGATTATTTTACCAGATTACCAGACTACATTTACCGTGTTGAGCTTTTAGAGAGCCACAAAAGTTTGGATTTTTTAAAAGAAAGCCCCCAATGGACAATTCATGAAAGTTAAGACTCCATAATCTGGCACATGTTTGGCTGTTTACTGTTCCATGGGGCTGTAGTCTTTATAATTTTTCTGTACTGTTTTTGGGATTGTGAGTTTTGCTACTCCATTTTACTATTTTAATCAAACTAGATGAAGAGAATTTAAGACACTTTAGAGTACCACTGATTTGGAGTCCCATGTAAGATCAAATGTAATTATACAGCCGTATCAGTTTCCAAACCAACCAAGACACACAATTTTTGATGAACAGATATACTCACCATTTACGAGGCACGTAGAGATCTACAAATTCCCCAGCGTCGTTCTGCATTATGTTTCTTTTATTTGCCTCAAATCAAGTGCAATGGGAGATTTCTAAAAAAAATTATTCGTAAGATCAGTTAAGTGAATCATGCAGTCATTAAGAAAATCTGGCTTTCCCATTGACTGCTTGTCGGAAGCTGGCTAGATAGGTTACAAAAGGTGATCATATGACCCTGGGACAATGCAACTATCATAAATATATCTTACCGTGTTTCCCCGAAAATAAGACCTACCCTGAAAGTAAGACCTAGCACTATTTTCTAAACCTGCCCTAATATAAGACCTACCCCGAAAATAAGACCTAGTGCAAATCTCCAGTTCCAGGAAGACTTTTCAGGGAGCAACTGTGCACCCAAAACACCCCCACACACTCACACCCACTATTTGGCACCATAAATATATAAGACCTACCCCAAAAATAAGACCTAGTGTGTTTTTGGGAGCCAAAAAAAATATAAGACAGTGTCTTATTTTCGGGGAAACACGGTAGGTGCTAAGCACCTGAATTTTATCACATGATCATGGGGATGTTGCAAGAATTGTGAGTGTGAAAAACAGTCATAAGTCACTTTTTCCAGTGCCGTTGTAACTTTGAAAACAATTGGGTGTAAGTCAAGGATTACCTGTAGCTGTCCATTTGCACATAACTTTATAGGATAGAAACTGGAATTGCTAATATTGGCTTGTATATCTTTTGGGAGCAAGATAGTACTCAACTGGCCATCAGTACCCCATTAAGACAATCCTGTATTTAATAACACTTGAGATACAGTATATGAATGGCAGGATACAAGCTCTCTCCCATCCTTACTAAAGGAAGTCCCTTCTCTTTTCCCAGATGCAAGCAGGAATAAACGCAGTCATTTCCTCATTCTCCTTGGCCAGTACAACTATCTGCCACTCTGAAAACTACAGAAAGTATAGTTGCATGTATGTGGAAAGTAACAGGCCACATTGCATTCATTTGCTCTGCTAATCTGCATCTAGGAGATAAAACTCATAAACCGAGTATAAAAATCTACAAACACTGCTCCCTCTCGCTTTCTTAAATCAAAGTTTTCTCAAAAGCTCCAGTTCTATGACTCTTCAACCCCATTTTCTAGGTTCTCGCGAGCACTAAGTGAAGCAGAAGGAATGGGACTGACTTTGGAAAAAGTGCAGAGCAACTAAGATGACTAAAGGTCTGGAGACTAAGACATATGAACAATGGTTGCAGGATTTGGGTTTGACTAATATAGAGAAAAGGAGGACTAAGGTGACATGATAGCAGTATTCCAATATTTGAGAGGTTGCCACAAAGAGGAGGGGGTCAATTTATTTTCCAAAGCACCAGAAGGCAAGACAAGAAACGATGGTTGGAAACTAACCAAGGAGAGAAGCAACCTGGAATTGAGGAGAAACTTCCTAACAGTGAGGACAATTAACCAGTGGAACAGCTTGCCACCAGTTGTGGATGCTTCATCACTGGAGATTTTTAAGAGGCTAGACAGCCACTTGTATGAAATGGTATTAGGATCTCCTGCTTGAGAAGGGGGGCTGGACTAGAAGACCTCCGAAGTCCCTTCCAGCTCTATTCTCATTCTGATTCCAGATGCTGGGCCAAGATTTCCTCTAAGCAGAATTACCATTAAAAAAAACCTAATCTGCATTTGCCCTGAACTGGAAGGATGGAGATATCTAATATCCTCGATCGGATACCTGGCTGGATCTGACAAGAAAAGGGCAGGATCGGTTCTCTGCGGCCTTGAATGCAGGCCAAAAAGGATGGATCCAAGATACAGTAAAGTAGAAATCAATGTGGGTGGATGGAAATACCTGAGAGAAGCCAAGCATGCAACGCTTTGTTTGCTTTCTAAAGAGGAACCCAGGCAAGTGGTGGGTTCCCCTTCGCAGGAAGCGTGGCCAGGCAGCCATCAGATGGGAAAAACAGGATAGAAATGTAACAAACGAAGCTATCTGGGATATTTTAATTTGGAAGCCCTGCAGGTGCAGGGGGTTGGGCTCGATGACCTCAAGGGACCCTTCCCATTCTAGGCTCTACCCTCCTAATGGGGCTTGGCTTTCGGTTTAGGCAGCATTGGGAAAAGGAGGGTCGTGGGCGCATTCTTCCTTCCCCGCCCCGCAGTAAACTTAGGAAGACCGCCCCGGCCCCGTGGAAACAAAGGAAGATTCCCCTTCCCGCCGTGGCCCCACCGGCCCCGGGGTAAGGCGGCGAGAAAGAAGCAGACCCGCGAACCGGGATAGGCCTCGCCTCACCTCCTCACACGCCGCGAGCCCAGGCCGGAAAAGGAAGTGGGCGTCACTCCGAAGCGACTCGAAAGCGCGCTGCCAAAGGGAGGGGGAAGGAGCGTAGTGATGACGCCATCGGAACGCGACAGCGAAAGCGGCGGGACGACGTCCCAGAAAGCAGAAGGGAGGGGCGCTATTTGGAGGGCAGGCGAAGAGGGCGTTAGCCACGCCCATGCCTTTCTCCAGTTTTGAGGGCGGGAAGGTCCAACCTGAGCGCGGGCTTCTAGGAGCGGTGTGCGATCTGAGGAGAATTCGGAGGTGCCCAGCGGGAGAAAGAAGCGCGCAAAGGAGCCTGGATGGCCTCATGGTGCTGGGGAATTCTGGGATTTGAAGTCCACCCATTCTTAAAAATTGCCAAGGTTGAAAAAACACTGATCCAGGTTGGGTTTACATTTAGGACTTCAGCTGGGCATAGCTAGTCTAGTGAAGAGAAGGACCAGGGGAGATGGCTTGTATGTAAATATAAATATTTATATAGATATTGAATTTTTTATTTTAAAAAAGAGCAACTTTTACCCAAAATCAGGCAAAGCAGGCAGGTAGATTGAGTTGCTCACAGAATCACAGATTCATTCAGAGATCTATCTATCTGCCATTGGCTAACTCAGTCTGTCACATAAAATTTGCTTCCAAGCAAACTCGTAAAATTTGTTAGCAAGCAAACTCATAAAATTAACTCACAACACAATATGTATGTAAATATTGATTTTTTTATTTTAAAGAAGGGCAACTTTTACCCAAAATCAGGCAAAGTAGGCAGGCAGATTGAGTTGCTCACAGAATCAGAGAACCATTCAGTGATCTATCTATCTGCCACCAGCTAGCTCAGTCTTTCAAATTTTCTTGCTGTGAGTCTGCACTGAATAATAGATCCTTCAGTCCTAAGGGAGGTTCCGCTGTGCTTAAAAGCAGAGCCAAAGATCTAAAGACTAGCTAGAAAGCAAGAAATGCAACCATTTCCTGCTTCCTAGCTAATCTAAATCTCCTGGCACAGCAGAACAGATGATGGTCGGAAAAAGGAAAAATAGCAATTTAGCAGGCAAGTTTGCTGGGTAAGGAGTGAGTGGGTGGGGAGGGTTCCCACAGGCCATGTGGGTGGTGCTCTGGGGGGTGAGATTTCTCTGTGGCCCGCCAACATTTTCTCACAGCCCACCAGTTGGCGACTGCTGTTTTAAAGCACCCGAAGACCAGACAAGGAATAATGGATGGAAACTGAACAAGGAGAAATCCAACCTGGAAATAAGGATAAATTTTCTGACAGAACAATCAACCCATGGAACAGAAGTTGCCTTTGGAAGTTGTGGGAGCTTCATCATGGAAGCTTTCAAGAAGAGACTGGACTGCCATCTGTCAAATGGTGTAGGGTCTCCTTGGGTGGGGGGTTGGACTAGATGACCAACAAGGTCCCTTCCAACTCTGTTAATCTCTACCTGCATTCAGATCTAACCCCCAGCTCGTGACTTGGCATGATGGGAGTCTCAGCCACTCAATTAGAGCAACTTGGAAAACAGAAAACTATCCTGGGGTTTGTGGCTCTGCCAGCTTATCAGGGAAGCTTACCACACTGGAATAGTGTATCCAATATTGGTCACCATGATACAAAAAAGATATTGAGACCCTGGAAAGTGTGCAAAGAAGCACAACAAAGATGATTAGAGTGCTGGAGGCTAAATATATATGAAGAATGGTTATACAAAATGGGTACGTCTAGTCTAAGGAAGAGAAGGACTAGGATTGACGTGATAGCTGTCTTCTGGTACTTGAGGGACTCTCACAGAGAAAAAGGGAACCATCTATTCTCCAAAACACCTCAGGGCAGGAGAAGAAGTAACAAATGGAAACTGATCAAAGAGAGATCCAACCTAGAATTAAGGAGAAATTTCCTGATAGCGAGAGCAATCAACCAGTGGAACAGCTTGCCTTCAGAAGTAGTGGGTGCTCCAGAGGTTTTTAAGAAGAGATTGGACAGCCATTTGCCTGGAATGGACTAGGGTCTCCTGCTTGAACAGGGGTTTGGACTAGAAGACCTCCAAGGTCTCTTTCAACTCTTACTTTGTATTCATGGATTCTACCAACTCAACAGGGAAGATGCTGTTGGGCATGAGGTAGCATAGGATTCCTCTTCATTCTGGGCAGCTCCATCTTCACACCAAATCTGGCTTCCTGGGAAGACACTTGATGTTGCTCCTTTGAAAAGCAATGGTGTCAGTAGGAACTGCCAGGCTAACCATCTCTTTCACTGTTGCACGGTGGATGGAACTCCTTAGGGCCAGATGGGCCTGGCATGGACCACAGCACCCCAAAAATGGAAAGGGAACTCAACCTGCCAATTCAGGTCTTGCTGATGGGAAGTGAAGCACAACAACCAACCCTAAGAAGCCATTTTGCATCTCCGTCCCACTCTCCTCTTGACCTACCTGAAAATGACAGCTGCTTGAACTCACTCCCCAGGCCCTTCTCAGCACTTGCAAGGGTGTGCAAGTGACAAAATATGCCTAATGACATCACACAAAGGATAATGTATGTCATTTTGACATTACTGTGGTTTGCTGTTGCTGTTTGCTTCCTGGGCATGCTTTGCTCTCAGGATTAGACAAGCCAAATTAGGTTAGGTACACACAGCTGATCTGTTACAGGGTATGGGAGATTCCAGTCTATACCCTATAATGAACGTATCTGCATTTGCACAGTGGCAGAGGTAGAAGACCTGGCTCACATCCTATTTGATTGTTGCTTGTATAAGGGGGTAAGAGACAGGTACCTTGGTCTACATACTAAACATTGGGACCCCCATATCAAAATAACTTATGTGCAGCCAGAATCTGAAAATATTTAACACAGCACAGTACTTGAGCAAAATGGTTTGGTTAAGATTGGCATATGTGGGACTGATTGAGGTAGATTGTAGGAGTGATACTGAGGTATAATTTTAGCATATTTTATTTATCTACCGGTATATATTATTGTATTTCATTCCAATTTCACTTTAAATCATATTTTATTCCAGTTCCATTTAAAACTGTTTTTATCAGATTTTAATAAGTAGAAAAAGACACCACAATGTTTTAAAGGATTATTTATGACACAAACCTGAAATATATTCAGATGTGCTAAGTTATAAAATAGGTATCAAAACATTCAGTTACACAAACATTCAGTTATTAACAAATTCATTCATTTCATTTGGAAGAACAAAATCAGACAATATACAAAGCAGAAACTTAAATTTAGGACAACACAAATTTACTAACATAAAAATATACAAACTCCAATTCGGAGTATTTTCTTGGGCTGAAGGTTATACAAGCACCATTATTTACATAAGAATCTATAACTTAAACTTCAACTGTCAAAAGATTAGCATCTTACTCCAAAGATAATAAACTGGGAATTTATACTGGATCTAAGTTTGGTTGTAATAATAATAGTTACCACGCAGTGGCAGATATTGCATGAACAAGGAATACAGTAGGTCTTGGATGAATGAGAACCAACCCCCCAAATTAAGGTATGTTATTACAAACACATTACACTCTCCATATTCACTACAGTATTCAATAGTTGAACTGTTCTATGTAACTCAGTGTACAAAGCCGAAATGCAGTTAAAAATGATGATACTCAATTCCTCATTCTTTTGAATCCTGAAGCAACATTGTGTCGAATATTAGGCAAGATTTTCATTCTCTTCCATCCAAAATATATTTCCATGTATAATAAAAGACCAGAACAAGTCTTTTGTCAATATATAGACCACTGCAAATTTGCAAGTACATATAAGGGAAGAGGAGAAAATCAGAATCCCTGATTTATAGATGGGTCCTGGGTTCTAAAATAGATTTTTTTAAAAAATTGTACCATTAGTCATTACAAACCCACTTTATTATCTGAAGAGGTGAACTCGTACCATTACCGTATACATTTAACACTTAAGTGTTTAGTACTTTTAAGGAGAACAGCCTTCTCCAACTTTGTTGCCTCCAAATAGTAGAACTTGCAGTAGAACTTACCTGTCCCAGTGCCTGCATACTACGGTAAGTAAACTCTACATGTTTCCAAAGACAAAATTAAATTTCAGATTTTAATTAGGACAGCCTTTTCAAGCAGACTTTTGACAAGCATATTTGCCTGAAAAAAGATAATAGCAATACACTTAAGACTTATATACCACTTCATAGTGCTTTACAGCCCTAAGCGGTTTACAGAGTCAGCCCTATTGCCCCCAACAATCTGGGTCCTCATTTTACCGACCTTGGAAGGATGGAAGGCTGAGTCAACCTTGAGCCTGTCAGGATTGAACTACTGGCATTTGGCAGATTTAGCTTGCAATACTGCATTCTACTAATACTGCGCCACCACGGCTCTTATACCTGCCTTACTTGGGAAACTAAGTTGGCAAATATTATAGAACACAGTATAGCTAGTCAAGTCAGCTGTGTTTAAGATAGTACTGTTTAACAAAATTGAAAAATTGTGTGTGTGTGTGGGAAATCTGTTGCTTTCTGTTCAGGTGATTTAATGCCCCACCCAGTTATTTCTAAAGTTTCCTGGGAAAAACTGGGATGGCATCCTACAGTGTGATATTCCATAAAGAAATGCAACATACCACATTTTTAATTGTGATCAATAATTAAGCTACTATACATTATATCAAAAAAGGCTACAATTAGGACTTGACAGGTATTATTAATACAATGAGGTGCATTAATTTCCAAGCCATGATTAGAAAGCCATTCTCAACTGGGTTGGCTCAAATTTCAATAACAAGCTGACTTTAGGTTAAAAGTATTTTCCAACTAGTTTTCGTTCATGCATAAATGCAAGAAAAGTCAGGGATAAAGTCAAAACTTCATGCTAAATAATGCGTTCTTGGGTTCTACTATTTTTCTTTCCTGTCACTCCAGATGTTTCTTTGGATTCCCTTTGCAACTTTCCATCCCAAAGCATATGTATTTCCAAGTTAAAATTTGTGGCAATTTAGGTACTAAAAGACCTCTATTTTACTTAAGAAGCTCAGTTTCTACAGCCCAGAATTGTTGACTGTACCATTTAAGATTCAACCAGGTGTCTGCCTGTATTTTTAAATGCTTTTGTTAAACAGCAATTGCTGTCATAAAACAGTTTATCAGAGAATTTCTCTAAGCTTCTCCCCAGTGTGCTTTGTTTACTGTACACTGTCATGATGGTAGCAGTGTACCTGTGCTCAAAAATGTGATTTTACACCTGCAGTGGTACGTTCCATACTGATGTACTTTTATCTTCGCTCTTATTTTGCAAGATCTCTCTCCTTTCTCTCTCTCTCTCTCTCACTAAAACTGGCCAAAGTTACACTAAAAAAGTAAGAATGTGGACATTAATCACAATATCCAAGTAGTAATTTTGTTCACCAGCAAATATCACACATATACACAAACACTTTGACTTATATCACAATATTGCTTAGGAAAAAAAACCTGACAGCCATTGACTCCTCTGGTAGTCTCAAGAAAGTTCATATTTTAGCATCCAAATGCTTAAATCAATGTATTGTCCAAGTGTATAAAAACTGCATCTACCCAGCACGCTGCTAGACATTGGCCTTTATAAGATTGGCGGTTTGGATGTGCATTTAAAAATCAGGTTTGTGAGGAACATCACAGTGACGAAAAGCTTGGAAGAACCTATTTTTAAAAAGAAAAAAAACTTTTACAGAAGTTAGATATGCTGAGTTTCATTGGCTTAATTTAGGTTAACGACAGCAGTACTGCCTGAGACGTTTACATGTCAGTATAGCACACAGGAAAGACAATATATGAACATTTTGTTATAAATAAGAGTTATTACTTTCAGGCTACAGGAAGCAGTAACAGAAACATACCAGCTCTGGAAGCTACATGTCAAAATTACTGCCATTAAATCAATGGTTTCACTCAACCTCTGAGGGACACGTTAAAATGAAGACTGTTTTGCTATACAGCTCCTTGTTCAACAAGGGCAATATTTCAACAATATGTTTCATTTAAAAAGAAAGCAAAACTGAATAATCAACGTAGACAACCTTCCCAGAAATGATAGTGCAGATACTTTTTTTTTTCCTTATAGCAAAGTAAAATAAAGGCAAAAGGATAAATTGCTGCTTAAATTCAGAATTTGCCACTAAGTAACGTAACTTTAGAAACAAGAAAGAGAAAAAGAGAGACTGGTACCAGCCCAGCCTTAGGCACGTCCTTCTTCTTCCCCTCCTCAAGTTTTTTATGATTCGAAATGTCATTTTTCTGAAGCACTAATTAAGGAATGGAAGTGTTGTTCTTTTAAGTTTGAAGAAGAGGGGGGGAAAAGAGAGTAAGGAAATGATAAAGTAGCAATGCCAGGCAAGAAGAGATTGTTTCCAGAAAACAAAAAGTTAAATGAAGGATCATCAGCAATTTTAGTGGCAACTGGATGCAGATAATTTGTGCTTGAGTTTCTCAAACAAAAATCTCCCACTTCTGCCACTTCTCACACATGGGTTCTGTATTGTATTTTCCACTTGGGTAGTTCCATGAAAATCCCACCATCAACTTCCCTGCCAGGAATATTCTTAACAGTTTGATCCTGTCAACTAGGAAAAGCCGGGTGTCAGTCCCCAAATCCACCTAAAAATTGGTGCTTTTGTTATAATCTAGCTTCAACTAGGACTGTTGCGTGAGACGACGGAAGTGAGGTAACACTTGGTTATCGGGAAGGTAAAGAGCTAATTCCAAAGCCACAAGAACAGTAAATTCAAATCCAATGAGATCTCGTCTGTTGAATCGGAATCGTTCTTCCAACTTCTGTAAAGGCAGAAAATAAATGAAATAAATACAGCACCATGTTTTGTATCCTTGCTTACAACAGTCTGCGTATTTGTTCGGCATACAAAACCAGAGCTATTTTAATGATAACATACAGGTAACCCTTGACTTGCTACTATTTGTATAGTGATTATTAGTTACAATGGCACTGAAAAAGTGATTTATGACCGTTTTTCACACTTACGTCAGTTGCAGCATCCCTGCAGTTACGTGATCAAAATTCAGGTGCTTGGGAACTGTGTGATACACTACAGTAGCTCTCTAGGAGCAAGTATTTGTTTTCTGTATGGAGAAGCACTGAAGTATGTAAATGTACACCACTTTCTTCAGGGTGAGTAATTTTCAAGGACAAGAGATGGCAACTGACTTGCTGAGGCTGTAAGTCAAGGGTTTCAAACTCGTTTCACAGTGGGGCACATCAGGGTTGTGTTTGACCTCATGGGAGCCCGGGGTGTTTGTGGCCAAGGGGCGTGGCCAGTTCAACATCACTCATCGAGGCTCCATTTTTGGTTGTGATGGCCTCCTGCAGCTCTCTGCCAGTGAAAATGGATCCCAGGGAGGCCACATGTGGCCCATCTGGGCTCCATTTTTGCTGGTGGAGGCTCTGCGGGCTGGTCCCTCGCTATTTCCATTCTGGGCCCATGGGCCAGATCTAAGCACCCAGCAGACCGGATCCGACCCACAGGCCTTGAGGTTGACACCGCTGCTGTAAGTGGTATCACTGCAAGGATGGACATCACTAGAAGGGGTGGGACTGGGCTTTGCAAATGTTTTAAGCATAGGAAAGGGTGAAGGAAGACTTCCGGAGATAAACTGCTCCATTTTGATCTCTACAAATCCACTCATCCAGCAGAGCCAAACTAACATACCATGAAAATTGAGAGGAAAAGCAGAAACATTTTGGTGATCTGATTTCTTGTCATTACTGAATCTCCCTCCCTCCCTCCCTCTCCCCTCCATGTGTGTGTGTGTGTGTGTGTGTGTGTGTGTGTGTGAAGTTGGAAATTGGAGTGGTTTGTCTCCTTCTTACCTTGGAGCGGGGATTAACATTTTGCCACTGAATTTCCATGGCCCCATTTCCATCTAGCCTGTCGGCTGCCATTTCTGACTCATGCAGTATTCTGAAAAGTCACAGCCTGAAGGCCAGACAGATATAGCAGCCCAGTAAGAGGAACACCAAATGGTTACATAATACGATAGGAGAAAGTGACGTGGTCTTCTGCAGAACTTACACTTTTGCAATTGCAATACATTGCTTTGCTGATGTTTGTTGCAAGGAAAGTCAGAACTAATCACATCGCTTCAGGAGGATGACAGGCCTCGGTGCTGTTTTTTGGGAAAGAACCAAACTGCCTACCTATTGTAGGTACTTGGCCCATCAACCATGATTTATTATAAGGTAAATGGAGTGTAGTAATACATCGAAGGGCAACCAAGTGATAGCTTCAATTCCCTGCTCATTTATTTGAGAGTAAGTCTCACTGAAAGGAGCAGGGCTTATTACCAGAACACATGAAAAGGAGGCATTAAAAAATATAACCCGAGAGCCAGACAAAGAATAGAAAAAGAAATTGCTTGATGCCATTATCAGCAAGATAACAGGAGAGGAAAATTAAAAACTGGTGCATGTGAACCAATGGATCTGCTTCAGAGAAATTCAAATTGTTTTGACAATAACCAAGAGAGACTCAGTCCAATTTAAATCTGGTATCATTTCCCTTTCCAAACTAACCCAATCATTTGGCTGATGATCCATTCAGCAGACAATTTGGGGCTGGTGTTACAGAGACAACATTATTACTATTATTTTCATCACAATCCTGGCATCCAAATGATAGCTTCAAAGCACTGCCAACAATTCCACCCCGCCTCTTTCTAATTTTTCTCATGCATTTACAGTGGCAACCAGGTGCAGGGTATTCGTACCGCAATTACGTTGGATTTCCAGTCTCTTGTCAAAATGTATATATTTCCATTCAAAGTTATTTGCAAGTCTGCAGAGATTTATGTATCAAGGGGGGAAAAATCATTTCAGAACTTCGAGGTGGAGACCCTGGTAGATATTCCAGTTGTACTTACATCAATTAGGTGTTTGACTTCGTGTTTCCTGAGATCACTGCTAATCTTGGCTGCAAGCAGCACACAAGCACCGGCACACAGTTTTCGGTTGTGTTTGTTGAGCTTGCCTTGGAGGACGAGCTTCTCAAAGTAGACGTAAGCCATGGACACGGTAATTGGCTCCAGGTTGCACTCCATACTCAGCGTCCGCATTTCTCTCTTTAAACTATAAGGGAGAAGGAAGTGAAAGAAGAATCAAGGCTCATTTTTTGCTAGACGGATGAGAGGAACTTCAGAATTAGGTGAAATGTATATGTTTTAAAGCAGGGGTGGGTGTCAAACTTGATTTCATGGAGGGCCTCTTCAGGGTGTCAGCATTCCAGAAAACCTCCACTCCCACAAACAACTCCGAGACAGACACCTTCTCAAAAGTTCTGTTTTAATTGGATAGTAAACTGGCACATCTGGGGAATCCCGAATCTGAAGGTTCCAGGCTTCCTTGCAATAAGTAAAAACTACAAATCCATCTCCTGCACCCATATTCACATCACATGCCCCAATCACCATCCATCCCAACTTGAGACTTCCCCTCACTTATGTGCAGAATAACATGACCTTGACTTAGAAAAAGAATGTTATTATGTCTAACTACATGCACTCTAAGAAATTCCCCCCTCCCATTTTCCCAGGCTCCAAATGTGGCGGTGTGGAAGCATCTGGTCTCACTATCATTTCCAAAGCTGACAGAGGGTTCTGTTTGACCTTGAGAAGGGGGGGGGAGACCAGTGGGCGTGACTGGGGTGGGCTTGGTCAGGGTAGGTGTGGCCAGCTCAATGTCCTGCAGCCCTCTGCCTGCAAAAATGGAGCCCAGGAGGGCCAGTAGAGGCAACGCAGGCCGGTCCTTCACTGTTTCCAGGGCAGCCCCATGGGCCAGATCTAAGCACTCTGCAGGCCAAATCTGGCCCATTGGCCTTGAGTTTGACACCTCCCTTTTAAAGGGAAAGGGTTCTCCAGCCCAGTCGTGCCTGACTCTAGGGAGTGGTGCTCATCTCCGTTTCTTGGCTAAGGGAGCAAGCATTGTCCAAAGACATTTTCTGTTGTCATGTGCCCAGCATGACAATACACCAAGGCACATGGAACTCTGTTACCTTCCCACGGAAGTGGTACCTATTTATCTACTCGCATTTGCATGCTTTCGAACTCTAGGTGGACAGGAGCTGGGGCAAGTAACAGGAGCTCACCCTTGCCCATGGCATGCGGGTCTCCAACCTGGGCTGTCAGCTTTTCAGCTGATAAGCTCAGCGTCTTTAACCGCTAAGGCATCGCCCTGCCCTCCCATGAATGTTTTAGAGCAGACCTTTTCATAAAAAGGCAGAGAAAGATGAGTTCTCTGATCTTTGGGGCTTTAGGAAGCAGCAACTGGACCCCATGCAGGAGAGAGAATATGGGATCAATCAGATGAACATGGCTAAGGGGAAATCCCCATAGGAGGTTGTTCAATCGGAAGAAAATCAGGGAAAGGAGTAATTATCTGACTTCTTTCCTATACATTAGAACTGAATTGTGCAATTTCTTGCAGAATCAAAAGTATCATCAACTACCAATGCTGTATGACAAGGAATCATGGAGCGTTATAAGCCTGTGAAATGTTATTACAGGCAGTCCTTATGACCATAATGGAGCTCGTGGCTATGTGATTGACCCAATTCTGCAACCAACCTTTTTTTGCGGTCACGTGACCACAAGAAGGGCAGATGTTGGGACTTTAGAACTGGTCACAAGTACTTGGGCAGGGGGAGAAGACTGTCATGACTTCTTATGGTTGCCAAGTGACAAGGACTATCTGTATAATGAATGAAAGAACTACAATGCAGCAGATTTTTTAAAAGCATGCTTCTATTTCACGACAGCAACTTTGATTCAGGTTTACATAGAATTTCTTTAGTGTCCTTTCAATCTGTTTGATATTAAAAGGAAGGTGAACTAAGTTAGACCTATGTCCTAGAGAGAGATGGATCAAGAGGTAAAACACAGAAGTACAGTCATCTTAGTTGCTCTTCTTTGTACTTTTCCCAAAGTCTCAACATTTTTTTGTAAGTTACTGACCTAAACTGGATGCAATATTCCAGGTGTAGCCTTGCTAAGACTTTATAAAGTGGTACTAATACTTCACAGGATTTTAATTCTATGCCTTTGTTTATACAAACAAGGATTGTATTAGCTTTTTTGGCTGCTGCCTCACACTGTTGGCTCAATATTCTGGTTTTGGTTGAAATTTTTCAAATTTAAACATGTTTCACAGTTCTAGTCAAAAACTGTACAGAACTGAAGCATTGTTAGGAACAAAAGCATTCAAAATATGCTAGAAGGTTTGATTGTGCATGCTTGATTTTTTATAAAATAGAAGATGCAGAAACATGGTTATGAAACAAGCTGAGAACAAAACTTTTCCCAGTATCATCTTGTAACTAAAAATAAACCAGATAGTTAAGGTTCATACTTCACGGTCAGAATTAAATCTGTGCTTAGGCCAGTATTTCTCAATCTCAACAACTTTAAGCTGGCTGGGGAATTCTGGGAGTTGAAGTCCACACATCTTAAAATAGCTGAGGTTGAGAAACTTCAGTTTAAATTACATCACAGCATATTTAACAACTAGAGATTCATTACAGAATCAAAAACCCCAATTCCCAACCTAAGTAGCATGAAAAAGAAGGAAATAATAATTCCTTACCTCCTGACATATTACACTTCTATAATTATTAACTATGACTATGTTGCCAAGGCATAGAATATATTTTGGAATGGAGCACTGAATCAAGAACTTGTAAATAAAGTATCTCATAGCAATAGCACTTAGACTTATATACCGCTTCTCAGTGCTTTACAGCCCTCTCTAAGCGGTTTACAGTCAGCCTATTGCCCCCAACAATTTGGATCCTCATTTTACTCACCTAGAAAGGATGGAAGGCAGTCAACTTTGAGCCTGGTGAAATTCTTACTGCCAAATTGCAGGCAGCCAGCAGGCAGCAGAAGTAGCCTGCAGTACTGCACTCTAACCACTGTGCCACCGTGGCTCATAGCTTATAACTCATAATACTCAAGCCTGTACTTAATATGTACTTCCTCATATTTATTAATACTTATGCAAGATTGGGCTGTAAATATTTACAGATAAAACCACTCTGATACAAATCTGGATAGAAATAAGCCTGTTCCAAAGTCAGGACTGAGAAACAAAAGTGATTTTCCCATCTCCCAAACAATTTTTTTACCTTCTGATTTTGCTGAGCGTGAGCTTGATGTGAGGAAATTTTTCTTTAAATGTTTCATTCATATCCTTTTTAAGATCTGAGGGTTTTACGTATTCGATCACGGTGGTCTGAAATAAAAAAAAGGATTTATTTAGAAATCTGTATCGAGAAAGAGAATGTGAGACACCCAAAATAACTTGATAGCAGTATTCTATATAACAGAGCAACTTAGTCTCTTCCTCAGAAGTACAGCTTGATCATGTTAATTTAATCATTTATTTCTCTATAAGCCCTTCCTTTTCCTTCCAATGCTGGATGGCTTGTGTGGACATTTGATTGGCATTGCTTGAAAATGACCACCCAGAAACCAAACACGGACAGAAAATGTTATCTGCATTCAATTCAACATCAGAAAACTACCTCAGATTATGTTCCTTTGTTTCCTAAGAGTAGGATACTAAGAGCAGTAGGGTCCTTGGTGCTCTCTGAGCTTGGTTGTTTTCTTACGTTTCAATACCAAACTAGGTAAGATCATCAGTGCTAGAAGGGAGTGGGGGTTTGCACTGATGATGTAACCTAGATGGCTAATGAAATGTCTGCAATTTCAGAGAGCATCTAGACCACCACTGCTCAACCCGAGCTACAAATATTAGCTTCTATCGATACTAAGAAGTTTCTCTCTGGATGAGCTAACAAGTTGGGCTGATTCAGAATGGAGTGAGGAGGGGCCAAGCAATAAAATGCTTTAGAGGACAACATTTACACCATTTTATACTGTATTCAGTAACTAATTGGTAACTGGTTAAGATGGGAAGGGTTATACACTCCTGAAGGCAGTTTGATGGTGCATTCCTACCTTACTTGATAATCTTCTGAAATCAAAGGTGTGTTTAGACAACTGACAAAAGGAAGGCTGTAAGTCCAGTAGGGTATTAGCAGAGGTGTTAGCTGAAGATAAAACTGTAGTCCAGTGTTCTTCAATCTGGGCAGCTTTACGATGCTTAGACTTCAACTCCCAGAATTCCCCAGCCGGGCCATGCTGGGGAAAACAATGAAAAACACTGCCCTAGCCTATTTTCCATTAGTGTTTGGTTATTTTGTTGATTTGTTTTTGTGTGCTTAATTCTGTAGGCAGCTTGGAATTGTGCATGTGAGACAGGCAGGTATATAAATCCACTAAATCAATCAATGTTTAAAAATAAATCTAACACTAGGCAAAAATGTAGAACGGTGGCATCCTTGGCAGCTCTCTGAGCTTGGTTGTTTTCTTGCAGATGTTTCATTAGCAAACCAGGTGCACTGATAATGCTACCTAGTTGGGTAATTAAACATTGGTAAAAAGCCAGCGAGTTCAGGGAGTACTGGGAGCACCAAGTACCCCACCGTTCAACCCTTAGCTACAAATATTCTATCAAAAATATAGAAGGCTCATATATTCTACACAGCACTAGGCAGTACAATTCAATGCTTTGTTTCAGCTGCACTCCATTAAATGGAACTCTGCACCTTAATAACCCTTAGCTGGTATTAAGTTGTACTAAGTTTGTGCTGCTAACCATATTGCTTATCTTTATCCGCATCAGAGCCAAGTCCTCCCCTAACTAGGTCAACAGGGTTACAAGACTAATTGCTTTTAAGACAGAAGGTTTCCCAAACCCTTTAATAATCATTTAATCCTGCAACACTTGGCACTTCAAACAGAATGGTGAGTTTGTGCCAGTCTGGGTTGAGAAGCGCAACCTTAGCAGCAAATACACCAGGTTTAAACACAAGACGGATAATAACAGGAGATGCAGAAAAATTGCTCTAGGTCTAGCTCTTAGGAGTTTACTAATTTGCTTAGTAACTTAAATTCAGAAGTTGAATCTGAGCTCATTAGGATTTGGGTCTGCTTGCTAATGGAAGCCAAACCTGCTGGAGAGATCATTAGGAAAACATTACTGCTCATCACCTGGTGTTTGACCATGGCTGCTGAAACTATTCCTGTGGGCTTTGAAGAGAAAAATGTAGGTTTGTGATAATATGTGCATTGCCCTAGAGGTCTATATATACCCCATTTATGCATGTAATGCCTCAATCTAGGCTTGCCTTAGGCCACGGTGCCTGTAGCTGAGATACAATTTGAATAAGTTTGAAAACAATTTGAATGCCTGATTTACTGTTTGGTTACAGAATCCCTATAACCTTTCAGCTGCATATTGCTTTTGCAGAGATTGTATGGTTTTTGGTTGCCGGTGCAAGTAAGTGTAAGGAAAACCTAGCATTCCCAGGAATCCTAGGATAATTCCAGTTTTTTTCCCCTCTCTGATCATGCTGAGAGCCTCCAGTTTGGGCAATTTTTTGGAAGCACCTAAGCAACATGAATGGCATGATCAGAAGGAGAAACAATCTAAATGATTTGGAATAGTTTTTAAGTGTTCCAGAATAGGTTTTGGACTTATATAACGGGAAGTAAGGTTAAGCAATCTGTAGCTCCATGTCTATTGAGATTCTCAGTCACCTAGGTCCCAAAGATACTTTTTCAAGAGGCAACTGGAGTTCCTGGTTCTTTTTTGAAGACATTTCGCTTCTCATCCAAGAAGCTTCTTCAGCTCTGACTGGATGGTGGGGACTGGAAGGATTTATACTCCTTGCAGACAGTTGGTCATTTGCATCCTTTTAGAGGGTAGCTGAGGCCACCTAGAGGTTTATCTGTGTCCTCAGGCTAACCTGAGTAGTGCAAATGGGTGTGGAGCCTTCCTGGAACTGTTAACCCTTTCAACTTCTATTCCATTCTTTCCATTCCCCACCATCCTGTCACAGCTGAAGAAGCTTCTTGGATGAGAAGCGAAACCTCTTCAAAGAAAAACCAGAAAGTCCAGTTGCCTCTTGAAAAAAGCACCTTTGGGACAACCATGACCTGGATGACCTAGAATCTCCACAGACGTACAGTTGTTCAGTGGCTTGTGGGGAAAATTGATCCAATAGTCGGTAGCTTTCCCCACAAATCACAAGATCATCTCCTCTCCCCCTGGTGATCCAGAATCATATTTGAACTTGAAGCTGATTCAAGTAGCAGATGAAAAAACGAGTAGCAGGAAACAGAACACTGAAGTTTCAAATGGGAAAAAAAGGCTTATCACTAAGAGCTGCACATGAATGAACTTCTATAAACTATTCTCTTTGCTTTCAATGCTGTCTAAGTCAGCAGCCACACAGTGGCAATTAAGTCTGAAGGTTAAAGTCCATTACGTGCCATTTCAAAATGAAACAAATCTTCTTTGGTTAACAATGGTCACCAAACTGCAGTTTGCTAAGGGAGGTGGTGCAGAGAAAGAAAAAAAAACTATTTGTGTAAGCCTCTTTCTCCTGTATTTTACAGAAATGTTGGAGGGAGCGGCTCCTGCCGACATCGAGTGCCAACCGCCCTGTGCGAGCACATAGGCAAGGACTCCTTGGGGTCCCGTCAGCTGGCCAATGCCGGCTGGCGGTTCCCCGACGACGAGCCTATTCTATAGCGGCCCCTGACCTCTGGAACCAACTTCCCCTGGAGCTCCGTCTGGCCCCTGACCTCCGCACCTTCCGCCATGACCTGAAGACCTGGTTGTTTAACCAATCCGGTTGTGATTTTTGGGATGGGATGATTTTTATGGGATAGTTTTTATAGGATAATTTTATGGGTTAAATTTGTAGTTGTAATGGGGCTTATTTAGTTTAATTTGCTTTTAAATTATTTATTGTTGTTGTTGTTTTATTTGTAAGCCAGTCTTCGGAGATGGGGCGCATATAAGTCCCATTAATAAATAAATAAATAAATAAATAAACTTGAGTCAGGAAAACGACACTGAAAAAAAAGAATATGGGGTATACTGATCACAATTCTATCTAGTTTCAAAATCAATAGTCTTGGGTCCCAGAATAGTGAAACTGGAACGCCAACACCAAGTTGCTAGGGAGATGTGAGAAGAACCAAAAACCACAGGTAGTACTCAACTTATGACCACAATTCCTGTTGCTATGCAAGGCATTTGTTAAGTGAGTTATGCCTGATTTTATAACCTTAAACAAATCACTGCAGTTGTTAAGTGAATCTGGCTTCTGCATTGACTTTGCTTGTTGGAAGCTGACTGTCATGCTCCCCATTGGAGCCTGAATCAGCGGAGGAGCTGGAGGTGGGGCTGGCAGAGACCAAGGGGGCAGCTTCATTGGCTTCGGAGGAATGTGGGGAGGAGCAAGACAAGGCAGCCCAGGGCCCCTCAGGCTTGGGATGGCTTGCCAGCAGGGCAACAGGGAACAGGGGCAGGATGACAGAGAGTGGGCAGGCAGTGGAAATGAGGAGTGACAGAGCTCAGGCGATGAGCAAGGACCGCCCCCTCCTGATCCACAAGCATGGAGAGTGGAGAGGAGGCGGGAACAGCGCAGACCAACCTGACAACTTGGTAGGAGAGCGCCCCTCCCCTCCTCATAAGGTACACCTGGGGACTGAGACTTAAAGAGACGCTGTGGGGAGGGGTGTTTGTCAGGAACTAATGCTGAATTTGTGGTGTTTTGTGTGCCGATGCCAACATCTGGTGTTTGAAGGACTGCTTGCCTTCTTCCTTGCTTCGTGGACTCAGTGCCTTGTTCCTTGCTTTGTGGATTCATTTTCTTGTTCCTTTGCCGTGCTGGACTTCTCGCAGCCAGAGGCTGGTGTGTGTGTGTGTGTGTCTATGTGTGTGTGCACTTTGCTCTGGGACTTGCCAAGAACGTGGGAGCATTTGGGGAAAGTTGGAGCATTAAAAGGGAGTCTGAATGTGATGACCCAGGGTGGGATACGAAATAAACACAGTCATAAAAAACAGTGAAGCCCCTTTTATTCCTTCACTTTGCTTCCAAGGTCCAAAATATCCTTGACTGGAGACAAAAAACTCCCACACAAGCAGTTACAAGAAGGAGGAAATGCCGTTTAAATTATAAAGAGTAAAAAACAACACAAACCAGGCAAGATAAGGGCTTGAAGACGTCCACAGATATCAGAACACACACTGGGAAGGACGCCAAATTCAGAGAGGAACAATAAACTAGAGATATTTCCACACTTTGTTTCCAGCACTCGTCCGTACGCATGTCCGTCCTCTTATCCAGTTGTCACAGCTGCAGCCCATAAAGAGGATCAAGGCCCTCTCCTCCCCAGTAGACCACGTCTCTCTATCCTCTCTCTCCTCCCTGCCCTAGGATGGAGAGGGAATGGGCCTGGGTCCTCCTCTGACTGCCCAGCCGGCCTCTGCCCTTCCCCAGCCTCCTCCACAACCTCCGGAGCCACACTTCCACTCCCTGTCGGCTGTTCCTCCTCTCCCTCAGAGTCAGTCTTCACCAGGGACATGACACTGAACTCTCAGCTGGCTGTGTGGCCTTCGTGCCTTGTCCTGGGTCATCACACTGACTGGGAAGGTTGTAAATGACGATCCTGGTATTCTGGTTTGCAAGTCACTTTTTTCAGTAGCATTTGAATGGTCGCTAAATGAATAGCTGCAAGTCAAGGACCACCTATACATTGCATAGAAAATAGCATAATAACCATTGCTCTCCCACAGTAATTTATAACAAGTCAGGGGAACGAGGACACAACTGCCGCTGCATGCAGGTAAATAAAACCTTGGTGGTGCAGGCTGTTAATAGCCTAGCACTTAGTTCCAGCTGCCTGTAATTATTGCAGGCTCAAATCCCACCAGGCTCAAGGTTGACTCAGCCTTCCATCCTCGGGTAGGTAAATTGAGGACCCAAGATTGTTGGGGGCAATAAGCTGACTTTGTAAAAATGCTACTTAGTAATAAGCAGGCATATACAATGGAAGGAAGGCTATTGCTGAATGCATTGGGTTGTATCCCAAAAATTGTAAGCCACCCTGAGTCTCTGGAGAAGGGTGGGATATAAATATGAATTTAAAAAAAAACACATAGGGAAATACACTACAAATGCTTAACTACTGTACTTGTTAAGAAACTGCACTAAAACATCTTACCATGTACGATGCAAAGATGAGGACACGTTTGTGTTTCCCACACGGCCACTGCGGATCATCAAGCAAATTGGGATTGTACTCTATCAACTCTCCCACTTCGTTTCCTGGAAGTAAAGAAGGAGTTGAAGACTAAAAACTCACCAACGTAATTTAGGAAAAGCATCCCCTGAATCGTTCTGAAGGGTCTTTGCTGTCAAATCCAGGTGAAGTTAAGAAAGGTTCGATCCTCAGGTCATTTGTTTTGGAGGGAGGAAGACACAACACTTGTGCTCTTCCTACGACCAACAAGACGGCCATTTTTTGAATATATATCCAAGGAAATGTGTTTCCTGACTTGGACTAAGTCAAATAAGGTTTTTTTTAAATTTTTTTTTAATGTTTACAACAAAACCAAGAATATCTCAGGCTTTAAATTTATATGTTGTATCATTTTTTCCAACCATGTGTGTATTTTAGTTCAATATCTTTTAGTCAAATAAGGTTGTCTTGGTTCACCTGCCTGCTTTCTTGGTTGGCAAGCCCATGTGCTCCAACAGCTTACTGTATCATAGCAGGAGGGAATGCAACCTCTCAGCTGGTCATTGATTACTACGTCCCAAAGTGGGGTTTTTTAAGGTTTATGCATGGAACACTGAAACATGGACCTGTTGCATTTTTTCTCACCAGCTAAAATAGAAAACTCTACATGGGGCTTCCCTTGAGGACCACACGGAGGCTTCAGCTGGTGCAGAATGTGGCCGCGCGGGTTGTGATGGGGGTGTCCCTATACTCCCATATTACACCCCTCCTGCGCGAGGTGCATTGGCTGCCGGCTGCCCTCCGCATGAGATTCAAGGTGTTGGTGCTCACCTACAAAGCTCTTCATGGCTTAGGGCCGGGGTACTTGCGGGAACGTCTCCTGCCAGCATCGAATACCAATCGCCCGGTGCGCGCCCACAGGCAGGGCCTCCTTGGGGTACTGTCGGCTAGACAATGTCGGCTGGCGGTCCCTAGAAGGAGGGCCTTCTCTGTGGGGGTGCCCACTTTGTGGAACCAGCTTTCCCTGGAGCTGCGAATGGCCCCCGACCTTTGCTCCTTTCGCCGCGGCCTAAAGACTTGGTTATTCGAACAAGCCAGCCTGGACTGAGGGGGGGTGTTGTTTTAATACTTTAAATGTTTGTTAATGGGTTTTAATGATTATTTGGTCGAATTTGGTTTAATTCTTTTTTAACTTTTGTAATTTGTATGGTTGTTTTTATGTGAGCCGCCCTGAGTCCCTTGGGAGAGAAGGCGGCATATAAGACCAAATAATAAATAAATAAATAAATAAATAAATAAATAAATAAATAAATAAATAGGTCTGCTACTTTTCCCTTGTAGCCCTAGTAAAATAAAAAAAACCTCCTTCCTTCCTCCCTCCCTTCTTTCTGCCATGAGAGAATGAATCAGGCTCAACACAATCTGAACAAAACATCAGGTCATCACTGCTGCTAAAGCATAGCAAGGAGTTAAATCTGAAAAAGAATGCTTTAAGCTGGCTTTATTTCCAGCCAGTTTACCCATGGGAGACAAGCAGCTTAAGATTTAAGCTCAAAATCTTCAAAAACCCTAGAAAATAACTACAGATAGGTTTTTTTAAAAAAAACCAGAACACTGAGCTAAATAGACTGATAATTTGATTAAGCAAAAGCATATTTATATACAGTATGTTTAGTCTAGTTTAGTCTAGTGTTTATGCACCAAGCTAGAAACCAGAAGACTGAGTTCTAGTCCCACTTTAGGCATAAAAGCTGGTGGATGACTTTGGGCTAATCAACAGAAGGACTGGGAGTTCTAGTTCCACCTTAGCCATGAAACCCAGCTGGATGACTTTGTCCCAGTCACTTTGTCTCATCCCAACCCACCTGTTATCATGGGGAAAATAGGAGGGTGAAGAATGACTAGGTACCCTTGCTACTTTGGACTTATTTATGAAAAATAAAAAGCCAGGATAATATTTACACACACATACACTACACACACACACACACACACCAGTGGTGGGATTCAAAATTTTTTACTACCTATTCTGTGGGCATGGTTTGGTGGGCGTGGCAGGGGAAGGTTACTTGCAAAATCCCCATTCCCTCTCCATCCCACTAACCTGCTTTCCAGCTCCGTTCTCCTGTGCAGGGCAACAAAAGGAGACCCAGCCGATCAGCTGGGACTCGAGAGGCAGAGAATAGATGGGGGCAGAGCCAGTCAGAGGTGATATTTGCCGGTTCTCCAAACTACTCAAAATTTCTGCTACGGGTTCTCCAGAATTAATCAGAACCTGCTGAATACCACCTCTGATACACACATATATACATAAACGTATATACATACACACACACATACACATGTGTATACACCCACCCACCAATAAACCACATTTTTAAAAAAACAGTTCCTGAAGGTCATTTTTTTCTGTAAGATAAAGTATATAGGACTATCCTCATTTGGCTTTAATTTTTTTTTAAACTACGAAGGTCATGCAACTGTCTGGGAAAAGGATGGGAAGAGGATATACTGAATCTGTTCCAAATGTGCATAAATGATCTCTCTCCACTGACCCCATCCTCTCTTCCTCCTCCAGTGACCCAATGTGGAGCACCAACTCCTGCTGCTGCGTGTTTTGTTACTCATCAAAAGCTACGGCACTGCATATCTGACAGCCCAACGGTGTTGCCTCTCTCAACTGGTGGCGTTTTGCAGTGCCTCAAACAGCAGGTGCCAGGCTCTGCGGCTTCAATCCTGCTGCTTTTTTTGCGGAGGTGCGCTGAGTCATGACACGGCAAAGCCAGATTTTTCTCAAAGGTCTCCCGGTGGTGGTTGAAGGGATTCGTCAAGTCATGTTGACAAAAAAAAGGGCCCAGCTGTGAATTGCCAGCAGCGGCTCAGCGACAAAGCAGCATCGGGTAAGCAAAATGGAATTCCTTTTAGGAGCACTTAAGGCACCCAGAGGTGCTCTTTTGATGGATCACGGAGCCAGCAGAACCAAATAGGCTTTTAGCTAGAACTTTCGAAGTCAACCTGCTGTTTGCTGCTTCTGTCCCTTGAAAAATAATTAACCTTCCTTGTTTAGAAGCTCTTGACGCACAGTTTATGGCAGCATTTCAAACTTTGAAAAAACAAACAAACTGGAGGCAGTTTGGTCTAGACGCCTGGCTAGAAGTCAGGAGACTGGGAGTTCTAGTCATGCTTTAGGCATGAAAGCTGGCTGGGTGACTTTAGGCCAACCACCAGGAGACTGGGAGTTGTAGTCCTGCCTGAGGCATGAAAGCCAGCTGGGTGACTTAGCAATCACCAGAAGACTGGGAATTCTAGTTCCATCTTAGCCATGAAAGGCAGCTAATAGGTGACTTTAGGCCAACCACCAGGAGACTGGGAGTTGTAGTCCTGCCTGAGGCATGAAAGCCAGCTGGGTGACTTCGAACCAATCACCAGAAGACTGGGAATTCTAGTTCCATCTTAGCCATGAAAGGCAGCTGGGTGACTTTGGGCTAATCATCAGGAGACTGGGAGTTCTAGTCCCACCTTAAGCATGAAAGCCAGCTGGGTGACTTCAAACCAATCAACAAGAGACTGGGAGTTCTAGTTCCACCTTAGGTATGAAAGCCAGCTGGGTGACTTCAAACCGATCAACAGGAGACTGGGAATTCTAGTCCTGCCTTAGTCATGAAAGCTATCTGGGTGACTTTGGGCCAGTGACTCTCTCCCAGCCCAATCCATTTCACAAGGTTGTTGTTGTGGAAAAAATAGGGGAAGGAGGAATACTGATTATGTTTGCTGCCTTGAATTATTTATAAAAATAATAAAGGTAAGATATAAATGAATACATTTTGTTGTATGCTCACGATAGGGGTGGTTCTATTAAATTAGAATAGATTTTTTGGGGGTGTCTTTTAATGACCCTGTAATCCCTTACATCGGGATTGGATGGAGCTGAGTGTTTAGTGGCCGGATGTCCTTCCTGTCACCAATGCAGAGTTTGCAGCAGATAAATAAATAAAATTATGGCACTCTCTGCAAGAGCCCAGAAAGTAGTTCTTGGCTACTAATCAAACTAATAGGTCTTTTATAAGGAGAGAAACAATTTCTTGCACCTTGGCATGTAAGGCACAAGCTGGTGCGCCTTCGGACGTACTGGCCACCCTGTTTGAAAATGCTGGAAGTTGTTGATGTAACAATCCTAATTGACTTCTCTGAACACTGCTCAGAAATGGTTTTATAATCAAAACAGCAGAGTCAATGCATAAGAGAGAGGCGAATCGATCAACCACAGGATGTCTCAAGTACTGCAGAACTAACAAAGGGGGGGGGGAATGCCCCAAGGGGCTAGAGCAGCCGTGGGCAAACTACGGCCCGGGGGCTGGATCCGGCCTGTTTGGCTGTTCTACCTGGCCCGCGGAGCCGAAAGAGCGGAGGGTTCTCTTGCTCTCCCAGAAGGCTACGTGAAGTAATCTAACTTTGAATTTATATTAGTTCACACAAACATTTCATCCATGCTTTTGTTCCGGCCCTCTGGTCCACTTTAAGAACCCATTGTGGCCCTCGAGTCAAAAAGTTTGCCCACCCCTGGGCTAGAGAATATCTCCCCCAAAATAACTCAATGAAAAGTGGGTGCAGTAAATTACACAATCTTGGGGAATGGAAGAAAGCGGAAAATTGGAGACAGGCTATATAACAGGCTGGCATCCTAAACAGATGCAATCTTTCCTCCTGTATTGTGTTGCATGTCTCGCTTCTCTTTCACCTATTTATTTCATCATCTAAAAGGAGAACTGGCTTGTTATCAAATTTAAAAGATGGCATTCATTGAGCGATCACAGCTTGGTTTCCCAAAGCCAAAGTTGGTGGGATGAAGCATTTGCCAAAACATAGCAGTAAACTATCCAGAGGTGCTATTTTAATGCAGTTGGTAGTTTGCCCAGATTTGTATAAGAATATATTTACATTTTTGGCTTTTTAAGGCAATTGCTTCGACTTTCAGGAAATGTCTCATTTGTATCTTTTGCATAACCATGCTTATGAAATTTTTTTTTAAAGAAATATGTTTTCTATATTTAGCTGGTTTGAGACCTCTGGAGGCAACTGCTGAATCCAAGCTAGGAGTACCCAGCCAGTAGTAAATTTGATTAAATTGTGGAATTTAAAAATAATATTCTGTAATTTATATATATACACACACAGACATATATGTTATATACACACACACATGCATGTATGTATATATTTTTTGAACTGTGGAAGTTGGCATCCAGATACAGCCTAATTTTTGCAAGCCTCACAGCTTGCAATATCTCATGCCAATTCTAAAGGTGAGATAGAAATATATTAAATAAACAACAGAAACTTATTTGGGTTTGAACTTAGGGATGCAAAATTGTTTAACATGGTTGTGGGTATCTGTTCTCCTAACTCTCTGCCATGATTTAATTAAACGCAGCATCCAATTTATGCATGGATGCTACTTTTAGCTGAACAGGGCAACCTTTTACATGTAGTCCTTGATACTCATGTGAAAAGCAGTCATTAGTGTTCTGCCCTGGGCTTTCCAAAATCACGAAACAGACTCCTTGCCCCTTTTTATTAGGCTAATGTGAATTCCTATCATTCACATCCAGCAAAGTCCTGGCAAACAGTCTTTCAAGAGTGAATTACAGCCACAGACCTTATCAGGCTTGGAGAGTTGCCAGGCCTATAGCTTCCAAGTGCAACGCTGTACAAGAAAATGCTTGGCAAAGAGTCTCTGAGAGTCACAAACAAATCTTCACACTAATTAAACGAACTGTCTCCTGCAAACACCACTCCCCTTTTGCTCCTCTTTATTCCCTATGGGAGGGGCCATTCAGCATCCACCTGTGCCTTTACTCCCAAGTTGACTCTTGTTCCTTAACTGTTCCCTTCTCCTGGCAGCTCTGTGCATGCGTACATAGGGATTAGGCTCCAGCTGTTCTTCTGCCCCACTGATCTCCAACTCCGAAGGCAGCTGATAACTGTCGGACGGCCCTGGCCGCATCTGTGCCTCTAACGCATAGCACTTGTCAGAGCCTTCCCCAGACTCCAGGACTGGCCCATGTTGCTCCCCAACCTCCTCACTCTCCGAGTCTTCCGCCAGCTCCACTGGCTGCTGGCGGGCCACAACAAGTAAGTCACTTTTTCAGTGCTATTGTAACTTCAATTATTTGTCACTAAACAAATGATTGTAAGTTGAGGTCCACCTGTATTTGATGTAGGAGATAACCAGGCTGAGCCCGAGGGAGGGGTCAAAGGCATCATAAGTAACAAGTTTCTGTGTGCCCGCAGAGATCTAAGTTCAGCTCACCATGAATGCCTTATCTCCCGCTCATTTCTCTTGACCATTAATTGGCCAGATTCTTGCAGAGAGCTCAAGCTTGCAATAAATCTTTACACTCATTGTAACTGCCTGAATCTCCTGATTTCCCTGGCATTTGATTTTCTCATTTCTAAGCTTTATAATCAATTTTCTTCTATGTAAGTTGATGCAAAACAATCATCATGTGACTTATTTTGGCTTAGCGTATGCATGAACGTACACTGTATGTTAATAATCACTGTATTTTGTAAACCATGATTTCAATTTTAATATTATGAATAAACCAGATCTTACCGTTTGTCCACAAACCATATTGGAAATTAACTATGGCTTAACAGAATATGTCAATTTCTGTGGCACCCTTTATGACAACAGAAGCCTGCCCTTGACCTTCCTCTGATAAATTGTGTTTCTTGGCTGTTCTTTGTTTCATATTTACAGGTTTATGTATCATGGATCAGTCTCAACCTTGGCAGCTTGAAGATGTATGGACTTCAACTCCCAAGATTCCTCACCAATCATGAGGGCTGGGGAATCCTGGGAGTCGGAAGTCCACACATTTTCAAGTTGCCAAGGTTGAAAAACACTGCTACATATGGTTTTTAACTGAGATGAACGGCAGCATGTAAGCAAGCTTGGATGAATGCATTTCCACTTTTCCTGTCTTTCTCTGTTTCTATATTCTTTGCAAAGTTTAAAAATTCCCAAGCAGGAGGTCTAGAATTCAAAAGTAATGACTGAATAGTCATTGATTTATACGTCTATTTTCAAATGTGGAAGGTAACTGGTTAGGAGGAAATAATTGGATTACAAATTGCAGTTGTGCTTTTTTACACATTGATTGGAAGCATTCAAGCAAATTAGATAAGCAGATGAGCTGGAAAATTTGCCTGGATAGGCAGGACACCTCATAAATTGGAGGTTGGGCTATTTCACTCAGCAGGATAAAACCAGAGTTGCATATTGTGAGGCTACAGAGCCAGTGAGATCTTGAAGCTTTGGGAGCAGCTGCATAGCCCCTCCAAAACTTACAATAAAGGTGTGATTTTAATGTAAAATACACATAGCATGCCTCTTCAAGTCAAGGGTATCTCTCAGTGATTTCCCAGACACAATCCATGCAATTTTCTTGGACAAAACATGGTAATAACTTCAAAATTGTATCCTTCCAGATTATTTTCAATAGGCCAGTTTACATATTTTCTACCGGTGTCACACCTGTATTAGCCAAAACAACTTTGCTCTATTTCTGAGCCCAGAAAAGACAACTGGGGACTGCCCCACTACTGAGGCTAAATGCCCTGGGAGTGGTCATATTTTCTTTGAAAAAAAAAGAGGAAGCTGATATTTAAAATACATAAAATAAACATGACCATTTATTTATTTCTTAGATTTTTTTTATCCTTCCTTTATTACTTTATAAGCAACTCATGGTAGTGAATACATCTAATATTCCTTCCTCCTATTTTTGCTGCCATAGCAACAACCTGTTGTGGTGGGCTGCTGAGTGAGAGGGACAGGGCCAAAGTCTATTAGCAGACTTTCTTGCGTAAGGCAGGACCAGAACTCATTGTCTCCTTGTGACTGGCTCAAAGTCACCCAGCCGGATTTCATACCTAAGGAGAGACTAGAACTTCCCATCTCCTGGTGATTGGCCCAAGTCACCCAACTGGATTTCATTTCTAAAGTAAGACTAAAAGTCACTGTGTCGTGGTTTCTAGGCCAGCACCTTAACCATTAGGCCAAACTGCTTCTCATTTACATTTGACTTCACTCTACCCATGTTTTGTAGTGTCTCCTCTTGCACTCTATTCAGAGCAGTTCCTGGTTAAAAAAAGATCATGCTGAATATAGGACAGCATCCTTTGCTACAATGCCAATATTACGTATCAAAATGTTCTATTAATGCAATTTTTAGAATTAATTCTCAGGGTACTAACAAGGACACCAAAAAGCATCGAATTTTGAAAACCTAGAATCCTGAATCACTGTTTTAGAAAATTAAATGCTACCTTTTCACTCAGCTTTTCTATTAAATCTACTGCTGGCGATATTCCATCTATTCTCTTAATTGCAATGCAACCACTGTTTGCTTTTTTTCTTTTTCTTATTTAAAAGTAAAAAAAAATACAGAAAGGTGGAATATACTTGTTCAAGGACTTACCCAGATCTGCTGTCGAAGGGATGGTTTTGGCTGCTGAAGTTTTATACCTCGATCCTCCAGCTGTTCGGGATGCACTTGCTCGACATACGGAAATGGCACTGATGCCATCACTTTTGTGGCCCATGAGAGCATTGGTTGGATACAAGAATTTTGCATAGGATACCACCTGAAAGACAGTTCCACAACCATCAGCAACAAACGCCCCATGATTTCGGCAACAATCTTTGGTACCCAAGTAATGTATTTTCTTGGAACAGGAATTCCCTGGGAACAATTCTGCCAGTAGGAATTTCATTTCCCAACTTTGGTTGCCACGATATAATAAAGAGGCTGAGACTCTAAAACAGGGGTCTTCAAACTTGACAGCTTTAAGACTTGTGGACTTCAACTCCCAGAATTCCTCCTCCAGTCATGTTAGCTCAGGAATTCTGGGAGATGATGTCCACAAGTCTTAAACTTGCCAAGTTCTGTTCTATTCTATTCTATTCTATTCTATTCTGTTCTGTTCTGTTCTGTTCTATTCTATTCTATTCTATTCTATTGAAGACCATTGCTCTAAAAAGAATGAAGAGAAGAGCAACTAAGATGATTCAGGGACAGGACGCTAAAAGATATCAAGAACAGTTGCAGGAAGTTGGTATGTCTAGTTTGATGAAAAGAAGGACTAGGGGTGACATGATAGCAATGTGCCAATATCTAATGGGTTGCCACAAAGAAGAGGGGGTCAACCTATTTTTCAAAGCACCTGAAGTCAGGACAAGAAGCAGTGGATAGAAACTAATCAAGAAAAGAACTAATCTAGAACTAAGGAGAAATTTCTTGACAGTCAGAACATTAATCAGTGGAATGGCTTGTCTCCAGAAGATGGGGGTGCTCCAACACTAGAGCTTTTAAAAAAGAGATTGGACAACCATTTGTCTGTAGGTTTCCTGCTTGAGCAAGGGGTTGGACTAGAAGACCTCCAAGGTCCCTTCCAACTTAGTTATTCTGTTATTCAACTTTAACTCCCCATTTGGAAGACACAAGCTCCTCAAAAAATTCTTGAGCTTGAAAACTAAATCTGGGAACCCAAAACTAACCAGTTTTAAGTTCAAGTTTCTGCATGGAGTGAACAAGCGCCTTCAAGATTTAACAGAGGCAAGTGTGACATGCAAGCATATAAGAAGTTTCAAAGGAAAGGAATTAAGAGCAAATTAATTACTGAATAGTTTATAATACCTCTAAAAAAATTCTTTCCAACTAACGTCTGTGGAGATTCTTAACCATCTAGGTCATGTCCCAAGGATGCTTTTCCAAAAGGCAATTGAACTTTCCTGATTTTTTTTCCTTGAAACGTTTTGCTTCTCATCCAAGAAGCTTCTTCAGTTCTGACTAAAGAACTTCAAGGAAAAAAACCAAGAAAGTTCAGTTGCCTATTGGAAATGTAACCAAAAAATGGGCACATATTACCATATGTGGTGGACTTGTGTTAAAGCAAAAAAAATTTTGGGCAAAAATACATAAATGGTTAGAAAAGATGATAAGAAAACATGTAGATTTTAAACCTGAACTTTTAAAATTAGGTATAACATCAGAAAAACTTGATAAGCAAAGTATATATTTAATATTGAATGTCTTAACAGCAGCGAGGATTATATTTGCACAATAGTTGAAAAATGAAGAAACACCGCAAGATGAAGAGATAATTAGGAAGATATTAGATTGTGAAGAAATGGACAGACTTACACGAAGATTAAACCGAAAGAAGACACAGAATATTATCAAACGTGGACTTTATTTTACCAGTGGTTGGAAAAAAAGAGGTGGAGATTAAAAATGTAGTCTGTATTGTTAAGTGAATTAAATAACCCAGACAACATGATGTTTATTAAGCACTAATAAAATGTAAACAACAGGAAATCAATAAAACCTTTAAAAAAAAGAGGGAAAAGCACCTTTGGGATATGGAAACCAACACACACACACACATGCTCCTGGAAACCTCCACATTACAACACAAATGGTTTGCTCCATTCTGTGGGATCTTACCTTGCCATCAGCTCCTAGTTCCACCCCTTCCATTCCTAACACCATCTCTGAAGTGGCTGAAATTCCGCCCGAAGGATGCCTCTGTTTCTGGCCCTCTATTCTCAGCTCGCTGTCCAGAAGGCAGAATGAGAACAAAACAGAAAATTCAAAGTTGCTTTCTTCTCATCCCCAGCCCCAAACCAGCTCGGTCAGCAGTTAAAATAAATAAATAAATAAAGCACCCACACACGTTGAAAAATTAAAAGGGCAATTCCCTTTTTCTGAAAGCATTTGCATTTTAAAAGATAAGAGAAAGAAAGAAAAATAATAATTCAATAAATAGTCAGGAGGACTTAGTTGGAGTTCATCCTATGTTTAAAAGAGTTTCATGAAGTTGTATCTGCAGACAAGGCTCAACTGTTAAAAAGTTTATTCCCACGATTCGAGAGGACTGAAAATGGAACACAGCCTTTGAACTGCAGCCTAAGGCTGGAGAATATAATATAAGGAAAAGACGTAAGCTCAAAAAGCTATAAAATACACAAAGAACTGATCCAGCCATGGGAACCTCTTTTGCTAGAAATAACATCTGTGAACTTTACTTAGCACTCATCCCTCTTCAAAACTACATAAAAGTAGTAAGTTTCCTGGCCAATTGTTAACTCATTTAAATATATGCCCAGTGGGATATTATAGTCACACAGCGCTCCAAAAGAAAACATTCTGCCAGCTCTCCCTAGCTGGCTGTCCTTCGGATGTGATGCGATCGTAACTCTCAGAATTCCTTGCAAAACATGGGAAATGTTGGAAGGCCATCAGGATTTCGAGCTTGAAAAATTAATTCAAAACTAAGTAAGCCAGAACTGAGCAAATATCAAAGCTACTTTCTTGTATCTTAAAGCATGCTTTATGACCATAATAGGGACTGGAATTTTCAGTTGCTAAGCTATGTGGTCATTAAGAAAACCATTACATGACCAGACCTGATTTTATGACTTTTGTTTTTTTTCCCGTGGCTGTTAAGCAAACATATTTGTTAAGTGAATCACATGGCCGTTAATTGAATCCGGCTTTCCCCAATGACTTCACTTGTCAAAAGCCAGCTGGGAAGATTGCAAATCACAATCAACAAGGCCTTGGGGACATTGTGACTATTGTACATGCTAGTTGCCAAGCCTCCATATGTTGACCTGGGGATTGCGGGGATGCTGGGATGGTCATAAGTGCGAGGAACAGTTGTAAGTCACTGTATTCAGGGCCATCGTAACTCTGAACCACTGTAAGTAATTAAGTAAGATGTAAGTAAGATGAATAGGTAACTATGGTCATGTTTGTGTTGAGATGTGAAACCTGGAACCACACTGCTTGCCAAATGAGAATTTTTATTTAAAAAATAAAAAAATAGGAGAGGAAATTGAATAATGAAATTACTAGGTATGTCTAAATGATATGGTGATTGGCACTGGGAGAGAGTATTGAAATGTTGAAAAATTTAGTAATGAAGGATTATAATTTAATGTGAATATGTGTATTAAGAGATGTGGTTGGTTTTATCAATTTTCCTTGTACTAAAATGTATGATGTATTGGTGCCACACTGTTTAGGCATTGATGTGTATGTGTAAATTGAAATAAAA
Organism: Naja naja; assembly: GCA_009733165.1. NCBI lineage: Eukaryota > Metazoa > Chordata > Lepidosauria > Squamata > Elapidae > Naja > Naja naja. The sequence continues at coordinate 12,775,464 of CM019150.1, read as the reverse complement.
AACTTGATTAAAAACAAAACAAAACTCTGAACCACTGTTAAACAAATGGTCCTAAATCAGGGATTATCTGTATTCAGCTACAGACAAGCTCATGTTATATTAGACAAGCTTGCAATTATATTATTCTACTGCCTTTCCCCTACGTTGTTAATCAGTAGCTGAACTATTTGGGGTATTCAATCTATGTTTCCCAACCCCAAATAATTTATTTGGCTTTCATTAAAATGAAGCACTTTGACTGTCTTTACTATTTCCCATCAAGCTCGAAAGAAGTTTCCCATAGGTTATTTATAGCAGCAGCATCTGTATGGGGATGTCTGTCGTGAAAATATCCCATTTCCTTCTTCACTGCACTAATCACAGGAACTCGAGTGATGACATAAGTTGTTTTATTTTTATGGCGAGGCTAATTAATAGTGATATACATCCAGCAAGAACCCGAAGCATGTCGTGGGATTTCAAAGGAAAGGTTATTAAATGAACAGTCTGCTAATCAGCCCTCCTTTAATTAAGCTTTAATGAGTGATTCATTTCTTCTCAAATTCTGAAGTGCATGGTCCAGGAATATAACTTATGGAGTGCAATACTGTTATACACATCATCATCAGCGCTTGGATGAACTAATGTGCAGTCATGCAGGATTCACCAAATGGCCACCATCTTGTTCATGGAAAAGAGCATCTAAATATCATCCTGCCCTGTTAGACTGGAACAAATGTCTCAAAACTAAGCTTCTGTTCAGCTTTGTGTAAACTAAAATGCAAAAAAGCTGACCATAGGAACATACTACCTAGTAAAACTTACTAATATAGTTTCTGTCACTGAAGAAGAACAGAACTGAAGATGCTTCTTGGATGAGAAGCAAAATGTCTTCAAGGAAAAACAACATCCAATTTGCCTTTTGAAAAAGCACCTTTGGGATAAGCTTAGAAAGATGACAACTTCATAGCCCATCAGAGTTAAAGATAATTGTAAGAAAAATTGGAATTTCTCACCTGATCCTTAAGCTCTCCCCATAAGGCAGGATAGAAAAAGCCACACAAAGGGTTCGTTTTGCACAAATCAACACTATCCTGAAAAGAAAGGGAAATAATATTGTGAATTATAGTAGCATTTTAATTCCCAATGAGCTGGATCGATAGCCCTTTTAACTCGGGTTTTTATTAAATAGCTTTCTGTGAGCAATTAGAAGCCCAGGTTTTTTTTTTTTTAAATGCAGCTATTTCATACTTTCACTAATGCAAGATTTAGAGAAATAACTTTCCAACAGAAGTTTCCATCAGAAGTAACCATCTTTGCTGAATGACCTTTACTGAGGAAGACTTACACAATATTGGTGAAACATTTAGTTGGCACGCTGGAGTCTCTAAATTCCATTTCCCAATTATAAGATAACCTTTATTGTCATTTTTTATTGTGGCACACATTAAAAATGAAATTCTGTTGCCTGCTCTCAAAAGTGTACACGTACAGACATGCCATATACATGCCTATATATACCTACACTTTTACATATAATCACTGTCCATCTTGTCTACATAGAGTTCACAAGGTTGATACTGTATGGAACAAAATCTGAATCTGGATGTTCTGCTTTGGATACCATGAAGCCCCCTCCCAGAAGACGTCTCCGTGGTCATGTGGCCGGCATGACTAAACGCTGAAGGCGCACAGAACGCTGTTTTACCTTCCCACCAAAGTGGTTCTTATTTTTCTACATGCATTTTTACATGCTTTTGAACTGCAGAAGCTGGGACAAGTAACGGGAGCTCACTTCATTATGTGGCGCTAGGATTCGAACCGCCGAACTGCTGACTTTTTCTGACCCACAAGCTCAGCATCTTAGCCACTGAGCCACTGCATCCCTTAATCCCTGCTCAAGCATCACTTATATGCTAAGTCCTGGATAGAAGGGAATGAACTGCCAATAATCTTTTTGCCACCTCACCACTGTCCTCACAATTTTCTATGCTACAGAAGTTACTAGAAGACTGGAGTGCAACTACTCATTCACTCCACCAGAAGAAAATCAGGAAAGTGAGACAATTCTCCCTTCCCAGAGAAAGTTATCAAGGAAGAAAAAAAATGGAGCAAGAGCCACTGTTTCTCCATCTTTTCAATTGAAGTTTGTAACTTTAGATTAAACTGGAAATTCTTGGAAATCTCTTTCCTTGTAAATGGGTACATGTGTCACATTTCTGTGAGCAAATACCTGTAGGCAAAACAATTGGGTCCAATTGAGAGACAATTTGGTCTCATGGTTAAGGCACCAGGCTAGAAAGCAGGAGACCATGAATTCTAGTCCTGCCCTAGGCATGAAAGCTGGCCAGGTGGCTTTGGTCCATTTACACTCTTCTCAGCACAACCCACCTCACAAGATTGTTGTTGTGGAGAAAACAGGAGGAGATGACTGCAATGAATTTGATAGCTCTAAATAAACTAAACTAAATAAACTAAACTTAAAATAAACTAAACTTAAAATAAACTAAACTTAAAATAAAATAAACCTAAAATAAACTAAAATAAAAATAAAATCTCTGTCATTAGTCAGAGAAAACCAGTAAGGTACAGCTAAGAGAACCAGCAGAACCGCCATCTCACTCTTTCAGCCATTTTGTTCCTCCAATGATCTGTGAACCAAAATCTGCATGAATTTGTCCAGAGATAAAAGGTCACCTGCTGTTCCGCGTGTCGTATTGCCTCATATTCTTGATGAAATGTACTTTTTCAAGCCTTTGTGTCGCGGAGATCCAGATACGTGCTTCATTCTACATTTCAAGAAAAGGAAAAAAAAAGAACGAATATGCAAATATATGTGATTAACAAAACCCTTCAAGGATAACAAAAGGACTGTAGATGTCGTAGTTGGATCAAGCATGCATGCTTAGGTTTGGGTTTTTATTTTTTTGGCTTGAATGAGGGTGGTTGGAAAAAAAGGACTTGCAAAGCATGCAATGGAAGGTTAATGCTGCTTTTGACAAGTACCTGCGCGCACTGGCACATCCCACTACGTCTTCTAAAAACTCTAGAGAGCAGCGCTGGGAGATAAAACGCCTTCTGCAAAAATGCACAACAGCATGAAGAGCGAATCGTTATTAGTTCATGGCCTCCAAGAACTGCAAACGGTCAATCTCTAAGCGCACCCTCATACAGGTAGTCCTTGGCTTACAACCTCTCGTTTAGGGACCATTCAAAGTTACGACATCACTGAAAAAACCTGACTTACGACTGTTTGCCCACCCTTGATGACGTTTGCAGCATCCCTGGGGTCACATGATCAAAATTCAAACGCTTGGCAACTGGCCTGTATGGCGGTTGAGGTATCCTGGGGTCATGGCCCCTTTGGCGACCTGCTGACAAGCAAATTCAATGGGGAAGCCAGATTTACTTAACAACCTTGTGACTAACAACTGCGGTGATTCACCTAGCAACTCCAGCAAGAAAGGTCCTAAAACGGGACCAAAAGTCACTTAGCAATTGTCTTGCTTAGCGAAGGAAATTTGGGGTTTAGTTTTGGTTGTAAGTCGAGGACTACCTGTATGGTCATTTTCCCACAAGTAATCTGGAACTCTAGCCTTTCACACCGTTATGGCCACCAGATGGACTTTTTTAGACCACTGCCTGTGAAGACCTCTGCAACGAACTCTAAACATCAGAGGTAGCAACCCTAGGCCTTGTAAAATACAGTATTGTGGTACATATTTTTGGGAACAGACTGATCCTCCTCTTGGGAACAGGCAGTGAAGCCAACATACTCCAAGAGCATACCTTATAAAAAAACCACTGAGTCATTTTTTGATGAATTTTCCCACGTTTCTCTTTTAAAATAGCATAATAGGACACACAGCATGAAAACCACTGATTTAGAACAGTCTGTTAAGAACAAAGCTCATTATTCTGTTTCCGTTTGTGAGCGGCCTTCAACTGTTTAGGAAAACTCTTCAGGGTTTTTTTTCCGCCCTCCTGGGGTTTTATGTAAATATCAAGCCTGTATTTTTAATCATTAGTAGCCCCAGAATTTCTTTGCCCTAGCTTTTCATGTGGAAACAACAATCTTCAAAAGTCATGCTTCAGTGGTTACTAGTATTTGCCAGAAGAGAAGGGAATTATTTATAGACTATTGATGATTTTTTTTAAAAAAAGTTGTTGCTTGGAAGTCCAAGCGTAGGTCAAAGACAACGGATTTCCTATCAGTTCATCATAAATGGGTATTGATCGAAGTACAATCGTTCTGAAATGTAAATAAGACTATGTTCTTGTCTTATTAATACTATTGGTGAACAAAATTGTTATCATTCCTGACCCAGCATTGATTCTCTCTAAAAAAATATTCTCTTTTTAAAAAAACAACAACACTGACCTAACAGTTTGCTTTAAAATTGGTTTAAGAATATACCAGATTATATCAACAGATCATATCAACAGTAATTATCACCGTTTTTGGTTAATAATAATGATGATCACTTTTGTTTTGCTAATAGAATGTGACAGGGAGGCAACGGGCTGGATAAGTTAATTACAATTCATTAGATTACATTGTCTTACTGTATTTGTATACTTTTTGAGCAAGTGGAATTTTTTTAAAAACCCAGATTGGTCTAGTGGCTAAGGCACTAAGCCTTAGGAAAAATAAGGGACTATGAGTTCAAGTCCTGCCTTAGCCATGAAAGCCAGTTGGGTGACTTTGGGCCTGTCACTCTCTCTCAGCCCAATTCACCTCACAAGGTTGTTGCTGTGCGGAAAATAGGAGGAGCATGTGTTTATATTTGCCGTTTTATTTGTAAAAATAATAAAGTCAGGAAATCAAGCAATCAACCATCTACAAGTGATAGCTTAAATTTAAGGAATTCAATATGGAGCAAACCATGAAGACCAATAAAGGGGAATATTTGTGGCTCCGGGCTGACATCAGATGCTCTCTGAGCTTACTTGTTTTCTTGCAGATGTTTCATTACCCAAATAAGGTAACAAATTAGTTATGTTTGAGGATGATGTTACCTAGTTTGGGAAATGAAACATCTGCAAGAAAACAGGCAAACTCAGAAAGCACCAAGGTCCCTCAACCTATGAAGAAAATGATTTCATAGTGTGATTTCTCAGATAAAATTATTATTCTATCGTGTCTTCTCAGGTAATGTCTAATGGGATTATCTCCTCAGCATTCAAGACGTAGGACATGTCAAGGATGTCCCTCTCTCCTCTAATATTTAATTTAGTATGTTTAATAAAACAACTGGATAATACACAAGGCAGGTAAGAAGTAGGAAATGAATAAACGTTGCTGTTAAATACAGATAATGTTGGAAACAAGAAATACTAACAGGCAAACTATTGGCAAACTTTAAAAATACTTGAAGCATAGTCATATACTTCCTATAATTATTATTATTTGGAGATAATTTACACTGATTATATTATAGTCTTTTAAAGATCTTAATCAAAGATCTTTTAAATATGTAGAAATGATACACCGTTATGTATTATTCCGTTTACTAACAAGATAGTGCATTAGACACCTTTGGGCAGTATTGAATAAGAAATTAAAATTAATTCCAGCTCTCATGAAAAATGGATGCTTGGTTGTGATTACCATAGGCAATTTATATAAGAAAGAGGTTACAGTATTATTTTTGTTATTTGTTATAACAGAAGAATGGAAAATTGTTATAGTCCCTCTCAGAGGGAGATGGACTGCTTAAAATATGATAGATAAATATGGTAAATAAACATTGCATAATATTATTATTTCATTTTAAAATATTTTTTGTTTTTTCTTTTACAGGAAGTCATCGACTTACAACAATTCATTTAATGATCGTTCAAAGTTACAATGGCACTGAAAAAGGTCACATGACCCTTTTTCACACTTATGAGCACTGCAGCATCGCCATGGTCATATAATCAACATTTGGATACTTGACAAGTGGTTCGTATTTATGATGGTTGTGGTGTTCCGGGGTCATGGGATCCCCTTTTGCAACCTTCTGATAAGCAAAATCAATGGGGAAGCCAGATTCACTTTACAACCATGTTACGAACTTAACAACTGCAGTGATTCACTTCACAACTGTGGCAAGGAAGTTCATAAAATGGGGCAAAACGCACTTAACAACTGGCTCATTTAGTAATAGAAAGTTTGGGTTCAATTGTGGTTGTAAGTCAGATAACAGATAGAGTTGGAAGGGATCTTGTAGGTCATCTAATCCAACCCCACACCCAAGCGGAAGACCCTACACCATTTCTAACAAATGGCAGTCCAATCTCTTCTTGAAAGTCTCAAGTGATGACACTCCCACAACTTCCAAAGACAACTTCTGTTCCATGGGTTGATTGTTCTCACTGTCAGAAAGTTTCTCCTTATTTCCAGGTTAAATCTCTCCTTGTTCAGTTTCCATCCATTATTCCTTGCCTGGCCTTCAGATGCTTTAGAAAATAGATTGACCCCTTCCTCCCTGTGGCAGCCCATCAAATATTGGAAGACTGCTATCATGTCTCCCTGGTCCTTTCTTCACTAGACTAGCCATGCCCAGTTCCTGTAACCGTTCTTCATGTTTTAGTCTCCAGTCCCCTAATCATCCCGGTTGCTCTTCTCTGCACCTTTTCTGGAGTCTCAACATCTTTTTTATAGTGTGGTGACCAAAACTGGATGCAGTACTCTAGGTGTTGTCTTACTAAGGCTTTATAGAGTGGTATTAGTACCTCACTTGATCTGGATTGTATCCCTCTGTTAATGCAACTTAGGAGTGTATTAGCTTTTTTGGCTGCTGCTGCAGACTGCTGGCTCATATTTAGCTGCTTGTCCACTAAGACTCCAAGATTCCTCTCACAGTAAATGCTATTGAGCCTGGTTTCACCCAGTCTATATGTGTACTTTTGGTTTTTCTTGCCTAAGTGTAAGACTTTACTTTTCTCTACATTGAATTTCATTTTGTTAGATATGGCCCAGTGTTCTAGTCTGTCAAGATCCATCTGGATCTTGAGCCTATCTTCTTGGGTGTTAGCTATTCCTGCCAGCTTAGTATCATCTGCAAATTTGGTAAGTTCCCCTTCTATTCCCTCATCTAAGTCGTTAATGAAGATATTGAAGAGTACTGGACCTAAGACAGAACCTTGTGGCACCCCACTGCTTACTTCCCTCCATGTAGACTTAGACCCATTAAGGAATAAACTGTTGAGTACAGTTTGTCAACCAGTTGTGGAGTCCATCTAGTGGTGGTACTATCTATTCCACTTTTTCTAGCTTACTAAGAAGTAGGTTGTGGTCTACTTTGTCAAATGCCTTGCTGAAATCTAAGTATATTATATCCACAGTATTTTGCTGGTCTACTAATTTAGTCACTATGTCAAGGACTACCTGTACCATGATTCTCTGTGTTGTAAACTTAAAGACATACCCAGTCCGAAACCAGGTTTGCTAAGTGGCCCGTACACACAGACACACAAAAACATGATCTAGTGTTGAAACAATGACAGGTCCCATCTAGTCTTTATAAGAATACTCATTGGAAGGCAGTGGTACAGGGAAAAAAAAGAACTGGCAGGAAGAGAGAGATATATTAATTAAATCCCAGGTAATGGTGCCAATAAATCATGGTTATGGTTGAACACTTCTAGCAATTGAAACATTAAAAATAAAAACCCTGCGATTATATGTCAAGGCATGGAAAACCATATCAGTAAAGGAAGATTTCATTCATCAAATTTAATGGCATATTGTGCATTCAGTATAAATGTCAGCCTTCATGAAAAATAATTCTTTAGCAGCAGATGAATAGCTGCACGAGCTAGCTGGCCAACAGCTCCTATAATCAAAGAAGAGCTTCAGACATTTTCAAAAATAAGATTTATAACCTAAGCACAAACCCTTGGTGATATTGCTGGGATTATTAACAGGTACGGTAACAGGCGAATGATGTTTGTTAGCCTTAACTTTATTAAAGCTAAAGAGTGAGGGGGAAAAATGCTACAAGTTATGTAGCTAAAGTGTTAAAGCAAAATGCAAGAGCCAAGGCTAAAAACGGTCATTCTTTTTTATTTATTTATTGTGGTGGGGTAGAGTCTAAGAAATAGGAATAAGAAGACTTGCTGGCTCATGTTTTTAGGAAAATTGTGGTCATACGTTGTATTTTGCCACTTAAAATGTTTGTATATTTTACCACTGGAAAAATATGGGACATTCCTGATGACACTGAAATATTGCAGCAGACAGTGCCATCTCTGGAGAATTGGTCTGAAAGTTGCATGAAATCCACAGGCGGCCCACGGATTACCCAGCCTCTGAATCCACCACAGTAGCGTTTTTCAACTTGGACAACTTTAAGTTGGACTTCAACTCCCAGAATTCCCCAGCCAGGAGAAGCTGAAGTCCACATATCTTAATGTTAGAACAATGGACTTAGAAGGGACCTTGGAGGTCAAGCAGGAGACCTGACACCATTCCAGACAAATGGCTGTCCAGTCTCTTCTTAAAAACCTCCAGTAATGAGGGCATCCACAACTTCTGGAGGCAAGTTGTTCCACTGATTGATTGTTCTCACAGTTGGAAAATTTGTCCTTAGTTCTAGGTTGCTTTTCTCTCCGTGATTAGTTTCCATTCATTGTTTCTTATCTTGCCATCTAGTGTTTTGGAGAATAGGTTGAGCCCTCATCTTCGTGGTAGCCCCTCAAATACTGGAACACTGCTGTTTTTCAAAGTGTTTTCCAGTTTGAAAAACACTGCAAGGCCCTTGATTACCACCTCATGAAGGGCACCATTTCTCTGCTATACTGTTTATTTATTTAGTGCATGGCAAATGCATGGACTTATAGTGGTTCAAATGTTAATGTCCACTCAGCCATTCAAAGACAGGGTGGTCTATGTTGACAAAATCAGACATTGGGTCCAGTGGTGCGTTTCAAAAATTTTACCACCAGTTCAGTGGGCGCTTTGCACGTGCGCACACACTTTGTGCAGACACAGAGGCTTTCTGACTCGCCTCCTGCAATCCTGCACTCTCCCTGTTGCTCCAGCAGCTGCCGCGTGGCAATTTGCTGTACCACGCAAAGCAGCTGCGCTTCAAAAGCAGAGGATAAGGGGCAGTATGGGAGCCCGGGCGGGCGGTGGGCCCAACAAGAGCATCAGAGAGAACCGATTCGGTCTCCACTGCTCATTGGTGCTATCGGCTCGGTAGAACTGGGCCGAACTGGTAGAATACCACCACTGGTTGGGCTGGTGTAAGCTCTTGATGGACATTCGGACACAGTGTGATGGATATTTTGTCGAGGAGCACCACAGTCACACTGAGGGGTAGAGACAAGACCCCACTTAAAACAATGAGTCCTGGCAGACACCATGTTGGGTACAGATCCTGTTCAGAGTTGACCAATGCTGGAGAAGAAGGTCAATACCTGGTACCTTTTGTGTGGGGTCACCTACGTAACTGCCTGTATCTGGGCATTCAGCAGCCCATTTGGCTTTCCACTGTGTGTTGATATCGAAGTTGTTAGACAGCTGCTATACTGTATTTCCACTGCATGCCTCAAAATACATGAGGCTAGCCGATTGCCTAGATAAATGTGGAAAGCACAACAGCTTTGATTTAAAAGGCATACTCCATCTCTTTGCTGATGGCTCGATCTGATATCTGGTAAGAGAGATTTGGGGGTAAAAATAGTTAGGACTGGGTTCTGGATAGCTTGGTCATCGTGTCTTTCCAACCCAGAGGACTGAAAATGGCAGACGCTGAAGCAACCAAGGTCGTGGGAACCATCTGGCTAGATTGCTGGAGGTCACAGTGACCACAACATCACAGAAAACTAGAGGAGGTTTTAAGCTAGAACATGCTGTACTTTCTCAAGGACATCATCCCTGCACTGTCATCCTTCCGCAGCTTATTTTGGAGGCAATCACTTAATCTCTCTTTTAGGAGCAAAATCAGATGTCAACAACTCCCAATTGGTTTTGGTTCAGAGTCCTCGGAGCAATCTTGCTATTGTTGTAATAACTCTACCCTTCTTCCTCAAAGTCAGGGGTGTCCAACCTTGATAACTTTTAAGTCCTATGGACGTCAACTCCCAGAATTCCACAAGCCTGGCTGGCTAGGGAGTTCTGGGAGCTGAAGTCCACAAGCATGCCTGGCTGGTGAATTCTGGGAGCTGAAGTCCACAAGTCTTAAATTTGCTAAAGTTGAACAACCCTGCTCAGAGTATTGCCTTTCAGATGCCCTGAGATTAAAATTCCCAGAATCCACAAAGAACATGGTTAGGAAATTTCCAAGTTGTACTTCCAATACACATTAGTTCTTTCTGTTTGCTTTGTTGTCAATTATAATGTTTTATTTTTCAATGCCCAATGTTTTAATGTTTTTAATCTTTTAATTGAAAGACGGAAGACATAATTATGTTCTCGTGTACAGTATAGCTAGTCGTCGACTTACAACAGTTCATTTTGCGACTGTTCAAAGTTATAATGTATACAACTTATAACTGAAAAAAGTGACTTATGACCATTTTTCACACCTATGACCACTGCAGCATCCTCATGGTCATGTGACCAAGATCTGGATGTTTGGCAACTGGTTCATATTTATGATGGTTGCAGTATCCCCAGATTATGACAAGCAAAGTCAATGGGGAATCCAGATTCACTTAACAACTGGATAATTAACTCAGCAACTGCAATGATTCACTTAACAACTGTGGCAAGAAAAGTCATAAAATGTGGCAAAGCCCACTTAACAAATGTTTCACTTAGCGACAGAAATTTTGGGCTCAGTTATACTTATATATCGCTTCACAGTGCTTCTCAGCCCACTCTAAGCAGTTTACAGAATCAACATATTGCCTCCAACAATCTGGGTCTTCATTTTAGCGACCTCGGGAGGATGGAAAGCTGAGCCAACCTTGAGCCGGTGAGATTTGAACTGCCAAATTACAGGCAGCCATCAGTCAGCACAAGTAGCCTGCAGTACTACATTCTAACCACTGTGCCACCATGGCTCTTCTGGATCCTGCAATGAGTATAGGGTTGGACTAGATCAGGGGTCCCAACCCTCGAGCCATGGCCCAAAACCGAGCTGCAGCCTGTTCGAACTGGGCCGTGTGAATGACTGGTCAGCATACCTGCATACACAGCTCAATTTGCACGAATGGCAGGCCGGTTCCGCTCCCCTCCCCAGTTGGGCTGCCAAACTGTAAATGTTGGGGACCACTGGACTAGATGACCTCTAACATCCCTAGCAGTGCTATGATTCTGTGATTCCAGTGGGCCAGGCCAGAGTATACCTGTGAAAACACCATCAAAGAAGCAATTGTTGGCCCACACAGTTGAGAGATTCCAACAACGGAAAGTCATGTGGTGGATCAATCAAAGGGATCAGCTATCCGGGGTGATCTGTTTCCCCTCACTTCTTACTGTAAAAAGCTCGGGCCAAGAGGGCAACACCTGGCAAAGTTTACTATACACAGGTTCAAGTCTCACTGCAATACATCTTTGAAGAAAGAGGCAAAATCAATGTTTTCTTCCAAATGCAAAATGAACCGGATGGATGCTGTCAGCTTCCCACATCTCTAAAGATTTTTTTAATCCATGCTTTTGAGCGGCTAAATATGCACAGCTGAAAACAGTCTGCAGATCTACTCTCCAAACTTCCTTGATAGCTGAGTCACTTAAACTGTGTCAGCACCTAATTAAACGGAAGTTATTTTTACTCTAGGATTTGACTCGTAAGAAATCACTGGCAGATTTCCCCTGTATTCTCCATCATAGGACTGCAGAGTGGCTCAAGATGAACGCATCTGGGTAAAAATTCAAAATCTTGCCAAGAAAAATTTGATGCAGTCCTCTGAAATGCATTTGAGGGAAAATTTAGAGGAATTTTCTGGTGGATTGTTCTTTAGGCTGTGGATTATGGGGGAAGAAATTCAAAGCCAATTTGGTCTAGTGGCATCAGGCTAGAAACAGGGAGATTGTGAGTTCTCGTCCTACTTTAGGCATGAAAGTCGACTGGGTGATTTTGGATGAATCACAGGGGACTATGAGGTCCAGTCTTGCCTTAGGCATGAAAGCCAGCTGGGTGACTTTGGATCAATCACCAGGAGACTATGAATTCTAGTCCTGTCTTAGGCAGGGTGGATTTGATTTAAATCAAGTCGATTTAAATCACAATCTAAATCACTAGTAAAAAGGCTTGATTTAAATCAACTCGATTTAAATCATAATTTTTAAAGAGAAACTGTCATCTCTTCCCGCAGCTGACCCGCTGTTGACTCACTGACAGTCCCAATATTGCAGACTATACAGCCTCATGCCTCATAACTAAACTCCATTTCATGCTGAATAAACTAAATTATTAATGTATCTTAAACAGAAAACTATCTTTAGATAGGTTTTTACTTCAAAAGCATTTTATTAAAATAAATTTGATTTAAAAAATCCGATTTAAATAAAAAAAATCTGATTTTTAAATTTTTTTTAAAATCATCTATTTTTATCCACCCTGGTCTTAGGTATGAAAGCTGGCTGGTTACTTTGAGTCAATCACCAGGAGACTGTAAGTTCTAGTCCTCTCTTAGGCATGAAAGCTGGCTGGGTAACTTTGGGCCAGTCCCTGCCTCTCTCTCAGCCCTACTCACCTCACAGGATTGTTGTTGTGGAGAAAAAAGGAGGAGGAAAGAGTATTAGAGATGTTCACCGCCTTGAGTTGTTTATAAAAATAATAAAGGCCGAATATAAATATAAATAAATAAAATAAATAAATAAATAAAACATGCCTGAGGATATCGCATTGCAGCTCCCATCAAGGGAAATGGCGCCCAACCATAGCAAGCGGAGAGCAGGGTGGATTGTGCCAGCAAGACAGGAATTTGGAACAGCCTCCCTACATCTCAAACTGGAGAAATTTCACCTCAGAAGACCACATCTGTATGTGATGTTTTATTAACAAGGCTTAGTATCTTTTCTTCCTCCCCAAGCATGCAGCTTTGATGCCTCAGGCACAAAGATCAAACGATAGAAACTTGGGCAAACGCCTGTGCTTTTTTTCACATTTTTGATGTTTACTAACCATTTTTTTGTTTTGTAGCCTTCAGCTGCCTGAAATGACTTTGTGAATCCTGCCCATTTCTCCTTGGTGCAGAAATTAATTAAAAACTGGCTACATTGCAGAGTTTTTGACCGTGACTTTTTCACACCTTTTGTTAAGACTTACTTTTGGAGAGAACAAAGAAGAATCAAAAGATGTAGCACGGAAGCTCTTTTCAAGGAATTGGGAAGGGGAGAGAGAAAATACAAGAGAAAAGCTAAAAAGAAGAAGAAAAGAAAAATCCCTTTTTAAACCAAGGCACAGGAATTCACAGGAAATCAGGCTCAGGCATTTTATTTTCAAGCACCTGTGCTTGAAATCAGGTTTTTAAAAAGAATTTAAGGATGAAAATTGTGTTGGTGGCAACACACACAGCCTCTGATCGTCATGTACTGTATACCTGGTCAAACAAGGACTTCCAGATTCCATTCCTCTTTTATTTAAATCTATCCCTCGTCCCTGAACACACTGGCAGCATTCGAACCACCCACAACATGCAGCCTTATTAGGTACTACGCAAACAATTCAAAGACCAGCATGAGTAAGCTAACTGCAGTGCTGAATATGAACACCCCGGGGGGCGTTCTTTCACAGGCAAAGATGCAAATCTTATTTTTAAGTTACTTTCACCAATACCACCTTTTTACGCCTGGGATATATTGGCAAGGTAATTCTGTGGTGATAATTAGGACTCTTATTGCAGACTAGAACACCAATCTGAAAAATAAGGGTAGGAAAAACAGAAGACCTATGGGAACAATGTGGAATGGCTTGCCTTCAGAAGTTGTGGGTGCTCCACCACTAGAGGTTTTAAGAAGAAATTGGACAGCCATTTGTCTGGAATGGTATAAGCCAGGGTCTCCTGCTTGAGCATGGGGTTGGACTAGAAGACCTTCAAGGTCCCTCCCAACTCTGTTATTTTTATTCTGAGACTTTTCTTAAATGGAGTTGTGAATACGCAGTATTCTTCATCTCGCATCCAAAGTAATTCATCTCTCTTTGTAAAATAGTTTTGCCCATCAGGGTAACCTTTAGATAAAGTCAGAGGAGATTGGAAGCTATTCCTGAAGTTTCTACAGTATCTGCAGCATCCCAGAACTGATGCACCCAAAAGCTGGTGAAGCCTGATCTAAAAGAGTTAACGATAGTAGGCACTGAACTTGCTATTAAAAAAAACCAGAAAAATATCCTAAACAATAAAGTAAGGAGTAAAGTAATTTAAGCCCCAGAATAGTCTGAAGCCCCTGAAAGTTCAGGGGTGTTTGTAATGCTTAACATGGCAAAAGACAGAAATGATTATTAATACATGAGGATTGTGCACTAAATACCAAGAGTCCTTTGGTTGAGATGGGCAGTGAATGAATGAATGAATATGGTTTGGAGAAAATGCTTTGGACTTAACAAAACTGAACACCACTCTTTTCCTTGCAAAAGCAGTAATCTTTTTTTCCAGATTTTTCTGTGAGCCAAGCTGGTTGCTTTAAGAGTCACATCATGAGGGCCTTGGTGGCTCAGGCTGTTAATTGCCTGCACTTAACTTCCAGCTGCCTACAGCTGCTGTAGGCTCGAATCCCACCAGGCTCAAGGTTGACTCAGCCTTCCATCCTCTGGGGTAGGTAAATTGAGGACCCAAGATTGTTGGGGGCAATTAGCTGACCTTGTAAAAATGCCGCTTAGTAATAAGCAGGCATATACAATGGAATAAAGGCTATTGCTGAGCACACTGGGTTGTATCCCAAAAATTGTAAGCCCTGAGTCTCCGGAGAAGGGCGGCATACAAATGTAATTAAAAAATAAAAATAAATAAATAAAATGAGTTGGCTCATCAGAACAGCTGCATCTCCCCCCCCTTCACAATTGCCTGAAAAAGATCAGGGAGTTTAATGATTATCAGTGAGGTGCTGTCCTCACCCAAGATCTTAATCACTAATTCCAAACCATATTCAAAGTGTATGTAAATATGCAGGGAGTAATCAAATAGCCTATACACTGAAGAATGTTTAATGTTAATGACTCTTAAATGAGTGAAATATGGTTCAAGTCCTGCCGCACCCAGTTTTTCACCTCACTTCCTTGTTCAAAACAGCTCCAAGGCATGTTACACCACCTTTCAAAAGAGAAATTAAAGTTTGCAAGCCAGCCATTGAGGAATGGGCAGCTAAATCAATTTATTTATTTCATAACCAAGGAACCATTCGAGAAAAGATTATTTATCAAATCGGGCAGGGGCGTGGAGAAAACATGGTTCCTTGGTATTGCAGAATTTAAGATCTAGAATTTTATAAATTTATGATAGGTATATTTTAAATCAGTTTTTTCCCAGCAACTTGAAGATGTGTGGGCATCAACTCCCGGAATTCCCTGTGTTGGCTGGAAAATTCTGAGTGTTGAAGTCCATACATCTTTAAGTTATTGAGGTTGAGAAGCATTGCTTTAAACCAGGGGTGTAGGCCTGCGGGCTGGATCTGGCTCACAGGGTGCTTAGATCTGGTTTGCGGGGCCACCACTGAAACAGTGAAGGACCGGCCTGCGGCACCTCTGGCAGCGAAAACAGAACTTGGGAGCGCCAAGGGTGACCTTCACAAACTCCGTTTTCACTGGCAGAGGGTTGCAGGAGATGGTTGCAGCCAGAAACAGAGCTCGGGAGCCGATTTTCGCTAGCAGAGTGCTCGACCCACCACAGTCGCCTCTGACATGAGTAATGTTGAGCTAGCTACTCCCCGCTGGCCACACCCACCCCGGCCTCCCAAAGTCAAACACAACCCTGATGTAGGCCTCAATGAAATCAAGTTTGACACCCCTGCTTTTAAACCATCGCTTGCAAATGTCCATCCTTTATATTACAAGCACGGCTGATATTTTACATGCTGGTTAAGAGACAAGATTCCTGCCTCGGGCCTGTAAAATCCCTCCTACTGACATGAAGTGTGCTCCCCACAGCTGTTGTATTGTTCAGATATACCACCTAATCCTAAAATACACAGGATAGGTTGCATTAAGGCACAAAATATGATAGACACAACCGACAATGTGTTATTTATAAGAAGAAACACGGGTGCCCAAATCACTAAGATTCCCTGTGTTCCAAACACTGCAGAAAAGCATTTTCTGCTGATATATTATTGTTTCAATTTGCTGATGGTTGGGTCCATATGTCCTATTATATTTTGTGCCAAGATTCCAAGTTGGAATATATCTGATGTCTAATTCCATTAGGCCCCCAAGCAGAGCTGAACACAGCTTTCCATTATCAAATACTGAAAAGAAATCCAAGAGAAATAACATTCAAGAATGCAGGCATACTTGATATTTTCCAAATTAAGGAATCTTAAAGGTGCCAAAACCGGAGGTTAAGCAACTACAGAACATAGAAACTCCTTCTCTGCAGCAACCCAAATATAATTTATTTCACTGATGGGATCCTGGATTACTCAGTGGAAATCCGATGGCTGCTTTATACCCCTTGGCACAAAAAATGGCAGAGTGTATGTGCTTGTCATACTTTTGCATTTTGAAACATGTACGGTACATAAAATAGTTTAGGCTAGTACAAACTGCTCATATGCAAAGCAGTCAAAGGTTATTCTCATTTCACAGAGTTCTCTCACAATATTGCAAGTCTGACTTGTTAAATATGTGTGAAGCAAATATCTCTTTTTTAGCATTTAGAAGAGATGCCAGTCTTAGCTACAATCTGCCCACTTGCTAATCCTTCTGTTCTCCAGGAAAATGCAGGAGACAATCATTTTATAGGAAGATAAAAGTGCCTTCTATCTCAAGGAATAGAAATATTATCTTCTTTTTCAGCTTGCTGTTATGATTGCTTGTTTCAATTTCTCAGAGCAAAGATAACAAACCCTTTTAATATATGCTGTTCTTTGGAGGACTGATTTTTCCAACTTTAGGAAGCGTGTCTCCAAATTATGGCTTTATTGCACCTTTTAGGTACTTCTATTAAAAATGTCAACATGTCTTTTAGATTCTCAAAAGGCAGAAGTGTTAGAAATCTATCTTAACCTCTTATTTAATAAATAGCTTGAGTAAATTTCATAGGAGCCCTACAAGGGATTAATTCTTACTTCTGCAGAGATGAGGCTTTAATGTGCTTTTTTTCTCATTTGATGTTGAAGGAAGATATTTGTTGAGGCTCTTCTCTCTCAAAGGGACTTGGGTACAAATGATACTTTCTTCTAAGTTATTTTGCATCCTGCATTTTCATTGCCAAGAAAACTGCAGGGACTTGTTCAGGCTGTTACTGGGAATCGACGTGGACTTGAAAGCATGCAGCAAATCATATTTTTAAAAAATCATTACAATCTTACAATTCTACAGACTGCTATTAGTTACAAAAAGCAGTTGAACAGCCTTATTATTTATTTTTTATATCCCATCTTTATTATTTTTTATAAATAATTCAAGGTGGTGAACATATCTACTGTAATACTTCCTCCTCCTCCTGTTTTCCCCAAAACAGCCACTATGTGAGGTGAGTTTGGTTGAAAGAAAGTGACTGGCCCAAAGTCACCTAGCTAGGTTTCATACCTAAAGCAGGACTAGAATTCAGCATCTCCTAGTGACTGGCCCCAAGCCAGCCAACTGGTTTTCATGTCTAAGGTGGGACAAACTCACAGCCTCCCAGTTTCTAACCTGGTGCCTTAACTACTAGATCAAACTGGGTCTAGTTTTTCCTCAAAGTTTCCACTGTTTATCTCCCCAAACAGGTAGGACTTCCAAGTGACCAGAACGGAGAAGACTGCTACTGCTAATGAGCCACGGTGGCGTAGTGGTTAGAGTGCAGTACTGCAGGCTACTTCTGCTGATTGCCAGCTGCCTGCAATTTGGCACTTCAAATCTCACCAGGTTCAAGGTTCACTCAGCCTTCCATCTTTCTGAGGTGGGTAAAATGAGGACCCAAATTTTTGGGGACAATATGCTGACTCTGTAAACCACTTAGAGAGGGCTGAGAAGCACTGTGAAGCGATATATAAGTCTAAGTGCTATGGCTATTGCTACTGTACATCACATGCTTAAGAGTCTACATTTAGCTTGCTTCACCGTGTCTCTAACAGGAAAGTTAAATCTCAATTTAACTGTAACCTGTCTTTGCTTGAAGGCACTGGCTTCCAGTATCCTGCCATCAGCACCTCCTTAATTAGATACTAATTAACCTGCACAAATCTTCTTTTCACATCCCTGGAGCTCAGTACTCCATTGCTGACGGGGAGCATAAGAAATAACTTGGCACTTGCTCCTTAGCTATTTATTGCGCACAACAAAAGCTGGAACAAATGGCCTGCAGTATAACACACAAAGTGAAATGAAGAGAGATTTGTGGTCATCCCTGTGTCCCACAACTTTTTTTTTCCTGGAGGACGAATGATTGCTTAAATATAGATTTCCAAAGAAATCCAGGTCAAATATAGCCTTCCAAAGAAATCCACACTAAACCAGTGCGATGACAGTGCTACTTAGCCAAAAGCAGACCACTGCAGATAATGGTTAATGGTCCTTACTTAACTAGACAGGACTAATTTTCTCAGTGTTGGACAACCACAATATAACTAGCATGCTGGGAAAATACTGTTGGAAGTTAAAACCCACCCCTCTCTTAGAAAAATGAAATATTTTAGGAAATACTAAAAAGGCAGAATATTTCTCCTAAAAGAGAAGGAGAAACTCAGAGAGGCAGAAACTCAGCCTCCCCTCCCACCTTTGTTAATGGGCCGTTAAGGCCTGGGCCAGTCTATTCTACATAACAAAGATCTACCTCCTTCAGGCAGAGCCATTTAATTGCCCTTCAAACTTAGCACACAAACAACCTACAAAGCTAGCTATGATCAGGATACTCTTCCTGTGCCCCAGGAAGTTCAAAGCCAGAGAGGGTATAAAACCCAGGCACTCTGAGCATCTCTTCCCTTTTTCTTCGCTCAAGAGCTCCAAGGCATGTGATCCTGTCCACCATTAAACCATCTTTCCAAACAGCCTCTAAGTTTCCAGTGTCTTTCTTCCCCACTTGGAACTGAACCCAGAAGGATATTTCTTCCAACAATACCATCAAACATTTATGTTTCCATTCATTGCTCCAGAACCCAAGAAGGAAGAGATTGGGATGCTTATCTTACATATCTCTGCTATTATCCCTTTTATCCTACAGCTGAGGGAAGACTCCCCTCCCTCCTAGAAGAAAAATATTTTGAGAAATATTAAAAAGGCAGAATATTATATTTCCCTAAAGGAGGAATGAAGAAACATGCTCTTGGAGACAGAAAGAGACAACCCCCACCTTTCTTAATAGCCCCCAGCAGATATTTTTTGCCCTGTTAAGAAAGACTGGGCCATCCTGTCTAAAAACAAAAGACCTTCAGCTCCAGGATGATGGGATTAAGAAATGGCCTCCAAGGACATAATAGGATTAATCCACTAGCAGTAGAGCTCACTACACTGCACAATCTCCTAAGGACATTGCACCAGAGTCCAAACTTCAACCAAACCTCAGGCAACCTACAGAGCCAGCTATGACCCCTACAGCAGCCAATAGAATACATGTTTTTGAACAGGAAGTTCAAGTGCAAAACCCCAAAGAAAGTATAAATACCCCTCACTCTCAACTCCAGGTGGTCAGCGGACCAAAACCACCCATATACTTCTGCTTCATCAATAAATGGACCCTCTTTCCAATCAGCCTCCATTTTGTCTCCAGTGCCTTTCTCTTGGCTTGGAACTGGACCTGAGTATTTCTTCCAACACAGCTGAGTAACTTTCTACCAGCAAGGACTGGGATTGTTGTTGTGGGCTATGTGTTGGCCATTGGCACAGATAAGGAGAGAGCCCCACGTGTATCCTACTTGTTACAACCTGTCAGTATCACTATTTCAACAACAGTCTCTTTTCTCCACTCAGCTGATCTATGATCTTGGTAAGAAAACCAGGTAGGGGAGGGAAGAAAACCAGGTAGGGTTTCTTCAAGCTGCACAGAAGGTAGCTGTCAACTCATAAAACATTTCTATGCCTGTTTTAGTAGTTGCCATTAAAAAAATGGGGGGGGGGAGGAAGGAAATCTGAAAGAGCAGTTGAAAGCAAAAGTACCAGAGTTTTTGCCTGAGAATATATTTAATTGGAGAACATGAATGATGACACCCAGCCTGTGAACGAGCTCATTTGGAGAATCTGGTTTATGAGACACCCAGGGGGGAGGGGGAAACAGGGACATAGGTAAACAGTAAATGACATATGCCAGAGTTGGCTTCATACAGGGCAGTATCAGTATGTCGCCTCTAATGAATCCTTTGAAGTTTTTTGAAGTTTGGCTCTAGAATCATGATTTAATTAGGGCGATTGCTGGAATCCTGACAGCCGTGAAAAGCAAACCTGGATTCCTACCAGAAAAATGCACAACGTCAGCTGTAGATAGAATAGAATTCTTTATTGGCCAAGTGTGGTTGGACACACAAGGAATTTGTCTTGGTGCATATGCTCTCAGTGTACATAAAAGAAAAGATATATTTGTCAAGAGTCAAGAATATAAGGTACAACACTTAATGATAGTCATAGGGTACAAACAAGCAATCAAATCATACTAGGAAACAGTCAATATAAATCGTAAGGATACAAGTGACAAAGTTACAGTCATAAAGTCACAAGTGGGAGGGGATGGGTGATAAGGAGTGATGAGAAGATTAACAGTAATAGTAATGCAGACTTTCTAAATAGTTGAACGGTGTTGAGAGAATTATTTGTTTAGCAGACTATCTAGTCCAGAACTGATTCAACAGGACTTGGCTATCAAAACACCATTTAGGATCAGGGGAACTATCATCCAAATCACTTGGGAACTAAGGAAAGTTTCTTCAACAAAGGACGAAGGATGAATAAGTGAGTCTAGAAGGGCACTAGTGGTTAACGCGCAGTTCATCAGCTGATAACACAGAACAGGAATAAATAGCAGATAGTAAAAAGAGAAAGAAGGATGAGCAAAGGATGGAATTTGAAGGATGGAATTCCAAATTGTTGAACCTTTTATTCAAAAGAGGGATAAATTCAAATGCAGAGGGAGTAGAAGACATAGAGAAGATAAATGATGGCTAGTGGAAGGAAAAGAAGCAATACTCATCATTTGTAATAGACAGCTTGCATAGGATAGCAATAGCACGTAGCACCATGTAGCGGGACCAAGAAGGGCCTTCTCTGTGGTGGCTCCCTCCTGTGGAACATTATCCCTGCAGAGATATGATTGGCCCCCATTTTGACACTCTTTACAAGGCCCCGAAGGTATAGTTTTGCTACTGGGTTTGGAGACTCCAAAATGATATGCAGCCCATCAAGTGGCTCATTTTTTATTTTTTTATTTTTATTTCTTATTTTTATTCATATTTATATGCTGCCCTTCTCTGGAGACTCAGGGCGGCACAACCCAATGTGCTCAGCAACAGCTTTCATTCCATTGTATATGCCTGCTTATTACTAAGCGGCATTTTTACAAAGTCAGCTTATTGCCCCTAACAATCTTGGGTCCTCAATTTACCTACCCCAAGAGGATGGAAGGCTGAGTCAACCTTGAGCCTGGTGGGATTCAAGCCTGCACTAACTGCAGGCAGCTGGAATTAAGTGCTAGGCGTTTAACAGCCTGCACCACCAAGGCCCTTGTTTGATTGCTGTCACCATCAAATGAGCCAGGATTGGTGTGTGTGTGTGTGTGTGTGTGTGTGTGTGTGTGTGAGGGCTGTTGCTTTTTAATTGTCCTTGTATTGGGCTTTTATCCTTGTAAGCCGGAGTCACCGAGAGTAAGTTGGGTGGCCATAAACATTTTTTTAAAATAAATAAACTACTTAAGAAGGGGAAACCCTGCTCTTGTTTGGCTCTTAGCTTTCAATTTTTCTGGGCTTGTCTTTTCCTGCTCCTTGGATTGACAGGTTAGCTAGTTTCCATGAGGCACAGTGGAGAGAATTGACGGCTGGCCCCATTTAGCTTAAGGTTAAAAAGTAAAGTCAACTTGACTTTGGTTGACAAGTCCATGCAAGGTGTTTTTTTTGGCAACAATAGGGAAGTGATTTCCATTGCCTTCTTGGGTGATTTTTAAAAAAATTTCCCAGCACTGGTGATGTCCCATCCAAGTGTTAAACAGGCCGGATTTGACTTAGCTTTCAAGGGTTAGACAAGGTTACACAAGATTTAGCCTAAAGAGGGTTGGCAAACAGTCACTCAAATCTGCATTGTTTAGGAAAGTGAAGTGGAAACCTTTATCCTTAAGACGATTAAGGCAGAAGAAAGAAGATCCATTTTCCCACTGTATGTGAACTGTGGGAATAATTCTTTGCAAAGTTTTCTAAATGCATTAGACAATTAAAATTTAAAGATCAGGGGAACATCCCTCTTTCCGCCTTTATTATTTTTATAAATAATTCAAGGCAACAAACATATCCAATATTCCTTCATCCTCCTATTTTTCTTTGTCCCTTCTGAGTATTTTAGTTTCTTTTTCAACATGGTTTAGTTTACTTTACTTTATTGTTATTGCATCTTGTACAACGAAATTAAATGTACATTATAACTATAAAAATAAAACACCAACACACATCCTTCACATTCTATACAATTGAATTGAAAACCCTGATATTGCATTAATATTGTACTAAACAGTAGAATTCAATGCTGTTACTGCTCTGGGACAGAAGCTGTTTTTCAGCCTATTTGTCCTTGTTTTTATTATCCTGTACCATCTGTCTGATGGTAATAGTTTAAAAAAAGGGGGTGCCCAGGATGAGATGGATCTTTGAGAATGTTTTGAACTTTCTTAAGGCAGGGAGAACTGTAAAGCTCTTCCAAAGAGGGCAGAGGGCAACCAATGATCCTCTGGCCACTTGCTCCACTTGGTCTCCATTGATAAACAAGGGCTAGATGTCTGATCTATTCCTTCTATAGTCCACTATAAGCTCCTTGGTCTTATTGGTGTTAAGGACCAAGTTATTGTCTCCACACCACAAAAGCAATCGGTCCACCTCTTCTCAATAGGCAGACTCATCTCCTGGAGATGAGTCCCACCACTGTTGTATCATCTGCAAATTTAATAATATTATTGCTTCATTTTGGATTTCTGGACCTTCTAAGCCAGTGGTGTCTACTTGAATAACTTAAAGGCTTGTAGACTTCATGCCGGCTGGGGAATTCTGGGAGTTGAAGTCCGTAGATATTAAAGTTATCAAGGCTGGACACCCCTGTTCTCAATACTCTGAAAGAAGATCCAATCCATTTGGAGCAGTGGTGGGATTCAATTTTTTTACTACCAATTCTGTGGGCATGGCAGGGGAAGGATACTGTAAAATCTCCAGTCAGAGGTGATATTAACTGGCTTTCCGAACTACTCAAAATTTCTGCTACCGGTTGTCCAGAACTGGTCAGAACCTGCTGAATACCACCTCTGATTTGGAGAGAAATAAAACAAATTCAATTGTTTTAAAAATTAAATTAAATTGTTTTTAATTAAACTGTCCCTGAGGATGACCTCCAGCACGAATCTGAAAGCTCAGAAGACTAAACTTCTGGTCCCAGTGAACAACCCAGACTGGATCCTGCAATATTATCCTGGGACACGTATATTTGCCTTCATTCGTGAGAATTTAAAACAGGAAGGCTGCCTGTCACACTTGGCCGGAGATAGCAAAACATCACGCAAGATAAGAAAAATCTTTCAAAAATGTATTATTCCTCCCCCCCCAAATCCTCTGGGAAAGAAAGGCTCTAGCAGAGATACCTTTGTTCAGCAACAAGCAAGAAAAACACATAATCCCTGCAGGGTTCTTAATTATAGAAGTAGAAGTCCAATGCCTCTGTTAGAGGCGCCCGGTAGCAAAAAGCTGTCTTATCAATTTCTAGTTCCACAGGTAATAGTAAATTGTACCTGACAGAGAAGAAAAAAAGCCTCAACAACGAAGACAAGCCTGAATGCTAGGTTCACACAGAGGACTTTCCATATCTTAAGCAATCCTATCTGAATTGATACTGGCACCACAAGTGGCACAACTCCTTCCAAATGAAGCCGGACACAAGGAGAAAGTGATTTGATTATACTTTGTCTAATGAAAAGCCGACTTGGATTTGTTCCAACCAGTATCAATTCGGATAGGATTGCTTGGGATCTACAAAAACAAAAAAACAAAAACAAAGTCACAATAGAAGAGTCTGCCTTGCTATTGTGAGCTCAGGGGTAGGGCCTTCTCTGTGGGAGCGCCCACCCTGTGAAAACTAGTTGCCCTTGGGGCTGCTGTTGGCCCCTGACCTCCGTTCCTTCCGTCTCGACCTGAAGACGTGGCTTTTTCAACAGGCCGGCCTGGACTGAGCGGGGTGGGTTTTTTAAATATGTTCTTATGTCTAGTTTTTATGGGTTTTAGATAATTGTTTGGCTTGTGGTTTAATAATAATTTTAATAATTTTTTAAATTTTGTATTGTGTGTTTTTTATGATGTGAGCCGCCCTGAGTCCTTCAGGAGATAGGGCGGCATTTAAGTCCAAACAATAGAATAGAAAATATTGGGTTGAAGAGATCTAGGATACATTCATAGTCTGGTGTAAACTGAGAGAAAACTGAAAGATGTGAGCAAACAATCTTGTTAAGGACAATGCTGGTACTTTGTGTGAATACCTGTAGAACAAGAGGTACAGAGGGACATCTTTAGCTTTCTGTGCTGAAGATGAGTGTGTGTGTGTGTGTGTGTCTTTGTGTACCTTTGAGTAAGTGTTGACTCAGAAGGGGTGGGGGTGGTGGGGAAGAATGATCCAGCAGACTTCATGCCTGAAGTGTCAAGAGGCACTTTGGATAGTGAGATGGGGGTGACATTTAAACGTAACTCACAGCCCCCTGGATTCTAGACACGTGCCTCTGAAGAACTTCTAGCCTAGCGCTCTTGAAGGATTTCAAGTCACAATTCCAGTAAGAACAAAAATGATAGCTCTCCGAAAAGTGTATTTCGAGTTTCAGATATACCTCTGGAAGGTGCTCTGTTACTAAAAGGTTTAAAAAATTAGAAGCAGTCTTCTACAAAAGCAGTTTGACAAAGACTTTAGGAGCTGGACAACTCACATTCTGAGAAGCAGGAGGAAAAATGGAATAGATAACTGATAAACCCTCAATCCCCATTATTCATTGGTTCAAATTATTTTGCTTGTCCCATGAAGAATTAACAAAGCAAACCAAATCTACTGAAAATCTTAACCAGCCACCTGTGTGCACATTTTCAGAGATCATGCACATCATTGTAATGCTAAAGGCACAAATCTGTCTCTCTCTAGAGCTGAATTCAACATCTGAAAGCATCTTTCATTCTTCTCACGCAGGGGGTCTCCAAATTTGGCAACTTTAAAGCTTGTGTGGACTTCAACTCTCAGAATGGCTGGCTGAGGAATTCTGGGAGCTGAAGTCCTCAAGTCTTAAAGTTGGCAAGTTTGGAGACCCCTGTTCTAACGCAAAAATAGAATTATCCTACACAGCCTTTCCTGTCTTTGTATTACAATGCTCGTGCACATTGCACCTTAAATAGCTGGAGGATAGAAAGTTAAGGAAGTCTGCCTTAGAATTCAGAACAACACAAGTTGTCCATATGGCTATCAATTATAATGCTCCTAATTTCACATATTCAGGATCCTCCTTCTTTCCCTTGGGTATAAGTGAAAAGAAGCAAGCCAGGTTCTGACCAGAATAATATGTGTAACTGTTAAACTAAAGTTTTAAATTCATGGTTCCTTTGTGTATAAAATTTATTTTCTTTTCAATGTACAGAGATTGGGTGAGTGGGATGGAGAATGGAAGAGAGAAGGAAATGAAGCTGAACGCTGCCTAAAAATGATGGGAAGGTCTCAAACTATGCTCCCACCCACCCAATTCTTTACCCCCAAAACCAGAGATGGAATAGACTCCATACTCATAAAGCAAACTTCCTTCTTCTATAACTGCTGGAGCTTTCTTAATTATTGCAGATCCAGATGAAAGGAAGATGCATTGGACAGGAGTATGTTGAAAGTCATTGAAAAGTTACACAATAGCAACACTATTTTTTGCAAGCGGTACAAAGATCATTATCTGTTTTGATAAACACCAGCAGCACAATGCCACAGACTCAAGCTGAACAGGACAATCAAATTTGCACTTAAAAAGGATTATTCTTCCCGGTCCCTGAGAAAAATAAGATTTCCTTTTCTCTGGATACCCCTCCTACAGAACACAGAAAACATTTATTAGCAGGACAAACCAAACCAGCAGAAAACCAACTAAAATAAAAAGCAAAATATCTACGGTAAACTATTTTTGCCAGGGTAAATTATGTACTAGCAAAATACCAGGTAGGCATTTTGTTGCGTAGTTTATTATATTCTTGTTTAGCGGCCTTGTGCATTATGCAAGCCTCGAATATGGGCCAATTCAAAAACCAGGTTGGATGAGTGCTGCCAGAGGATTCTACGACTTGGTCAAGACCACAGATGTGAGGATTGCAACAAATGCCCCAAACAGCACATTTCTGAATAATCACTTGGCACAGAGTCTATGTGTTCAGTGAATCTTTTATGTTTACCTTTTTCATAGCATCTCTGCCAATTTGAGGCTTATTCACAGAGTCCCAATAAAAACCACGAAACAAGTGAAGTATCCTTTAGAGTCCAGCTTGAAATGGTGATTTCACCAACATATTCAGAGAGTTTAATTGGCAACAATAGTGCTTGCTTTTGACTTCTTCCAGGATTTTTTTTCAATTTCTCAATCCACCCTACAGCTTGATCTACTTTACAGATTGATTTACAATTTACTTTGCAGACTTTAACTGTACGTTATCCAAGTAGGAGTCACCCTGCTCAGCTTTTGAAGATCAGTCAAAGCTCATCTTTTGGCTTAATCAATGTGGCCCAGCCTAAAGATCACACACTCACACGTACACACACACAAATCTGTGATAGTGGAGGGGGTAGAAAGAATTTTGTGTGAAAATGGATTTATCTCAAACGTTTCAAAGTGCCCTCATTTTTTTTGAGCCTGGGCCTAAAAATGCTATTCACAAAGGCAAAAATCAAACTACCTAAGTTGCCTCATTAGCTCCCAAGCAAACAGTGTGTGAGATCCCCAGGCAACAAGCTCATTTTGTACACAAACACAACCTCCTTCAGTCTTTGGCCATACTGGGATGGTGAAAATGCACCCCAGATTCTCTGTTCTTAAGGCTCAAAGGGACTCAGCAGAACACAACTCGTGGAAAGTTCCCCACAGAGCTCTGACACTCTTCTGCAAGATTTGAGCATGAAAACCAAAGGAAAAAAAAAGGGGGGGATTAATGTGACATAACTTCTTTGGATAGCAAACCAAAACCCAAAAGGAGAAGTGGTTGTGGGTAAGGAAAGGCAACCAATATGTAATTCCTGAGAAAACCAGAAGCAAAGTTTTGCACACACACACCCCCTTCCCTTCTCTCCCAACCATCTTCTAAGGTACAGAAAATGCAAATTGAACACACATAAATACCCTTTAAAATGTAGGGTACTGAATGGGGGGGCTGGGGAGGGGTCACAAAAGGACACCGGCAAGCTGGCTACAATTTCCAGGGCTAATGTTTTGTTTTGTTTTTGCACTTCTGGTCGAGGGCACCAGGTGGAAATATTTTAAGAGGCATTTCCCAAATTTCCTTCTCTTTTAGGGACTAAGAAGGAGACCTCTGGTCAAGGCCAAACTCTTTGGGATGACTTACCTCTCCTCTACCTTGCTCCTGGTTGCACACCGGGGCAGCCTCTCTGCGGGCTCCCCAAACCTTCATGCTGCCAGCCGACAGAAAGTTTGCTCTAAAAAGCCTAAAAACCCAGATATCCCCGGAGCACCGCATACAGACGTGATCTCTCCGGCTTGCCTTTTTTCTTACGCCACCTTGTCCCAAACCGCTTCCCCTGGAAAGGGGGTGGGGGGCCGGCGACTGGCAACTACCAGTCGGCCCGTCCTACAAAGGCGATGGGTGCTGTAGTCCCAAGGCACCCGGCAGAGGGAAAAGTTGCAAAAGACAAGGGATGCGGCCAGGGTTCTCCAGTGCCCCCACCACCCATTCCTTGCGGCTGGCCAGAAAACAAGGCATTCAGATGAGAAGGAGAAAGGAAGACAAAGGGTGTGTGTGTTTTCCCCCAATCAGGCGGGAGGGGGGATTTACATTAGAATTAGAATAACAGAGTTGGAAGGGACCTTGAAGGTCTTCTAGTCCAACCCCATGCTCAGCCAGGAAACCCTATACCATTTCAAAGGGTTATCCAATCTAATCAAGCTGACCCCCCAGCAGGTCGGCTGGATTAAGAAAGTAGAATTAATTGCATCAAACCATCAAAAACAGACGAGAGAAGTTCTTCCCACCCACGGAGACCCAGGAACAGGGGGGGAAGAGAGACGCTCACCTTTGCCTCTGCACCTCCAAAGGTAGCCCTCCTGCTCCTCCTCCTCCAACAGGGGCGCCCTGGGTGGGGCTGAGCAATCCGGGGGGAGCGATGCCCGTCTTGGGGGCCCCCATCAAGACCCCCGCTAGGGCGGCCGGGCTGACAGCGGCGGCGGCAGCGGCGGGCACCGGGCAGAGCGGGCTGCCCAGCAGCAGTTGGGGCAGGAGGGCAGCGGCCGCGCCCAGCCCGCGGGAAGGGTCCAGCTCGGCCGTGGGGGGCAGCAAGAAGCCCGGCGGGGGCCCGTGGGGGCCCGGCAGCAGCAGGCGGGGCGCGTGCTCGGCCGACACTGCCCCTCCTGCCTCTTCCTCCGGCCGCGGGGGCGGCGGAGGCGGCGGCTGAGGTTCTCCCGGGGCCGGCGAAGTGGGCAGCCCTTGCGAAGGCTTGCCGGGCGCCGGGCACGACGACGACGGCGGCGGCGGCCGCCCGTCCAGGGAGATGTTGTTGAGGAAGAAGAGGGCGGCCTGCCTCCGCCGCGCGTCGCCGCCCCGCTTGCGAGCCCCGGCCGGCGCTGCCTCCGGAGGCTCCTCTTGGGGCGGCCGGCTCGTCGGGGAGCCACATGCAGCCGCAGCCATTCTCCCCAGCCGCGGCAGCCTTGCCCCGCAGCCGCCACTCGCAGCGGCGGGGAAGCCGTCGGCCCGCCGGCCGCCCGCCCCCAGCTCGGGAGGGTGGAGCTGACTCGCGCTTCCCTCCTTGGGCCGCTTGGCCCGGTTAAGGGAGGTGGCTCAAGAGCGCCCGGCCAGCCATTGGACGCGTCGCGGCGATATGTAAATACGGATGCCCTTCGCCTCCTCTCATTGGCGCGCCGTCGGTCCTATTGTCACCGCCGCTCTGTTTTTCCCCTCCTCCTCTCCCCACCCCTCCAACTGGGACCTTCTTCCTTTCTGTTTAACGCTGCTTCGCGAGGTCCTAAAGGCCGCCGGGTTCAAAGGACAGGAACGTTTTCAAAGGGGAAAAACAACAACTGCCACAAGTTCATTTGCCTTTTGGAAAAAATCCCAAAGGTGCTTTTTCAGGAGGCAACTGGACTCCACCTCCTCCTCCTCCTCCTCCTCCTCCTCCTCCTCCTCCTCCTCCTCCTCCTCCTCCTTTTGAAGATGTTTCCCTTCTGATCCAAGAAGCTTCTTCAGCTCTGACAGGATGGTGAGGAATGGTTTATATTCCTTGCAGACAGCTGGTCAGTTGCATCATTTTAGAGGGTCGTTGACTTCTAAACCTCCAAGTGCTTCAACGACCTTCTAAAAGGATGCAAATGACCAGCTGTCTGCAAGGAATATAAATCCTTCCATTTGCCAATATCCTGTCAGAGCTGAAGAAACTTCTTGGATGAGAAGCGAAACATCCAAAGTCCAGTTGCCTCCTGAAAAAGCCCCTTTGGGACAACCATGACCTGGATGACTGAGAATCTCTACAGACTTTTGGAAAAAGCATATCTGGGACAACCACAAGCTGGATGGTTGGGAATCTCTGTAGACATTCGGTGGAGTACACAAGGAAAGTGGTGTTTAGACTAGAGCAGTATTTCTCAAACTTGCTGGTATGTCTGCCTAGAGTCAGTAAGTAGGTGGCTATGGGCGGCTATACAAATGGAATAAGTAAATATTATAATCAAATAGAACTTTGGACAACAAACCCAATGTTTTTCAAACTTGGCGTGCTGCTTGGGAATTCTGGGAGTTGAAATCCACACCTCTTAAAATTGACTGATCTCTATCAACAATCCTTTTCTTGGGTTAGATAGAAACTACAAATCTCACTTTTAATGGATGTATGTTATTCATACTATATACCTGACCAGGTGAAATAAGTTTTGATTGATTTATAGATTTATCCAACAGACTTATCTTTCCATTGAGCCAGTTGGCAAAAATATGACCAGAAAGAGTTTGGAATCCAACTTTATTCACTGGAGTTCCACACTTTTATTTTCTAATAAAGAGCTGGCTTATATTATAAGAAGATTCCTTATAATATTCATCTCCATTAACCTGTTTTTCTAGAAGTATCTTCAATAACCCTAGATAAAATATGTAATGCCAGGCTTGGACGGGAAGAATGAAGAACCTGATTTTCATAAAATTTGCTTCCAGGATGTTTTTAATAATAGGAGACATCT
This sequence comes from Naja naja, assembly GCA_009733165.1. NCBI lineage: Eukaryota > Metazoa > Chordata > Lepidosauria > Squamata > Elapidae > Naja > Naja naja. Next base: position 12,744,846 of record CM019150.1, on the reverse strand, counting down.
TACAGCTAACCTCACAGGATTTGCTTGCACAGATGTTCAAAGTTATGCTAAATTTTGTTTAATGTCAATAACTGAATTTTCAAGTTAAAGTTAACACTTAAAAGTTACTGAATTTGAGAAATACTGGTTTAGAGAGAGCAAGTGAGTGAGTTTGTGGCAATGTGGTCCCTGCAATTTTCTTACCAAGATTTTTGGAACTGTTTTGACCTTGCCTTCTTCTTAGGGCTGAAAGTGAATAACTAGCCCAAGACTGATCATTTTTAGGGCTGCATAAATTTTGTTTTGGTTAATTTCTAACCCTAACCTTAAATAATACTTCATACTAGGACAGGAGATCACCAGGACTATAGGTTAGAATGAGAAATTGAAATCCATATAGCCACCCCCAAAAATATTTATTTTTAACCAATGCAAACATATCAATACTTCGACATGGATATTATTATTGCTATCATTTTATCATTTCATTTCATCTGATGTTATGCGCTCCCCAATAAAATTTTGAGACTGGTGGGGTTTTTAACTACATAATAGCAATAGCAATAGCACTTAGACTTATATACCGCTTTGCAGTGCTTTCCAGCCCTCTCTAAGTGGTTTACAGAGTCAGCGTATTGCCCCAAACAATCTGGGTCCTCATTTTAGCGACCTCGGAAGGATGGAAGGCTGAGTCAACCTTGAGCCTGGTGAGATTCAAACTGCCAAATTGCAGGCAGCTGGCAACCAGCAAAGTTATGCGCCACCGTGGCTCATAAATAAATAAAATTAAAAACGGTGATGCCTTTGCTTTTCCTGCTGAACTCTTTTATCTTTCTCTAGATGCAGCAGAAGTTAATTTCCAAATCAATCCTTCAACCCACCTGCTCCAGAGGGAATTTCTGGTGTGTAAAGCTTCTGCTTTGAAAAGAAAATTGAATATTGATTTTAAGATTTATGAAATGGTTTGGGGTTTTAATCTTTGTGTGCCACTCAGGGTCACCTTGGTGAAATCGGCAGCTATATCAATTGTTTCAACAATTAGACAAAGAATGAATAAGAAAGAAAGCACTTTGCACACATATATTCTTCGTTTTCAAAACTTTTCAAAGGGGTAAGCCTTTAAAGCAGGTTTCCTACTGAATCCTGTTTTCCGTATTACAGAAAAAGTTTTAAAAAGCATAGCCTGTGGCTAATTCATATATTAAAACCGCTAGCATCAATTATTTATTAAATAGCAGATCATCATTTTTGCACTGTGCCTGCAGGAATTCTTTTCCTATTTTTTTCCCACCTTCACATTGGGGGAAAACAGCCCTATCTGTTGGATTGCTTCCTGCAGGGTCCTATTAAAACCATTGCAGGATCTCTGTCCCCCAAAAAATTGTGAAGTGCAGCCGTAGTAGGCAAATTATCCATAGACTTGTTTATGGAGAGTCTCAGTCATCTGGGTCATGATTATCCCCAAGGTGCTTTGCTTTTTCGTTGAAGATGTGTCTCTTCCCATCCAGGAAGCTTCTTAAGTTCTGATGGATTTTGTTTTTCCTTGAAGACATTTCACTTGTCATCCAACAAGCTTCTTTGGTTCTGATGAAGCTTCTTGGGCAAGAAGTGAAATGTCTTAAAAACAAGTCCAGTTGCCTTTTGAAAAAGCAACTTTGAGATATCCATTGACTTGCCTTGTGCTAATTTGGGAGGAAAGCTGATTTGGATGGGTGGAGACACTTGGGACCAGAGCAGCAAATCTCAAATCTTGCTTGTAGACTTTCCAGCCATGGATTAGTTCCTGCAGAAATCCTTGATGCCATTCACACAATACACTTAACCCTAAAGGGACTAACTTTCTTCTTTTCTAAGTTGACACAATGCTGGTATATCAAAACATAAATGAATCCAATAGCCAAGGTTGACATTGCCAACCACTAAGCTGACCCAACTTTTGCCAAATCAGCTGGTGCAACCTTGGTTGAATTTAAGGAAGGCTCTGATGCTTCTTTTGAATGCTGCTTCATTGTTGCAGATTTAGTGCTGGTATCTGACCCAGGCTGCAGCAGGCAATGTTAGCATCCCCAGAAGCAAAGAGTAGCTGCATGGAAGGTTATTTGCCCAGGATGAAGAAATGTCCTTTCTTTTTCTTTTGAGTGTGATTGAATGGAGTCATGGATTGCAAACTTAATATTATGCGATTTTCTTTCTCTGTTTGCTGGCTCGATCTTCTAATCAGGGAACGTTAAATGTGCCATTGAAAAAGGATGTTTTCTACATATGCTATCTGCAAGGACCAGCTGCTTATAGCTATCAGAGTTTTAGTAACTAGCCATGGTAGATTAGACAGGAATTTCACTCCCTAGCTACCCTGGATGTGAAATTAGCATAGAATCACTGGAGGAAAAAATATTATTTCCATGTAGTGCTTGCTGTTGGAAAGGGACTCTCTTTTTATTTCATGCTCATTCACAAAACATACTAAACCTTGAACTCAGGTTTAAAAAGGAAGCTTTTTTAAAATTGAGCTTGATTTTTGGTGACTTTAGAGCAGTTTTCTCAATTTCAACTACTTTAAGATATATGGACTTCTTCAACTCAGCTATGCTGGCTGAGGATTCTGGGACTTCAAGCCTACACATCTTAACATTCTGAGGTTGAGAAACACTGCTTTAGAAATACCGTAGACTTCTTGGTTAATAGTATAGCAATGTTTGCCCCTGCCTTTTACCAGGAGGTAGATAGACAGGCAGATTCCTAGTCCAGCATCTACTCCTGGTGGTCTCTCATCCATGCATGAATGAGACCCAACTCAGGTTTTAAAGTTCTTACAAGGTCAGCCTGGTGCTACCATGATTCTATCTGATTTGCATCACAGCTTAGCTTCCTCATTATTCAGTCATTTTATGTCTGTACTTGACTGACAAAATAAATATTTGAAAGAAGAGTCAAATTTAACCGGTTGAATCAATGCAACCTATACCAGCATAGAAATTGACTAGAGCGAAACAAACTATATAATCATGTAACAGTACAAGTACAATTCTAAGTTTAATTTGGAAATTAATATAGTGCAGCAATTAGAATGAGGCAATTAAGTGGTTATTTAGAATAATAGAACAGGGAAATTACCAGTCTAAAGTATAGAACCATTATACTACCAAAATCCATGGGAAAAAATGGTAACAGCTCCTTATTTAACTTCATTCTATTTTTTTAAAACTGCTTTGTAGACCTTTTAGTTTTGCATTTTTATTGCATATTTTTTACTGGGTATTTTATTTTCTGAATTGCCAGACCTTTGGGGTTGCAGCAGTTTCTAAATTTGGGTAATAAATAAAATATGACATGTTGTATGTATTGCTTGAACCGCATTATGATTTAAAGCAGTCTTTTTTTCAAACTTGGCAACTTTAAGATGGCTGGCTGAAGGATTCTGGGAGTTGAAGTCCACACATCTTAAAGTTGTGAAGTTGAAAAACACTAATTTAAAATGGTGGCCTGGTCTCATCATATACCTTTGCACATGGTGGAAGATTTTTACCACCACCTTTATTAAATGACGGGTTATCAGGGGTGGGATTCTACCGGTTCAGACCAGTTTTATAGAACCGGTTGTTATGTTTCTGTGCAATTCGGAGAACCAGCAAATCATGCCCCTGGCTGGCCCTGCCCCTCTCTGCCCGCCTCTCCCCCCCCAGTCAGTCCTTATTGCGAATGTGCGACATCGCGTGCATGCTCGACATCGCTGACTGCACTCTCCCCTGCCCAGTCACTCCTTAAGGTATTTTTCCCCCTCTCGTCGATAAGCTGTTCCGATGAACAGCTGTGTCAGGATTCCTCTTGTTATCTTACTGTTTTGCCCAGAAGGTTTCCCTGACATCCAGGAAGGCAAAAAATGGAGGGGGGGGGTGCAGCACATACCCCTCCTACCCGTGCTCCATATTTCGCCTTCCTGGACCTCAGGGAAGCCTTCTGGAAGCAAAAACGGCCCCCTCCCAGGAGGCTTCCCTGAGGCTCAGAAGGCCACCCAGTCACATGGCCACACCCACCTAGCCAAGCCCACCTAGCCACGCTCACAGAATGATTGTTTAAAAATTGGAATCTCATCCCTGCGGGTAATCCTCAACTTACAACCAAAACGGAGCCCAAAATTTCATTGCTAAGCCAGATAGTTGAGTGAGTTTTGCCCCAAGCTACCACCTTTCTTACCACATTTTTTAAGCGAATCACTGCATTGTTAAGTTAGTAACACGGTGCTTAAGTGAATTTGGCTTTCCCTATTGACTTTGCTCATCAGAAGATCCCAAAAGGGAATCCCATGATCCAGGGACACTGCAGCTGTCATATATACGAGTTATCAACCCCGTGGTCACGTGAGCAAAATTTGGACACAGCTCCTATATAGAATACAATGTTTATTCTATTCTGTTTGATTTGATTCCTATTCTATTCTATTCTTATTCCTATTCTTCTCTTTTCTATTCTATTCCTATTCCTATTCCTATTCTATTCTTATTCTGATTCTTTACTTTTCTATTCTGTTCTGTTCTGTTCTATTCCTATTCTATTCCATGCTATTCTATTCTATTCTATTCTATTCTATTCTATTCTTATTCTATTCTAATTTCTATTCTAATTTCTATTCTATTCTTTATTTCTCTTATTTCTATTCTATTCCTATTCCTATTTTATTCTTATTCTGATTCTTTTCTATTCTGTTCTGTTCTATTCCTATTCCATTCCATTCCATGCTATTCTATTCTATCCTATTCTTATTCTATTCTAATTTCTATTCTATTCTTATGCCTATTCTATTCATCAGCTGTGTCCAAATTTTGCTCACATGACCACGGAGTTGCTGCAATAAATTTTCAGCGTAAAGTTGCTGCAATTTTTTTCAGTGCCTTTGTAATTTTAAATAATCACTAAGCGAATGTTTGTAAGTTGATGACTATCTGCTCAAACCCTCCAAATCCATTTTAGCCCAACCCAGCATGTTGTGTGAATGCCATCGCTGCATCTCCGACCAAAGACAAATGCCACAGACTGAAGTTCTGTTGTTCTGTTTCCAGTCCCAATATCAAAACTTCAGATTTCCATAACTCCGTAGCAATCTTAAGCCAATGTACAGCTGCTTTTTTTCCCCTTCTTTTTTGCTTTTAAGCAAAATTGGATGCCAAACCAAACAACCAAAAACATTTGGGTCAATGCAGTAAAACTATATCGACCCAAAAGAATACCTTGGATGCCACAGATAAAACTTGTCAGGCTCTGAGTTCACCCAGAGCCCGTCAGCTCTGAATATGCCTCGCAGCAAGTCAGCTGGCCATGTCACCTTATCTCTGCTGCTGCCGGATCTGTATTTCTGCTTGTGTGCTAGCCGATGGCTTTGGAATGACTCAGCAGAACTGAGGTTGGATTCTGCAACAACTGTGGGTCGGCTGGAACTGGCTCTTTATTGATGTGGTGCATATTGTTAAAGTGGGTTGGGGCACATATAGGTGGTAATTAGGACTTAGGTTAAAACATGGTGAAGGTGGCACCAGGTGGGGATCAGTTAGTGAGGGTCGGAATAGGGTAGGGAGGTAGACATGTTATAGGGTGAATAGCATTTAGGGATAATGGGTTAGGCGTGGCCAGAATTAGAATTGCGTATAGGCCTGGGTGTGGTGGGGTGTGTCTCATGATAATGGTGATGAAAGGGAGCAAACTCAAACCCAACTCTAACCTTGCCTGGCTTTTAGCCATTCTTGCCTGATTAGAGTATTTGTTGTTTGATGCTATATTGAATAAACCATCATTGTCCTAAAGAGGAGCTGGAGTTTGGATTCATTTAAAGACAAATCGTCAGTACTCAAGGACTGGCTGAGAAAACTTATGTTATTCACCTGATGATATCAGCGGTTAAAGCATCACATAAATAACGTACAAGGATGCAGATGAGGTAATGTGCATCATTTTCATAACGACTGTCGATTACCCGTTCATGACTTAAATCGCCACAATGATATGTTCTCTAGTTCAATTGCTAATGGGGAATGATGGACATCCATCAATCTGGATTTTCACTGAACAATCATTCTGTCTCTTCATCTAGTCCCTGGCAGCCTGTGGGGCAGTGGTGGTATTCTATCGCTTCGGCCTGGTTCTGGCAAGCTGGTAGCGCCGATGTACAGTGGAGACCGAACCGGTGCTCTCTGCCGCTCTGCTGTTGGGCCCACCTGGGCTCCCATACTAATCTTTATGTCCTGCTTTTGAAGCGCAGCTGCTTTGCGTGGAACAGCAGAGTGCTGCGTGGCAGCTGCTGAAGCGACAGGGAGAGTGCAGATTGCAGGAGGTGAGTCAAAACGCCTCTGTGTCTGTGCAAAGTGCGCATTTGGGGCGCGCTCACATGCAAAGTGTATGTGCGTGCACAAAGTGCGCCCACCAAGCCATGGCCACAGAACCGGTGGTAAAAATGTTTGAAACATACCACTGATGTGGGTACGTGTAGATAGTGTGTGTATGTGTGTGTGTGCGAGTGAGAGAGAGAGAGAGAGACTAAAAATACACTGGGACCAGTAAACCTTTGCTGTTACTTTCCATTTGCTGGGTCTCCAAATATTCCAAAGAATCTCTTGGGCCCTGATGATTTGTTGAAAGTGATTTGTGCCTTTCCTTAATTATTTCCTGGCTGTTGACCAGGGTTGTTTGTCTATTCTAAATCTCTGTGCATCACAGAGAAAAGGGGTTGACCTAATCACCAAAGCACCTGAGGGCAGGACAAAAATAGCAGATGCAAGAGAGATCCAACCTAGAACTACGGAAAGATTTCCTGACCATGAGAACTGTTAAGTTTGCATGAAGAGACAGACGCGGAGTGCTTCAAGCTCTTAGTTTTTTAGTGACTATAGCTCAGAACGGACCTGCTTTGGCTGGGCTGCAGCTGCTACTTATAGCCAGCAGCCGCAGTTGACAGCCAATCAGAGTGCAGGGTTTTCCCGCACTTTTTAAACCAATCATTTCTTACATTTTACAAGAACAGTTCAAACTAAACCAATGACTTTAAACCTGCATACATAACAATACATATTAGAAAAAAGAACATTGTCTGATTGTTTCATCTTTCGGGAGTGGAAAGGAAGAAAGGAGGGAAGGAAGGTAGATTATAAAACTACAGTATAAAAACCCAGCTTAAGAAATTCAAGGTCATTTGCTTCTAACTGTCAGGAATGCCAAGAAGAAAGCATTGCCAAAGAACACAATGGCGATCTTGTGGATCTAATAGGTTTAGCAGAGCCAATGTTGCTAAGCTGTCATTTTCATTAGGAAAGTGCAGGAAATGCTTATTGTAAATACTCAGGAGACAACCCCTTTAACGTTAAATTTGCGTTAATGGTACGTAAATTTCTATTTACAGGTTTTCCTTGACTTAGAACCACAACTGAGCCCAACATTTCTGTTGCTAAACGAGACACTTGTTCAAAGTGAGTTTTGCCCCATTTTACAATCTTTCTTGCTACAGTCATTAAGTGAATCACTGCGGTTGTTAAGTGAATCTGGCTTCCCCGTTGACTTTGCTGGTCAACAGGTTGCAGTAGATGATCACATGATCCCGGGAGACTGCAAATAAATATGTGTTGCCAAGGGTCCAAATTTGGATTACATGACCATGGGGATGTTGCAACGGTCGTACATGTGAAAAACGGTCGTAAGTCCCTTTTTTTCAATGGTGTAATTTCAAACGTTCACTAAATGAAGGGTTGCAAGTTTAGGCCTAGTTGTACAAGTTTTATTTAGCCTCTTTTATCTCTCTTGTCTTAGACCCACTCATTCTTTTTTTAAAAAAAATCATTTATGTATTCAATATGCTGTCCGTCTATCAATTCTGGATTTTGATTTGAGGCTGCTGGTATAGCTACTCCCTCCCTGGTGTATTTCTATTGGCCCACCAACTCATTTCCTTTCCTAATCACAATCTCTCTCTCCCTCCTTCTCGGTCCTTGTCCCAGTATACCACCACCTGCCTGAACATCCCAGCATGTTCAGAACATTGTGGCCGCCAGCAGCCAGGAGAGATGGGGCCAGGGCCATCTGACAATTATCAGCTGCCTTCGGAGTTGGAGATCAGTGGGGCAGAAGAACAGCTGGAGCCTGTTCCCAATGTGCGCATGCGCAGAGCTGCCAGGAGAAGGCAACAGCTAAGGAACAAGGGTCGACGGGAGTAAAGCCACAGGTGGATGGTGAATGGTCCCTCCCATAGGCAATAAAGAGCAGTGAAAGGGGAGTGATGTTTACAGGAGACAATTAGTTCAATTCATTAGGGTGGCATTGCTTTTAGATCTGTTCCTGACTTCTTGCCAAGTAATTTCTGCTACAGCATGGCGTTTGGAAGGTATCGACCTGGCAACTCTCTAAGTCTGATGAAGGTCTGTAGTTGTAAAATATCTTGAAAGGTTGTTTGCCGGGACTTTGCTGGAGAGTGAATGAGAGGAATTCGCTTTAATCTAAATAAAAACGGGTTTTATTAGGATGAGGAATAGGCTTCATGCTTTTGGGAAGCCTAGATCAGGACATACAAGTTCCTTCCCTCAACTCATCTGGAACTCAGGCATGTTTGGCTATCAGCCCCTTATTTAAGGAAACAGTGGTCCATGTCTAGACTACTTCTAGCACTGATGATGTTACCTAATTGGGTCATGAGATATCTGCAAGAAAACCACCAAGCTCAAGAGAGCACCAAGGACCCCACAGCTCAACCTTGAGCTACAAATATTCTTTTCAACTGGTGTAACCATCAAGTCTCTGGATTTTAGTTGTAGTCCTCTCTGGTACCAAAGAGGAAACACAACTTCCTGAACCTGAAATCAAAACCAACGTATTACTTATTGTTGGCAAGGATCAGCCAGAACACATAACGGAGTTTTGAGGCTTGGGGAACTCAGATCCTCTGGAGATGAACAGAATAGAACAAAATAACAGAGTTGGAAGGGACCTTGGAGGTCTTCTAGCCCAACCCCCCCCCTGCTTAGGCAGGAATCCCTGTACCATTTCAGACAAATGATTGTCCACTCTTCTTTAAAACTTCCAGTGTTGGAGCATTCACAACTTCTGGAGGCAAGTCTTTCCACTGATTAATTGTTCTCACTGTCAGGAAATTTCCTCTTAATTCTAGGTTGCTTCTCTCCTTGATTAGTTTCCACCCATTGCTTCTTCTGCCTTCAGGTGCTTTGGAGAATAGCTTGATTTCCTCTTCTCTGTGGCAACCCCTGAAATATTGAAACACTGGTATCATGTCAACCCCGGTCCTTCTTTTCATTAAATTAGACATACCCAATTCCTGCAACCCTTCTTTATATGTTTTAGCCTCCAGTCCCCTAATCCTCTTTGTTGCTCTTCTCTGCACTCTTTCTAGAGTCTCAACATCTTTTTTACATCGTGGTGACCAAAACTGGATGCAGTATTCCAAGTGTGGTCTTACCAAGGCATTATAAAGTGGTATTAACACTTCACATGGTGTTAATTCTATCCTTCTGTTAATGCAGCCTAGATCATCCACGAATCTTCACTGAGCAGGCTCTTTACGCCAGAGTTGTGGTTTTGGCTGAGCTGTGCAGAGCATTGATTGCTAACCAGCTTCCAGGGAAGCTGCATAGAGAAAGCACATCTTCTTCAAGTCCAGTAGGTGGCAGTCAAGGACAAGCAGAGCCATAGATTTGTCCTATGCCTTATGGCATTAACCTCCATGGTTTTTGGCCTGGAGATGTCCTTAGGGCAAACTCAAGCAGAGGTTATGGCGGCTTGTGTAGCGGATGAATTAAACCGAGTCCCAAAAATAAGAATTCGGGGACAACAGTAATATGTTCCTGGAGTTCTGTAATGATTTGGACGTGTCATGCTGTTTTCTTGGCAACCATTCAGAAGCAGTTTGGCACTGTCTGCTCCCTGGATGGAATAATAGGATTGTCTGGTGGTCTCCAAACCAGATTTGATTCTGCTTAGCTTTCTAGGGATCATCCAAGATTGGTTAATTATGCCCCCTCCCCCCAATGAGACACACAGGGCAAAAGATACCACCAATAACTGATAGGTAGTCAGAAGCCCTTTACGACAAGACCCCAAAGCCTTGGAAGACTTTGGAAAGAGGCCAGCCACATTTCTTCTACATCTGACTACCTGACAAATTCAATTTGGCAGCTACTAAAATAGTTGGACGAGCAGGCACAAAAACAGCCAGGGAAGTAGTTGAGGCCTGGGATAGAGGCTTCTCGTCAGTCAACGGGAGTGCTGATTTATCACCAGCCTACCAAGTACTCATGGCTTAGGACTGGGATACTTACAGGAGACCCTGCTGCCAGCAACTGTTTCCCATCGTCCTGTGCGCTCCCACAGGCAGGGCCTCCTTGGGGTTCCGTCAGCCAGACAATGTCGGCTGGCGTCCCCTAGGGGTAGGGCCTTCTCTGTGGGAGCACCCACCCTCTGGAACCAACTGCCCTTGGAGCTTCGGGTGGCCCCTGACCTCCGCTCTTTCTGTCAGGGCCTAAAAACATGGTTGTTCCAATTCATTGACCTGGACTGAGGGGGGGGGAAGGGAGTTTTAATGATTATTTTTATTATTTTAGACTGTAAATTGGGTTTCTTATTTAATTTCTTTTTAATTGTATATTCTGTTCTTATGATTGTACGCTGCCCCGCGTCCTTAGGGAGGTGGGGTGGCTTAGAAATCCAATTAATAAATAAAATAAATAATAAATAAATACTTAGAAGGTGGGGGCTGGGCAGCACAAACAATAGCAATAGCACTTAGACTTCTATACTTTTCACTGTCAGGATTCCAGCAGTTACCCCCATTTAAATCATGAGTGCTTTACAGCCGTCTCGTAAGCGGTTTACAGAATCAGCATATTGCCCCCAACAAGCTGGGTCCTCATTTTGCCTACCTCGGAAGGAAGGATGGAATGACAGCCAATGACTTAAAAGCCAGTCATTAACACACCCCATTCAACATCTAAAAACCCACATACAACAGGCACTATAAATACTGTAACAGGCATAAGAGCAAGGACTGATTATAAGTTACTTTTTTCAGTGCCGTTGTAATTTCAAGGGCTCACTAAACAAATGGTAGTAAATCAAGGACTACTTACTTGTACATGATTGAAATCTGAAATAAATCTGAAATGTGACTTAATTCAGTCAATCAGAATAGAGCTGGAAGGGACCTTGGAGGTCTTCTAGTCCAACCCTCTGCTGAAGCAGGAGACCTTATAGGTGGTTGTCCAGTCTCTTCTTAAAAACCTCCAGTGATGAAGAACCCACAGCTTCCGAAGGCAAGGCGTTCCACTGGTTAATTGTCCTCCCTGTTAGGAAGTTTCCCCTTAATTCCAGGTTGTTTCTCTCCCTGATTAGTTTCCATCCATTGTTTCTTGTCTTGCCTTCTGGTGCTTTGGAAAATAAGTTGACCCCTTCTTCTCTGTGGCAACCCCTCAAATACTAGAATAATCCTATCATGTCACCCCCTAGTCCTTCTTTTCTCTAGACTGGCCATACCCAATTCCTGCAACCGTTCTTCATATGTCTTTGTCTCCAGGCATTTAATCATCTTAGTTGCTCTTCTCTGCACTTTTCCCAAAGTCTCAACACCCTTTTTGTAATGTGGTGATCAAAACTGGATGCAATATTCAAAACTGTGTTTCAGGAAAGAAGATCAAGGCCAGCTATGACAAGGCAAGCATGCTGTGGTATCAGCAATAATATTTTAACGCTCAGAAACTTTGCAAATCTGAAATGATCAGGGAGGAAAAATGGAGACATGAAAGCCAAAACAGTGTGACCCTTTCTGATGATCAGTCAGGGAACTGTTATTGCGTTTGTTACCAAAAAACTGTGCAGTAGAGTTAATCAAACTTTGGGGTGACACTTCCGTTGGGAATATAATTGCCAAACTAGAGGCACATTAGCATGATTTGAATCAAGGAGCTGAAAGGCATGCTTTAAAATAAGACCAGAGAAGAAATGTTAACATTTGCACTAAAATAGGACATTTTATTACATAGAGAGAAAAAACAGGACACATTGGATTACAATAAAGAATGCAGACTTGAAATCACAGACAGCGAAGAAAGATAACGAGGGCAAGGTTTTGTAGGAGTTGCAAAAACACTGAGGCACGGACAAGGAAATAATATCTGTGTTAGTAAATAATTGCTTACTTGAAATTGGACACGATTGTGAAACAAAAACAGATTGTTAACATATGTACAATAAGGACAAGCCTTGATAATTCCTACCAAGGAAAAGTTAATTTAGTAAATGAAATGTCAAGAGATATTTGTGGAAAAGACAGTGTAAAATTGAAATAACCTGATGAATCAGGATGAAAGCAGAAATATAGTAAGACAGGTAGTTCTCGACTTATGATCACAATTGAGCCCAACATTTCTGTGGTTAAAATGAGACATTTGTTAAGGGAGTTTTGTCCCATTTTATGACCTTTCTTGATGTAGTTGTTAAGTGAATCACTGCAGTTGTTAAGTTAGTAGCATGGTTGTTAAGTGAATCTGGCCTCCCCATTGACTTGGCTTGTCAGAAGGTCACAAAAAGGGGATCACATGATCCTGGGACATTGCAACCGTCATAAATAGGAGTCAGTTAGCCAAGTGTCTGAATTATGACGACGAGAGCATGGGGATGCTGTAAAAGTCGTAAGTGTGAAAAACGGTCATAAGTCACTTTTTAAGGCGCCGTTCTAACTTTGAACAGTCACCAAACGAATGGTTGTAAGTTGAGGACCACCTGTATTACAAGAATAGTATTTTGTAGCTGAATTGGATCCTAATGATATAGGTCTCTCTGCTATTTCATGCAGCAAGTTGTAAAAACTGCTTTTGAAATGGATTTTGCATTGTTAGAAAACAACCACCAAGTAACATTAGTGGAAAAAGCAGAATGACAATTAATTTGCAGGAACTTATGTATACCTAATGCATGTAAGAGGAAGTATGGATAATCTATCTATATAAAAGCGGAATCCCACTCATGCATCATCACAAAATCTCCAGAACCATAAAGCCTACAAACTTGAAATTTGGCACTGTTCCTCTTGGCTTCTAGGTGCTCACTAAGAAAGGATTTTTCGAAATGACCACCACAGCATTAGTACTTTGTATATTATTATTAACATGCTCTGATGCTAAGGAGTTCTACTCCCCCTCCCTACCTGAAAACCAATCTGTTCCAAATGCAAAACACAAGCAGAGGAGAGGAGTTTCAGTTTCAGAGCAGCAACCAGCTTTAGTATAGAACAGTTGAGCTAAGCCATGCCCAGGCTCCTTGCTGTCTCCTTCTTGCTCACACAGCAAATACTGTTTCAGTTTCCAAACAGCCCTCAACTCTCTCACACACTGACAGGACTCTAGCCAGATGAATACCGATGGATGCTGGTAGGCAGAGGCAGAATTCCAACCCCCCTTATTTTCCTCCCCAAAAACTAAGCCCGACCACATAGTTTTGTAATGAAGCTAGTACCGTAATAATGCTGCAAAATTGCAGGAAGATTTGGTCACAGAGATGAGCCTGCTATTAAAACAACTGAGTTTTGACCCTGCTAGAAACAAAAGGAATCAAAATATATTTCGTTGCTTAAAGGAAAAAGGAAACTTTCTTTTTCTTCTTTCAGATGTTTGTGGTACCATGCCAATCAAACTGAGGGTGAGAATATTTATGTAACATTCACAGGCTGTCACTCAAAAGTATATTTGGACCTACCTCTGAAGCATTTAAGGAATTCAAAACTGTTTGGTGCTTATGTAAGAAACAGGTTCAGCTTGAAAAAACAAGGAAATTAAGACCTGATCACAGAGGAGATTATTGTCGCTTGGAATTTGGAAAATATTTGATGATAAAGACCTAAAATATGAAAAAAATCACTTGTTGATTTTCATTGTTATAGCCGTTATAGCAAAATAGGTTTCCAAAAAGAGAGAAAAAAGAAAGTCTGCTAAGATCAAAAGATCTTTGTTGTTGCAAGGTTACCAGTCTATTTTTGGAGAAAAGTTATCTCATTTGCAAAATTATTTGCCTATGTAAAGTGCAGATAAAACCCAAGTGGGAGCAGCCACAATCCATCGAGTCTAAAGGTATTTTGATGCAAAGCTTATGCTTAAACTGGCAGTCCTCGCTTACCAACTGCCTTGTTTAGCGACCATTCAAAGTTGCCACAGGGTAAAAAAAGAAAAGCTTTGCAGCCAGTGCTCACATTTATGACTGTCACGGTGTCCTTCAGTCATATGATCACAATTTGGAGACGTGGTGGTGCAGTGGTTAGAATGCAGTAGTGAAGGCTAATTCTGCTGACTGCCCTCTGCCAGCAGTTTGGCAGTTCGATTCTGACCGGTTCAAGGTTGACTCATCAGCCTTCCATCCTTCTGAGGTAGGTAAAATGAGGACCCAAAATTGTTGGGGGCAATAGACTGACTCTGTAAACAGCTTAGAGCAGTGGTAGCTAACCTTTTTGGACTCTGGTGCCATAAAGTGCACACATGTTTGAGCGCTCGCATGCCAGCACTCAGAAGGCAATGCATGCAGCCCCCCGCACCTCCTGCGCATGCACGTGTGACCCCTTGGACATGCCATGCATCTCTGTGCATGCGTACGGGACACCCCGTGCACCCTGCACATCTCTGCACATGCGCACGCGTCTCCCGCACCCCCCACCCCATGCATGCACGCCAGATACCCAACAATCAGCTGGCAGGCAGGCAGCATGCGCGCATGCGCAGTGGGGCTCTTTCAGGCAACCTCTCACGTGCCAGCAAAAGTGCCTCTGTGTGCCACTTCTGGCACACGTGCCTTAAGTTTGCCAACGTGGTCCTAGGCTATTTCTTTTTTCTAGGAGAGGGGTGGGTGCTAACTTTCTACACCAGCATGACATCACTTGTGTCCGGGGAGGGGTGCCTGTGGTGGCCCGAATGCTCTGCCAGTGAAAATGGGCTCCTGAGCTCCGTTTTTGGCTGCGATGGCCTCGTGCAACCCTCTTCCAGCAAAAACGGAGCTTGGGAGAGCTGCGCACAAGCTCCATTTTCGCTAGCACCGCAGCCTGGTCCTTTGCTATTTCCAGGGTGGCCCCGCGGGCCAGATCTAAGCATCCCATGGGCCAGATCCGGCCCCCAGGCCTTGAATCTGACACCCCTGTTCTAATGTCTTGTAGGTTATTGTGGGAAAATTGGCTAGTACTTACCTGAGGTGACCCCAAATGTTCCTTTACCAGGGGTGTCAAAGTGGCGGCCCACGGGCCGGATGCCTCACGCCCAGGCCACACCCACCCCAGCTCCACGAAGAGAAAAAATATCGCGATACTTCACATGACAGCACCGTGGCGCCACAAGTTTGTCACCCGTGCTTTAGCCCAAGGCGAGCAAGGATGGTCCTTTGATGACCTGTGGACTTCAATTCCCAGAATTCCTGAGCCAACATGGCTGAAGAACATAGAATTCAGATTGAGATCCCTGATCAATGCTTACATTGCTTGTCAAAATTAACCCTGGCGGTCTGTTAATTCCTACATGAAATGCCTATCCCGAGTATGCTTAGCCTTTCTTCTTAGGTACAGAATTGCAGCAACTTATTTTGCAAAACAATCAGAATGTATCGCTTCAGATTATGCAGAAATTTAATCAACACAGCATTGACGAACAAACACTTGGCATGTTTTAGGTAGTTTGGGCAGCAGGGCGCTAAACACATCAAATTCATTTCTTTTTCTATTCATGTACAATGTATTTACTGCCATGCACCCTGTGAAGAAATTACTAGATCAGCAGGATTACACAGGTAGTCCTTGACTTAGAACTATTCATTCAGGGACTGTTCGAAGTTACAAGTTTTAAGAAGAGATTAGACAACTATTTCTTTGAAATGGCATAGGGCTTCCTGCTTGAGCAGGGGGTTGGACTAGAGGACCTCCAGGGACCCTTCCAACTCTGCTATTCTGTTTCTGCTATACAACAGCACTGATAAAAGTGACTTATGACCATTTTTCACACTTATGACCATTGCTGCATCCCCAGGGTCATCCGATCAAAATTCAGATGCTTGTCAATTGGTTCATATTTATGACGGTTGCAGTGTCCCGGGGTAATGTGATCCCCTTTTGCGACCTTCTGACAAGCAAAGTCAATGGGGAGGCCAGGTTTCATTTATCAAACGTATTGCCAGCTTGACCACTGCAGTGATTCACTTAACCACAGTGGCAAGGGAGGTTGTGAAAGGGGGCAAAACTCACTTAACAAATGTCAGCAACATAAATTTGGGGCTCAACTCTGATTGTAAGTCGAGGGCTACCTGTACTTGTCAACTCGTAAAGCATTCCTGGCTTGCTCTCGAGTTGCCATAAGAAGGAGGGAGGGGGGGAGAGATCTGATGGGAGCAGTTCGGTTGCTATGGCCCGAAGCACATTCCATGCATACCTTGCTCCAGATTGTGTCCCAGGTTACCAGAGCCAGCCGGAGAGGCGTGTTTTCTATAGCCCGGGAAAGTGCTCTGTTGGAGAATGTGATTTATAACACACCCTGGGAGGAGGAGGGAAACAGGGTCATAGGTGGGTCGTAAATTACGTAGGGCAGAGCCGACTGCACTTGGGAAAAGGGGTGACATGTTGCTCCTAATAAATAATTGGATTTCTTTTGCAACTTGCCTCAAGGCTCATGAATTGATTAAGGCATCTGTCGGAACCCTGACAGCACTCTTATCACCAGCATAATCAGAGAAGTGATTTTTAAATTCTTCTACACGCCTGGTCTATCTGGGATGTCCCATTCCTCACATCCCTTGCGATACCTGACAATTGCGTATGTAAGTTTGTGCAGCGCGGAAGGCTGTTTAACATTATCAACTAAAATACCAAGAATTATTATTTTTTGGTCTGTTTTAGGATTCCTGATCAAAACCAGGAAAGTTTAACCTCGCTTGGCTACCAAGCAGGTCCAAGTGAGAATGGTTTTCAGCTATGTCTCCTTGTGCTCTTCATGTTTGAAAGCAGGACTGTGGTTTGCCATTTCCTTCGTGTCTTTTGGGCCAGGCAGGAGGTGGGTGGCTGCATCACTTTCTCCTCCTTGAACTGGTTTCTTATAGGCTGTTGAAGAAGAAATAGAACAGATGGAGGATTAGGCAGAGTGCATTCTGGGACTGTAATTTTTTGTCTGAAAATCACTAATATACAATAGTCACAGCAATAGCACTTAGACTTATATAAGGTCATTGAGGACCTGTATACTGCACGAGTCAAAAAGAGGGCTGTGAAAATATTTACATCCCGGACATAAACTGTTTCAACTCCTTCCCTCAAAATGATGCTATAGAGCACTGCACACCAGAACAACTAGACACAAGGACAGTTTTCCCCCGAATGCCATCACTCTGCTAAACAAATAATTCCCTCAACACTGTCCAACTATTTACTAGGTCTGCGTTACTATTACTATTACTGTTAATCTTCTCATCACTCCTTATCACCCATCCCCTCCCACTTGTGGCTGAATGACGGTAACTTTGTCGCTTGTATCCTTATGATTTATATTGACTGTTTCCTAGTATGATTTGATTGCTTATTTGCACCCTATGACCACCCTTGTGATCTGTTGTTCCTTCCATCCTGGGTTCCATGCTGCATAAATATTTAACCAAGTTATACAATTGTGCTGCGATAAGACAGGGAGCAGAGACTCCAATGTTTTGGCAGGGTGGGTGGGCTTTTCTCTAAATGGGGATCCAACCCTCAGCTTGGAGAGAAAGAGAGAGGAAAAAATTCAGCTTGAGTAAGTGTGGTAGGTAAACAGTCCAGCTTGTTTGTTTAGCCTTTTTTAAGGTACCTTGATTGACAAAACACGCCCAGGTTTCCTGAATTATTGACTTTGCCAAAAAAAAAAGCATTTTCAAACAAGTGGTATTTGTTTTTCAAACGAAGGCCTACAGAAGTGGTAAGCTGCTAACAATGGACAATGTTGTACAGGTATTTCCTACAGGTGTGACTGAGCAGGACATTGATAAGGCTGGGCACAAAACTTCTCTGGACTGCTAACAATTTAAACACTTCGCATCTCCAACGCCTCTCTTTGCACTGTTGGCCCAATCAAAAAAAAATAGAAGAGAGCAGAGCTGACCAACTAATAGAGAGATATGATGGTCGCCAGGGTTTAAAAACAGGGCATGTTTGACAAGCTGCCACCGTGCCTTTCCGACAAGCTCTGATTAATCTGGATGGAAAATACTGATAGTTGTTTTTTCTTGTTCAGCCCTGACGAAGCTTGGGCTGTGAAAATAAAACAGGCAGCGGAGCAAGGCATCTGACCCAGTGGTGGGATTCAAAATTTTTTACTACAGGTTCTGTGGGCGTGTTTGGTGGGCTTGGTGTGGCTTGGTTTTATTTATTTATTTTATTTATTATTTGAACTTGTATGCCGCCCCATCTCCGAAGACTCGGGGCGGCTCACAACTAAAAAAACAGACAATAAATACTTAAAAAACAATTAGATTTGTTTACAAGCCCAAATACTAAAACAGATTTACACAATTAACATTAAAACCTATCCCCCCCATAGCTTGGTGGGCATGGCAGGGGAAGGATACTGCAAAATCCCCATTCCCTCCCCATTCCCACCAACCTGCTTTCCAGCTCTGTTCGCCTGTGCAGGGCAACAAAAGAAGTCCCAGCCAATCAACTGAGCCAGCACCTTAATCATTGAGTATAATTCTGGATTCTCTTATGTGCAAACCAGAGCAATGTATGACATTTTGGAGTGCAAAATCTGAAATAGTTGGAAAGGAAGAACTTCAAACCTTTTACTGATGAATCATGTCCCCTCTTCCGTTTCTTCTGCAAATTCTGAATTTTCTCACTTACATAGCAGTAGTCTTCTTTTACCGAACCTCCTGGGAAAGGTTTGTCTTCACAGGGATCAACCATCTTTATAAATCAGAGAAATTGATCCAGACAGGTTTAAGATGCATGAAGAAAAATGTCATGTAATTTAGGGGATCTGTCCTTTTTTCCATTTACACTGAAAATACTGCTTAGTTTTTCACACTCTAAACCAGTCAAGTCAGGTCTGGTTATATTCCCATGACCATAAGTAGATAACGCTTTTTAGATGCAACCATAAGACAAGCGGTTCTTATTGTGGCTTAAAACAGGTGTCACTTAGGAAAGACTTGTGGACTTCAATTCCCAGAAGTCCCCAGCCAGCATGAGTTGAAGCCCACAAAAATTGCCAAATTTAAAGATTAGGTTTATTAAATAATAAACCTAATGAGATGGGAAGTAATTACAAAATTCTCAGACCCCTAGTGAGGGAGCTGAAGATCTCTAGAAGATCCTGAACTACAGTACAGGTAGTCCTTGACTTAAGGCCAAAATGTCCATTGCTAAGTAACACTGCTGCTAAACGACTTTTGCCCCATTTTACGACCTATCTTGCCACAATTATTAAGCAATCAGTGGAGATGTTAAGTTAGTAACACGGTTGTTAAGTGAATCTGGCTTCCCCATTGACTTCGCTTGTCAGAAGTTTGCAAAAGGGGATTCACAGGACTCTGGGGCAATGCAACTGTCATAAGTACATGCCAGTTGCCAAGCACTTGAATTTTGATGACATGACTGTGGGGATGCTGTTTAGTTTAGTTTAGTTTATTGTCATTGCACTTGGTACAATGAAATCAAACATCATCTTCAGTGCACATCATGACCATGAAAATAAACACAAACACACATCCTTCATCCTCCACACATTGAACCGAAAACCCCTGACACCACACTAATACTGCACTATACAGCAGAATTCAAAAGAGCTACTGCCCTGGGATAGAAGCTGTTTTTCAGCCTCTTTATCCTTATTTTTATTATTCTGTACCATCTGCCAGATGGTAATAGTTCAAAAATATGGTGCCCAGGATGAGATGGATCTTTGAGAATGTTTTGAACTTTCTTAAGGCAGCGGGAGCTATAAAGCTCTTCCAAAGAGGGGAGAGGGCAACCAGTGATCTTCTGGGCAATGACATTAACCCTCTGGAGTGCTTTCCTATCTGCCACTGTGCAATTGGCAAACCATACAGAGGTGCAGTAAGTTAAGATACTCTCTATGGTGCAGCAGTAGAAGGTCACCAGCAGTTTTTCATTCAATTGTTGTTTTCTGAGAAGTCTCAGGTAATATAATCTCTGCTGGACCCTTTTGACCAGGGCTGCATTGTGAGCACCCCAGGTCAGGTCCTCTTTTAGGGTAACACCCAGAAACTTAAAACTGGCCATTTGCTCCACTCAGGCTCCATTGATAAGCAAGGGCTGGATGTCTGATCTGTTCCTTCTATAATCCACTATAAGCTCCTTGGTCTTACTGGTGTCAAGGACCAAGTTATTGTCTCCACACCACGAAAGCAACAGGTCCACCTTATCTTGGTAGGCAGATTCATCTCCCCTGGAGATGAGTCCCACCACTGTTGTTATCATCAGCAAATTTAGTCATGAATGTAAAACACATTCATAAATTACTTTTTATAGTGCTATTATAAATGTCTGTGCAGATTCTCAGTCATCCAGGTCATGGCTGTCCCAAAGGTGGTTTTTTTCCAGAGGGAACTAGATTTTATTTTTCTTTGAAGACGTTGCGCTTCTCATCCAAGAAGCTTCGTCAGCTCATCCAAGAGAAACGAAAGTTCAGTTGCCTCTGGAAAAAAACCCTTTTTTGTCATTTCAAGTGGTCACTAAATAAATGACTGTAAGTAGAGGACTACCTGTCCTCTTCTCACCCACCCGCAATACCAATAGGATTTTTTGGAATTGTAGGTCAGCAAAATCCTAGGTCGCCCAATCTCCCAATCTCGTTCGGTAATTTCATACCCCATCATTAAAAGATTGGATTACTTTGACCCCTTCAAAACATAGAAACGGACCTCACTCTCAGATACAATGGTCCCATCAGAGTCATTCCTTATGGAGTCAGAATCGCCGTTATCTAAAAGAAACAAAGACATACAGGAGATTAACCTCTATCATAATCATTTTTTCCACTCTTTTTTTGAGTAAAGTATGTAAGACAGGAAAGAGTTCTCCCTTCTTCTTTTTCAAATACATTTTTTATTATTTTTAATTGTTACAAACAACTCATGGTGTGAATAGTGGGGCCCCAAAGTGTTTTACATTTTAAAAACAAATATGACAATAATTTTACATTAATATTGTTGACTTTCTTATACAATTTTATATTAATACATTTTATCAATCTTAATTTTAATCCTTCAATATTCCCATATACTGTTTTGTGTCCATCTCTACATTCTTAACACCCCTTCTTTTGTTATAAATTCTGTATTACTTGTCATATCTGCAATATTTAACAATTTGTATAATTCACATAGTCATTCATTACTCCATGTTTAATTTATATTTCAATTATTTATCCCCCTTTTAATTCTTAATTTTGCCACCATTGCACTTTAAGCAAAATCTCTTCCTAATCCCATTTATACTAAAGCAAACCATATTCAAACATTTAACCTATTGTCCAATTCTAATAACGCTATAATTACTTTTATCTATTACTATATTTCACTATCCTATATTTTTTTGTTCTAATCTATCAGGTTCCACATGTCATTTCTTTTACTACCTTACAATATTATTTTTCAGATTTATTACAGTTGATAATTATATATCTTTGTATGTATGTGTTTATAGCGTGTGTCAGTTTGCTTAGTTTGGGGGTCGGAGGGGGGTGTAGCAGCTGGTGTTGCAGCCATGGTCTGGTTTCTGGATGGTGGTTGCCTTTCATTGGATCTTGAGGGATCCAAACTTATCTCCAATACTGAACACTTCAACAAGAGAATAATTAGGGAAGCCATCGACACACAGCCAGCACCTCAGCCACACAGGGTCTCAGGAAAAAGCCATCCAATCTGCATACATCAACTCCATCAACCAATCAAGAAGTAACAACACAGCCAACTCTGGAGCTTAAAAGGGAAAAAAGCCACGATCACACTACTTCTCCCAGAAGAACGAGCTGAAGACACCAGCCTGAAATGACAGATGAGATTTCCGAAAACGTTGCCAGGTTTCCTCAATCTTACTAACGGGACAAGACCCGAAACACCAAGACCTGCATATAGATATACCCCTGAAAATCTACTAAAAACAAATATATATATATATATATATATATATATATATATATATATATATTTCTTGTGTATATATATATATTGTTTTCGTAGATTTTCACGGGTAAAGGTATGTAGGTCTTGGTGTATTCGGTCTTGTCCTGTGTAAGATTGAGAATACCTGGCAACATTTGACGAAGATGACGGATGAGATTTTCGTCGAAACTCGCCAGGTATCTCAATCTTACACGGGACAAGACCCGAATACACCAAGCCTACACACACACACACCACACACACTATATATATGTAGGTCTTGTGTATTCGGTCTTGTCCCGTGTAGATTGAGAATACCTTGGCGACGTTTCGACTTAGGATGCTGTGTCATTCATCATCTTCAGGCTGGTGTCTTCATGTGTTATTTTGGGTCCAGTGCCCTCCTCCCTTACATCAAAGGCACCACAGATAAAATCAGCAAAATTCTCCACAAACACAATATCAGGACAGCCTTTGGCACTGACCAAAAAATAGCCAACATCTTAAGAAACCCCAGAGACAAGATCCAGCTAGAAAACCACGGAGTTTATGAAATACCATGCAAAATTTGCCCAGCCACATACATTGGACAAACCAACAGGAGAATAAATGCTCGCATCGCAGAACACAAGAACGCAGTCAGAAAAGAAGAAAAAACTTCCTCCCTTTTCCAGCACCTTAAAGCCACAGGACATGAAATTGATTTTGAGGGATCCAAACTTATCTCCAACACTGAACACTTCAACAAGAGAATAATTAGGGAAGCCATCGAAATAGAGAAAACACCCCATAACATGAATAAACGGGATGATACTTCCCGCCTACCAGACATCTGGAAACTAGCCCTAATCAACAAACGAGTCCCAGCCACGAAAACCAACACCGACCCAAAATAACACATGATGCCACCACCAATCTCCCTCACCAGACTCAAACACAAGCCCACCTCACAGACAAAAGGCAACCACCATCCAGAAACCAGACCATAGCTGCAACTCCAGCTGCTACACCCCCTCCACCCCCAAACTAAGCAAACTGACACATGCTATAAACACATAGCCAGACCTCAAACTTGGAGCCAAACCAAGGCCCGGAATGTCACATCACAGCCTTCCACCCAGGATACTACATCATGGACCTCAGGAGATTACAACACAAAACATCAGGAGGTTGCAACACAGACAACGACCCAGGAGATTACAGCACAAGACCCAGGATGTCACAACAATAGAACTCAGAAGATCATCACACAGCCCATTACCCAGGTCGTTACAAACACAAAAGGCTGAGAGACACATAGCCAGTACCTCAGCCACACAGGGTCTTATAAAAAGCCAACCAATCTGCATACATCAACTCCATCAACCAATCAAGAAGTAACAACACAACCAGCTCTGGAGTTTAAAAGGGAGAAACAGCCACTATCACACACTTCTCCCAGAAGAACGAAGCTGAAGACACCAGCCTGAAGATGACGAATGAGATTTTGTCGAAACATTGCCAAGGTATTCTCAATCTTACATGGGACAAGACCTGAAAACACGAAGACCTACATACCTTTACCCGTGAAAATCTACGAATATATATATATATATATATTCAATATTTACATAAATATTTACAATATTTACATACAAGCCACGCCCAGCCAGTCATGTGACCACCAAGCCACCCTCAGTCAGCAAGCCACACCTACCCAGTCACATGACCACCAAGCCATGCCCACAGAACCGGTTGTTAAGAAATTTGAATCCCACCCCTGCAATTTACCATATTAGTTTTAGAGTTCTCCCCTCTTGAAGGCTCAGAAAACAGAGAAGCATGAGGCTTTCTAATCACCAGGAACTGGGATAATTCATACAGTGTTGCACAAGTGTTTGTGAGTCCACTGTTCAGTTGTGTCTTCTGCTTTATTTGGAGAAGGTCCTATGTTCCAGTTTTAGAACGTAGAAGCAGGG
The DNA here is from genome assembly GCA_009733165.1 of Naja naja. Lineage (NCBI taxonomy): Eukaryota > Metazoa > Chordata > Lepidosauria > Squamata > Elapidae > Naja > Naja naja. The sequence goes on along the minus strand of CM019150.1, from coordinate 12,720,763 downwards.
GTGCGATTCAACCAGTATAATAACCAGTTTGGTGAGTGTGTGCTTTGTGTGGGCATGTGTGCTTTGCGCGCGCATGTGTGCTTTGCGTGTGTACCAAACACGCGCTCTGCGAGTGTGCTCCATGTTCAGAAAAGGTAATACCTTCAACTGCAGCTGAAGAAACAGCTGAGCCAGCAAACCACTCTGCCACGCGAATGAGCTGTGCTCTAACGGAAAGGCATAAAGCACAGGAAAGAACAGGGGCAGGCAGGCGGGCGGGTGGGCCCACATGCTCATCAGAGGGAACCGGTTCAGAGCCAGCTGATCTTCGGAGCAAGGGGTTCGCCTGAACCAGTCCTAACCGGTAGAATCCCACCCCTGCATAGAATAATAGAGTGGGAAGGAACCTCAGAGGTCTTCTAGTCCAACCCTTTGCTCGAACAGGAGACCCTATACCAGTGGTGGCAAACCTTTTAGGGCTCCTGTCCTGTGCCAAAAATTGTGCGCACGCTTGTGCACGAGCATTCATGTGCCAGCACCCAGAAGGCAATGCTTGCACCCCCCCACGCCCCCTGCGCATGTGCGTGCGATCCCCTGCCCCCTTACCTGTTAAGCCTCCCCAGCTGATTTTCGGCCTGTTTGAGGCCTTTACCCTTCGTTCCCAAGTGAGGAAAGCCTCTGAAGCCTGAAAAATAGGCCCGCTTCGTCACTTCCAGTATTTCTGGAAATACAGGAAGTGATGAAACAGGCCTATTTTTCAGGCTGCAGAGGCTTTCCTCAAGCCTGGGAGGCCAAAAAAGGCCTCAAACCAGCCGAAAATCAGCTGTGAGGTACATGCATGCGCAGTGAGGTAAGTTTGGCTGCGGCTCGTGTGCCGGCACAAATGGCATGCCATAGGTTCGTCATCACGGCCCTATACCACTTCAGACAGATGGCTGACCAGTCTCTTTTTAAAAGCCTCCGGATGGAGCCCACAATTTCTGAAGGTAAACTCTTCCATTGGTTGATTTTGGTAGTGAGGAAGGCAATGCTCTGGAGAGCTATTTCAAATCAAAATGTTGACCCTGGACTCAAGATTTGATAGGGTGGGGATCATTCAGGACTTTATACATTTGGACAAGTGCCAAACATTTCTAGTCGTTCTTGATTAGAGAGACTCAAAGTTCTCCAGATTTCAGAAGAGCACAAAAGGCCAACTGTCTAATAGACTCCAAGTTTACTTAAACTCCGACGTGTTGTTTGCTCAACGAGATTGACAGTACACGCAATCCTGGATATAAGCCTTTCATTGTAAAGGAAATGAAATTACTGGTTGAGCAACTTTAAACATTTCCTGGGAATAGGACAAGGGGTCTTTGAAGCTACATGATTTGCATGATCAAAGGCAAATCTTGAAGGAAGACAAGTATTTCATATTTGTCCATCATGAGAAATGTCTCTTTGCTCAAGACTTGGTAACATATCCTACCCTTCTAGAACCTCAACATGCATTGAAATTTCTCTTCTAGAGCCAGCTGTTGATCATACTGTTTCAAACTTGGATAATTGATATCTAATGTATCTGGAAAGTAATCCTTGACTTATGACCACAGTGGAGACTAGCATTACTGTTGCTAAACAAAGCAGATGTTAAGTGACTTGTGCGCTCTCTCTCTCTCTCTCTCTACACATATACATACATACAACATACACACACACACACACACACACACGAATAACAGAGTTGGAAGGGACCTTGGAGTCTTCTAGTCCAACCCTTGTTCAAGCAGGAGACCTATACTGTTCCAGTCAAATGACTGTCAGTCTCTTCCAGAAAAGTGCAAAATATGGTTTCTTACCTGGCTCTCAGGGTCTTGATTCTCCACTTGCAAAGACATATTGACTTCTGTGTCAGCAGTGGAATTGTGTGAAGATGCCTTAGACACAGGAGGTTCTTA
>CM019150.1:12643505-12717847 GCA_009733165.1 Naja naja | reverse complement strand
GTAAAAGTCCAGCTTGTTTGTTTAGCCTTTTTAAGGTACCTTGATTGACAAAACACGCCCAGGTTTCCTGAATTATTGACTTTGCCAAAAAAAAAAGCATTTTCAAACAAGTGGTATTTGTTTTTCAAACGAAGGCCTACAGAAGTGGTAAGCTGCTAACAATGGACAATGTTGTACAGGTATTTCCTACAGGTGTGACTGAGCAGGACATTGATAAGGGCACAAAACTTCTCTGGACTGCTAACAATTTAAACACTGCATCTCCAACGCCTCTCTTGCACTGTTGGCCCAATCAAAAAAAAATAGAAGAGAGCAGAGCTGACCAACTAATAGAGATATGATGGTCGCCAGGGTTTAAAACAGGGCATGTTTGACAAGCTGCCACTGTGCCTTTCCGACAAGCTCTGATTAATCTGGATGGAAAATACTGATAGTTGTTTTTCTTGTTCAGCCCTGACGGCTTGGGCTGTGAAAATAAAACAGGCAGCGAGCAAGGCATCTGACCCAGTGGTGGGATTCAAAATTTTTACTACAGGTTCTGTGGGCATGTTAGGTGGGCTTGGTGTGGCTTGGTTTTATTTATTTATTTTATTTATTATTTGAACTTGTATGCAGCCCCATCTCCGAAGACTCAGGCTCACAACTAAAACAGACAATAAATACTTAAAAACAATTAGATTTGTTTACAAGCCCAAATACTAAAACAGATTTACACAATTAACATTAAAACCTCCCATGGCTTGGTGGGCATGGCAGGGAAGGATACTGCAAAATCCCCATTCCCTCCCATTCCCACCAACCTGCTTTCCAGCTCTGTTCGCCTGTGCAGGGCAACAAAAAGTCCCAGCCAATCAACTGAGCCAGCACCTTAATCATTGAGTATAATTCTGGATTCTCTTATGTGCAAACCAGAGCAATGTATGACATTTTGGAGTGCAAAATCTGAAATAGTTGGAAAGGAAGAACTTCAAACCTTTACTTGATCATGTCCCCTCTTCCGTTTCTTCTGCAAATTCTGAATTTTCTCACTTACATAGCAGTAGTCTTCTTTTGAACCTCCTGGGAAAGGTTTGTCTTCACAGGGATCAACCATCTTTATAAACCAGAGAAATTGATCCAGACAGGTTTAAGATGCATGAAGAAAAATGTCATGTAATTTAGGGGATCTGTCCTTTTTCCATTTACACTGAAAATACTGCTTAGTGCACTCTAAACCAGTCAAGTCAGGTCTGGTTATATTCCCATGACCATAAGTAGATAACGCTTTTTAGATGCAACCATAAGACAAGCGGTTCTTATTGTGGCTTAAAACAGGTGTCACTTAGGAAAGACTTGTGGACTTCAATTCCCAGAAGTCCTCAGCCAGCATGAGTTGAAGCCCACAAAATTGCCAAATTTAAAGATTAGGTTTTATTAAATAATAAACCTAATGAGATGGGATAATTACAAAATTCTCAACCCCTAGTGAGGAGCTGAAGATAAGATCCTGAACTACAGTACAGGTAGTCTTGACTTAAGGCCAAAATGTCCATTGCTAAGTAACACTGCTGTTAAACGACTTTTGCTTTTCTGACCTATCTTGCCACATATTAAGCAAATCAGTGGAGATGTTAAGTTAGTAACATTTGTTAAGTGAATCTGAAAGCTTCATTGACTTCGCTTGTCAGAAGTTTGCAAAAGGATTCACAGGACTGGGGCAATAACTGTCATAAGTACATGCCAGTTGCGCATTGAATGATGACATGACTGGGGGGATGCTGTTTAGTTTAGTTTAGTTTATTGTCATTGCACTTGGTACAATGAAATCAAACACATCTTCAGTGCACATCATGACCATGAAAATAAACACAAACACACATCCTTCATCCTCCACACATTGAACGAAAACCCTGACACCACACTAATACTGCACTATACAGCAGAATTCAAAGAGCTACTGCCCTGGGATAGAAGCTGTTTTCAGCCTATTTGTCCTTGTTTTTATTATTCTGTACCATCTGCCAGATGGTAATAGTTCAAAAAAGGTTCCCAGGATGAGATGGATCTTTGAGAATGTTTTGAACTTTCTTAAGGCAGCGGGAGCTATAAAGCTCTTCCAAAGAGGGGAGAGGGCAACCAATGATCTTCTGGGCAATGACATTAACCCTCTGGAGTGCTTTCCTATCTGCCACTGTGCAACTGGCAAACCATACAGAGGTGCAGTAAGTTAAGATACTCTCTATGGTGCAGCGGTAGAAGGTCACCAGCAGTTTTTCATTCAATTGTTGTTTTCTGAAAAGTCTCAGGTAATATAATCTCTGCTGGATCCTTTTGACCAGTGCTGCAATGTGAGCACCCCAGGTCAGGTCCTCTTTTAGGGTAACACCCAGAAACTTAAAACTGGCCACTTGCTCCACTCAGTCTCCATTGATAAGCAAGGGCTGGATGTCTGATCTGTTCCTTCTATAGTCCACTATAAGCTCCTTGGTCTTACTGGTGTCAAGGACCAAGTTATTGTCTCCACACCATGAAAGCAACAGGTCCACCTCATCTTGGTAGGCAGATTCATCTCCCCTGGAGATGAGTCTCACCACTGTTGTATCATCTGCAAATTTAGTCATGAATGTAAAACACATTCATAAATTACTTTTTATAGTGCTATTATAAATGTCTGTGCAGATTCTCAGTCATCCAGGTCATGGCTGTCCCAAAGGTGGTTTTTTTCCAGAGGGAACTAGATTTTGTTTTTCTTTGAAGACGTTGCGCTTCTCATCCAAGAAGTTCGTCAGCTCATCCAAGAGAAATGAAAGTTCAGTTGCCTCTGGAAAAAACCCCCTTTGGGAGTGCTATTGTAATTTCAAGTGGTCACTAAATGAATGACTGTAAGTAGAGGACTACCTGTCCTCTTCTCACCCACCCGCAATGCCAATAGGAAAAGTTTTTTGGAATTGTAGGTCAGCAAAATCCTAGGACGCCCAATCTCCCAATCTCGTTCGGTAATTTCATACCCCATCATTAAAAGATTGGATTACTTCGACCCCTTCAAAACAGAGAAACGGACCTCACTCTCAGATACGATGGTCCCATCAGAGTCATTCCTTATGGAGTCAGAATCGCCGTTATCTAAAAGAAACAAAGACATACAGGAGATCAACCTCTATCATAATCATTTTTTCCACTCTTTTTTTGAGTAGAGAAAAGTATGTAAGACGGGAAAGAGTTCTCCCTTCTTCTTTTTCAAATACATTTTTTATTATTTTTAATTGTTACAAACAACTCATGGTGTGAATAGTGGGGCCCCAAAGTGTTTTACATTTTAAAAACAAATATGGCAATAATTTTACATTAATATTGTTGACTTTCTTATACAATTTTATATTAATACGTTTTATCAATCTTAATTTTAATCCTTCAATATTCCCATATACTGTTTTGTGTCCATCTCTACATTCTTAACACCCCTTCTTTTGTTATAAATTCTGTATTACTTGTCATATCTGCAATATTTAACAATTTGTATAATTCACATAGTCATTCATTACTCCATGTTTAATTTATATTTCAATTATTTATCCCCCTTTTAATTCTTAATTTTGCCACCATTGCACTTTAAGCAAAATCCCTTCCTAATCCCATTTATACTAAAGCAACCATATCAAACATTTAACCTATTGTCCAATTCTAGTAACGCTATAATTACTTTTATCTATTACTATATTTCACTATCCTATATTTTTTTGTTCTAATCTATCAGGTTCCACATGTCATTTCTTTTACTACCTTACAATATTATTTTTCAGATTTATTACAGTTGACAATTATATATCTTTGAAAATAATCTTATTTTCAAGCATTAATTTCATGTTTATTATAATTTACCAGGGGTGGGATTCTACCAGTTCGGACCAGTTCTATAGAACCGGTTGCTACAATTGTGTGCAGTTCGGAGAACCGGCAAATTGCGCTGGCCCCTCACCTCCCCTCCTGTTGGATTTCTGCTTTCTAACTAATCTAAATCGCTGTTGTACTGATTTGCCTTCACCCAGGAGGCTTTCATGAGGCCCAGTCAGGGATTGTATTCAGGGGATTAGTGGGTGGGAGAGAAGGGGCCTGAGAGCAGAGCTGAACCTTCCTTAGGACTGAAGCTTCTATTTTTCAGTGCAGACTCAGGCAGCAGATTGCAGAAAGGTAGATCTGTGAGTGAATCTGTGATTCTGCAAGCAGCTCAATCTGCTTTGCCTGATTTTGGGTAAAAGTTGCTCTTTTATATATATATATGGATATATATATATATATATATTTGTTTTCGTAGATTTGTTTTCGTATATATATATATGTAGGTCTTGGTGTATTCGGGTCTTGTCCCGTGTAAGATTGAGAATACCTTGGCAGCGTTTCAGCGAAATCTTCGTCATCTTCAGGCTGGTGTCTTCAGCTTCGTTCTTCTGGGAGAAGTGTTTGATAGTGGCTGTTTCTCCCTTTTAAACTCCAGAGTTGGTTGTGTTGTTACTTCTTGATTGGTTGATGGAGTTGATGTATGCAGATTGGTTGGCTTTTTCATAAGACCCTGTGTGGCTGAGGTGCTGGCTGTGTGTCTCTCAGCCTTTTGTGTTGTGACCTGGGTAATGGGCTGTGTGATGATCTTCTGAGTTCTATTGTTGTGACATCCTGGGTCTTGTGCTGTAATCTCCTGGGTCGTTGTCTGTGTTGCAACCTCCTGATGTTTTGTGTTGTAATCTCCTGAGTTCCATGATGTAGTATCCTGGGTGGAAGGCTGTGATGTGACATTCAGGGCCTTGGTTTGGCTCGAGTTTGAGGTCTGGCTATGTGTTTATAGCGTGTGTCAGTTTGCTTAGTTTGGGGGTGGAGGGGTGTAGCAGCTGGAGTTGCAGCTATGGTCTGGTTTCTGGATGGTGGTTGCCTTTTGTCTGTGGGGTGGGCTTGGGTTTGAGTCTGGTGAGGAGATTGGTGGTGGCATCATGTGTTATTTTGGGTCCGGTGTTGGTTTTGTGGCTGGGACTCGTTTGTTGATTAGGGCTAGTTTCCAGATGTCTGGTAGGCGGGAAGTATCATCCCGTTTATTCATGTTATGGGGGTGTTTCTCTATTTCAATGGCTTCCCCAATTATTCTCTTGTTGAAGTGTTCAGTGTTGGAGATAAGTTTGGATCCCTCAAAATCAATTTCATGTCCTGTGGCTTTAAGGTGCTGGAAAAGGGAGGAAGTTTTTTTTTTCTTTTCTGACTGCGTTCTTGTGTTCTGCAATGCGAGCATTTATTCTCCTGTTGGTTTGTCCAATGTATGTGGCTGGGCAAATTTTGCATGGTATTTCATAAACTCCTTGGTTTTCTAGCTGGATCTTGTCTTTGGGGTTTCTTAAGATGTTGGCTATTTTTTGGTCAGTGCCAAAGGCTGTCCTGATATTGTGTTTGTGGAGAATTTTGCTGATTTTATCTGTGGTGCCTTTGATGTAAGGGAGGAGGGCGATGCCATTGTCCTGTCCTGTGTCTTGGTTTTTGGGGGATATAAACAGATAGAAGGAGCACCTATGGGATCACCCCTCTCACCCGTCATCACTAACCTATACATGGAACATTTTGAAACCAATGCTCTAGACAAATCCGAATACAGACCCAAACTCTGGCTTAGATATGTAGATGACACTTTCGCAATTTAGCCACACGGGAAAGAAAAACTGGACAACTTCCTCACACATCTCAACAGCCTACACCCCAAAATACAATTTACCATGAAACAGAAACCAACAACCAACTTCCGTTCCTGGGCGTCCTAATTTACAAAAACCCAATGGCTCCCTAGGACACACCATCTACCAGAAGAAGACACACACCAACCGCTACTTAAATGCACAAGCCCATCACCACCTTGCACAGATCAACAGACCCTCACTCCGTAGCTGAAAGACCACTTGAGAACAGAATTACACACCCTCACCAACGTATTAATGTCCAATGGATTCCAAAGAAGCACAATCACCAACCTAATCCTAAGGGAGACTCCTCCCTCAGTCAGCAAGCCACACCTACCCAGTCACATGACCACCAAGCCATGCCCACAGAACCGGTTGTTAAGAAATTTGAATCCCACCCCTGCAATTTACCATATTAGTTTTAGAGTTCTCCTCTCTTGAAGGCTCAGAAAACAGAGAAGCATGAGGCTTTCTAATCACCAGGAACTGGGATAATTCATACAGTGTTGCACAAGTGTTTGTGAGTCCACTGTTCAGTTGGGTCTTCTGCTTTATTTGGAGAAGGTCCTATGTTCCAGTTTTAGAACGTAGAAGCAGGGGTGCGATTCAACCGGTATAATAACCAGTTTGGTGAGTGTGTGCTTTGTGTGGGCATGTGTGCTTTGCGTGCGCATGTGTGCTTTAGCGTGCATAGCAAACAGCGCTCTGCGAGTGTGCTCCATGTTCAGAAAAGGTAATACCTTCAACTGCAGCTGAAGAAAACAGCTGAGGCGCAGCAAACCACTCTGCCGCGCGAATGAGCTGTGCTCTAACGGAAAGGCATAAAGCACAGGAAAGAACAGGGGCAGGCAGGCGGGTGGGTGGGCCCACATGCTCATCAGAGGGAACCGGTTCAGAGCCAGCTGATCTTCGGAGCAAGGGGTTCGCCTGAACCAGTCCGAACCGGTAGAATCCCACCCCTGCATAGAATAATAGAGTGGGAAGGAACCTCAGAGGTCTTCTAGTCCAACCCTTTGCTCAAACAGGAGACCCTATACCAGTGGTGGCAAACCTTTTAGGGCTCCTGTCCTTGCCAAAAATTGTGCTGCTTGTGCCCACGAGCATTCACGTGCCGGCACCCAGAAGGCAATGCTTGCGCCCCCCCACCCCCTGCGCATGTGCGTGCGATCCCCTGCCCCCTTACCTGCATTGTGCCTCCCAGCTGATTTTCGACCTATTTGAGGCCTTTTTCGGCCTCCCAAGCTTGAGGAAAGCCTCTGCAGCCTGAAAAATAGGCCCGCTTCGTCACTTCCAGTATTTCCGGAAATACAGGAAGTGATGAAACAGGCCTATTTTTCAGGCTGCAGAGGCTTTCCTCAAGCCTGGGAGGCCAAAAAAGGCCTCAAACCAGCCGAAAATCAGCTGTGAGGTGCATGCATGTGCAGTGAGGTAAGTTTGGCTGCGGCTCGTGTGCTGGCACAAATGGCTCTGCGTGCCACCTGTGGCATGCGTGCCATAGGTTCGTCATCACGGCCCTATACCACTTCAGACAGATGGTTGACCAGTCTCTTTTTAAAAGCCTCCAGGATGGAGCGCCCACAATTTCTGAAGGTAAACTCTTCCATTGGTTGATTTTGGTAGTGAGGAAGGCAATGCTCTGGAGAGCTATTTCAAATCAAAATGTTGACCCTGGACTCAAGATTTGATAGGGTGGGGATCATTCAGGACTTTATACATTTGGACAAGTGCCAAACATTTCTAGTCGTTCTTGATGAGAGACTCAAAGTTCCACAGATTTCAGAAGAGCACAAAAGGCCAACTGTCTAATAGACTCCAAGTTTACTTAACTCCGACGTGTTGTTTGCTCAACGAGATTGACAGTACACGCAATCCTGGATATAAGCCTTTCATTGTAAAGGAAATGAAATTACTGGTTGAGCAACTTTAAACATTTCCTGGGAATAGGACAAGGGGTCTTTGGAAGCTACATATGATTTGCATGATCAAAGGCAAATCTTGAAGGAAGACAAGTATTTCATATTTGTCCATCATGAGAAATGTCTCTTTGCTCAAGACTTGGTAACATATCCTACCCTTCTAGAACCTCAACATGCATTGAAATTTCTCTTCTAGAGCCAGCTGTTGATCATACTGTTTCAAACTTGGATAATTGATATCTAATGTATCTGGAAAGTAATCCTTGACTTATGACCACAGTGGAGACTAGCATTACTGTTGCTAAACAAAGCAGATGTTAAGTGACTTGTGCGCTCTCTCTCTCTCTCTACACATATACATACATACAACACACACACACACACACACACACACGAATAACAGAGTTGGAAGGGACCTTGGAGGTCTTCTAGTCCAACCCTTGTTCAAGCAGGAGACCTATACTGTTCCAGTCAAATGACTGTCAAGTCTCTTCCAGAAAAGTGCAAAATATGGTTTTCTTACCTGGCCTCTCAGGGTCTTGATTCTCCACTTGCAAAGACATATTGACTTCTGTGTCAGCAGTGGAATTGTGTGAAGATGCCTTAGACACAGGAGGTTCTTGCGGCAAAGATACCTGCACAGGTGACAGAGTTTAAAAGAAAGAAGCCTTACAGCCTTACAAAGTCCTGTAACATCCACAATGACTATGTTAGAAGACAGAATACGGAATAATAGGATTGGAAGGGAACTTGTAGGTCTTTTACTCCTGTGGTCACCTGTGAGAAAATTTTGGTAGGCCGCAGAGAAATGTCCCTCCAAAGCAATCAATCCAGGCTGTGCGGGAACACAAGGCTGCGCTGCCCACATGGCCTGGCCACCTGGGCCATGCACCCTTCTGCTGAGTGCAAATCTTACCTTGAGTAAAGCCACGCGAACTGGAACTGGAACTGGAAGGTAAGGAGACCAATGGGAAATCCACAGGGTGGCTTGCTGACACTGGTGGAAAGTCCGTCTCGCAGAAGCAGCATGGGAAACTTTGGCCGGGCACCTCAAGCTTGAATGCTGGGAAGTGGAAATACAAGTTCCCACACCTTCCAGCCATCTCCATCGCCACTTCAGCCCGTCACCCCCCTCTGCAACAGCACCATTACCTCATCCTGGCTGGCGAGGGCTGTGCTGCTTTTTGCACACTGCACCACCTACAAATTTGCACATTACACGTGCCACCCCTACGGAGTTTTAACCCCACCACAGAGTCCTATTCCAGAGCTGCGTAGTCACGACTGGTCCTTTGGTCATCAAAGCAGCTCCTCTGTCCATGGCTCCATGGCAGGCTGTTGCACCTGGAGTAGCTGCTGTGGGATGACCAAAGTCTTGGCTACTGCTCTGGAATATGGTACCGACTTTCCCACCAACGTCAGCAAACCACCCTCAGTCAAAATTCTTATTAGTGGTCCGCGGGATTTAAAATTATTTATTTATTTATTTATTTTTGGGATTTATATGCCGCCCTCTCTCCTGAAGGACTCAGGGCAGCTAACATTCATAAAAAACAATACAAAATTCAGAATTTTGAAAAACTATTAAATCAAATCTCAAAATTCTAATTAAAAGCGGCGAACAGCCAATATTATAGTAAAATGATAAACCCCACTCCTTCAGTCCAGGTCGGCCTGTTAGAAAAGCCACGTCTTCAGGTCGCGATGGAAGGATCGCAGGTCAGGGGCCATCCATGACTCCGGGCAACTGATTCCTGGGTGGATTAGCCCACAGCTTTCCCCTGGTGGTGAGGCAACACTGTCTGGCCGTGGCACGAGGCCCTGTCTGTGGGGTGCGGACACACTGGGAAGATGTTGGTAGATGGTCCGTATTAAATATGCCATGGTCATATAGGGCTTTATAGGTGATTGCCACCACCTTGAATCTCACCCAGAGGGCAACCGGCAACCAATTATGAGTTTGGTGGTCCCTGAGGTCCAAAAAGGTTGGTGACTGCTGTTCTAGTCCAACCCCCTGCTCAAGCAGGAGACCCTGCCACCATTCTGGACAAATGACTGGCCAGTCTCTTCTTGAAAACCTCCAGTGTGGAACATCCACAACTTCTGGAAGTAAGTCATTCCAATGATTAATTGTTCTCATTGACAAGAAATTTCTCCTTAGTTCTAGGTTACTTCTCTCTTTAATGATCGTGTTCAGGTGAGTGAAAGATTTACCATCTGCCTTTGTACCACAGGCCAACTTTTCAGCAGTGGGGCGCTCGTGCCACACAACACTAACACATGCAGCTTTCTTCACACCAGCTGAGGCCTGCAGCACCAATCAGCTGAGAGGATAAAGAACAGAAAAGAGGAGGGGTAGGTGGGAGGGCCAATCCTGTACTTTTCTTTCTCCTCTCAGCTGATCCTGGGAGGCTTTTTTTTTTTTTACTACCGGTTCATTTGAACCGGTCCGAAGTGGTAGTATACCACCACTGCAACTTTTGACTACTTGGTACAGTAAGCCCTCAATTTAATAGACCTTGGCTTAGCAGACTTCAAATAAAATGAACAAAATGTTCATCTGGGTTGCATTCCCAAACTTTAGACCTCTCCCTTACATGGGGAATATACAGAATTGCAGAGATGGCCTTGGAGAAGGTTAATTGAAGAATGAAGGAAAATCAGCATCCAGGAAGGGAAAGACAAAACGAAAAGGAAAACCATTAAGCAACATTTAGTTTTGATGGGAAGTTTGATGGAAACACTTTGTCATTGTTGATTTCAATTATTTTACTTCTGTTCCCTTTAAACTCTTTTCATTTTTCTTCTTTTTTATTATAGTAAGCCTCCTAGTGTTGCTCCCAAGGTGGCAAATAAATTTAACTAATAAAAATAACACATAAAAAATAATGGATAACTCTTATCCAGAATGCTTTATTCAATTGAGGCTTCACCCTCCCTTATTTCCTTTGTTGTGATTTCATTTGCAAGGTAAACTCAGATCTTTGGTTAATCTATATCTCAACACATTGAATGAATCTCCAAACAGAATTAATTCAGTATTAACTGGTCAGTTCTCAGGCACCATCAAGAATTTAGTGTAACCTAATGGCCTGTTAGTTAGGCCAATGCTAATAATAGGCAAGTGTAATTGTAAGCAATTATACATGGCCTCAATTTACAGGTAGTCCTTGAATTTATGACCACCATTAAGCCCACAATTTCTGTCGCTAAGTGAGTTGTGCCCCATTTTACGGCCTTCTGCAGTTGTTGAGCGAATCGCTGCAGTTGTTAAGCGAATCATGTAGTTCTTAAATGAGTCTGGCTCCCCATTGGCTTTGCTTATCGGAAGCCCAGCTAGGAAGATCACAAAAGGAGGTTACGTGACCCCAGGACAGTGCAACTGCCATAAATACAAGTCAGTTGCCAAGCACCCGAATTTTGACCATGAAGATACTGAGAGTGGTGTGGTGGCCTAGAGGTGGTGCTACAGATATTTCTCTCTCTGGGCACAATGAGAATATATTGCTGAATAAAACTCCGCATTGGTAACAGGAAGGGCATCCAGCCAGTAAACACATAGCTCCAATTGCCTAGACTCTACCCTGCAAGGGCTAATGGGGGTCATTAAAAGAAGATGATGATGACCATGGAGATACTGTAATGGTCATATGTGCGAAAACTGTCATAAGTCTATTTTTTCAGTACTGTTGTAATTTCAAATGGTCACTAAATGAATGATTGTAAGTCAAGGATTACCAATATGTATGAAGATTCAAGGTGCTGGTGTTAACCTATAAAGTCCTGCATGGCTTGGGTCCAGGGTACCTGCAGGAGCACCTCCTACCAGCATCGAGGTCCAATCACCCAGTACACTCCATAGGCAGGCCCTCCTGGGGTGCGTTGGCCACAGCTGGTTGGTGGTCCCCTGGGGGCCTTCTCTGTGGCGCCACCCTTTGGAACCAACTACCCTGGATACCGGCCCCTGACCTGTGCTCCTTCCGCCATGATCTAAAGACCTGGTTGTTTTCACAAGCCGGCCTGGATTGAGCGGGGGTTGGGGTTTTAATTTTGGGGATATTTTTAATATTTTAGAATTATTTGGATTGGATTTTGGAATAAGTTTTATACTGTGTATGTTTCTGTGTAAGCCGCCCAGTCCCCGGAGATGGGGACATATAAATCAAATATAAATAAATAAATAAATAAATAAATAAATAAATAAATAAATAAAATGAAGTAGCTGAATATAACAGAGGAAATTGTTGGGGCAGAAATAGCCAAAGAAAAGACACATAGATGAACAATAAGTTTCTTACCGGAGAAACTGCTATATTTTCCCTGGTTCCGGCCGTGAATGATTCCAGTTGTTGGTTCCCGTAATGGTGTTTTTGGGTGGTCCCGAGCCAGCTGGACAAACAGATTTTCTGAACAACAGTGTCCTCATTCTCATCTCCGCCTGGACTTCGCCTTTCATGTTTCACTGAGGACTGATGGTGCCAGTTGGTGCCACTTTCTCTTCCCCTTCCATAATCCGATAAATCCAGAGGTGCTTCCGTGGCATTGTCCTGCACAGATGTGGCTTTCTCTCCTTGGTCCGGATTTTCTCTATTGATCTGGAACAGCTGCTCTAGTGTATCGTCCACCGATTCTTCTGGACAGGGTTTTTCCTTCTTCCCTTCTTTGCCAATGCTTGGGGATAGGGAAGGGATCTGACTCCAAGATTGATCCGAGCTGTCCTCGCTTCTTCCTTTCCCTTCCTGCTCCATCAACAAGCAACGGAGTTTCTCCGAGCTGTTAAGAAGCTGGATCCTGTTTTCCAGATGATGGTCCTTCATGTACAACACAGCGCCAGGAAGTTCCAAGATGGTAGCTCGGTCTTCCCATTCCTCATGGGGCTTCAGTCGACTGCCAACATCCTTAGGCAGTAACAGGTGGTGAGGGAAATCACCCTCTTTGCTGGCCGAGTTAGTCCGGAGGCCAAGATGATGCAGGGCTAAACTTTGGTTGAAGAGGTAGAGCTGTTCCTTTTTGGTGGTGAACCTCAGGTTCTCACAAGGCGAAGAGGAGGCACGGCAATCCGATCTGTTAACTCTTAAAAATCTTGAAGAATAAATGTGATTAGGAAAATATTAGAATGTGCAGAAATGAACAGATTAACACTTTGTCAACTAAAAAAATACTCCTTTGGTCTTTTTAGCTGCCAGAAAAAGGGAGTGGGGGAAAACAAGGCATTCCTTAAATGCCTAGATAATCACCTCGGCAGCCCAAAGTTGTCAGAGCATAAGGAAGTTATTGGAGAGTATGATGGATGACAATTGGAGATGGATGTGTCCTATTGGAGAAGTCACGGCCAGGGGGTGGGGGGAAGACCAGGGTCAAGGGGGAAATGTATGATGTAATTTAGTATCAGCTGTGCCCAGCTAAACACCAACATGGCCACTTCTAATAAATCAATTTTCTTTTCTCTGAGATGCGGCTGGAGACTTTTGATTTGAATGGGGTGGATTTGTTGGAGTTCTGACACACTTGCAATTAAAGACGAGTGTCAGCTTTGGAAGCCATATTGAGATTTGATGCTCCCACGCTGCCACAATTGAGCCTGAGAAAGTGGGAGGGAGGAATTTATTTCAGTATATCTAGTTATACAAAATAAAATTCTTTTGCTGGTTCAAGGTCACTGAGTGTGGCGCATAATGAAATGGGAATCTTACTTTAGGACAGATGGTGACTGGACCATGTGATGTGATAATGGCTAAGGGGGGATGGATTTGTAGTTTTGACTTTTGCAAGGAAGCCTGGAACTTTCAGTTTCGGGATTCCACAGATGTGAGATGTCGAGATGTCTTGCCTACATCAGTCACAATTCCCAAACAATTTGACCAAAAACTGCTGGCTGGGCCTGTGGGCCATCATAGAACAACTCCCCGGAGAACATCAGGTTTGTTTAAATCTAATTTTAATCCTATTTATTCTACATTTTTTTTACACGTGCTATATTTCAGTGCCCTACTGTTACTGACAACTGCAGAATGTCAACTCATAAAACATTTTGCATACACATTTTATAGTTGACAACAGAAAGAAGTGGGGGGATGTTTCAAAGAGCAGACAGCAGAGTGGAATCGAAAATACATTCCATTCATATTTTCTGCAAAGACTGATTAAATGAGTGAAGCTTCTGCCACACAAAAATCTAATTGGAGAGCATGATTGATGACTTTTGGCTATGGACGTCTTTTGTTGGATGATACACCCAGAGGGATTCACTTAACAGCGGTGACAAAAAAGGTCATAATATGGGGCAAAACTCACATAACATCTGTCTTGTTGATCAACAAGACTCAATTGCGATCGTACGTCGAGGACTACCTGTAATGTAGGAATTATTGGAGGGGTGACTACTTACGCTTCAAAGCTGGGACTTTGATCGCAATGAGGAGATGGTGGTGTTTTGCTTGTAAGGGGTGGGGAGCCACTTTCTGGGTAATCTCTTTCTTGCGAGGAGGTTCGGGATCCTGTTCTCCTCAGCTCAACAGTTCCCTGCAATTGGTTGACCCTCTTCTGTGAGCTCTAAAACAGAGAAGGAAGAGAGCAGTCAAAACATGGGTCTTACTTGGGGAGCCCAGAGGAGCACGCAGCTGGGGGGTTGGCTAGTTGACTGAGAGCCCCCCCTCCCCTTTTAACTAATTTTAACAGTGTTTAATCAGCCCTACCTCCTTCTAAATTTTTAATTTTTATCACTGTTTTTATGTTTTTGCACTTTATCGTATACTGCCCAGGGCCCTTCTCTGTGGGAGATGGATAATTCAAAGTATCATGCCCCTGTTGGAGTCTGAATCTGAGGAGGAAGATGAACAGCTGACAGGGAGTGGGAGTGTGGCTCTGTTGGCAATGGAGGAAACTGGGGAAGGGCAAAGTCTGGCTGGGCAGAGCAGGGAAGAGGTAGAACAAGGGAGAAGTAGTTCGTGGGTTGCGTGGCTTACAGGGAGGAAAGGATCCTGATTCCCTTCATTAGCCACACCTGGGATTGAGAGTTTAAAAGAAATGCATGCTGAGTGCAGCAGCTGCTGGGAGCAAATGTGAGTTTATCTTGTGTTGACTTTGCTTATCTGTGTTCCTGGCGTCTTCCCAACCACATGGAGTTATTGCTGTGCCTTCACGTCTAGAATTCTGGCTCCTGCCGTGTCGGACCAATTACTTCATTTTGCCTTGATTGGACTTATAGTTACAGTTTTTGTTGACCATGTTTTGGATTTGATTTTCTGCAGCCAAAGGCTGGGAGAGTCTGGGAGAGCCAGAAGGTAACCAGGACACTGGGGGCAAAGTTGGAGCTAATAAAGGGACTCCTACTGATTATCTGACTGTGTTGCCTTTGTGCCACACCCCGGGTCATCACACAAAAATTATAGACAGACAGTCAGATGATCTACCTTTCTATTGATTGATAGATATAAATTCCCTCTTTCAGACTGGGCATAGACACTGCAGCCAACCAGAATGCTGGGCATAGACACTGCAGCCCATGGTGATAAGTTCTAGACTGGCAAAGGTTAATTTTTCAGCCTCTTACCCCCAGGTCTTCAAGAAAAAGAGACAGAGAATGTAAAATGGATCAGCTGATTGGCAGGTCTGCCTTTTGGGGTGAGTGTAACACTTGGGTATGCCTAGGTTCACTTTGGGTTAAAAATAACCCTCTGGAATTACAGTGGTTGACTAGGCCAGTTAATTAACCCAGTTTTGCTGTTCCTACAATACCGTTAT
Source organism: Naja naja (assembly GCA_009733165.1). NCBI lineage: Eukaryota > Metazoa > Chordata > Lepidosauria > Squamata > Elapidae > Naja > Naja naja. The sequence goes on along the minus strand of CM019150.1, from coordinate 12,702,501 downwards.
CTCCCAAGTGTTCCAATTAAGTAAGTTAGAAGAACAGAGCCATTAAATTGGAAAGATCCCAGGTGACCAGCTCATCATAAATATAGATTATAAATAGATCACTTTGAAGGCTGCAGTTGAAAGAATAATCCCTACCACTCGCACAATGTTGGAAAGGAGACCACATGCCAACAGAGAGTTTAATAATCCAAAAAATCTACGATTGCGCTGAAATGAATAAATTTACTCTAAAATTAAAAGAAAAGGAAGACTCAAAGTACTATACAGTCTGGGAAATCTGGTACAAATGGATAAATGATAGAAATAAGCAAGTAAATAAATAAGGAAGGAATAGTTTAAAGAGGTTAATGTATGAGAAATAACCAGGAATGTGAAATATGCATTGGAACAACATTTGGTATATAGGCAGCGTCAAAATGATTTGTAATGCTAACAGTGTTTTTCGTTTTAATGTATGTAAATATTTATTTATTCATTTTTAAATGTTTAATAAAGGTTTTTCTTTAAAAAAGAAAAAGAAAGAATAATCCCGGGACATGTCAAGCCAAATTCTCCAGCTTGTATAAAATAGGGACATTAAACACAATTGCTTGTTAAACATTGGGTTAATAATTTGGGCAGATAGTCAACATTTTTACAGAGAAGCTGTGACATGATTTCTTCTCTCACTTTATCCAGCTTCAGGTTGTTCATCCTTGGTGACTTTAAGACTTATGGACTTGAACTCCAGAATTCTGGGAGTTGAAGTCCACAAGTCTTAAAGTTGCCAAAATTGGACACCTCTGATTATATAGCAATAGCAATAGCACTTAGACTTATATACCACTTCACAGTGCTTTACAGCCTTCTCTAAATAGTGTTCAGAGTGAGCATATTGCCCTCAACAATCTGGGTCCTCATTTTACCCATCTCGGAAGGATGGAAGGCTGAGTCAACCTTGAGCCAGTCAGGATTGAACTGCCAATTGACAGTTAGCAGAATTAGCCTGCAGTACTGCATTCTGACCACTGCGCCATCACAGCTCATCAACTGTTTCCAACTAATAATTTCTATGCTCACCTTCAGGAGAGCTTTTAGCCCAAGATCAAGAATCAAATTCAAGGAGAGAAGACAAAAACAACTAAGGTTAGATAGGAAATAATTTACCATATCCAGAGCATGGTCTCCCTGGAGAAGGATGTTAGGGGAGATCCTGCTTTCTGGAGAAAGTCTGTGTTCAGGAGACTCATCTGTAAGAAGAAAATAACATTTATTTCAGACGATGTAGTGCTACATGTAGAGATGTTTCTCTTGTTAAACTGCTAACAATCCTTCCAGTGGTGGGATTCAAATTTTTTTACTACCGGTTCTATGGGCATGGCTTGGTGGGCTTGGTGGATGTGGCTTGGTGAGTGTAGCAGGGGAAGGTTACTGCAAAATCCCCATTCCCTCCCCACCCCACTAACCTGCTTTCCAGCTCCGTTCTCCTGTGCAGGGCAAGAAGACCCAGCCGATCAGCTGGGACTCAATGGGAGGCAGAGAATAGATGGGGGTGGGGCCAGTCAGAGGGGGTATTCCAAACTACTCAAAATTTCTGCTATGGTTCTCCGAACTTCTCAAAATTTCTACTACCGGTTCTCCAAAACCTGTCAGAACCTGCTGAATACCACCTCTGCATCCTTCCCAAACTGGATCTCTCTGGATCCACTGAGAATCCAGTTCCTAAAATTGCTGACAACATAGCTACTCATCAGATATGCTGAAAATTCTGGGAGTTTTAGTCCCAATCCATTGAGAAGGCACTAGGTACAATGGATCTTTTTGGCTCAGGATAGGTAAGTCCTCAACTTACAACCACAATTGGGATTTGAATTTCCAGGAGAGTTGTTGAGGTGAGACATGGCTGATTTTTATCGGGTTTTTTTGCCATGGTTGTTAAATGAATCATGTTGTTGTTAAGCAAGTCTGGCTTCTCCCCTTCACTTGGTCTGTCGGAAGCCAGCTGGGAAGGTCACACATGGCAATTGCCTGACCCTGGGACACTGAGACCATTGTAAATACATGCCAGTTGCCAAACGCCCAAATTTGGCGTGTTGTAAGCTACCCAGAGTCATGTGACTGCCAGGTGGGTGGCATATACGTTTAATTAGTAAAACAATAAAATAAAACTAAATGATACATTTGAACAACATAAATACATTTTCATCACACGGCCGTGGAAATGCTGCGATGCTTGTAAGCATGAAAGTCACTTTTTCCGGTGCCCTTTGTTAACTTCAGTCACTAAACAAATGGCTGTAAGTAAAGGACTACATCTATCTCTCACTCTGGTTGAGAGCAACAGGGCCTGGTTTTAGACAAGATTTCCCCCAGAATTTTCTGACGAAGTGGCTTAAATCTGGGCTCTCTGTCGTGCAAAGCAGGGAACTAGATGTCCCTAAGGTAGTGTCTCTCTGCTGCTGGAGGTTCTGCTAGGCTCCCAATCTAGAGCTGACTGAAGAGCAAACTGGGCCCACTTGCAGGAGAAACGTGCCTCCTTCCAGCGGCTCGGGATACTCGTCTTCGGTTTCTGGGCTCGCGTTTTTCCCAACGCTCGGTTTCCTGCTTCGGCTGGAGAGGATAGACAAAGACATGCCTGGGACGAAGTTTCCTTCTCTGGGCTGCCCTTTGAACGTTTTCGGCCTGTCCCTGTTGCCGCAGAAAGAAAACACACAAAAACAAAGATGAAACAAGAGAGGGTGTAAAGGCATCGGTTTGAATGTCTCACATGGGCTTTTATAATAGCTCTGGGAAGAAGAAGAAGAAAAAAAAAGAAGTCAGGCATCTTTGGCACTGGGTGACTTGAGAACAAAGAGCGCATCAGTTTATTCTCCAAAGCACCTGAAGGCAGGATATGGATAGGAACTAATCAAGAAGAGAAGCAACCTGGAGCTAACAAGAAACTTCCTAACAGTGAGGACAATTAACCAGTGGAACAGAAGTTGCCTTTAGAAGTTGTGGGTGCTTCATCACTGGAGGGCTTTAAGAAGAGACTGGACAGAGACGTAGGCCTACAGGATCTTCTGCTTGAGCAGGGGGCTGGACTAGAAGACCTCCAAGGTCCCTTCCAGCTCTATTCTGATTGATTGACTGCATGCAGTAAAATATCCCAGATCAAAGACTAGGACTTTGCTTTTATCCTTGCATATTCACGCCATATTTACTTCTCTTGCGGGCACTGAATTCACCGGCAGCTAAGAGTCTACGCAAGGGCCCTGCTTGAGCGATCCAATTTGTGCCATTTTCCATTCATTCCAAAGGGGCTCAAGTGCACCTTCCAATGAAGGAGGATCTTACTTTGGTTTTATTCTCGAAAAGCCTTTGAAAGGTCAGCTGTCTGCTCACTAGCCTCACCAAGAGCAGAGGGGCCCTGGATCAATACAAAACAAGCTTGATAATCTTCACTTCCAGGTTTGCATTTCAGATTTGCTGGTGCTACATTTTCAACACAGCAATAGTGCCATCTGCTGACAGTTGAAGTCACTTTCTAGAACCTAGAACATACCGTGTTTCCCGAAAATAAGACCTACCCAGAAAGTAAGACCTAGCACTATTTTCTAAACCTGCCCTAATATAAGACCTACCCCGAAAATAAGACCTAGTGTAAATCTCCAGTTCCAGGAAGACTTTTCAGGGAGCAACCGTGCACCCAAACACCCCCTACACATTCACACCCACTATTTGGCACCATAAATATATAAGACCTACCCTGAAAATAAGACCTAGTGTGTTTTTGGGAGCCAAAAAAAATATAAGACAGTGTCTTATTTTCGGGAAACATGGTAGGTAGTCCTCGGATGAGCCCAACACATCTGTTGTTAAGGGAGGGAGACATTTGTTAAGGGAAACAAATGCTCCATTTTACGACATTTCTTGCCCCAGTTGTTAAATGAATCACTGCAGTTGATAAGTTAGTAACCCGGTTGTTGAGTGAATCTGCCTTCCCCATTGACTTTGCTTGTCAGAAGGTCGCAATAGGGGATCCCATGACATCCCAGGAACACTGCAACCATCACAAATATCAATATGATTTATATTTAAATATGAATAAATATGAGCCACTTGCTAACTGTCTGAATTTTGTTTGCATGGTCAAAAGGGGGAGGCTCCAAGGTCGCAATCATGAAAAAGAGTGATAAGTCACTTTTTTCAGTGTTGTTGTAATTTTGAACGGTCACTAAAGAAACTTTTGTAAGTCGAGGACTATCTGTAATAGGGTTGGAGGGAACCTTGAAGGTCATCTAGTATCTAGTTCATCCTCCTGCTCAAAAAGGAGACCTTATACCAGTGGTGGTTAACCTTTTTGGGCTCCCATGCCAAAAATTGCGCTCGCAAGCGCTCGCATGCCAGCACCCAGAAGGCAATACACCCCGCCCCCTCCTGCAGATGCGTGCGCAATACCCCCCACATCCCCTTACCTGCACTGCAGGTAATACCAGAAATACCAGAAGTGACAAAACGGGGCCGTTTTTCAGCCTCCAAAGGCTGCAGAGGCCCTCCGGAGGCTGAAAATGGGCACTTCCGGTATTTCTGGAACGCCCGTTTTTTGGCCTCCCGAGGCTGCAGAGGCTTCCCTGAAGCCTCAGGGAGGCCGAAAAAGGCCTCAAATGGGCCAAAAATCAGCTGGGAGATGCACGCATGCGCAGTGCAGGCAAGTTTGGCTGGGGCCCGCACAAATGGCTCCGCGTGCCACCTGCGGCACGCATGCCATAGGTTTGCCATCACGGCCTTATACCACTGTGGACAAACGGCTGTCCAGTCTCTTCTTGAAAACTTTGAACAATGGAGCACCCACAACTTCTGTTGTTTTACTAATTAATTGTTCTCACTTTTAGGAAATTTCTTCTAGGTTGGAACTCTCTTTAATAATCTTCCACCCATTACTTCTTGTCCTGCCCTGAGGTGCTTTGGAGAGCAGGACAACCCTCTCTTCTCTGTGACAGCCCCTCTGTACTGGAAGACTGCTATCCTGTCACCTTGCATCCTTCTCTTATTTAGAGTAGAAGACATACCGAGTTCCCACAACCTTTCATCGTACAGTTTAGCCTCTTTATCTTTTCTGCTCTTCTCTGCAGTCTTCCTAGGATCACAGCATCTTTGTTTTTGTATTGTGGTGACCAGGCTAAACCAGATGATGAACAATTGAGCTTCCCAGCCATAAATTATCACCAATGCCTTGGAATGTGAACAGCATTAAATAAATGAATGCTGAAGTCAGCTTTGGAGAAGACCCATGAAATCTTGGATAGTTTTATATATCACGGTTCCATTGCCAACCGCTTTGTCTTTTCCAAAGCTAAAACAAACTTTACCCAGGACTGTGAAAAGCCAAAACAGATAATGAAAAAATTCAGCAATTTTCAAGGACAAGGACCAAAATGGCAATTTTAGGATAGAGATAAGCTGAAGGGTCCTTGGTACTCTCTAAGCTTGCTTGTTTTCTTGCAGATGTTTCATTACCCAAACTGGGTATAGCACGGCTATGGCACAGGTGATGTTACCTAATTTGGGTATTGAAACATCTGCAAGAAAACAAGCAAGTTCAGAGAGCACCAAGGACCCCTCATTATCTATCTATCTATCTATCTATCTATCTATCTATCATCTATTTATCTATCATCATCTATATCAATCAATCAATCAATCATCTATCATCTACCTATCTACCTATCATCTATCTATCTATCTATCTATCTATCTATCTATCTATCTATCTATCTATCTATCATCTATTTTTCTATCATCATCTATATCTATCATCAATCATCTATCATCATCTATCTACCTATCATCTATCTATCTATCTATCTATCTATCTATCTATTTATATCTATCTATCTATCTATCTATCTATTCTATCTATCTATCTATCTATCTCATCTATCTATCTATCATCATTGTTTTACCTATGATCTATCTATCTATCTATCTATCTATCTATCATCTATCTATCTCATCTATCTATCTATCTATCTATCTATCTATCTATCTATCTATCTATCATCATCATTGTTATTATCTATCTATCTATCTATCTATCTATCTATCTATCATCATTGTTATCTATCTATCTATCTATCTATCTATCTATCTATCTATCATCTATCTATCTATCTATCTATCATCTATCTATCTATCATCTATCTATCTATCATCTATCTATCTATCTATCTATCTATCTATCTATCATCATTGTTATTATCTATCTATCTATCTATCATCATCATTGTTATTATCTATCTATCTATCTATCTATCTATCTATCATCTATCATCTATCACTGATGAAGTTACCTAGTTTGGGTAATAAAACATCTGCAAGAAAACAAGCAAGCTCAGAGAGCAACTCTATGAGCTACAAATATTCTCCTTTATTAATAGAGATAAGCTGTCAATCACCTGAATTTTGATCATGTGATTCTAGGAATGCTGTGATGGGTGGAAGTGTGAGAACCCTCATTTTTTTCAAGTCATTTGACTTGACATTTTCAAGTCAAGTCACTTTTTCAGGGCTTTGGTAACTTTGAACAGTTGTTAATCAAACAGTTGTAAGTTGAAAACTATCTGTACTTAACACATTTTTCAAGATAGCTAAAGAAAAGGCAAACACTAGTGCTAAATGTTCACTTGAACACTCATGTTAGACAATTTTTCAATAGAGAATTGCATACAGGTAAGTTGTTAACTTACATCCACAACTGAGCCCAAAATTCCCGTTGCTAAGCAAGATAGTTATTAAGTGAATTTTGCCCCATTTCATCATTTTTCTTGACCAGTTGTTAAGTGAATCACTGCCATTGTTAAATTAGTAATTTGGTTGTTAAGTGAATGTGGCTTCCCCATTGACTGCTGGTCAAACTATGGGGCACTGCAATTGTAATAAATGCATGCCAGTTGCCAAGCATATGAATTTTGATCATGTGACCCTGGGGATACTGCAATGGTCATAAGTATGAAAAATGGTCAAAGTCCCTTTTTTCAGTGCTGTTGTACCTTCGAGTGGTCATTAACTAAATGGTTGTAATTTGAGGAGTATGTGTACCAAAATGTAGAAGCCTTTCTCATCTGCTAGATGTCTTTGTGTCAAAACTTGATTTCTCTTTTGGAACCTTTATGCAAGTTCTCACTTGCAAGCTAAAAAAATATGGTCCAAGCACAGGTTTTGCTATTTCTGTTAGGACTCAACCTCAAACTCTTTCCAAACTGGGACATTTTCTTCTCCAATAATGGAACACAAAGCCTACCAGAAGCTCTTGAGATCCTTCAGATCCATCTCACTTTGAACTCCTTGTGTTTAGAGCTGAAAGTGCACACCAATTTGTACCAGTCAGGTGACTCTGATGACACACATAAACCTCCAGGTGACCTTAACAACCCACTAAAAGAATGCAAATGCAATAAAGAATGCAATATAAAGAATATGTCCTACATTTGTATATTAAACAGTCCCATTCAAGTCAAAAGTTGATTTCCCCAACAACTGAAAAACAGTAGGCCAGGGATGGGGAACCTTTTATGGCTCACTCAGGAATTCTGGGAGTTGAAGTCCATAAGTGATAAAAGAGTCAAGTTTCCCTACCCTCAGACCTTTCCCAAGACCTGTCCAGGAGGAAAGCATTCTGGGACAGCCCACCTTGGCTATGAAGAAGGCAGCCATATTGGTTTCACTTTGAAGTATTCCAAACACCAAGAGATAAAGTTAGGAATGCTTACTCTGGGCCACATAACCTCTTCAAATCTTCCTTCAGGCTCTTGTTTTCCTCTCTCAGCTTATTCAGTTCATTAGCTGGAATGGAAAGAAAGAGAAAAATGTTGGATTAATCAACTTTCCCCATCCCGCCAGATGTTCTGGGACATATGGCTGAGATGGGGTCAAGATTATAGATGGAAAGAAGAGAACATGTATGTCCCAGGCCTAGAGCTACCAGGTATCTGAACAGGAAAAGGAGAACATGGATAATTGGAAAGGAGGATACACCAATTACTTAACATTCTTTGCATTTGTCACAAAACTTACAATCCCTCTATAAGTGGCTTACAGAGTCAGCCTACTGCCCCCAACAATCCGGCCCCTCATTTTACCAACCTTGGAAGGATGGAAGGCTGAGTCAACCTTGAGCCGGTCAGGATCGAACTGCCAAATTGCGGGCAGACGGCAGTCAGCAGAAGTAGCCTGCAATACTGCATTCTAACCACTGTGCCACCACGACTATAATACCGTGTTTCCCCGAAAATAAGACCTACCCCGAAAGTAAGACCTAGCACTATTTTCTAAACCTGCCCTAATATAAGACCTACCCTGAAAATAAGACCTAGTGTGTTTTTTGGAGCCAAAAAAATATATAAGACAGTGTCTTATTTTCGGGGAAACACGGTATAAGAAATGGCATTTTCCAGCATCAGAAAAACTGATTTCTGATACTAAATGTATTGTATAAAGTTTGCAACGTCAAAATCTTTCAACTGGAGGATCTCCCATATTTCGACTCAACCTATTCCAGGTATCTCTTTATTTGCCGAACTTACTTAGGATAAAGATGTGTTGAAGACTTTGAAAATGGGCCTTCATAAACTCATGTTGCTTCTTCTTTGCAAGTTCTTGGGTCACTTGGCATCTGTCACAGAGTCCAGCTCGCAACCTTCAGGTAATTAAAATAGCAGGGTAGTGTTTTTAGAGCAACAAACCCAACTGGGAGCAGACATATCGCACCAACATCACTGTCAGAACTTCAAGGTAGACCAGACTTGGAAACCAAAGTCATAAATGCTAATATTACTTTTATTATAAGGTTAGAATAACAGATATCTTGCAAGTCTGAATGCCCTTCCTCCCTCCCTCCCTCCCTCCCTCCCTCCTCCCTCCCTCCCTCTCTCCCTCCCTTTATCTTTATGAAAATCAGGGAGCTTTATTTATTTATTTATTTATTTATTTATTTATTTATTTATTATTTAGACTTCTATGCTGCCCCATCTCCGAGGACTTGGGGCAGCTCACAATTAAAACCAAAACACAACAATAAATTAATTTAAAACAATATTAAATAGTCACAAGTCTAATTTAAGTTAAAACCCCAGTATACTGTTTAAAATTTACCCCCCCGCAGGAGATCAGCCCAGCCCAGCCTGTTCAAATAGCCAGGTTTTCAGGTCGTGGTGGAAGGTGCGAAGGTCAGGGGCCAGGCGAAGCCCCAGGGGTAGTTGATTCCATAGGGCGGGAACCGCCACAGAGTAGGCCCGCCCCCAGGGTGCCGCCAGCCGGCATTGACTTGCTGACGGCACCCAGAGAAGCCCCTGTCTGTGTGCTCGAACAGGGCGGTTGGTACTTGATATCTGCAGGAGGAGCTCCCTCAAATATCCCGGGCCCATGCCGTGTAGGACTTTGAATGTTACTACTAAAACCTTGAATCTCACCCGGAGGGCAATCGGCAACCAATGCAAGTCACGCAGGAGGGGTGTAACGTGGGAGTATCAGGAAACCCCTATCACCACCCGTGCGGCTGCATTCTGCACCAGCTGCAATCTCCGGATGACATGCAAGGGCAGCCCTAAATAGAGAGCATTGCAGTAGTCGAGTCGGGAGGTCACAAGAGCATGAGTGACTGTGCACAGGGCATCTCGGTCCAGAAACGGGCATAGCTGGCGAACCAGGCAGACCTGGGCAAAGGCTCCCCTGGCCACGGCTCCCACCTGGTCCTCTAACTTGAGCTGTGAGTCCAGGAGGACCCCCAGGTTCCGAGCCCTTTCCATAGGGGGCAACACCTCTCCCCCCATGACCAATGATGGAATCTCCTGACTGGACCGAGATGCTGGTATGAACAGCCACTCAGTCTTGGCTGGGTTGAGTCGAAGCATGTTTCCATCCATCCAGGTCCGTACTGCATCCAGACAATGGGACATCACAGAGAGGGCATCACTGACGTGGTTTGGGGTGGAGATGTAGAGCTGGGTATCATCAGCATACTGATGATACCTCACCCCAAAGCCACGGATGATCTTACCCAATGGCTTCATATAGATGTTGAACAAGAGGGGCGAGAGAACCGACCCCAGGGGGATCCCACAAGTGAGAGCCCTCGGAGTCAACCTCTGTCCCCCTGCCAACACCGATTGCGCGCCCGAGAGATAGGGGGAGAACCACTGCAAAACAGTGCCCCCCACTCCCAATCCCCGAAGGCGCCGCAACAGGATACCATGGTTGATGGTATCGAAAGCCGCTGAGAGGTCTAACAGGACCAGGACAGAGGAAAAACCCCTGTCCCGAGCCCTCCAGAGATCATCCATCAGCGTGACCAATGCTGTCTCCGTGCTGTACCCGGGTTGGAAGCCCGATTGGTAAGGATCTAGGTAGCCCACTTCATCCAGGAAAAGCGGAAACTGCTGAGCCACCACACTCTCAACAACCTTCGCCAAAAAGCGAAGGTTGGAGACCGGACGGAAGTTATCTAACACGGCTGGGTCCAGGGCAGGCTTCTTCAGGAGGGGTCTCACCACCGCCTCTTTTTCAAATTACATTTGCTTTTTCAAATTACATTTGTGCCTTAGACCCAAATTTCTGACCATCTTTGGCAGTGGATTTTCCTTCTTCTAAAGTATATTTCATCAGCCCACTTTTGGACTCAGATTTTGCAGAATCATTATTTATTTGCCGCAAAGCTACAAAATTGGTTGGGGGCTTTACGATGAATTAAGTATATCTATTCTAATGAAGAAAAGGACTACAGGTGATATGACAGCAGTCTTCCAATATTTGAGGGACTGTCACAGAGAAGCAGGGGTGGGTAGGTGGGTTTTGACCTATTCTCCAAAGCAGCTGAGGATAAGAAGTAAAAGACAGAAGCTTGTGAAGGAGAGATCCAACATAGAATAAAAGAGAAATTTCCTGTCACAATTAATCAGTGGAATGGCTTGCTTCCAGAAGTTATGGGTGCTCCATCACTGGCTGTTTTAAAGAACAGATAACAGATAACAGATAATCAGAGTTGGAAGGGACCTTGTAGGTCATCTAGACCCCCCGCCCAAGCGGGAGGTCCTACACCATTTCTGACAAATGGCAGTCCAAACTCTTCTTGAAGGTCTTGTGATGGTGCTGCCACAACTTCCGAGGGCAACTTCTGTTCCATGGGTTGATTGTTCTCACTGTCAGAAAGTTTCTCCTTTCCAGATTAAATCTCTCCTTGTTCAGTTTCCATCTGTTATTCCTTGTCTGGCTTTCAGGTGCTTTAGAACATAACTTGACCCCCTCCTCTCTGTGGCAGCCCCTCAAATATTGGAAGGCTGCTATCATGTCTCCCCTGGTCCTTCCAAACCCAGTTCCTGTAACCATTTTTCGTATGTTTTAGTCTCCAGTCCCCTAATCATCCTGGTTGCTCTTCTCTGCACTTTTTCTAGAGTCTCAACATCTTTTTTATAGCGTGGTGACCAAAGCTGCATGCAGTACTCTAGGTGTGGTCAAGCGATTGGTCAACATTTGTCCAGAAGGGGGTTGGACTAGAAGTCCTTCAAGGTCCCTTCCAACTCTGTTACTCTAGATTCCGCTTTTCTAACCCCGACGTACATTTTCTCATCAGGATGGAATGCTTGAAAGTCAAGTTCAGCTAGAATAAAAACTATATCAAACGGGCACAGTTCTCAATAACTACCTCATATTGCCAATTTCTAGTGGAGATGTGCGCGTTATGTTCATTGTATTGATTATAATCATGATGCTCAGTATATTTATTTAACTCAGTATATTTATTTAACTTTAACATACAAAGTCCTACATGACATGGGTCCTTATTACTTAAGGGAGCGACTGCTGCCAACATCGAATACTAACCGCCCTGTACGAAGTCACAGACAGGGACTCCTTGGGGTCCCATCAGCCGGGCAATGCCGGCTGGCGGTCCCCCGACGACGTGCCTACTCTGTCGCGGTCCCTGAACTCTGGAACCAACTTCCCCTGGGGCTCCGCTTGGCCCCCGACCTCCGCACCTTCGCCATGACCTGAAGACCTGGTTATTTGACCAATCCGGGCTGTGACCCATGGGTGGGGTGGTTTTTTTAGATTTTGGTGGATTTTAAGTTTTGTATTAATTGGGACCATTCGTTTAATTCTTTTTTAAATATTTATTGTGCTTGTTTTATTGTAAGCCTTGAGTCTTCGGAGATGGGGCGGCATGTAAGTCCCATTAATAAATAAATAAATAAATAAATATTGATTATAATCATGATGCTCATATATTAATTATTGTAGATATGTGATATCAGTAACTGGGTTTATACAACTTGCCCAACCTGGATCACTGGATTAACCTGGCCCAATTTTTATGAAAGAAATGTTCAGTTGTGGGGTTGCGGCCACTATGACACTTTTAACCTTCCCCTATTGCGCAGATGCCCCTTGACACAGGATGAGGCTGTTTACCTGTTTTCCAAGACTTTCACGTTTTCTTTAAGTCCCTTTTGTTGTTCACGCAGTTGGTGGTTTTTGGTAAAGAGCTCTTCAATTCTCTGGTTGTCGCTAAAGAGGGAGAAGAAGGAGGAAAAATATATTATTCAAAATGCATCGCTGCCATTTCTCCTTGACTTTCTCTTTCCAACTGCATCAGGGGTGGGATTCAAATTTTTAACTGTAACTAAACTGTAACTGTAGGATAGGTTTAATGGACTTTTCAAAACACGAAACAAAAAATAATAATATTTCCCTCAAAATCCTCACAGAGTATTTTAGCTTTTCATCGATGATATCATAGCTGTCCTTGCCTGGTTAAATAAAATAAACAATATAAAATATGTGTCCTACCTCTGATCCTGAATTAGAGGATAGAGACTGAGTTGTGAGGTGATAAATCAGATTACGTGGCCCTGCGTTAGTCTTGCTGCAAAAGACTAATCAGCAGGGGTGGGATTCAAATTTTTAACTGTAACTAAACTGTAACTGTAGGATAGGTTTAATGGACTTTTCAAAACACGAAACAAAAAATAATAATATTTCCCTCAAAATCCTCACAGAGTATTTTAGCTTTTCATCGATGATATCATAGCTGTCCTTGCCTGGTTAAATAAAATAAACAATATAAAATATGTGTCCTATCTCTGATCCTGAATTAGAGGATAGAGACTGAGTTGTGAGGTGATAAATCAGATTACGTGGCCCTGCGTTAGTCTTGCTGCAAAAGACTAATCAGCAGGGGTGGGATTCAAATTTTTAACTGTAACTAAACTGTAACTGTAGGATAGGTTTAATGGACTTTTCAAAACACGAAACAAAAAATAATAATATTTCCCTCAAAATCCTCGCAGAGTATTTTAGCTTTCCATCGATGATATCATAGCTGTCCTTGCCTGGTTAAATAAAATAAATAATATAAAATATGTGTCCTACCTCTGATCCTGAATGAGAGGATAGAGACTGAGTTGTGAGGTGATAAATCAGATTGCGTGGCCCTGCGTTAGTCTTGCTGCAAAAGACTAATCAGCAGGGGTGGGATTCAAATTTTTTAACAACCGGTTCTGTGGGTGTGGCTTAGGTGATGGGCGTGGCTTGGTGGTCATGTGACTGGGTGGACATGGCTTGGTGGTCATGTTATTGGCTGGGCGTGGCCAACTCAATATCACTCACATCGAGGCACGCATTTCCTCGCCTGGCCTCTCATGACTGTGGGGATGCTGCAGCAGTCGTAAGTGTGAAAAATGGTCATAAGTCACTTTTTTCAGTGCCATTGTAACTTTGAAGGGTTACTCCACACAAGCAAAGTACCAGTAAAGGAAGGAAAAAAAACTCCAGAGACATTCCTGAGACAGGAAGTCTAGTCCTGCCAAGAATGTAATAAGAGTTAACAGAGAGGCAGTTTCTGTAAGCAACACCAGAATGTTTTCTTCCTGCCTTCCTTACAGGATTAGGCCAGTAATTTCTTCTAACAACCAGTTCTCTGAACTGCTTAGCATGTTAACAACCGGTTCTAGAGAATAGGTGCGAACTGGTAGAATCCCACCCCTGAGCTGCATGTTTGAAACGAAAGTTTAGTTTGAAACTTTCAAACTAAAGTACAGGAAGTCTGTAACTTAACGGCAGTTCATTCTGTGAAAAAAATGACTTTTTCACACTTATGACCATTGTGGCATCCTTAGGGTCATGTGATCGATATTCAGATGCTTGGCAACTGACTCATATTTTTGATATTTGCAGTAGCCCAGGGTCATGTGACCACCTTTTGTAACCTTCTAACAAGCAAAGTCAATGGGAAAACCAGATTCACTTAACAACTGTGTTACTAACTTAACAGCTGCAGTGATTCACTTAACAACTGTGGCAAGAATGGATGGAAAGTATACCAAGGAGAGAAGGAATCTAGAACTAAGAAGAAATTTCCTAACAATTAGAACAATTAATCAGTGGAACGAGTTGCCACCAGAAATTATGGGTGCTCCATCACTTGATGTTTTCAAGAAGAGATTGAACATTTGTCTGAAATGGTATAGAGTTTCCTGCCTGAGCAGGGGGGTTGGACTAGAAGACCTCCAAGGTCCCATCCAAGTACTCTTCAACATCTTCATCAATGATTTGGATGAGGGCATAGCAGTGTTGGGATTCAAAAATTTTTACTACCAGTTCTGTGGGCATGGCTTGGTGGCTATGGCAGGGGAAGGATACTGCAAAATCCCCATTCCCTCCCCACCCCACTAACCTGCTTTCCAGCTCCGTTCTCCTGGGCAGGGCAACAAAAGTAGACCCAGCCAATCAGCTGGGACTCAGGAGGCAGAGAGGATAGATGGGGGCGGGGCCAGTCAGAGGGGGTATTTGCCGGTTCTCCAAACTACTCAAAATTTCTGCTTCCGGTTCTCCAGAACTGGTCAGAACCTACTGAATACCACTTCTGATTCACACTGATGCCCATTGCTGTGTCCCAACCAGCATCTATTTACAATGGTTGCAGTATCCTGGAATTGTATGATTCACCATTTGTGACCTTACTAGCTGGCATCTGACAAGCAAAGTCAATGGTGGGGGGGGAAGCCTGATTCATTTAACAACTGCATGATTCACTTAAGAACTGCAGTGATTTGTTTACATGGCAAAAAAGGTCATACAATCGGATGCAATTCACTTAACAGCCATCTTGCTCAGCAATAGAAATTCTGCTCCCTGTTGTGGTCGTTAAGTTGAAGACAACCTATAATGCCAAGGCTTTTTAACCCATGATAAGAAGTGAGTTGCAAGTTGAGAGGTCAACTTATCAGAGGAAGAATAACAGAGTTGGAAGGGACCTTGGAGGTCTTCTAGTCCAACCCCCTGCTCAAGAAAATTGGAATCAGAATTTCTCTCTCTCTCCCCTTGGAGAAAGGTCTGGATGGGGAACTCATTAAAATTGCAGACAACACCAAGCTTTGAGGAATAGGCAACACTCCAGATAGGCTAAAGATTCATAAGGATCTTGATAAACTTGAACATTGGGTGCTATCTAACAAAATGAAATTTAATGGTGAAAAAGGAAAAGTTCTACATTTAGGTAAGAAAAACCAAATGCACAGGTACAATATAGGTGGTACCTGGCTCCATAGTAGTAACTGTGAGTCCTAGTGGACAATCACTTAAATATGAACCAGCAGTGTGCTACAGCTGCCAAAAAAGCCAACACAGTTCTAGGCTGCATTAACAGAGGGATAGAATCAAGATCACGTGAAGTGTTAATGTCACTTTATAATGCCTTGGTAAGGCCATGCTTGGAATATTGCATCTAGTTTTGGTCGGCGTGATGTAAAAATAATGTTGAGACTCTAGAAAGAGTGCATAGAAGAGCAACAAAGATGATTAGGGGACTGGAGGCTAAAACATGTAAAGAGTGGTTGTTGGAATTGGGTATGTCTAGTTTAATGAAAATAAGGGTGACAGGATAGCAGGGTTCCAATACATCAGGGGCTGCCACAAAGAAGAGGGAATTAAGCTAATTCTCCAAAGCACCTGAAGACAGAAGAAGCAATGGATGGAAACTAATCAAGGAGAGAAACTACCTAGAACTAAGAAGAAATTTCCTGACAGTTAGAACAATCAGTCAGTGGAACAACTTGCCCCCAAAAGTCATAAATTCTCCAACACTGGAGGCTTTTAAGAAGAGACTGTACAGCCACTTGTCTGAAATGGTGTAGGGTTTCCTGCCTGAGCAGGGGTTGGACTAGATGACCTCCAAGGTCTCTTCCAACTTTGTTATTGTATATATTCTATATAACTCTGTTATTCTGTATTCTATTCTATTCTATTCTATTCTATTCTATTCTATTCTATTCTATTCAGAAAGATTGTAGTATCAGGCAAAAACTCACTTAAGAAATACTTTACTTAACAATAGAAATTTTAGACTAAATTGTGGCCATAGGTTGAGGATTACCTGTAATGCGAGCTGATAGGATGATTAAGATTAGATAAAGTACAGATAGTCCTCAACTTAAAATGACTTAAGAATTTCTGCTGCTGAGGAAGGAGGTTGATAAGTGAGTTGCATTACTTCAATGATTTTTTTGCCACCAATGTTAATCACTGCAGTTGTTAAGTGAACCATGTGGTCGTTAAGTGATACCACTTTACTCCCCTTGACTTTGTCAGAAGCCAGCTGGGAAGGTCACAAATAATGACCCCATGATCCTGGGACACTCTAACTATTGTAAATACATGCAGGTTGCCAAGCAACCAAACTTTTATTATGTGACTGTGAGGATAATGCGATGGTCACTAGTGCAAGGACCAGTTGAAAGTCACTTTAACTTCAGTCACTAAACAAATGCTTGTAAATCATGGACTATCTGTTTTCAGGAGACAGAAATAGTTTGCCCGTCATGCTAAACAAAATGTGGCTTCATTCTGGTTTGAAATACATAGCCACTGTGCTTGGTGAGTAGTAATTTATGGCTTAGGGTGGATCAACCAGCCAATTGTAGTTTATTTAACAAACCATTATTCCAAAATCATTTTGTTCTGATTTCTCCCCCACCAGAAGATACCAGACAAAGGTTTGATTCCATTGTCAGACCCAAAGCTCTTAAGATGGTAGGGATGAACCTTAAAGTTTACTTTATATTTTAGTCGATTCTGTCTTGTCCTAAAGAACTGAAATCCAAGTACCCATGCCCGATGGATGGGATTTGTTTTACTCACCGACATTTCTCATTGGTTAGTTCATTCAGTTTGGTTTGCAGGCCTGGAAGAGTTCAGAAAAACCTGTGATCTTTTGAGCAAAGCTGCATGCACAACTCTACAAAAAACAGCAATTGTTCTACTTTTCATCCACTTTTTTTTACTTGAGTCTTACATTTTAAAATCTCTGCCTCAAATGTATTAATCCAATTAATCAGCAGCAGTGTGCAGCAGCTGCCAAAAAAGCCAATGCAATCCTAAGTTGCATTAACAGAGGGATACAATCAAGATCAAGGGAAGTACTAATACCACTCTATAAAGCCTGAGTAAGACTACACCTAGAGTACTGCATCCAGTTTTGTTCACCACATTATCAAAAAGATGTTGAGACTCTAGAAAAAGTACAGAGAAGAGCAACCAGGATGATTAGGGGACTGGAGACTAAAACATACAATGAACGGTTGCAGGAACTGGGCTTGGCTAGTCTAGTAAAGAGAAGGACCAGGGGAGACATGATAGCAGTCTTCCAATGTTTGAGGGGCTGCCACAGAGAGGAAGGGGTCAAGCCATTTTCTAAAGCACCTGTAGGCCAGACAAGGAATAATGGATGGAAACTGAACAAGGAGAGATTTAACCTGGATATAAGGAGAAACTTTCTGACAGTGAGAACAATCAACCCATGGAACAGAAGTTGTCTTTGGAAGTTGTGGGAGCGTCATCATTTGAGACTTTCAAGAAGAGATTGGACTGCCATTTGTTAGAAATGGTGTAGGGTCTTCCGCTTGGATGGGGGGGTTGGACTAGATGACCTACAAGGTCCCTTCCAACTCTGATTATCTGTTAAGTATGGCAGCCCTATTTTACACACTCTCTCTCCCTCCCTCCCTCTACATGCCATTTCTTACCTTGGACTTCTTTCTCGTGTGTTTCCTTGAGTCTGTTCAGGATTTCCGCAAAATTTTCAGTGGCCATGTTCCTTTTATTGTCACATGGATGGGTCCAAGGTGGGGAGAAAGAAATCAGATTGGATGGCTTCAGAACAGTTTCTCCGTTCTGCCAGTGTTCAGCTTGTGACCTAAAAGGAAAAAAAAAATAGAGTTGCAAAAAGAAAAAGAAAAGAAAAAACCCTTTCTGATGAGGGGAGATCCTCCCTCTACTAGAAGAATGAAATACTTTGAGAAATACTAAAAAGGCAGAATGTTATATTTCCCTAAAGGAGAAATAGAAAAAAACATGCTCTTGGAGACAGTAAGCATCTCCACAAGTCTTTCTTAATAGCCCCCAGCAGATATTTTGTGCCCATTAAGAAAGACTGGGCCTTCCTATCTACAAAACAAAAGACCTTCAGCTCCAGGATGATGGGATTAAGGCATGGCACCCAGGACATAATAGGATTAACGCACTAGCAACAGAACTCACTACATTGCACAATCTCCTAAGGACACTGCATCAGCCAAACTTCAACCAAACCTGGGAGCTCAGACAACCTCAGCTATCTTGTGGTGGGCTACAACTGGTTTAACAGCCAGTTCTGTGAGTGCATGCTTTGCACTCAAAATACAGCAATTTGAAGCTCAACTGCTTACCTTCTAGGGCAGCCCCGGTAAGTAGAACAGCTGAGGCATGCGTGAATCAACTAGGCCAGAAAGAAGGAAATATAGGACAGGATAGGGTGAAGGGCAGGTGGGCGGGACCAGCTGATGGTCGGAACTACCGGTTCACTAGAACCATTCCAAACCGGCAGCATCCCACCACTGGCTATGACCCCTGCATAGCCCCATGAGAGTCTGACAGCAGCCAATAGAATACATGTTCTTGCACAGGAACAGGAAGCTCAAGTTCAAAGCCCAAGAGAAGGTATAAAAACCCCTCACTCTCAACTCCATGCGGTCAGCTGCCCAGAACCACTCATGTGCAATTCTGCTTCACCATTAAACCATCTTTCGAATCAGCCTCCATGTTTCCAGTGTCTTTGCTAGTACGTCATAGCATACTCTAGAAGCAGTTTCCTGTGTATAATATAAATAATGTTTTTCTACGAGTATGATTTTGCTTGGTTTATAGCATATTTTATGCCCAGCTTTATGTTTTAAAGGAAATAAGTTAATTAAATTTTATTAATAGGAAATAAAACCTAACACATCTGATCCGCAGAGCTAATTTTTAAATATACCTATAAAGCGTATAGCACTTTTTGAAGCCCCAAATCAATTGTAGGAAGCTGAAGGAAGAAAATAGATTATGTTCTGAATTCCCTAACTTGTCACGGGTAATTACTGCATTTGCACAGATGTCCTTTAGCTATCAGTCTTAATTTATCGTGACCGCTGAATAGTGTTTCATTTCCCTAAGGAATTTCCAAACTATACTAGTTTGAAGTTTTGCCAACTCTGTTCAGGCCCCGTGACAGAAAAGCTTTCAGAAGAGTATATCTTTCCAGGAAGCTCAAATTGCATTGATACTTGTGGTTGGAATGCAGGTTTAGTAACTCCACCAGGAAAGGAAGTTAAAAAGAAATCTATGGGTTTATTAAATTAGGGAAGTTCTTTTGGCTGCTAATTTGCCAAGGCAGATTTCCCTGACTTTAGAAAGAGATGACATGCAATGTTATGGAGAGAATTGCTGGATAAAATATACAGAGTGCAGAGAAGAGCAACAAAGATGATTAGGGGGCTGGAGGTTAAACATATAATGAATGGTTGCTGGAACTGGGTATGTCTAGTTTAATGAAAAGTAGGACTAGGAGAGACATGATAGCACTGTTCCAATATCTGAGGGGCTGCCACAAAGAACAGGGGGTCAACCTATTCTCCCAAGCACCCAAAGGCAGGACAAGAAGCAATGGATCTACTTAAATAGGATGGAAACTAGTCAAGGAGAGATCCAGCCTAGAACTAAGGAGAAATTTGAATGAATGAATGAATGAGTGAGTGAGTTGGAAGGGACTTTGGAGGTCTTCTAGTCCAGCCCCTGCTCAAGCAGGAGAACCTATACCTTTCAGATAAGTGACTGTCTAGAGACTCTTCTTAAAGACATCCAGTGATGGAGCGCCCACGATTTCGGGAAGCAAGATGTTCCACTGGTTAACTGTCCTCACTGTTAGGAAGTTTCTCCTCAATTCCTTGGTGGCTCAGGCTGTTAAATGCCTGCATTTAAGTTCCAAATAAATGCTCGAAAGTGGTTCAGGCAGCTCCACTGCAATTACTGTAGGCTCGAATCCCACCAGGCTCAAGGTTGACTCAGCCTTCCATCCTCTCGGGGTAGGTAAAGTGAGGACCCAAGATTGTTGGGGCCAATAAGCTGACTTTGTAAAAATGCCGCTTAGTAATAAGCAGGCATATACAATGGAATGAAGGCTATTGCTGAGCACATTGGGTTGTTATCCCAAAAATTGTAAGCCGCCCTGAGTCTTGGAGAAGGGCATATAAATGTAATTTAAAAAAAAATCCAGGTTGCTTCTCTCCTTGATGAGTTTCCATCCATTGTTTCTTGTCCTGCCCTCCGGTGCTTTCGAGAATAAGTTGACCCCTCTTCTTTGTGGCAGCCCCTCAAATACTGGAATACTGCTATCATGTCACCCCTTAATTCTTCTTTCCTTTAGACTAGCCAAACCCAAATCCTGCAGCCGTTCTTTGCATGTTTTAGTCTTCAGGCCTTTGATCATCTTAGTTGCTCTTCTCTGAACTTTTTCTGAAGTCTCAACACCATTTTTATAGGATGGCGACCAAGATCGTTTGCAGTATTCCAGGTGTGGTCTTACTAGAGTTTTATAAAGCGGTGCTAAGACTTCACCTGATTTTGATTCTGTACCTCTATTTATACAACCCAGGGTTGTATTATCTCAGGAAGTTTACCAAAGGTCCTCTGCCATGCTCGGTTGAATAATGCAAGGAAGCAGCCATGTCCATCTATAACCGTAGCATAACTGGAATAGCGTCTAATATCAGCTTCTAATAAACCACACACATCCGTATATCTTTCCTGCAAATTTCCAGGCAGTCAGAGCAAGCCCCAGATCACACCAGATGTTTCACAAAGTATCCCTGCTCTGCAAGGCCTGAATACTAAATCGGACTTTCCAAGCGATTGCAAATCTATTTCTTCAATCTTCAATTCTCTGCTCATGGTACTCCCTTGCTCCATCCGGCTTGTCAAACTTTGCATAAGCCACTAAGGTCAGACTAGGACAATCTCGAGCTGAAAGCCGGCCCAGGAATGCTCGCGGAAGTACAGTACTGTTTCTAATTGGACACGTGGCACTTGCTCCTGAATCATAAACCAGCCTGTGACTGGTATTCTTGGCTTTCCAATTTCCATGCAGCCAGAGCAGCTGAGCCTGGCTGAATTGTTACCTCAGGATGCTGTCATGAAACCTTGCAAAGTCGATTAAAGTTACGATGCGTACTGTCTCACCCAGGGGTGGGCTGCTGGGGATTCACAGGGGTTCATGAGAGCCCCTAGCTAAGATTCTGTGCTGTTTGGAGACCCCCAAATCCCACTCCTGGCTGGCCCCACCCACCCCACCCCTCCCCTCCCAGGAGTCCCCACATGGACTGTTTTGGATGCAGGGAAGTGCAGGGTGAGGGAAAAACAGGCCTTCTGGAAATTTGGGAAGGCCGGAAATGGGCCTGTTTCTGGCTTCCAGAGAGCCTCCAGAGCCAGGTCCTCCAGAGCCTTGGTGCAGGAGGCCGACTCCATGCAACTGTAATATAGGTAAGTCCTCGCTTAATGGCAACTGTTCAAAGCTGCATTAACATAAGTGTAGAATCAAGATCATGTGAAGTATTAATTCCACTTTATAATGCCTTGGTAAGACCGCACTTGGAATATTGCATCCAGTTTTGGTTGTCATGAGGTAAAAAAAATGTTGAGACTCTAGAAAGAGTGCAGCAAGAGCAACAGAGATGATTAGGGGACTGGAGGCTAAAACATATGATGAACAGTTACAGCAATTGAATATGTCAAGTTTAATGAAAAGAAGGACTAGGAGAGACATGATAGCAGGGTTCCAATATCTGAGGGGCTGCCACTAAGAAGAGGGAGTCAAGCTATTCTCCAAAGTACCTTTCTCAGCTTTTTACCCTAGAAATAATTTTCAGATCTCAGGGAACCCATTCATAAAAAACAAAACAAAACAAAGGAACTTCCACCCCCCAAGGTCATAACCCAGTTCACATCCAATCTAAACAATCCACATTTTACAACATTTACAACAGCTGAGTCATGGCTCATAAACATTTCCACTACTGTGAACAGTAGCGTTGCAGAATAGGGAAAGGTAAGGGAATGTGGCTTCCTAAATTGATGCTTCTTTGTTGGAAACTGACTAGGAAAGGTCTCAGATTGTGATCGTAACTGATCAATGTGAGTCTGTTGCCAAGTGCTTGAATTGCGATCATGTTACTGTGGGGGTGGTGTGATAGTTGGAGATTAGAGTAGAATAGAATAACAGAGTTAGAAGGGACCTTGGAGGTCTTCTAGTCCAACCCCCTGCTTAGGCAGGAAACCCTATACCATTTCAGACAAATGGTTGTCCAATCTCTTCTTAAAAATTTCCAGTGTTGGAGCATTTACAACTTCTGGGGGCAAGTTGTTCCACTGATTAATTGTTCTAACTGTCAGTTCTAAGTGTGAAAACAATTATAAATGACTTTTTCTGAGGTCAGAAGAGACTGGACAACCATTTGCCTGAAATAGTATAATGTCTCCTGCCATGGGCATGGGGATGGACTGGATGTCCTCCAAGGTCCCTTTCAATCCCATTATGTTCTAAGGCAGTGTTTCTTAGCCTTAGCCCCTTACAGGTAGGTCTTCAACTCCCTACTTTCTGGTCTTGTGTTCATTGGCCAATGATGACCAGGCAAAGCTCTCTGAGAAGATGACAAACAATAATAAGAAACATTGATGCATGTAGAGCAGGGGAGGGCAACCTTAGCAACTTTAACACTTGTGGACTTCAACTTCATAGCTGGATGGGGAATTCTGGGAGTTGAAGTCCACCTACCTTAAAGTATCCAAAGTTGAAAAACACCGTTCTAAGGAATTAAGTCAGGGGTCTTCAAACTTGACAGCTTTAAGACTTGTGGTCTTCAACTCCCAGAATTCCTCCTCCTGTCATGTTAGCACAGGAGTTCTGGGAGTTGAAGTCCACAAGTCTTAAAGCTGTCAAGTTTGAAGACCCTTGACTTAAGTGAAAAGAACTCCATTTCTCCAGACAAAATGAGATTTTCCAGATTCATTCCCACAACTAGGGGAACAAGAGCGGTGAAACTTTTTCCTAACCAGGAAAGAAAAGAACAGAACAGCTCTTGCCCAAAACAATCCAGTTCTCCAACCATGCAAATAGAGATTCTAATAACTCCAGTGTTTCTGGTTCTGTAGCACGCACTCCTGGGATGGTGAATCCCAGCTCTCAAGATAATAACATAGGTGGTTGAGTGAATCTGGCCCCCGCATTGACTTTGCTTGTCAGAAGGTCACCAAAGGGGATCACCGCATGACCCCGGGACATGGCGACGGTCATAAATATGAAGCAGTTTCCATGTGTCTGAATTTTGATCACGTGGCCATGGGGATGCTGCAACAGTCATATGAAGAAGGGTCATAAGTAACTTTTTTTCAGTGCCGTTGTAACTTTGAACATTTGTCAGTCAAGGACTATCTGCATGCCGAATGCAGTCTGCCACTCTGTCAGCCTCCAAGAATCCTTCTTCTGCTTGTCTTTCTGGCTGCCATAGAAATGGGGGGAGGGAAGATTAATTGGGCTTTGTTGGGGAGGAGGAAGAGTGCTGGAGGTTTGAAATGGTGAAATGTAAAAGTTGGGATGTTTTCTTGACTATGCTTACTTGCTTACTGCACAGATGTAGCCCCATATCGATTCAGGCCAAGGCCAACCATCCTGGTGTGCCAGATGTCTGAAACACCACCTGAAGATGCCCCACATGACATTATACACATCACAGATTGGATGGCCAGTTTGAACTATTGGGGGTGGGAACACTGGCATAACTTTGTATATGTGATTTTTGCGCCTATTGCCTCAGATCTTGTATTTCTTCTGATGCTACCACTTCAATTTTTCAGTAAAAGTCCTTTTCTCTAGAACAATGATGTCTAAGGTTTTCCTTCTTGGATTTTGAATGGAGCCTCACCTGACACACTCGCCCATCTCTGGCAGCTACAAGCAGTGGTGGGATTCAAATTTTTTTACTACGTTCTGTGGACGTGGCTTGGTGGGCGTGGCAGGGGAAGGATACTGCAAAATCCCCATTCCCTCATCACCCCACTAACCTGCTTTCCAGCTCCATTCTCCTGCACAGGGCAACAAAAGAAGACCCAGCCAATCATCTGGGACTCGGGAGGTAGAGAATAGATGGGGTCTGGAACAGTCAGAGGTGGCATTTGCCGGTTCTCCGAACTACTCAAAATTTCTGCTACCAGTTCTCCAGAACTGCTCAGAACCGGCTGAATACCATCTCTGGCTACAAGCAAACACATATCTCACGAAGTCAGGATATAAGAGCCCTGGTGGTGCAGAGGTGAGAATTCAAGAATGTAAGCTAACTCTGCAGAGTGCCAGCAGCTCAATCCTGACTGGCTCAAGGTTGACTCAGCCTTCCATCCTTCCAAGTTCTGTAAAATGAGCTGTAGTGAAGGCTACAGAGTTTTAATTAGACAGTACATAGTGGAAGGGGGGTCTCCACCAAAGGAATAGTGGGAGCTACACCCTGCAGACGAAGAGTTGTACCCATATTTATAAATTTCAGAAAGGAAGGGAAAATGGTGGAAGATAGGAAAGAAAATGATGCATGAGCCATGGTGGTGGTGGTGCAGTGGTTAGAATGCAGTATAGCAGGCTAACTCTGCCCACGGCCAGTGGTTCGATCCTGACCAGCTCAAGGTTGACACAGCCTTCCAAGGTCAGTAAAATGAGGACCCAGATTGTTGGGGGCAATAGGCTGATTCTGTAAACTGCTTAGAGATGGCTGTAAAAGCACTGTAAAGCGTTGTATAAGTAAGTGATTCTATTCTATTCTATTCTATTCTATTCTATTCTATTCTATTCTATTCTATTCTATTCTATTCTATTCTATTCTATCCAGAGGTGGTATTCAGCAGGTTCTGACCAGTTCTGGAGAACCGGTAGCGGAAATTTTGAGTAGTTCAGAGAACCGGCAAATATCACTTCTGACTGGCCCTGCTGTTAGATTTGCATGAAGAGTCAAACGCAGAGTGCTTCAGTGAAGAGTTTATTAGTGACTACAGCTCATAACAGACCCGATTTGGCTGGGCTGCGGCTGCTACTTATAGCCAGCAGCTGCAGTTGCCAGCCAATCAGAGTGCAGGGTTTTCCGCACTTTTAAACCAATCATATTTGACATTTTACAAGAACAGTTCAAACTAAACCAATGACATTCAAACCTGCATACATAACACCTGCCCCCATCTCTTCTCTGCCTCCCGAGTCCCAGCTGATCGGCTGGGTTTTCTTTTATTGCCCTGCACAGGAGAACAGAGCTGGAAAGCAGGTTAGTGGGGTGGGGAGGGAATGGGGATTTTGCAGTATATCCTTCCCCTGCCACGCCCACCAAGCCACACCCACAGAACCGGTAGTAAAATTTTTTGAATCCCTCCACTGATCCCATCCCATTCCATCGTGACTCAGTGGTTAGAACACAGTATTGCAGCCTGACTCTGCCCACTGCCAGGAGTTTGATCCTGAGCAGCTCAAGGTTGACTCCGCCTTCCCCCCTTCCGAGGTGGGTAAAATGAGGACCCAGATTGTTGGGGGCAATAGGCTGACTGTGTAAACCGCTTAGAGGGGGCTGTAAAGCACCGTGAAGCGGCATATAAGTCTAAGCGTGATTGCCATTGCTAAAGGCATCTTTTAGCATCAACTCACCAAGCAAGTAAAACAGAGACTAACTGATTCTGGGTCCGCACCCCTCCGTTGCTATTGCTGTGCACTGCCTCTAGCACTAGAACAATGTTGGCCTTCGTGATATCCGAGAACGCATGCTTGCAGCAAAGTTGCATGGCCGGTCTTAAATTCAAAGTAAACACATTTCAACAAAACTCAATACCTCTTCCTCTCTCAAGCATTCACCCTGTGTTAAAACAGCGCCGGTGGAATAACTGGTTATGTCTGAATCTGAAATTAAGGTCCAGTAAAGCCCAAGAGATTGGCACGAGAGAGAGCTTGCATTAGAGGTGCAGGTATTCCTTGACTTACGACCGTTCATTTAGTGGTAGTTAAAACGACACGGATGACTGTTTTTCACACTTTACGACCGTTGTAGCATCCCCATTGGTCACGTGGTCAAAATTGGAGCACTTGGCAACAGACTCATCTTTATGACGGTTGTGGTGTTATGACTTATAATCATCACAAGGAAGTTCAAAAATATTATGGAATATTCAGACTTGCAGATTGAAGTTAAATGCTTAGGGAAACCCCCGCCCCCACTGTTATTCCAATCATGATTGGAGCCCTTGAAGCAATATCTAAAAAAGATATTTGTCTATGGAGATTCTCAGTCATTCAGGTCATGGTTGACCCAAAAGTGCTTTTGCAAAGAGCAACCGGACTTCCTTTGTTTTTCCTTGAAGATGTTTCACTTCTTGTCTAAGAAGCTTATTCAGTTCAGAAGTGAAGGAGCTTCCTGGATGAGAAGTGAAAAGTCTTCAGGAAAAAACAAAGTCCAGTTGCCTTTTGAAAAAGCACTTTTGGGGACCCCTTGATATTTCAAAAATTTTAATTTATTAGACCTGGGCCCCCTAATTTTACAGAAAAAAAAATCCTGCTTGGAATTGACTATATCCTCATATGCAATTTTCATAGTTCCTAGGTGCTTGGTTAGGACTCGAATTATTACATTTTCAACAGTCTTTGACTGTGAATTCAATTGTAGATGACCCATCTAATACTACTTGGATCGTTACATATACCAAGCCAATACATTACGACAGCCTAGCTCAAAGGTTTTCAAACTTGACAGCTTTAAGCAGGGGTGGGATTCTACCAGTTCGCACCTATTCTCTAGAACCGGTTGTTAACATTCTAAGCAGTTTGGAGAACCAGTTGTTAGAAGAAATTACTGGCCTAATCCTGTAAGGAGGGCAGGAAGGAAACATTCTGGTGTTGCTTACAGAAACTGCCTCTCCATTAACCCTTATTACATTCTTGGCAGGACTAGACTTCCTGTCTCAGGAACATCTCTGGAGTTTTTTTCCCCTCCTTTGCTGGTACTCTGCTTGTGTGGAGTGACCCTTCAAAGTTACAATGGCACTGAAAAAAGTGACTCATGACCATTTTTCACACTTACGACTGTTGCAGGATCCCCACAGTCATGAGAGGCCAGGCGAGGAGATGCGTGCCTCGATGTGAGTGATATTGAGTTGGCCACACACAGCCAATAACATGACCACCAAGCCATGTCCACCCAGTCACATGACCACCAAGCCACGCCTACCACCTAAGCCATGCCCACAGAACCGATTGTTAAAAATTTGAATCCCACCCCTGGCTTTAAGACTTGTGGACTTCAACTCCCAGAATTCCTGAGCTAACATGACAGGAGGAGGAATTCTGGGAGTTGAAGTCCACAAATCTTAAAGCTGTCAAGTTTGAAGACCCTTGGCCTAGCTTCTTGGAAAAAACTACGAAGCACATGAAGGCCAACACTAGCTAAAGAAGTGGCAGCTGTGACTTTGCGTTGTGAACAGATGATCATAATAATAGAAAAGTCATAGGCAATGAAGAAGCTAAAGTGCTCTGGGACTTTAGAATTCAAACAGACAGGCACCTGTCACGTAACACCCCGGACTTAACAATTGTTGATAAGAACGACAATAAAGTCTGAATAGTGGACGTGGCAGTACCTGGAGACAACAGAAGGCTGTAGAAGGGAAAGAACTGGAGAAGATAACAAAATACAAAGGCCTGCATTTGAAATAGAAATATTTATATAGAGAGAAATAGAAAGACAGGGGCAAAAGAAAGCAAAGATAGTAACAATAGAAATAGCCGCCTTGGGGTGCAATCCCAAAACAATTGGAGCATCACTTGAACACCATTGGCATTGATAAAAAAGAGCAACAAAGATGATTAAGGGACTGGAGGCTAAAACATATGAAGAACGGTTGCTGGAATTGGGTATGTCTAGTTTAATGAAACCAAGGACTAAGGGAGACATGGTAGGAGTGTTCCAATATCTCAGGGGTTGCTACAAAGAAGAGGGAGTCAAGCTATTCTCCAAAGCACCTGAAGGCAGGTCAAGAAGCAGTCGATGGAAACTATGCACCAAGACAAATTCCTTGTGTGTCCAATCACACTTGGCCAATAAGGAATTCTATTCTATTCTAATAATAATAATAATATTCTAAAAAAAACAAAAAACAAATCAAGGAGAGAAACAACCTAGAACTAAGGAGAAATTTTCTGACAGTGAGAACAATTAATCACTGAAACAAGTTGCCTCCAGAAGTTGGGAATGTTCCAATACTGGAAGCTTTAAAGAAGAGATTGGACAACCATTTCTCTGAAAGGATATAGCGGGTTGGACTAGAAGACCTTCAAGATCCCTTCCCACTCTGTTATTCTATTGTATTTGCTGGGAACAACTTACGTCTTGGTATGAAAATTTCAACACCATCAAACCTCCACATCTGCCTATCCCAGATCCTTGGAAAGTACTCGATTGGTGCATAAAAATGCCAAATCCGTTCTGAACACCTGGCTGACTGTGAGACCAACCATAATAACAACTTATTAAATAAGTATCCTTCCTGACTTCCAGCAACTCTGGGCAGTTTACAATGAAGTGGGATAAGAGAGATTTGTCTTTCAATGGCATTTCCCCCCCCCCCACATGCACAAAAAGTTCTTTTCCCCTTGTCTTTTGAGTATTTTTATCATCACCTTCTCATTTACCCACTGTTATACTAATGTGTCTTTCATGATTTCATGGAGGGGTGTGTTGCTGTTGTTGCTGTTGCTGTTGCTGTTGCTTTGCAGTTTTTAGGACTGCATTTGTCTTGCCTGTCATCCAGACAACCTGTGCGTAATGTTAGCTTCTCTAGAACCGGGTTCGCTTTTGATGAGGTCATGGAAATACTTTCTTAGTGATGGTGCCAACAATGTGGACGTGGGCTTGCCATTGATCCCTTCTGGAATGTGGTTTTGACTTCTCAGTCTAGCCAGTAATCCTGGAATTTTGTGGTAGTGTCCAATCCATGTAGTAATCGTAAGGAACCCTTCTTTTTTGCATTATATACCAATAAAGGAAAATATTTGTAGCTCAGAGTTGAAAAGAGGGAGTCCTCAGTGCTCTCTGAGCTTGGTGGTTTTTGTTGCAGATGCTTCATTACCAAACTAGGTAACATCATCAGTGCATAGCTTGGTAATGAAACATCTGCAAGAAAAACCACCAAGCTCAGAGAGCACCAAGGACCCGCTGATTTGCCTTATAGGATGAGTGTCTGTGGATGGTCATTGAACAAAGAAAAACTGCACAACAAGTTTGCCTTGAGCTGGACTAAAGAGATTGTTCCTATTAATGCACTCTTTATCTTCCATAAAGATGAAGAAATAGCAGGCTATTGTGCCATTTAGCTATTAGGGTCATCCCCAGTGAAAGGAATATTGTCTGGAATCTCTCTGAATTCCCCATTCTGATAATTTCAGATGGATGTCATAGTTTTGCAGCAGCCATCCAAGAAGGGGTATCCAGAGAATGTGATTAAGGAAAGTCAAGATGATGACTATGGGATATTTAGATTAGATTAGATTATAGAGTTGGACGGGACCTTGTAGATCATCTAGTCCAACCCGCCACCCAGGTAGGAGACCCTACACGAAGGGTCTTCAAACTTGACAGCTTTAAGACTTGTGGACTTCAGCTCCCAGAATTCCTGAGCTAACATGACTGGAGGAGGAATTCTGAGAGTTGAAGTCCACAACTGTCAAGTTTGGAGAGCCCTGACTTAATTCCTTAGAACGGTGTTTCCCAACTTTGGCTACTTAAAGGTAGGTGGAGTTCAACTCCCAGAATTCTGGGAGTTGAAGTCCACAAGTCTTAAAGTTGCTAAGGTTGCCCTCCCCTGCTCTACAACAATACACCAATGTCCAATCTCTTCTTGAAAGCTTCCAGGGATGAAGCTCCCACAACTTCTGAAGGCAACTTCTGTTCCATTGGTTGATTGTTCTCACTGTAAGGAAATGTCTCCTTATTTCCAGGTTAAATCTCCCCTTGATCAGTTTCCATCCATTATTCCTTGTCTGGCCTTCGGGTGCTTTGGAAAATAGCTTGACCCCTTCCTCTCTGTGGCAGCCCCTCAAATATTGGAACACTGCTATCATGTCTCCCTTGGTCCTTCTCTTCACTAGACTATGATCTAAGCTCTACCTGGTTTGGTTTAGGCATCACACCCATGATGTACGTAAAAATGGGCAAAGCATCGGTGATACCTTCATGGCCAACATTTTGAGCTTTTTGGCCCATGACTGAAGTCATTCCTACATCTCGATTTCCCTTAGTCTGACATCTGACAAATGTACTTATTGGAGTTCCCATGCCACCCTAGTAAGGAAGCTGGTACAATGCAGATACTTGCACTGGAAATGCATTGGACGGAAACTAATCAAGGCGAGAACCAACCCAAGGAGACATTTCCTGACAGTGAGAACAATGAATGAGTGGAACTCCTTGCCTCTAGAAGTTGTGGGTGCTCCATTTGTCTGAAATGGCATAGGGTCTCCTGCTTGAGCAGAGGGCCGGATTAGATGACCTCCAAGGTCCCTTCCAGCTCTGTTATTCCGTTACCTCCAATCTAAGGGACAATCTTGGGTCCAGTGGTTTACCCAAATAAAAGGCTACAGGTAGTCCTCTACTTACAACCGTTCATTTAGTGACTGTTCAAAGTTACAACAGCACTGAAAAAAGAATGAGCTGTGACCATTTTTTCACACTTACGACCAACCACTGCAGCATCCCTATCAAAATTTAAATGCTTGGCAACTGACTTGTACTTATAACGGTTGCAGGCTTCCTGGGTCATGTGATCCCTTTCTGACAAGCAAACTCAAGGGAGAAAGCTAGATTCGCTTAACAACGGTGTCACTAACTTAGCAGCTGCAGCGATTCACTTAACAACGATGGCAAGCAAGGTCGTAAAATGGGGCAAAATTCACTGAACAAATAGCGACATAAATTTGGGGCTCTATTGCTGTCGTAAATCGAGGACTACCTGCATTACATTTACACAACACAATCTGTCTGCTGAATTAGTTCACTCCCCGGGGTTTGAAATGCAAGCCCATACAATCACCAAAGACGCCCAGTCAAACTTAAGAGCGATCTTGCTATGCGGTACAAATGCTAAGTCTAAAAACTCCAACCTGTTTGCATACAACCCCAGAGTCCATGGTGCTATATATTAATTTTGACCCCAACTTGTACTGTTCTGAGAATCAACTTATTATTCAAAGTCAGGTGCTTTTATTTCCCCTAATCTATTTCCTAAGAGAATAGAAAGCCAAGGTGTTCTCCGGCACACATGGAGGGTTTGGGTTGGTAGAGTATGGCAAAACGATGCTTTCATTTGAGGTTTGTAGTGGGACATTCAGGAAAGATGTCGACCCTCCAGATACATTGCGAAGACCACCCTAGATAGGGGGCTGCTTAGCTCACCCTATGCACAGCTTTTATCAATGGGAATAGAGCTGGAAGGGACCTCGGAGGTCTTCTAGTCTACCCCTTGCTCAAGCAGGAGTCCTTGCACCATTTCAGACAGATGGCTGTCCAGTGTCTTCTTAAAAACTCCCAGTGATGAAGCGCCCATGATTTCATCGAGCTGTTCCTCAGGTTAATTATTCTCACTGATAGGAAGTTTCTCCTTAATTCCAGGTTGCTTCCTTAACCCTAACCCTAATCTCCTGGATTAGTTCCCATCCATTGTTTTCAGCCAGACCATCAATAACCATTCATGATTCCAGCCAACGCTTATTAGTCAAAATGGACCTGGCTCAAAGCTTTCTAAACTGCTCCTATGAAAGTGTTCACAAGTTATGGCATACAAGAATCTCCCCAAACTTCTGAATATGAAAAAAAAGAAGAAGTAGTTCTCACTTCAAGGAACCGCTTCCCAGGATACACACATCACACACACCCCCAAGTTTACACTTTCACAATAAGGTCCCCAAAACTCCTTCTCTACCAACCATATGCTAAAGACAGTCCCTGTTCAATACTGGAAGCGATCGGGGTAAAAATCCATCCTTAAACCAGTAGCAAAACTCACATCAAATGGGTGCATCCTTTCCTCAATCTTCTCTCTCGTCCCGTCTTCTCTTTCTTTTTTGTTCTCAGTTTTTCTCGGTTTCTTTTGCTTCTCCCTCCTGGGTTTGTGCAGCTTTATCCCTCTTTGAAGTCATGCTAGGAAATGCGGCAGAGATAGTAAGAAGGAGAAGTGTGGGTAAATCTGCGCAGACAATAAGCCATATTTTTTTTTCTTTTTCGCATTTCGGTCCAACCTGCTCTTCCAGTTTGCATTTCTTTAACCCAGCAGCTGAAAGGAGATTCACTGGAGCTGAAGCTGCCAAACCAGTCTTGCTATAATACAAAGAAGTGGTCAGACGAGTCCTTCACAAAGTCCACATAGAGATTTGATTGTTTTCACATAATTACAGCTCAGTGTTGTTGATCAAAGACACCCATATTAACAAAACAATTGCCACTTCCTTCCCCCCCTCCCCACCAGGGCTCCTGGCTCCCCTTCAATCACTGAACATCAGGAGTAGATGGTTTCTTTCGATAATTTCAGTTTTTATATATCAAGCATAACGTTATCCTATCCAGGCGAACAACCTCCTCAATTTTTCGTATTTAGGAAATAATAGAACAGAATGCCAGGGTTCCAGCAAACCAACTCCAACCCAATAAACTCCGAGACAAGCATTTCCTCCAAGTTCCATTTTATTAGAGTTGTTATATTGGCACATCTGGGAAAACCCGAATCTGAGAGTTCCGGATTTTCCCTTCCCAAAAGAAATCCAAAGATCCATCCTCCTGCACCCATCAGTCCATCACATGGCCCAATCAAACGTCATCCAGAATGGAGACATCCCGCTATTCACTTCCCTCCAGGTGCAGGGTGCTTGTCCTTGACTTCTGAGAACGAATGTTGTTGAGTTTAATCTTCCCTCCCAAATTCCCAGGGACTAAATATGGCAGCCTTGAAGCTTCCAAGTAAAATATGGCTTCCAAGTCTGACAAAGAATAGAGCTGGAAGGGACCATGGAGGTCTAGTCTAGCCCCTTGCTCAAGCAGGAGAACCAATACCATCTCAGACAAGTGATGGTCCAGTCTCTTCTTAAAAACCTCCAGTGATGGAGCGCCCACGATTTCTGAAGGCTGTTCCACTGGTTAATTGTCCTCACAGTTAGGAAGTTTCTCCTTAATTCCAGATTGCTTCTCTCCTTGGTTAATTTCCTTCCATTGAGCACTGCAGGAAGGCTGTTTAATGTTTAGTTTACCCATTTTTCTTTCATTGTTCTGAGCCTCAGCCACAAATTTGGAGAAGAAAAATTCTCAAAAAAACGCTCCCAGAAACAAAATAAAACTTCTTTTACAAATACAGATCGTCTTGGATGTACAAGAGTTTGCTTATTGACCATTCCTATTTACAGTGGCTCTGAAAAAAGCGACGTAAGTTTTTCACACTTATGACCATTGCAGCATCCCCATGGTCACGTAATCAAAATGTGGAAGCTTGGCAACTGACTCATATTTATGATAGTTGCAGTGTCCTCGGGTCATGTAATCAGGCGACCCTTCTGACAAGCAAAGTCAGTGGGGTAGCCAGATTCACTTAACAACCAGGTTTGCTGACTTAAGAATGGCAGTGATTTTGACAAATGGGACAAAAAAATGGTAAAATGGGGTAGATCTCACTTAACAAAGGCCTTATTTGGCAACAGAAATTCTAGGCTCAATTGTGGTCATAACTTAAGGTCCACCTGTATAAGAAAGTTCATTGAAAATCCTTCCTTCCTTCCTCCCTCCTTCCCTCCCTTCTTTCTTTCCTTCCTTCTATTTCCTCCCTCCTTCCTCCTTCCCCTCCATTCCTCCCTTCCTCTTCCTCCCTCCTTCCTTCCTTCCTTCCTTCCTTCCTTCCTTCCTTCCTTCCTTCCTTCCTTCCTTCCTTCCTTCCTTCCTTCCTTCCTTCCTTCCCCTCCCTCCATTCCTTCCTTCCTCCTTTCTCCTTCCTCCTTTCCTCCCTCCCTCCCTCCTTCTTTCCTTCCTTCCTCCCTCCCTCCTTTCTTCCTTCTTTCTTCCTTCCTTCTTCCTCCCTCCCTCCTTCCCTCCCTCCCTCCAATTTCCTTCCTTCCTCCAATTTCCTCCCTCCCTTCCTCCTTCTTTCCATTCCTCCCTCCCTCCTTCCCATTTCCTTCCTTCCTTCCTTCCCTTCCTTCCTTCCTTCCTTCCTTCCTTCCCTCCTCCTTTCTTTCTTTCCTTCCTTCCTTCCCTTCCCTTCCTTCCTTCCTTCCTTCCTTCCTTCCTTCCTTCCCTCCCTCCAATTTCCTTCCTTCCTCCAATTTCCTCCCTTTCTCCCTTCCTCCTTTCCTCCCTCCCTCCCTCCTTCCCATTTCCTTCCTTCCTATCATTTCCTTCCTTCCTTCCCTCCCTCCTATTTCCTTCCTTCCTTCCTGTCCTGAAGCAGTATTAATTTCTTCTGTAAGTTACATAGCAACCACCAATGAGATGACTTTCCCAGACATAACTTTATCTCTTACCTTCAGGGCCTTTTTGGACCTTTTGGCAAGGGGAGAGGCGTCTGAATGTCCTCTATTGTCTTTCGTTGTTGAAGTAAATGGCCCGGTAAAATAGCAGACTGTGGGAAAACAGCAGTTAGTTTCACTGCCTTGAAGGGAAAGTATTGATTTCTCTGATGGTTTCAAATTGTGAGACATACTTTGGATCATGCCCTCGGGGCAATGACTTTCCATTCTTTCACCTCAGACAAATCTTGTTCATAAATTGCCTAAAAATAATAATAAAAGAATAGCGGTATTCTTCTCTTGAGGAAGAAAAGGCTAATTAAGACTCTTGGCAGTTTGACCTTCACTCACAGCTGCTTTTGTTTGTTTTGAAAAATGTCAGCAATAAAGTCAGATCTGAGGCATTGGGCCTAGTAGCCAATGCCTTCTCTACTCAGGTCCTGTTTGGTTGGGATCGTTCTGAAAAGGAGTGTCAGCTCTACAAGATAGACCAAACCAGAAAATCAGCTCCCTAGGAAGACCAGAACTGTATTTTAGGGAAGTAGGCTGGCTATAATAATAGAATCTTGCAAAACTGATGGGGCTGAACCTCCCATCTCTCTTACACCCCAGTGAACTGTTGGAGGAAATAGCCTTCTGGGTTCAGTTCCAAATGGGGAAAAAGACACTGGAAACATGGAGGCTGTTTGGAAAGATGGTTTAAGGGTGGACAGCCTTGGAACTCCAAATTGAAAAGGATGAGCACATGCTTCAAGATGTTGGGTGAAGGAAAAGGAGGGAGGGCTGAGATGCTGAGAGTCCCTTATATACCCTCTGTTGGGATTTGAATTTGAACTTGTATTCTGATTGGTTGTCAGACTCCCATGGGGCCATGCAGGGACAACTCTATAGGCTGTCCTGAGTGCCAGGCTTGGTTGAGCCTTGCTGGATGATGATGTAATGAAAGGGCTTTGGGCAATTCCTATTATGGCTCTACCTGGAGATCTTTGTTATGTAAAATATTCTGGCCCAGGCCTTAATGGCCCACTCATTAATAAAGCTGGGGGTGAGCTTCTGCTTCTGAGGTGGGTTTCTACTTCTGAGTTTCTACTCTTTTTAGGGGAAATATTCTGCCTTTTTAATATTTCCTAGGATATTTCATTTTTCTATGAGAGGGGTGGGTGCTAACTTCCTACAGAACCGAGGAGGTTTTTATCTGAATCACCTCCAAATGTTATGTAGATAGTAGTATTCCTGTATTTGAGGGGCTGCCACAAAGAAGAGGGAGTCACCAGTGGTGGGATTCAAATTTTTTTACTACTGGTTCTGTGGGCGTGGCTTGGTGGGCATGGTGTGGCTTGGTGGGCATGGCAGGGGAAGGATACTGCAAAATCCCCATTCCCTCCCCACCCCACTAACCTGCTTACCAGCTCCGTTCTCCTGTGCAGGGCAACCAAAGAAAACCCAGCCGATCAGCTGGGAACTACTCAAATTTTCTGCTACTGGTTCTCCAGAACTGGTCAGAACCTGCTGAATACCACCTCTGCAGTCAAGTTATTTCCCAAAGCACGAGAAGGCAAGAGAAGAAACAATGGATGGAAACTCACCTGGAGTTAAGGAGATATTTCCTAACAGTGACGACAGTTAACCAATGGAACAGCTTGCCTTCAAAAGTTGTAGGTGCTTCATCAGTGGAGGTTTTTAAGAAAAGACTAGACAGCTACCCATCTGAAACGGTATAGAGTCTCCTGCTTGAGCAGGGGGTTGGACTAGAAGACCTCCAAAGTCCCATTCAACTCTATTCTGATGGATTATTGAGGCTGTCAGTCATCCAAATGACAGTCTATTTATTTTATTATTTATTTTATTATTTGGTCTTATATGCCGCCCTCTCTCCCGAGGGACTCAGGGCGGCTCACACAAAAACAACCATACAAATTACAAAAGTTAAAAAGGAATTAAACCAAATTCGACCAAATAATCATTATAACCCACTAACAAACATTTAAAATATTAAAACAACCCCCCTCTCAGTCCAGGCCGGCCTGTTCGAATAACCAAATCTTTCATAGTTTTATTTTTTTTATTTTTTAATTACATTTATATGCCGCCCTTCTCCGAAGACTCAGAGCGGCTTACAATTTTTTGGGATACAACCCAGTGTGCTCAGCAATAGCCTTCATTCCATTGTATATGCCTGCTTATTACTAAGCGGCATTTTTACAAGGTCAGCTAATTGCCCCCAACAATCTTGGGTCCTCAATTTACCTACCCCGAGAGGATGGAAGGCTGAGTCAACCTTGAGCCTGGTGGGATTCGAGCCTACAGTAATTGTAGACAGCTGGATCTTAAGAGCAGGCATTTAACAGCCTGAGCCACCAAAGCTCAGGTTGCCCCAGAGGTGGTGTTTTTTTTCCAGTTTTTCAGGTTTTTCAAAGCTTCTTGAGTTCTTAAGAAGTTTCTTGGATGAGAAGCGAAACGTCTTCAAGGAAAAACAAAGCGTCCAGTTGCCTTTTGAAAAAGACTCCAAACATTATCTTGCTTCCTAGGTCTTAAAGAATGTTTCAGCTTCCTTTGCCTGAAGAATGGTTATTGCGTATTTCCGTCAAGATCATCTCTCTCACTGTCTACAAGGAGTAGAGAGTTGTGGAGTCCTTGGTGCCCTCTGAGATTGGAGAGTTTTTGTTTTTGTTTTTTTGCATTGAATGATGTACCTACTTTGGTAATGAAACATCTACAATACATGGATGATGTTCCCTAGTTTGGAAATTAAAAGGTCTATAAGAAAACCACCAAGCTCAGAGAACCCCAAGGATTCCATAGTTTAACCCTGAACTATAAATATTTTCTTCTATGAGTAGAGAGTTCTCACAAAGGGGAGAAATAGATATAGAATTCATAGGTGGGGGAAAGACCCAGAGTGGAGCTTGATGGTGGGTGAAATATCAACCAGTCCTGTAACAACATTCTCTCTCTCTCTCTCACACACACACACACACACAGAGACACACACACTCACATCATGTTCCTTTGATTATTTAATATATGGAGCAAATTCTCCCAGATACTTGCTTGACTTGCAGAATCAGTGATCAAAGTGGATTACATGTTAACTCCCATAATGTTTGGCTGGCATTTTGAGACTTGCCTCTCCTTGCCCTCTTTCATCACTGGGTAAAAAACCAGTCCTTTTTGCTTGGTACCAAACCATAAAATTCGCACTCGTTTTTAGAGTTCTGAGCACAATCACAGAATAGATATATGACATGCAGCCAAAGGAAACTTGGGATACTAGATGGTTTTGAGGGTACAGAGACATCTGCAGGGTTTGGTTGAGGTGGAGGTTGCAATGGGGCCATTGAAGCTCTGCCTTCTTTTTAAAGTATTTGCACCAAGTATTTGCACCAAGACAAATTCCTTGTGTGTCCAATCACACTTGGCCAATAAAGAATTCTATTCTATTCTAAAGGTGCAGCCATCCATCTTGACCTTTTTTGACCATACCTTGCACTCAACCGTGTTAAAAGGGAAAGCATCCAATGAGATGATAAAATTCCAGACTCAGGTTTAAAATATGACAGAATACAGGGCGTGCTCAACTTTCAACCACAATGGAGCCCAAAATTTCTGTTGTCAAGAGAGACATTTGTTAAGTGAGTTTTGCCCCATTTTATGATCTTTCTTGCCACAGTTGTTAAGTGAATCATTGCACTTGTTAAATTATGAACATTGTTGCTAAGTGAATTTGGCTTCCCCATTGACTTTGCTTGTGAGAAGGTCACAAGAAGTGATCACACGACCCTGGGACACTGCAACCATCATAAATATGAGTCAGTTGCCAAGCATCTGAATTTTGATCATGTGATCATAGGGACGCTTGTTAAGTGTGAGAAACGGTCATAAGTCACTTTTTCAGTGATGTTGCAATTTAAGTTGAGGACAATGTGTATATCAGAGTTACTGATCATGCCCCAAAGGTGCTTTTTCAAGAGGCAACTGGGCTTTGTTTTTCTTTGAAGAGATTCTGCTTCTCATCCAGGAAGCTTCTTCAGTTCTGACTGAATGGTGGAGAATGGAAGGATTTATATTCCTTGCAGTCACCTGGTCATCCAGAAGTAATACTGTCCAACAGCTCATTGATAGCTCTGGGATAAAAGCTATTCAGAAAACGTGTGGTCCGAGTTTTAATTGTTCTGTATCTTCTGCCAGAAGGCAACAGTTTATAAAGATTGTAAGCAGGATGGGAAGAGTCCCTGAGAATGTTGTAATAGTAATAAATAAATAAAAAATTTGGACGATAAAATAATAAATAATATATTTATTATACATAGTAATAGTAGTAGTAATATCCATATTTATTTATACATATTAATCTTTCAATGTCTAACTTCTACCTCTATTATCTAACCATTAATAGAACAAATCCCACGTTAAAAAAATATTCTGTATCTTCTTTGTCTTTTATCTTTAGTGTTAACCTATCCATTTCTGCACATTCTAACATTTTTTTAATTATATATTCACCTGTAGGAATTTCCTCATTCTTCCAGTGCTGTGCAAATACAATTCTCACTGCTGTCAAGACATGCAATATTAAATATATATTCCCTTTGTCATATTTTTCTGGTAGTATACCTAACAAAAAATATTTCTGGCTTTAAATCTACACGTTGCTTTAACATTTTCTCTAACCATGTGTGTATTTTCATCCAAATTTATTTATTTATTTATTATTTTTATATGTTATTAAATTTTATTTTATTTTTAATTGCTGTTGGGTGACAGACACGTGATTATCCCAAGCATGTTTAAACTCACTTACTGATGATCTGCTTAACAAAGCTGTGATTCACTTAAAAACTGCAGTAATATGCTTAACAACCTTGGCAAGAGATTATAAAATTGAATGTGACACACTTAACATCTGATTTGCTTATCGACCAAAATTCTGGTCCCCCATAAGTCAAGGACTACCTTTACAGTTCAGACTTGATAGAAATGGGCAGAGAAATTTCAGAGGGAAAACAGGAGTCTGGCTAAGAGGGATAGGAATCTTATATTTTTTTTCTCCTTCCAGCTGCTGAAAAGCTGCTCTCCTCCAACAATTGTCCTCTCCAGCAGCCCAAACAAGCAGGCAAAGTGGCATTTTGCAACTGGGTTCTTCTGCAATGCTGGTTTAACTGGAACAACCAGAGTTCCCCAGCCAGAATGCCAGCATGTTGAAGCCAGTATGTTGGGAATCCACCCACCTTAAAGTTGCCAAGGTTAAGAAACCCTTTCCATGAAAATTGTTTAGGATTCCCAGATCTAGAGCTCCAGAAATCCAGCTGAGTGTTGGATAGCAGCAAAACAACAACAACAACAACAACAACGACAAAACCCTTGCAGCCATTTGGAGGTCATTTGGATTTTTCCACCTAAGCACTTTTTTCAGTGTCGTTATAATTTTGAGCAGTCACTAAATGAATGGTTGTAAGTTGAGGACTACCTGTATTTTGTATTGTTGCTAGATAGGCTGTAAATCACATATGTATATAAAAATGAGATTTATGCTCTCCTAGTAGGCAGCCCAAACAAGAAGCATAACTATGAGTATTGTAAAGTTACATTAATAGAATCTAGCAAGGTTGAAAATCTTTCTCCCTTCCTCTTCTTTTACTTTTTAGAAACTAAGGAGGATCTGTTTTTGAAATGTTTCTCATGCTCTGTCCGTTTCTGTGGGCTGAGATATCTTTCCTATGCTGGTTGTCCTTTTTGTGACTCTCCCTTCTATCTCCCAAGGTCATTCACACATACCCTTACACAAGCTGAGCTTAAAAGTATCTTAAAGTTGACAAACTACACCAGGGGTGTCAAACTTGATTTCATTGAGGGTCGCATAAGGGTTGTATTTGACCTTGGGGGCATGGGGTGTGGCCAAGGTAGGTGTGGCCAGCTTGACCTCACTTGTGTTGGGGGACATCTGTGGTGGCTCTGCCAGTGAAAATGGGCTTCCGAGCTCTGTTTTCGGCTGCGACAGTCTCCTGCAACCATCTGCCAGTGAAAATGGAGCTGGGGGGGGGGACGACTGCAGGTGGCCCTCACGAGCTCCGTTTTAGCTGACAGAGGCACCGTGGGCCGCTACTTCTCTGTTTCCAGAACGGTCCCACAGACCAGATCTAAGCACCCCCTGGGTCGGATACGTCCCGTGGGCCTTGAGTTTGACACCCCTGAACTACCCCCTGTAGTTGATATGTTCGTAGGCATCTGTAAGATCATGGTTTTAATGTAAAGGAATATGCAGCATCCTGCACAAACATACAAGACAGAGATCTGATTTACACTGACCTTGGTTGCTTATTGAGATGGGTGGCTATAGAAATCAAATCAAATCAAATCAAATCAAGGATTTCTTGCTCTTCCTGTAGGTTATGCTGCTGGTTGTGCTCCCTTTATATTTGATTGACATAATGAACATATGATTTGACTGGTGCCAATCATCCAGAAGATCAAGGAAATATTCAGAGAACTCGAAATACTAGTTCACTGGTGCCGGTCAGAGTTTGTCAGAAGTATATAATCAGAAAGTCGGAAAGATTTTTAAGTTGAGGTAACTGAGAGCTGTGGCCATCATCGCTGATGATGTGGGGCCAGTAAGTAGATACTATGAACCTGTTCCCATTGCTTAAAACTTGAGTAACAGGGACATCTGGAAATAGAATATATGTTATTATTATTCTTTTGGATTTTTAAATCCCACCTTTATTATTTTTATTAGTAATTCAAGGTGGTACACATACCTAGCACTCCCTCCCTCCAGCTCCTAATTTCTGTACAACAGTGTTGTGAGGTGGGTTGGGCCAATTGAGAATATCTGGCTGAAAGTTACCCAGCCGGCTTTCGTGCCCAAGATGTGATTAGAACTCCCAGTCTCCTGTTGATTGACAGTCATCCAACCGGTTTTCATGCCAAGGTGGGATTAGAACTCACAGTCGCCTGGTCTCTAACCTGATGCTTTAACCACTAGACCAAATTGATTAACCATTGATAAAATGGATAAGCCAAACCTCTCGATAAATATTAAGAGGAAAAGAGAAGATGCTGTTAGACAAAATGGACTTGGAGTTAAGGTCTGGTTGTCCCAAGGAATAAAAAAGAGTGGAAATTTAGAAGAAGACAGAAGGTATAAAAGGGGGTGAGATATGGGTGTGAAGGAGTGAGGGATTGACAGGGAGGGCTGCAACTATGTAGTTGGCGGCCTGCTCCTTCTAAACATGCATCACGTGCAGTGGTGGGATTCAAATTTTTTTTACTACCGGTTCTGTGGGTGTGGATTGGTGGGCGTGGCAGGGGAAGGATACTGTAAAATCCCCATTCCCACCCCACTCCTGGAGGAAGGTTACTGCAAAGTCCCATTCCCACCCCACCCCACTAACCTGCTTTCCAGCTCCGTTCTCCTGTGCAGGGCAACAAAAGAAGACCCAGCCAATCAGCTGAGACTCGGGAGGCAGAGAATAGAGGGAGGAGGGGCCAGTCAGAGGTGGGATTTGCTGGTTCTCTGAACTACTCAAAATTTCTGCTACCGGTTCTCCAGAACTGGTCAGAACCTGCTGAATGCCACCTCTGATCACGTGTTATCAGTCTCATGGTTGCAATCACTAGCTTGACCTTTGGGATCCCTCTGCAAATTCCTCTCACGGGGGAGAGAGGGAGGAAGAAGGGGCCCAGTTTGAAAATGACGCCATGGCGAGGGAAAAAGAAAGAGGAAGAGAGCAGGGTGTTCCCAGCCACCTGCAATGACACAAAAATGATAAAGTGCGGTTTGTGACATTGCCACAATATGCTTTCTGCAGTGTCATTCTGTGGGAAGCCCCTCCCGAAGAATGAAGTATTTTGGGAAATATTTAAAAAGGCAGAATATTATATTTTCCCAAAGGGAGAAATGGAGAAACATGCTCTTAAAGACAGAAAGCAGCCCCCATTCTTTCTTAATAGCCAACAGCAGATGCCAGCACTTAAGGAGATAAAAAGCTTATTGAAAGGGGAAACCAATGATCTAGATAGCTCTATTCATAAGCAAAGCAAATACTGCAGGCAGAAATCCATTCAAGACAGGATATTTCGGAACGCCTTGCAGCAAAGGTTGATAGCTAACCAAAGCAGAATGGTAAGATTAGAACAAGCAGCCCCTCACCCAAGATCCAACACAAGATGAAAGCCATTAAGCCACAATAGGAATTTCCCAACACCCTTTCAGAACACAAGCCCCTTCATTGCACCGTCCCAAGAACAGCTCAAACTTCAAAGTCACAGAAGCCTATAAAGATCCATTCACTCATTCAACCATTTGGTCAGCTGCCCCAGAACTGCGTGCTGTCTTTGTCTGTGGATCTGTTCATCAATAAACTTTCTTTCCAATCGGCCTCCATGTTGTTTCTTTCTTCCACCTTGGAACTGAACTGGATGGATTTTCTTCCAACAGTACCTAAGTATGTAAACGATGGATCTTGCATTGGGATATTATGACACACATGGGTTGCTCATAATTTCCCACAGATGCTAGGGAAACATCCTGAAACAGGAAGACCCCCCCCAATAGAGGAGGTTCATGTAT
This sequence comes from Naja naja, assembly GCA_009733165.1. Classification (NCBI taxonomy): domain Eukaryota; kingdom Metazoa; phylum Chordata; class Lepidosauria; order Squamata; family Elapidae; genus Naja; species Naja naja. The sequence continues at coordinate 12,659,023 of CM019150.1, read as the reverse complement.
GAAAGGTGTGGAGGCCACCATCTGAATGAATGAATGAATGAATGAATGAATGAATTCTTTATTGGCCAAGTGTGATTAGACACACAAGGAATTTGTCTTGGTGCAAATGCTCTCGGTGTACATAAAAGAAAAGATACATTCATCAAGAGTCAAGAATCATCAGGTACAACACTTAATGATAGTCATAGGGTACAAATAAGCAATCAAATCATACTAGGAAACAGTCAATATACAAGCTACAAAGTTACAGTCATACAATCACAAGTGGGAGAGGATGGGTAATAAGGAGTGATGAGAAGATTAATAGTAATAGTAGTGCAGACTTTGTAAATAGTTGGATAGTGTTGAGGGAATTATTTGTTTAGCAGAGTGATGGCGTTTGGGGACAAACTGTCCTTGTGTCTAGTTGTTCTGGTGTGCAGTGCCCTATAGCGTCGTTTTGAGGGTAGGAGTTGAAATAGTTTATGTCTGGGATGTGAGGGGTCTGTAAATATTTTCACAGCCCTCTTTTTGACTCGTGCAGTATACAGGTCCTCAATGGAAGGCAGGTTGGTAGTAATGGTTTTTTCTGCAGTCTCTGAATTACTCTCTGAAGTCTGTGTCTGTCCTGTTGGGTTGCAGAACTAAACTAGACAGTTATCTTGATGTTTTTTGTTAAAGAAGATTAATCAATCCTATGACTAATTAATTTTTATGGACCGTAAACCCTTGTCTATATATTTAAATTATATAAAGAAATTCGAGCCCAGATGATTCCAAATCAACATTTATTGTAACAAGCAGTTTAAACAAATAAATATTCAGAATGAATATTACCAGTGTCCTCTTTCCTTTTAAGTTTCCTCAGGCCTTCTTAGTTTGACAACTGCCTATGCAGTTAAGAGTTTGTCTGTCCCTTTTTCCTCAGAAATATAATAAAAATTCGATTTTAATTCGGTTTTATACTTGTATTTTGGCTTGTTTAGTTTAATTTCTTTTTAACTAATTTATTGTTCTGTGTTTTTATCTGTGAGCCGCCCCGAGTCCTTTCTGGAGAGTGGCGGCATACAAGTCAAAACAAACAAACAAACAAACAAACAAATAAATAAAAATAGTCTCTAGCCTAGGAATGTCCTTTTCCTTGTAGCTTGAGATTTCTTGAGGCTTCTTGATGCTGTCTGCCTATGCAGCACAGATATCTTGAGAGAATGAGGAGAGACAGTCTGCCTATGCAGAAAGGTCTGCCAGCTGTAATCTCAGAACAACAACTGACAAACAGACAAAACAAACAAACAAACTGAGGTAAATGGCAGTTGGGCAGCCCCTTTTATAGTGCAGTATAATTAAGGGGCGTGGTTATTAAAACCAGTACTTGGCATGTCATGCTGCTCTGCCATTGGTTGATTTGACTATTCAAATCTAAACATTGTAAAGTGCACAGCACATTGGAAATTTTTCCAACATTTTTGTTTTCAGATTTAAGACAGGAACAGAAGGTTCCTAAGCTATTCTCCAAAGCACCTGAAGGCAGGACAGAATGCAATAGATGGAAACTAATCAAGGAGAGATCACAGTGAGAAACAACTTGCATCTAGAAGTTGTGGGTGTGCCTCCAATATTGAAACACCCACAACTTCTAGATGCAAGCTGTTCCTCACTGTAATCATTTCCAATTAAATTCCAATACCGGAGGCTTTCAAGAAAAGATTGAATAATCATTTGTCCGAAATGGTATAGGGTTTCTTGCTTGAGCAGGGGGTTGGACTAGATGACCCTCAAGATCCCTTCCAGTTCTGTTATTCTGCTACTCAACTCTGCTTCTCGGCTCTTAAAATTCCACCAGCAGTATTGTACGACTTTAAAATATGCCACAAAGGCTAAGATCTCTCTCTTTTTTTTTGCATTTCATTTCACATAACTTGCTCTTCTCAAGCCTCTTGCAATAAATTTTGTTCAAATCTCACAGATTCAGGCTCCAAGCAGTTCATTTTAAACCCAACAGATTCTGAATCTCTTCCAGCCAGTTTCATCTCTGTCCTTCATGCACGCAATATGCAGCTTTTTTTGATGTCAGTGCTGGGAATTGGTCTGTGTTCACACGAGCCACAAACTGCATTTCTGTACATCCTGGATGAATGACTGAACTGGAATTCCCAGTTGCTTTCGCAATGGGCCGATATAAATCTTTTGGATGGATGTATTTCATTGTCTTTGTATCAGCCAGTTATACAGGATAGGGCAGCCATCTTTCTGGCTGCTTCCTTATTTAAGTAGCTGGTTGGTAAACAGTCATATTCCTACCTGGTTGCTGGGTTTGCAGCCTTGCCTAGAAAACGTTTCCAGAAAAGGAAAAGAGGAGATGTAGTTCACCTGGCTGTTTCTAGAACAAGGGCTATTCTTGATTTTCATTCATTCATTGTTTTCCTCCAAGTAAAACTTTTTTTTCTTCTTATTCCTTTCCTGGGCTGAAATCTACCCTGATTTGAAGTTCTTTTGATCTATGAAAGAGGTTTTCCTTTCATCATCTTGAGAATTTCTTTCAAATATCCCTCGTGTTTTTCAAGTGGCTTACCTGCTAGAGAAAATGGACAGAACAAAGGCTGAATCTTTTGGGACAGACCTTGCCTGCCTGGTTGTCCCTTACAGGTAGTCCTCAAAATTATAACAGCACCAATAAAAGTGCTTATGACTAGTCCTCACACTTACAACCGATGTAGCATCTCCATAGTCATATTCTATTCATAAATCTCTTTTGGGGGGGCAGTTGTATCTTCAAACTGCTAAATAAATGGTTATAAGTCAACAACTACGGTACCTGTAGTTTAAATCCATGCTCCTCCCTGTCCACCTTCATGCAATTGGGCAGAGGCTGTGAAATGTCCAAATCTCCCCTCTCTCTATCTATCTATCTATCTATCTATCTATCTATCTATCTATCTATCTATCTATCTATCTATCAAACTACTGGTAGTCCTTGACTTATGACCACACTTGAGCCCAACATTTCTGTTCCTAAGTGAAACATTTGCTAAGTGAATTTCCCCCATTTTTTCACCTTTCTTGCCACGGTTGTTAAGTGAATCATTGCAGTCGTTAAGTTAGTCACACAGTTGTTAAGTGAATCTGGCTTCCCCATTGACTTTGCTTGTTGGAAGGTCACAGGAGGGGATCACATGACCCCGGGACACTGCAACCAAGATAATTATGAGTCAGTTGCCAAGTGTTTGAATTTTGATCACATGACCATGGGGATGCTGCAATGGTCGTAAGTGTGAAAAAGAGTCAAAAGTCACTTTTTTCAGTGCTGTTGCAACTTTAAACAGTCACTAAATTCATCATCTTCTTTTAATGACCCCATCATCCCTTGCAGGGTGATGTCTGGGCAACTGAATGGAGCTGAGTGTTTATTGGCCGGATGCCCTTCCTGTCACCAAAGCAGAGTTACATTCAATAGATAATATTCTCATCGTGCCCAGAGAGAGAAATACCTGCCTCTACCTAGGATCGAACTCATAGCCTCCTGATTGTGAGGCAAGAGCTCCACCTCTAGGCCGCCACACCACTCTGAACAGTCACTAAATGAACTGTTGTAAATTGAGGATGATCTACATACAATAACTCTGTTTCAGTGGCCTATTCTTGATTTGAATGCATAAACGCCGCACCCGTAACAATTTTGGTGACTATACATTTGTGTTCACTAGAGGGCACCCTTTTGCTTCAGAGACAGAGGGAACTGGGCATATTGACTGATTGATCCTGCACAGTTAGGTGGACTACAGCAGAGGGGTCTCCAACTCCTGGTCTGTGGATTGGAACCGGGCCATGGCATACCAAAACGGGCCGCGCAAACAATTAAAGCCCCATTCGTGGGATGGAGGCAGCACATGAATCTATCTAAGATGATCAAAGCAGGCCTAGAGACTAAAACATAGAACTGAACGGTTCCAGGAACTGGGCATGGCTAGTCTAGTGAGAAGGACCAGGGGAGACATGACAGCAGCGTTCAAATATTTGAGGGGCTGCCACAGAGAGGAAGAGGTCAAGCTGCTTTCCAAAAGGCCAGACAAGGAATAATGGATGGAAACAGAACAAGGAGAGATTCTGTTAGGTTTGCATGAAGAGTCAGACGCGAAGAGCTTCAGTGAAGAGTTTATTTAGTGACTACAGCTCAAATGGACCCGACTTGGCTGGTCTACGGCTGCTACTTATAGCCAGCGGCCGTAGTTGCCAGCCAATCAGAGTGCAGGGTTTTCCCGCACTTTTTAAACCAATCCTATTTGACATTTTACAAGAACAATTCAAACTAAACCAATGACATTCAAACCTACATACATAACACCCCTCCCCACTAGGTTCAGTCCATACCAAACCCCAACCTATCTAATGTATTCTTTTAAATAGGTGGGGCTCTTACGTGTACGTTGAGACCTCCGTGGTTCAGAAGTTTTAACATTCTCACTCAGTGAGAGAGGAAATGTGTCTGCTGACATTTCCCTTCTGGGACTCCCTGTGAAAGAAGACCCTGTTTGATTGTTAGAATCTGGTCTCTCCTCCCAACCCATCTCCAGCCCAATGTCAGCACCCAAGTCAGGTAGTGATGTACAATCTTCTACTTCTAAGGATGGAATCTGGTATGGTGACAGGTTTTGGGATGGTTCCGGTGGTAATGGCTCGTTACACATGGGATGGATTCTTGCTTGCTGATTTTCCTCCTGTTCCTCCCCTTCCCCCCCCTAGAATTGACATCAGGTGAGGGAACTAGAGAGGAACAAGTGCGATGTTCCTGAGAGAACCTGGATCTAAGTTGATCAATGTGCCTGCTCCAGAGGACTCCATCCTCTGTTTGCACCCTGTAAGAACGAGGGCCTGTGATTTGAATTATCTCAGCAGGAATCCACAAAGGTTCACCCATAAGGTTCTTAGCATAAACAGAATCACCCACACTGAATGTGCGAACTTTGGAAGTGGAATCTAGTGGTGCGTTGGGTGCGTAAGTGGGATGAAGGCGGTCAAGGGAAGACCTAAGTTTCCTACCCATCAACAACTCTGCTGGGGATAAGTTATTAGATGGGTTAGGAGTGATGTGCTGAACACTAAGAAGTTTTTCAACTTTCTCAGTGATGTCCCCAGGACCCAGTTGCTGAAGCTTCTCCTTGGTAAAACGTACCATGCGCTTCAGCCGGCCGTTAGCGAAGGGTGCCCAGGGGCAGTAAGGGCATGTCTGATACCCTGTTGTGCTAAATAGGATTCAAAAAGGTTGGATGTAAATTGAGGGCCATTGTCAGAGACAAGAATATCAGGTAACCCGTGGGTTACAAAGTTTTTGAGCTGCTTGATGACAGCATCAGTTGTGGTGGATGCCATAGGAATTACCTCTAGCCATTTGGAATATGCATCTACTATGATAAGAAAGGTGTGCCCTCTGGTAGGGCCTGCGAAATCAATGTGAATCCTAGACCATGGACCCCTAGGACATCCCATTCCTGTGTGGGGGCGCGAGGTGGAGCAGGCCTGACTACCTGACAGTTGGGACAAGATGCAACCCAGTTTTTAACCATTTTGTCAATACCTGGCCACCATACATAACTCCTGGCCAATCCCTTCATTCTGACAATACCTGGATGACCCTCATGTAACATTTCCAAAACCTCTTTTTGCAGTTTTGCAGGAATAACCACCCTGTTACCCCACAAAATACATCCTCTTAATACAGATAATTCAGTTTGCCTGGACTTAAAAGGTTGAGCCAGGTGAGGTAGAACTTGAAGAGGCCAGCCTTTCTTAATCCAGCCTATAACAGGAGCCAATAAAGTGTCTTTGGCAGTCTCTCTGGCAATTTCAGCAGCATGAACTGGAAGCTTGGCAACAGTTTCTAGGAAAAAGGTGTGTGTTTCAGGTTCAAAGTCCTCCTTGTGACAAGGAAGTGGGCAATGACTCAGTGCATCAGCATGTCCAATGTCCTTGCCAGGCTTGTGGATAAGTTTGTAAGAATAAGCAGCAAGAAATTCAGTCCACCTCAGCATTCTTGGTGACAGGATAGTAGGTGTAGGTTTATCTCCTGCCACAATGCCTAACAAAGGTTTGTGATCTGTAACAATGGTAAATGTTCTCCCATACAAATATTCATGAAATTTCTTGGCAGCTGCAACAATTGCCAATGCTTCCTTGTCCAATTGGCTGTAATTCCTCTCTGCTTTGGTCAAAGTGCAGAGTAAAATGCAATAGGGGCTTCTCTCCCACTGGGAAGCCTGTGGCTCAACCCCCCCCACTCCAAAGGGAGATGCATCACAAGTCAGTACAACAGGCAAATTCTCAGAGAACTGTATCAGTACAGCATCAGACGTGATTAGTTTTTTAATACTGTTAAATGCTGATTGTTCCTTCCTCCCCCAGATCCAAACAGATTTTTTATCAAGTAATCTGTGCAATGGTTCAGCAATGGTTGCCTTCTGAGGTAGGAACATGTGATAAAAGTTAATGAGTCCAAGGAAGGCTTGCAAATCTGTTTTGCATTTAGGTCTAGGGGCTTCTTTGATTGCTTGAACCTTGGCATCTGTAGGGTGGATGCCATGCTTGTCAATCATATAGCCCAGGAACTCAACCTTGTCAGTTTTAAGAGTGCATTTTTCTTCCTTGACTTTTAACCCCGCTTCCCTGAATCTGGTAAGGACTTCTCTGAGTCTTTCTTGTAACTGAGTGTCATTTTCAGCAGAGATTAACACATCATCAAAGTAAGGCACTACCCCTGGCAGTCCTTGGAGCATCCTTTCCATAAGGCTTTGAAAGATGCCTGGTGCCACGCTTACTCCAAATTGTAACCTTTTACATTTGAAGGCACCTCTATGAGTCACAATGATTTGGGCCTCTGCAGTGGCATCATCAACTGTTAGTTGTTGATATGCCTGGGCCAGATCCAATTTGGCAAAGACTGTACCCCTGCCAAGTGAATGTAATAAATGATGCACCACTGGAACTGGGTATGCGCTCTGCTGCAGCACATGGTTCAGTGTCCCCTTATAGTCTCCACAGATTCTTACTGACCCATCAGTCTTGACTGGTGTGAGTATGGGTGTCTCCCACCTGGAGTGGTCAGTGGGCTCTAAAACCCCTTGAGCTATTAATTTGTCTAATTGTGCATCAATTTTTTCCTTTAAAGCAAATGGGACCCTTCTGGGCTTTAAACGAATTGGGGCACCCTGGGATCAAGGGTGAAAGTGATAGGGGTCCCCATATACTTGCCCAATCCTTCGCTGAAGACCTCTGGAAACTCAGACTTCAAGGCCTCCTCCCATTCAGAGTTGCTCACGTGATTGATGCCAGTCACCTCGATGCCTAGTGGATTGAACCACTCAAGTCCCAGCAAGCTTGGGTGATCCTTGTCCACGATGGTCAGGGGCAAACGTTTGGTGTGGCCTTTAAACTTCACGTTGAATTCTCTTGTTCCAACTACTGGAATCTTGTTCCCTTGGTAGTCTTTAAGAGTCAGTGCTTGCTTCTGGAAATGCTTCTTCTGAATGTTGGGAAGTAGCCTGTGAATAGTGTCCCATGACACCATAGATAAATAGGAGCCTGAGTCCACTTCCATTTGGCAAGGCCTTCCTTCAATGAGTACCTTCACATGTACTTTTCTGCTTTTAAGGGTGAAGAATGACCAATGGTGACTGTTTGATGAGTTTCATTCTTCCCATTTGCTTCTGAGTTGCCCCATTTTCTCACTGAAGTTGTTGGGCTTGAATTCTTTCTCAGGAAATTTCTTCCTACTAGGTGGAGTTCTGGATGATTTGCAGACTCTTGCTAGGTGACCTCTTTTCTCAACGTAGGCAGATGGTGTCTAAAAACTTGCATTCAGTCGGGGGTGGCCCCCCACAGCCTCTGCAATAAAAGTCTTGCCTTTTCTTCCAAGGTCTTTCCTTTTCTTCTCCATTCTGAGTCTATAAATTCCTTCCTCCACCTCACTACAGTCTGAATCAGAATCTATTTGCTTTCAATGGGTTGTTGTGGACTTTTCCACATCAGAATGGCTTGAGGCCTTGTTAATTTTCTTCATGGCTGCGCTGAGGACTTAGTGGCTTCTGCTGAGGAGGCCTCTTCTATGGCCTCCTTCAACGTGATCTTAGGTTTTAATAACAATTTGCTCTGAAGCACCTTGTCTTTGAGGCCTAGGACAAACCAATCGCGCATGGCCTCCTCCAAGCTGTTAAACTCGCATGCACCCCCAATGTCTCTTAAGCTTGCCACAAAGTCGTTAACGTTTTGCTTTCCCTTTTCCGACGGTAAAAGTCGTGTCTCTTAATGAGGCACGATACTTGTGGGGCATAATGGGCTCTTAAAAGCTTTTCTAAATCAGGCCATTCCATTACCTTCACGTCTGCAGCTCCGCCAATGCCTTCGCCATCTTGAAGACTGCTGGACCGCAGTGTGTAAGAAAGACTGCCCTCTTCCGCTTGTCGGAGATGTCGGCGAGGTCGTTTCCTTCCAAATACATTTGGAAGCGATCCGCATCGATTCCCAGTTTCTGCCGCCCGGATCGAGCTGGGGGTGTTCAGCGCAGCCATCTTGCTCTTCTGCTTGTCTTCGTGTCGTCTTCTCTTCAGGGAATCCCACCTTCGTCGCCAGTGTTAGGTTTGCATGAAGAGTCAGATGCGAAGAGCTTCAGTGAAGAGTTTATTTAGTGACTACAGCTCGAATGGACCCAACTTGGCTGGGCTACGGCTGCTACTTATAGCCAGCAGCCGTAGTTGCCAGCCAATCAGAGTGCAGGGTTTTCCGCACTTTTAAACCAATCCTATTTGACATTTTACAAGAACAATTCAAACTAAACCAATAACATTCAAACCTACATACATAACAGATTCAACCTGGACATTTTGTGGGAGCTTCATCCCTGGAGGCTATCAAGAAGAGATTGGACTGCCAGATTTTGGTGTAGGATCTCCTGCTTGGGCAGGGGGTTGGACTAGATAACCTACAAGGTCCCTTCCCACTCTAATCTGAAACTGAACTCAAGTCCCCTTCAGTCCACGGAAAAAACCCTCTCTCCAAGGAACCAGTCCCTGGTGCCCCAAAGGTTTGGGGCTGCAGCTATGACAAATTCAAAATTCTGTAGCTGGGGAGTGTTCAAAAATTAAAAAGAGAACATTGTGTACCTGCAAATTCTTTCCCCCGCCCCTGCCCTCACGGTTGAGAGTGAGAAGGTTCCAGGATGTGATCCCTTGCGAAACGGAGAGCAATCGTTTGTTTGGCTCAAAACATACGGGCTCAAAATGTACAGAAATGAGCTGTTCCACCCTTTGTGTCAACTGCCAAGGTAGTAAGACCTGCTCGGTCAGCAAATACAGGTACTAAACCTGTATTTACCAAGCCAGAACACAGGGAACTGGCCTCTGATACCAAAATCAGCCCACCTGCTCTTAATTTTAGGATTCTCTGCAATCCGGGTCCAAGAGTTCAGACTGGAATTGCTTTCCACCTGGAGTGAGGTGGTTGGGAACCAGAATTAGGGGTTTTTTTTTGCATGCAAAATCCTACACTAGAGGAGGAGTGGGAGAACTGGAGATAATTTAGAACAGTGGCCACCAACTTTTGGGCACTAGGGACTGGTTTTTGTGGAGAGAGGTTTTTCCGTTGTTGGAAGAAACTATCCTTCTGGGTTCAGTTCCAAGTGGGGAAGAAAGACACTGGAAACTTGGTGACTGCTTGGAAAGATGGTTTAATGGTGGACAGGATCACGTGGCTTGGAGCTCCAAAGTAAAAAGGACGATCACATACTTCAAGATGTTGGGTGAAGGAAAAGAAGAAGGGAAGGGGTGATATGCTGAGAGTCCCTGGGTTTTATGCCCTCTGTTGGGATTTGAATTGGAGCTTGTGTTCTGATTGGTTGTCAGAGTCCCATGGGGCCATGCAGGGGCAACTCTGTAGGCTGTCCTGAGTCCCAGGCTTGGTTGAGCCTTGCTGGATGATGATGTAAAGAAAGGGCTTTGGGCAATTTCTATTATGGCTCTACCTGGAGGAGATCTTTGTTATGTAAAATAGACTAGCCCAGGCTAGAGTAATGGCCCATTAGCAAAGGTGGCGGGGGGTGGGGCAGTTTCTGCCTCTCTGAGTTTCTACTATTCTTTTTAGGGGAAATATTCTGTCTTTTTAGTATATCCTAAAATATTTCATTTTCCTAGGAGAGGGGTGGGTTTTAACTTCCAACATCGTGGACTGGAGGGGGCGTAGTTTCGTGTGCTGCCTGCATCTCATAGATGGGGATGTAGGAAGTTAGCACCCACCCCCCTCCTAGAAAAAAGAAATATCCTAAGAAATATTAAAAAGGCAGAATATTTCCCATAAAAAGAGAAGTAGAAACTCAGAAGCAGAAACTCACCTCAGAAGCAGCAGCTCACACCACCACCTTTGTTAATGGGTGGGCCATTAAGGCCTGGGCCAGAGTATTCTACATAACAAAGAGCTCTACCCATCTCACCACCTGGCTTGGGAAGATTGCATCAGCCAGCACTCAGGTGAAGTCATGTGGTCCAGACAAAGCCTACAAAGTTAGCTAAGACCTCTCCCCTGGGAGTCTGACAGCCAATGGGATACATTTCTTACACAGGAACAGGAAACACTAAGGTGGGGCCCAACAGAGGGTATATAACTAAGGGTCTCTCGGCATCTTGGCCCTTTTTCTTTCCCTTCACTCAACATCTTGAAGCATGTGATCATCCTTTTCACTTTGGAGTTCCTGTCCACCATTAAACCATCTTTCCAAACAACCTCCATGTTTCCAGTGTCTTTTTCATCACTTGGAACTGAACCCAGAAGGATATTTCTTCCAACAGGGCTTTGCTTGTTTGTGTGGCCCGAATTCTGGCGTGCCGGTCAGTGGTGGGATTAATTTTTTTTACTAGAGTATGCTTCATGCACACAGCATTCAAAGTACACCCATTTCAAGCATTACAGCTTACCTTCTAGGGCAGCCCCGGTAAGTAAAACAGGTTAGGCATGGGAATCCACTGTGCCACACGAATCATCTGAGCTGAAAACCACGGAAATATAGGACAGGATAGGGCGGGGGCACGGGGGTGGGGCCAGCTGATTGTTGGAGCTACCGGTTCACTAGAACCGTTCAGAACCAGCAGCATCCCACCACTGGTGCCAGTCCGCGGGCTGGGAGTTGACCCCTGATTTAAAGAACCTACTGCAGGTATACCTTGATGACTTACAACTACCATCACGATCAGAATTTTCATTGCTAAGCCAGGTGGTTGTTCAATGAGACCTGCCCCATTGAACGTCTCCTTTTGGCCATGGGTGTAAAGCAAATCACTGCAGTCATTAAATGAATCATGCAGTTGTTAAGCCAAACTGGCTCCTCCCATTGATTTTCCTTGGCATCAGCTAGGTGAAAAAGTTGTAAAGGACCCTGGGAGGCTGCAACAATCATAAATATAAATATAAATATAAGTCTATGTCTGTTAATATATACGTCTATGTCTATGTCTATGTCTATATCTATATATCTATATCTATATCTATATCTATATCTATATCTATATCTATATCTATATCTACGTCTGTCTGTCTGTCTATCTATCTATCTATCTATCTATCTATCTATCTATCTATCTATCTATGCCAGTCGCCAAGCACTTAAATTTTGATCAGGTGACCGTGGGAATGCTGATGTCATTTCGTACAGTTGCTAAATTAATGGTCGTAAATTGAGGATTTGCCTGTACGTAATTTTTTTCTCCTGCGAATGTTCTCCTTTTCCAGCTAGCATGAAAAGAATGTTGTAATGTGCAGTGTTTGTTTATTTGTGTCAGACGCATCGTAATTAAAACGGGGCATACACTTTTTTGTGTGTCTTTTAATGACCCTGTTAATCCCTTGCATCGGGGTGGAATCGGGGCAACTGAATGGAGCTGAGTGTTTACTGGCCAGATGCCAGTTCACAGCAGATATTTTCCCATTGTGCCCAAAGAGAGAAATAACTCTCGCTACCTAGAATTGAACTCACAGCTTCCTGTTTGTGAGGCGAGAATTCCACCTCCAGGCCACTGCACCACTCCAAAAGAGGGCAACCAATATGAAATAAAATTTAATCAATAAAAATTTGCAATCAATAAAAAGGTGCAACCCCCTTGTCTTCCTCCCTTTCCCCTCCTTCTCCCTCCTTCTCCCCCTCCCCCTCCCTGCTCCCTTCTCATCCCCCTTTCCCCTCCCCTTTGTCACTGAGTTTTTTTGGTTTCTCTGTTCAAGCCTCTAAGCTCATATTCTAGCAAGCAGGTGTCTGCTAGCTAGCACTGTGTTATCTTGTCTCCATAGTAATAAGATAAGAAAGTCTTGTGATGTTTTGATCCACTGCGCATGCGTACAGAGTTTATACTTCACTTCCTTTGTAACTTCCGTTACATTTTCCTTTGTTCTTTTTCTATATGCCTTGGTGGAGATTAGGTTGCAAACATGTAGCTCCGTTAGGTTTTCTTATTTTATAAATAAAAATGTTTTAAAATTACTTTCCGGGCCTCATTTTTATCATCATTGACAGCAGAGAAGAACACGGTTTATCACCTCTAATTAGCAGGGATGTTTTGGAAGAATTTTTACTCCCTGGCAAAAGGTTTTTCCAAGCCTTTGAAAATGGTAGCAGAGAAAGGCTTGACATTGGTAGCAGAGGATGGTTTTTTCAAAGCTTCAAGCTTAATTATGTTTTTCTTTGCTCGTTGTGCTGATAAGGTTTAAGCAATTAGTTCACAGAAGTCCGAGGACTTTGTGATTAATTGAAAATATGCCTTGCAAGAAAGCAAAGATGAAACAAAGGAGGACTCCGTCCGAGGACGATTTATCACCTTCTGATATACTTAAGGATTCAGCAATTTGGCAGTCACTCCCACATGCTTCTGCCGTGGAAGAGCAGCAAGAGATAAGGTCGGTACCTTCTTCCTATATCTATGATGCATGCTATGCTACTTCCCAAGAGAAAGCTCAATCTGAAAAAGAAAATGCTCAAGATTATGAATTACTTGGAGCAAAGCCTAAAGTTTTACAGTCAGCTGAGCATTTTTCACCCAAAGAGAATGGTGCAACTCTTTATTCTTCAATGTCTCCAGAACAGACTGTGAGGCAGAATCTTATGCATGGTTTTTTGAGAGAAATTGAAGGTTATGAACAAAATATAAAGCAAGCCAAGGCTTTTGCATTATCCTTTCAGCCAGATATGGGTGTGGTTCAAGTTCCTGAGCCCTCCATCTTGCCTTCTTCTTGGAAGCCAAGGGTCCACCCACATGTTCATCACATGGGTGTGGTGTCAGACCAATCAGAGCAGAGAGCTGTGCCTACATCACGTGGAGTGTCTTATGATCCTGACTCAGTTAGAGCTCCTTTGTTTTCTAATGTTGTAGCACCATCTTCTGACAAAATGCATGCAATGCATGATCATAAAAAAATATTACAATCAACTCGGCTTCCTGATATTGCTGCTAGTAAAAGGCCTCAGATGCAGATGCCAACACCTACTCCTGCAGGCCAAATTGGTGGTGCTCAAATACCAATAGCAGCTCAACAGCAACAAGTCCACATGCAGCCACAGGTTAGACCAGCAATGGCACAGCCACAAATGCATTTAGCAGGTCAACCAGTGCCAGCACCAGTGCCAGCTCAAGTGCCCCCTGGTGGCCAAGCAGGCATTGTTCAACCAGCGCAAATTATAAATGTTCCCCTGCAAATTTCTATCACCCCACTGACTGGTGATTCAAAATTAAAGCGTTCAGGACGAAATTACAAGGCATGGGTCAGTGAGGTTGGCATTTTACTTCGTAGAGAAGGTACCCACTGTATGGTGTTTAATCTTCCACCACAGCCTTGGCCTCCTGACATAAGAGACTTGGATGCTAGAGCATGCACAACATTGTTGATGTCAATGGACACTGAATTGCAGATTATTTTTTCACCTGATGCAACTGCCCAACAAATTTGGGCTCAATTAGAAGCATGTTACAGGCCTGTTTCAATTGAATCTACATGTTTACTCTTAACTGAATTTCATGGTTCGAGATTAAAACCAGGTGAAACTATTGGAGAGCATTTAACAAAATGAAAGGAAAGAAAAAGAGCTTGCTGAACAAGGTTATGCTGTAGATGATTTTCAAATGATCAGCATTATTATTAACTCTTTGAATTATGAATGGAAAGATGCCATTTCAAAGATTAATCAAGTGCCCATTGCTCAGCGTTGATCATGTATGCAGAATTTTAACTGAAGAAGAAGCACTCATGCAAGCCCGCCACATTTGAGGACCACCTGCATCAAGAGCTCCAGCGGCATCCCTTCGAGGAAGAGGCTTCGTTCCAAGGATGCCAAGATGTTATATCTGCGATCATGTGGGACATGCCACCCGGGATTGTCCCCAACGATCTCAAGCACCCACCCATGTACCAGCCCAAGGAACAGATTCCAGAGGCAGAGGCAGAGGTGGAAGTCAAGGTCGTCATGGTCCCAGGCATGATCTACAAGCTTCACACATCACATTGGCGTTGACCAACAACCCACAACCTGATCCAGAGTATGACAGATGACTTCTCTGGACTTTAGACAGTGGAGCAGCAGTGCATGTTACCTACAGAGAGATCTGTTCACAGAGATGCACGAGCCTGAACCTGACATGCGTGAACTGTACACTTTTTCAAATTATCCTGTTCAGGTCAGGGGAAAAGGAACTGTTTATATTGAAGAGCTCAGTGCATTGATTTCTGATGTTTATTACATACCAACAGCAACCTGCAGTTTGCTTAGCCAAAGTCATTTGTCGGGTGTCCAAGTACCAGGTTCACCATTTTGAAAAAAGCAAGTTATGTGGTGAAAAGGGTAATATTGTTGCTGAAACCATATTGATTGGTGGTGTTTATTACCTAGAGCCAAAGTCTAACTTCATAAGCACAGGCAAGTATAAAATTTCCAAAGGAGAGCACAGGCCCAGAAAGAGATGCTCCAGAGAGAGATCCTGTAGCTACTTCTAAGGCTCCTAAAGCCAATAAGAAGAAACAGTTTGCTCAAAGCAAGCCTAAGGTTCCTAATAAAAATGTTGAAAATTCATTAACAGGTAAACCTTTGCATTCCAGGTGTATCCATAAGTGGCATAGACGTTTGGGGCATTCCAGTTTTCATGTTCTTAGAAAGATGCCAGAATCTGTAAAAGGTTTGGATCTGAAGGGGTGTAAGGTGTTCTTGGATTGTGCTGTCTGCAAGAAAGCCAAATCCAAAGCAGCAACTGTTCCAAACACTACACACGGTCAACATTTTTGATTTGGTACACACTGACGTAGTAGGTCCACTTGCACCAACATTTGGTGGCAAAAAGTATTTCTTAACAATTGTTGATAATTATTCTAGATATGGATTTGTATTTCCTATGAAGGAAAAATCAGAGACCTTTCAGATCTTTAAAGACTTTGCAACTTATGTCAATACCCAACACAATGTTCGCATCGCTAGAATTCAAAGTGATCACGGAGCTGAATTCATGTCTCAGTGTTTTCAGGACTGGATGCGT
>CM019150.1:12616438-12642505 GCA_009733165.1 Naja naja | reverse complement strand
CTGCTGCGCACATGTTCAGTGTCCCCTTATAGTCCTCCACAGATTCTTATTGACCCTCAGTCTTGACTGGTGTGAGTATGGGTGTCTCCACCTGGATGGTCAGTGGGCTCTAAAACCCCTTGAGCTATTATTTGGTCTAATTGTGCATCAATTTTTTCCTTTAACGCAAATGGGACCCTTCTGGGCTTTAAACGAATTGGGGGCACCCTGGGATCTAGGTTGAAAGTGATAGGGGTCCCCATATACTTGCCCAATCCTTCGCTGAAGACCTCTGGAAACTCAGACTTCAAGGCCTCCTCCCATTCAGAGTTGCTCACGTGATTGATGCCAGTCACCTCGATGCCTAGTGGCTTGAACCACTCAAGTCCCAGCAAGCTTGGGCGATCCTTGTCCACGATGGTCAGGTGCAAAAGTTTGGTGTGGCCTTTAAACTTCACGTTGATTCTCCTTGTTCCAACTACTGGAATCTTGTTCCTTTGGTAGTCTTTTAAGAGTCAGTGCTTGCTTCTGAAATGCTTCTTCTGAATGTTGGGAAAGTAGCCTGTGAATAGTGTCCCATGACACCATAGATAATAGGAGCTTGAGTCCACTTCCATTTGGCAGGCCTTCCTTCAATGATACCTTCACATGTACTTTTCTGCATCTTAAGGGTGAAGAATGACCAATGGTGACTGTTTGATGAGTTTCATTCTTCCCATTTGCTTCTGAGTTGCGCCCCATTTTCTCCACTGAAGTTGTTGGGCTTGAATTCTTTCTCAGGAAATTTATCCTACTAGGTGGAGTTCTGGATGATTTGCAGACTCTTGCTAGTGACCTTTTTCTCACAACTTAGGCAGATGTGTCTAAAACTTGCATTCAGTGCGGGGTGGCCGCCCCCCACAGCCTCTGCAATAAAAGTCTTGCCTCTTTCTTCCAAGGTCTTTCCTTTCTTCTCCATTCTGAAGTCTATAAATTCCTTCCTCCACTCTACAGTCCTGAATCAGAATCTATTTGCTTCTCAATGGGTTGTTGTGGACTTTCCACATCAGAATGGCTTGAGGCCTTGTTAATTTTCTTCATGGCTGCCGCTGAGGACTTAGTGGCTTCTGCTGAGGAGGCCTCTTCTATGGCCTCCTTCAACGTGATCTTAGGTTTTAATAACATTTGCTCTGAAGCACCTTTTCTTTGAGGCCTAGGACAAACCAGCGCGCTGGCCTCCTCCAAGCTGTTAACTCGCATGCACCCCAATGTCTCTTAAGCTTGCCACAAAGTCGTTAACGTTTTTGCTTTCCCCTTGATTCCGACGGTAAAACTCGTGTCTCTTAATGAGCACTGATACTTGTGGGGCATAATGGGCTCTTAAAAGCTTTTCTAAATCAGGCCATTCCATTACCTTCACGTCCTGCAGCTCCCTCCCGCCAATGCCTTCGCCATCTTGAAGACTGCCGACCGCGGTGTGTAAGAAGACTGCCCTCTTCCGCTTGTCGGAGATGTCGGCGAGGTCGTTTCCTTCCAAATACATTTGGAAGCGATCCGCATAACATTCCCAGTCTTCTGCCGCCGGATCGAACGGGGCTGGGGGTGTGTCTCGCAGCCATCTCGCTCTTCTGCTTGTCTTCTTCCTTCGCGTCGTCTTCTCTTCAGGGGAATCCCACCTTCGGCGCCAGTGTTAGGTTTGCATGAAGAGTCAGAGCACGAGCTTCAGTGAAGAGTTTATTTAGTGACTACAGCTCGAATGGACCCAACTTGGCTGGGCTACGGCTGCTACTTATAGCCAGCAGCCGTAGTTGCCAGCCAATCAGAGTGCAGGGTTTTCCCGCACTTTTTAAACCAATCCTATTTGACATTTTACAAGAACAATTCAAACTAAACCAATAACATTCAAACCTACATACATAACAGATTCAACCTGGAAATTTTGTGGGAGCTTCATTCCTGGAGGCTATCAAGAAGAGATTGGACTGCCAGATTTTGGTGTAGGATCTCCTGCTTGGGCAGGGGGTTGGACTAGATAACCTACAAGGTCCCTTCCCACTCTGTTAATCTGAAACTGAACTCAAGCCCCCTTCAGTCCCACGGAAAAAACCCTCTCTCTCCAAGGAACCAGTCCCTGGTGCCCCAAAGGTTTGGGGCTGCAGCTATGACAAATTCAAAATTCTGTAGCTGGGGAGTGTTCAAATTAAAAAGAAACATTGTGTACCTGCAAATTCTTTCCCCTACCCCGCCCCCCCTCACGGTTGGAAGTGGAAGGTTCCAGGATGTGATCCCTGCGAAACGAGAGCAATCGTTTGTTTGCCTCAAAACATACGGGCTCAAAATGTACAGAAATGAGCGCAACGCTGTTCCACCCTTTGTGTCAACTGCCGAGGTAGTAAGACCTGCTCGGTCAGCAAATACAGGTACTAAACCTGTATTTACTCAGCCAGAACACAGGGAACTGGCCTTGATACCAAAATCAGCCCACCTGCTCTTAATTTTAGGATTCTCTGCAATCCGGGTCCAAGAGTTCAGACTGGAATTGCTTTCCACCTGGAGTGAGGTGGTTGGGAACCAGAATTAGGGGTTTTTGCATGCAAAATCCTACACTAGAGGAGGAGTGGGAGAACTGGAGATAATTTAGAACAGTGCCACCAACTTTTGGGCACTAGGGACTGGTTTTTGTGGGAGAGGTTTTTCGTTGTTGGAAGAAACTATCCTTCTGGGTTCAGTTCCAAGTGGGGAAGAAAGACACTGGAAACTTGGTGACTGCTTGGAAAGATGGTTTAATGGTGGACAGGATCACGTGGCTTGGAGCTCCAAAGTGAAAAGGACGATCACATACTTCAAGATGTTGGGTGAAGGAAAAGAAGAAGGGAAGGGGTGATATGCTGAGAGTCCCTGGGTTTTATGCCCTCTGTTGGGATTTGAATTGGAGCTCGTGTTCTGATTGCTTGTCAGAGTCCCATGGGGCCATGCAGGGGCAACTCTGTAGGCTGTCCTGAGTCCCAGGCTTGGTTGAGCCTTGCTGGATGATGATGTAAAGAAAGGGCTTTGGGCAATTTCTATTATGGCTCTACCTGGAGGAGATCTTTGTTATGTAAAATAGACTGGCCCAGGCTAGAGTAATGGTCCATTAGCAAAGGTGGCAGCGGGGGGTGGGGGCAGTTTCTGCCTCTCTGAGTTTCTACTATTCTTTTTAGGGGAAATATTCTGTCTTTTTAGTATATCCTAAAATATTTCATTTTCCTAGGAGAGGGGTGGGTTTTAACTTCCAACATGTGACTGGAGGGGTAGTTTTGTGTGCTGCCTGCATCTCATAGATGGGGATGTAGGAAGTTAGCACCCACCCCCTCCTAGAAAAAAGAAATATCCTAAGAAATATTAAAAAGGCAGAATATTTCCATAAAAAGAGAGTAAAACTCAGAAGCAGAACTCTCAGAAGCAGCAGCTCACACCACACCTTTGTTAATGGGTGGGCCATTAAGGCCTGGGCCAGAGTATTCTACATAACAAAGAGCTCTACCCATCTCACCACCTGGCTTGGGAAGATTGCATCAGCCAGCACTCAGGTGAAGTCATGTGGTCCAGACAAAGCCTACAAAGTTAGCTAAGACCCCTCCCCCAGGAGTCTGACAGCCAATGGGATACATTTCTTACACAGGAACAGGAAACACTAAGGTGGGGCCCAACAGAGGGTATATAACTAAGGGTCTCTCGGCATCTTGGCCCTTTTTCTTTCCCTTCACTCAACATCTTGAAGCATGTGATCATCCTTTTCACTTTGGAGTTCCTGTCCACCATTAAACCATCTTTCCAAACAACCTCCATGTTTCCAGTGTCTTTTTCATCACTTGGAACTGAACCCAGAAGGATATTTCTTCCAACAGGGCTTTGCTTGTTTGTGTGGCCCGATTTCTGGCATGCCGGTCAGTGGTGGGATTAATTTTTTTTTTACTAGAGTATGCTTCATGCACACAGCATTCAAAGTACACCCATTTCAAGCACTACAGCTTACCTTCTAGGGCAGCCCTGGTAAGTAAAACAGGTTAGGCGCGGGAATCCACTGTGCCACACGAATCAGCTGAGCTGAAAACCACGGAAATATAGGACAGGATAGGGCGGGGGCAGGGGGGTGGGGCCAGCTGATTGTTGGAGCTACCGGTTCACTAGAACTGTTCAGAACCAGCAGCATCCCACCACTGGTGCCAGTTCGCGGGCTGGGAGTCGGGGACCCCTGATTTAAAGAACCTACTGCAGGTATACCTTGATGACTTACAACTACCATCACGATCAGAATTTTCATTGCTAAGCCAGGTGGTTGTTCAACGAGACCTGCCCCATTGAACGACTCCTTTTGGCCATGGGTGTAAAGCAAATCACTGCAGTCATTAAATGAATCATGCAGTTGTTAAGCCAAACTGGCTCCTCCCATTGATTTTCCTTGGCATCAGCCAGGTGAAAAAGTTGTAAAGGACCCTGGGAGGCTGCAACAATCATAAATATAAATATAAATATAAGTCTATGTCTGTCAATATGTATGTCTATGTCTATGTCTATGTCTATGTCTATATCTATATATCTATATCTATATCTATATCTATATCTATATCTATATCTATATCTATATCTATATCTACGTCTGTCTGTCTGTCTGTCTGCCTGCCTGTCCGTCCATCCATCCATCCATCCATCCATCTATCTATCTATCTATCTATGCCAGTCGCCAAACACTTAAATTTTGATCAGGTGACCGTGGGAATGCTGATGTCATTTTGTACAGTTGCTAAATGAATGGTCGTAAATTGTGGATTTGCCTGTACGTAATTTTTTAGTCCTGCGAATGTTCTCCTTTTCCAGCTAGCATGAAAAGAATGTTATAATGTGCAGTGTTTGTTTATTTGTGTCAGACGCATCGTAATTAAAACGGGGCATACACTTTTTTGTGTGTCTTTTAATGACCCTGTTAATCCCTTGCATCGGGGTGGAATCAGGGCAACTGAATGGAGCTGAGTGTTTACTGGCCGGATGCCAGTAAATATTTTCCCATTGTGCCCAGAGAGAGAAATAACTCTCGCTACCTAGAATTGAACTCACAGCTTCCTGTTTGTGAGGCGAGAATTCCACCTCCAGGCCACTGCACCACTCCAAAAGAGGGCAACCAATATGAAATAAAATTTAAAATAGAAAATTTGCAATCAATAAAAAGGTGCAACCCCCTTGTCTTCCTCCCCTTCCTCCTCCTCTACCCCTCCTTCTCCCTCCTTCTCCCCTCCCCTCCTGCTCCTTCTCATCCCCTTTCCCTCCCTTTGTCATTGCATTTTTTTGGTTTGTCTGTTCAAGCCTCTAAGCTCATATTCTAGCAAGCAGGTGTCTGCTAGCTAGCATTGTGTTATCTTGTCTCCATAGTAATAAGATAAGAAAGTCTTGTGATGTTTTGATCCACTGCGCATGTGTACAGAGTTTATACTTCACTTCCTTTGTAACTTCCGTTATATTTTCCTTTGTTCTTTTTCTATATGCCTTGGTGGAGATTAGGTTGCAAACATGTAGCTCCGTGTTAGGTTTTCTTATTTCATAAATAAAATGTTTTTAGATTACTTTCTGGGTCTCATTTTAAATCATCATTGACAGCAGAGAAGAACACGGTTTATCTCCTCTAATTAGCAGGGATGTTTTGGAAGAATTTTACTCCCTGGCAGAAGGTTTTTCCAAGCCTTTGAAGATGGTAGCAGAGAAAGGCTTGACATTGGTAGCAGAGGATGGTTTTTTCAAAGCTTCAAGCTTAATTATGTTTTTCTTTGCTCGTTGTGCTGATAAGGTTTAGCAATTAGTTCACAGGTCTGAGGACTTTGTGATTAATTGAAAATATGCCTTGAGAAAGCAAAGATGAAACAAAGGAGGACTCCCTCGAGACGATTTATCACCTTCTGATATACTTAAGGATTCATTTGGCAGTCACTCCCACATGCTTCTGCCGTGGAAGAGCAACAAGAGATAAGGTCGTAAATTCTTCCTATATCTATGATGCATGCTATGCTACTTCCCAAGAGAAAGCTCAGTCTGAAAAAGAAATGCTCAAGATTATGAATTACTTGGAGCAAAGCCTAAAGTTTTACAGTCAGCTGAGCATTTTTCACCCAAAGAGAAAGGTGAAATTCTTTATTCTCCAATGTCTCCAGAGCAGACTATGAGGCAGAATCTTATGCATGGTTTTTGAGAGAAATTGAAGGTTATGAACAAAATATAAAGCAAGCCAAGGCTTTTGCATTATCCTTTCAGCCAGATATGGGTGTGGTTCAAATTCCTGAGCCCTCCATCTTGCCTTCTTCTTGGAAGCCAAGGGTCCACCCACAAGTTGGTCACATGGGTGTGGTGTCAGACCAATCAGAGCAGAGAGCTGTGCCTACATCACGTGGAGTGTCTTATGATCCTGACTCAGCTAGAGCTCCTTTGTTTTCTAATGTTGTAGCACCATCTGCTGACAAAATGCATGCAATGCATGATCATAAAAAAAATATTACAATCAACTCGGCTTCCTGATATTGCTGCTAGTAAAATGCCTCAGATGCAGATGCCAGCACCTACTCCTGCAGGCCAAATTGGTGGTGCTCAAATACCAATAGCAGCTCAACAGCAACAAGTCCACATGCAGCCACAGGTTAGACCAGCAATGGCACAGCCACAAATGCATTTAGCAGGTCAACCAGTGTGCCAGCACCAGTGCCAGCTCAAGTGCCCCTGGTGGCCAAGCAGGCATTGTTCAACCAGCGCAAATTATAAATGTTCCTCTGCAAATTTCTATCACCCCACTGACTGGTGATTCAAAATTAAAGCGCTCAGGACGAAATTACAAGGCATGGGTCAGTGAGGTTGGCATTTTACTTCGTAGAGAAGGTACCCACTGTATGGTGTTTAATCCTCCACCACAGCCTTGGCCTCCTGACATAAGAGACTTGGATACTAGAGCATGCACAACATTATTGATGTCAATGGACACTGAATTGCAGATTATTTTTTCACCTGATGCAACTGCCCAACAAATTTGGGCTCAATTAGAAGCATGTTACAGGCCTGTTTCAATTGAATCTACATGTTTACTCTTAACTGAATTTCATGGTTCGAGATTAAAACCAGGTGAAACTATTGGAGAGCATTTAACAAAAATGAAAGGAAAGAGAAAAGAGCTTGCTGAACAAGGTTATGCTGTAGATGATTTTCAAATGATCAGCATTATTATTAACTCTTTGAATTATGAATGGAAAGATGCCATTTCAAAGATTAATCAAGTGCCTATTGCTCAGCGCACAGTTGATCATGTATGCAGAATTTTAACTGAAGAAGAAGCACTCATGCAAGCCACGCCACATTTAGAGGACCACCTGCATCAAGAGCTCCAGCGAGGCATCCCTTCCGAGGAAGAGGCTTCGTTCCAAGGATGCCAAGATGCTATATCTGCGATCATGTGGGACATGCCACCCGGGATTGTCCCCAACGATCTCAAGCACCCACCAGGTACCAGCCCAGAGGAACAGATTCCAGAGGCAGAGGCAGAGGTGGAAGACAAGGTCGTCGGTCCCAGGCGTGATCTACAAGCTCCACACATCACATTGGCGTTAACCAACGATCCACAACCTGATCCAGAGTATGACAGATGACTTCTCTGGACTTTAGACAGTGGAGCAGCAGTGCATGTTACCTACAGAAGAGATCTGTTCACAGAGATGCACGAGCCTGAACCTGACATGCGTGAACTGTACACTTTTTCAAATTATCCTGTTCAGGTCAGGGAAAAGGAACTGTTTATATTGAAGAGCTCATGCATTGATTTCTGATGTTTATTACATACCAACAGCAACCTGCAGTTTGCTTAGCCAAAGTCATTTGTCGAGGGTGTCCAAGTACCAGGTTCACCATTTTGAAAAAGCAAGTTATGTGGTGAAAGAGGGTAATATTGTTGCTGAAACCATATTAATTGGTGGTGTTTATTACCTAAAGCCAAAGTCTAACTCGCAAGCACAGGCAAGTATAAAATTTCCAAAGGAGAGCACAGGCCCAGAGAGAGATGTCTCAGAGAGAGATCCTGTAGCTACTCCAAAGGCTCCTAAAGCCAATAAAAGAAACAGTTTGCTCAAAGCAAGCCTAAGGTTCCTAATAAAAATGTTGAAAATTCACTAACAGGTAAACCTTTGCATTCCAGGTGTATCCATAAGTGGCATAGACGTTTGGGGCATTCCAGTTTTCATGTTCTTAGAAAGATGCCAGAATTGTAAAGGTTTGGATCTGAAGGGGTGTAAGGTGTTCTTGGATTGTGCTGTCTGCAAGAAAGCCAAATCCAAAGCAGCAGCTGTTCCAAAACACACTACACACCGGTCAACATGCATTTTTGATTTGGTACACACTGACATAGTAGGTCCACTTGCACCAACATTGGTGGCAAAAATATTTCTTAACAATTGTTGATAATTATTCTAGATATGGATTTGTATTTCCTATGAAGGAAAAATCAGAGACCTTTCAGATCTTTAAAGACTTTGCAACTTATGTCAATACCCAACACAATGTTCGCATCGCTAGAATTCAAAGTGATCACGGAGCTGAATTCATGTCTCAGCGTTTTCAGGACTGGATGCGTAAGAATGGAATTCTGCACCAGACCTCAGCCCCTTATGTTCCTGCTGAGAATGGAGTGGCGGAATGCCGAAACGGGGTCCTACAAACCATGATGCGTTGTCTCCTAGAAGATGCTAATCTCAGTCTCCCATACTGGGGTGAAGCTATCAAATATGCAAATTACATTATTAACTGCATCTGGAGTAGTGTAATAAATCAGACTCCTTTCTTCAAGTTATATGGGTATAAACCCAATCTCAAAAATATCCATATTTTTGGTGCATACGCTATGGTGAATATTCCATTAGCTCAAAGAAGAAAAGGAGGTCCAGCAGCAAGAAGAATGAGATTCATGGGTATTGATGACAATTCAAAATGGAGCAAATTCGTCAACTCCAGACATGTAATTGTGATTTCTCAGTCCTTCAATTTTGAGGAAGATGCTGACTGGTCCAGGATTCACTCCAATGATCCTGGAGTTTATTTTCCTAGAGATGATGCCACGCAGCCTGATGATCAAGATTCACAGGCGGATATTCCATCAACTAATTCTTCTCAATCAGATGTTCCGTCTTCACGAGCCGCCGATGCTGAGGCTAGCAACTATGAAGAAGACGAGGACGAATCAGAAGAAGAATGGACAGTTGTTCCGAGACGTTCCGAGAGGACCACGAAGGGGATTCCTCCGAAACGATATTCATGGCAATTGACAAAAGCACCTTTACCGTTGGTTTGTGCTGTTACACTGCCTCCTGACAAGTTCACACAAATAAAGCATCTTCCTGATTCAGAGCAAGAGAAATGGTATGAGGCAATGCAGGCTGAAATGGACAGTCTAAAGAAACTCAAGGTGTTCGCCTGCAAGTCCTCCAGCAAATAAGAAAGTTATTGGCACCAGATGGGTCTACAGAATTAAGAAGAAGCCAAATGGTGAGTCATTATACAAAGCCAGACTTGTAGCTCAGGGTTTCGCTCAACGTTATCCTGAGGACTACACAAATACTTACTCACCGACAGTTCGGACTGAGAGTGTGAAAATTGCTTTAGCCACTGCAACTATTCTTGGTTGAGAAGTTTTCCAGTTTGATGTTGAAACAGCTTATCTAAATGCTGACTTGGATGAAGAAATATACGTCAGAGGTCCTCCAGGGTTCCAGAAGCAAGAAGGGAATACCTGGATCTTCAACAAAAGTCTTTATGGCCTGAAACAGTCTGGTTTAATGTGGTATTTATGTCTTACTGACAAACTAAATTCAATGGGCTTTATTAAGTCCGAAACTGATGAATGCGTGTTCACAAAAAAATCTAAGAATGGATATGAGATAATTCTTGTTTATGTTGATGATATTGTTTATATTGGTCCACATAAGCAAATGAGTGAGAATTTTGCTAAAGCTTTGCAGAAATATTTTACATTGAAATCTTTAGGTCATATTAACACTTATTTGGGTGTTCAGATTACAAAAACTCAGAAGGGGTTTAGTCTTTCACAAGAGGATAAGATTGAACAACTGTTGCATCACTGCAATATGAAGGATGCTAAAACGGCTAGCATACCTATGCAAACAGATTTTCATAATCTGGCACATGAACCAAGTCCTGATTTTGAAGATCAAACACTTCATCGTTCAGTCATTGGGTCATAGTTATACATTAGTAGTTGGACCAGACCCGACATTGCACTTAGTGTTAATCTTTTGTCACGACACATAGGTAAGGCAAAACAGTTTCATTGGTTATGTATTAAGAAGTTATTGAGATACCTAAAGCACACTAAAAATATGAAGTTGTTGTTAGAACCAACACATACTGATTATGCAGAATTATGTTGTTATGCAGATTCTGATTGGGCAAGTGATAAGAAGTCACGTAAAAGTACTTCAGGTTATATGATGTTCTTGAATGGGTGTCCTGTTTACTGGCAAGTGCGTAAACAGAATTTCATTTCTTGCTCATCTACTGAAGCTGAATATGCTTGTGTTTCTGATGCTTGCAATTCTCTAACATGGTTTGATGCTTTAGTCACAGATATCTGGAGACGCTCGATCCAGCCAATCACCGTGATGGAAGACAACGAATCTGTGGTTTATATTTCTGAAACACATTTCACAGGTTCTAGGTCCAGACACATTGACATTCGTTATAAGAACATAAAGCAATTAGTTAAACAAGGTTTTGTTAAATTACAGTATGTGTCCACACATGATCAGATTGCTGACATGCTCAACAAACCACTTCCAGAAGCGCAGCACAAATATCTGCGTGAGAAGATGTGCCTTATCTGATTTTCGCTTAACACACAAAAGAAGGGGATGTCACTGCGTGTTTTTGGTTTGTCTGTTCAAGCCTCTAAGCTCATATTCTAGCAAGCAGGTGTCTGCTAGCTAGCACTGTGTTATCTTGTCTCCATAGTAATAAGATAAGAAAGTCTTGTGATGTTTTGATCCACTGCGCATGTGTACAGAGTTTATACTTCACTTCCTTTGTAACTTCCGTTATATTTTCCTTTTTTCTTTTTCTATATGCCTTGGTGGAGATTAGGTTGCAAACATGTAGCTCCGTTAGGTTTTCTTATTTTATAAATAAAAATGTTTTTAAATTACTTTCCGGGCCTCATTTTTATCATCATTGGCAGCAGAGAAGAACACGGTTTATCACCTCTAATTAGCAGGGATGTTTTGGAAGAATTTTTACTCCCTGGCAAAAGGTTTTTCCAAGCCTTTGAAAATGGTAGCAGAGAAAGGCTTGACACCCTTCCTCTTCCTCCTCCTCCTCCTCCCCTTCTCCCTCCCCTCTTCTCTCTTCATCCTCCTCCCCTTCTTCTTCCCCTTCTCATTCCCCACTTTCCCTCCCCATCTTCATCCTCCTGTGCTCCCCCTCCCTCTCTTCCTTCATCTCCTCTTCCCCTTTCCCCCTCCTCCTCTCCCTCCCCCTCCTCCCCTCCCCCATTCCCACTTTCCCTCACCCTCCTTCTCCTGTTCTGCTCCTCTGCTTCCCTTCCCATTTTACTCATTCGCCAGCAAAGAGACATACATTGCTAGAGCTTCCCTGCACATAAGACTCTCCCTCATGCAGTGATTAAAAAGCTTTGCCTCTAAGCATTGACGCAGAATGCTTTTGCTTTGTTTAATTCCCCCCCACCCCCTATTTGAAGCTCATTTAAGCTGAGAAAGGACCGACTCGGTACCAGAAAGTTCAAGAAACTAAAATATGCATTATCTCCCTTGCTTGCTAGACGGAGGGAAAAAAAAACACATTTTGATGTAGTACCACCATGCACATTGCAGTGAAATATAGATCGAAAGGCTGACCCAAGGACTAGCCCATGTGCCATAAATGCTTTTTATTTTATTTTTTTATTTTACATCTTTTCTTCCTCAAGTCAGTGTTACTTTCCGCAAGGCAAAATGGTGGAACAGAGCCACCTGCAGCCGAATGCTTGTAACAAATAACAGAAGGGGTGGCAGAACAAGATAATTCTGAAGATGTACCTTGAATGGAAAGAAGAATTAAACCCTTTGTTTGCAGAACAACAACAACAAAAAAACACCAATTTGGGCTATTTGAGTAATTAAAATATGGCTCTTTGATTAGAGGCCACAGCAGCAGGTTCAAAAGCCAAACTCTACAAACCCTGAGCGGCTTAATTATGCACCTTCTTGGCAAGATCCTGAATGACTAAGACTAGCCATGTGTATGTCCTTTGTTGAACCATGGGTGTGAATAGCAAATATCTATATTAATATAATAAATATCATTTATACTATTAATTCACTCTCCAAAAGCAACACCAACCATAAGAACCTTCGTTCTCACCTGACCTAACCATACAGCAACATGCCTGCTCCCACGAACTCCATACAGACTAAAAAACATCTGGACAACGGAGAGAAGGACCTGTACATTGACTACTGTGCTGACTGTATCAAAAGTAAGTCACACAACCCACAACCCAGCGTCCAACCCTACTTCAACCAATCCACCATCACCCAAGACTAGGCACGCATGCCCCTAACTACCTCAATTCAAACTACAAATGGCCTTAAATGCAAGCTACTCAATGCAAGAAACCTTGTGAATAAAATACCTGAATTTCTCCTCTTACTAAATACGGCAAAATTCGACATCATATTTGTCTGTGAAACATGGCTCAACGCATCTCTCCCTGACTCCATTACCTCAATAAGAAACTATCATGTTTACTGGTCAGATCGTGAAATCCGTAGAGGAGGTGGTATTGCTATCTTCTATAAAAAGTCCTTACATCTAAAAAACATCCAAGTTACCCAGGAACTTGCTCTTCCTGAGACCATCGTCTGTGAACTGTCCTTAAATATCACATTTCGATTCTTACTATATTACAGAGCCCCTGGTTATGACATCGCACATGTAAACAAGCTAAATTCACTACTAACATGGGCAACATCCTGCCCACATACTTTTATCTTTCTTGGTGACTTCAATCTACCTCATATTAACTGGACCCTAAACGAATGTAACACTGAACCCATACATGCAGCCTTCTACAACGCTGTAACAAATCTGGGACTGGAACAACTAGTAACCAATAATACTAGACTTAACAATTGCCTCGATCTCATCTTCTGCAATAGTTTGAATTCAATTTACAGAATACAAATTATAGAACCCTTTTCCAACAGTGACCACAACATGATTGACTTTTGTCTCAACATACATCCGCACAAAAATCATCACAACAACATGATCCCCAATTATAACTTCAAAAAAGGAAACTATAATCTTATAAACAACAATCTCTCATCCCTTGATTGGCAATCTCTATTCACTGGATGCAATACTGTTGAAGACCATTACAACAGTACAATCAACTACCCCTGGAGCTCCGCCTGGCCCCTGACCTTCGCACCTTCCGCCACGACCTGAAAACCTGGCTATTCGAACAGGCCGGGCTGGGCTGATCTCCGGGGGGGTTAAATTTTAAATGGTATACTGGGGTTTTAACTTAAATTAGACTTGTGACTATTTAATATTGTTTTATTTATTGTTATATTGTTATGTTTGGTTTTAATTGTAAGCCACCCCGAGTCTTCGGAGATGGGACGGCATACAAGTCTAAATAATAAATAAATAAATAAATAAACATATTTTACTTGAAATCCAAAGAGTCATCAAACTATATGTACCAATAATAACTCCCAAAACCAGAAAAAACAGATTACCCATAACAATAAGGAAGCTTCAATCCAAAAAGAGATCACTTTGGCGAAAAAACAAATCTGGTCATGTTGCCAACTTCAGAAGCCGATACAAAAATTTATGCCACCAGATAAAGACTGAATGCACCAATTATCACATTAAACAAGAGGAAAACCTTCTACGCACCAATTCCACCCGCGCTTTCTACAATTTTATAAACAACAAACTAAAAGACTCAAGGTCCATCCCACCCCTGAAAGGACCTAATGGTAAAGACTGTAACAATGACACCATTAAAGCAAACCTCCTCAACACATTCTTTGGCTCAGTATTTGTAAACAGCAATGGATCATGCCCAGTATTTCCTAGTCGAACCACAGACAACTACAATGATCTAATAAGTATAGATTTTACAGAAGACAATGTTGAAAAAGTACTATGCAATCTAAAACCATCTCTATCTATTGGATGGGATGGAATATGTGCCTACTTCTTTAAAAAGCTATCCGCTGCCATAGCTGAACCTCTAAGCATAATCTTTGAAAAACCTTTCAGGACCAGCTCCTTGCCAAACCTATGGTCACTAGCCACAGTCATCCCCATTTTCAAAAAGGGAGACACCAGCCTAGTTGAAAATTACAGACCAATCTCTTTATGCTGCATCACCTGTAAAGTCATGGAATTAATTATTAACCAATCCATTATCCTCCACTTAGAGACAAACAATCTACTCTCTAATAAACAATTTGGTTTCAGAAAAAAAAAACTATCCTGTAATCTGCAACTCTTACACTGCAAAAACATATGGACTACACAACTCGATCAGGGCAAAACAATAGATGCAATTTACATAGACTTCTGTAAAGCCTTTGATTCAGTGGTACACGACAAACTACTATTAAAACTAAAATCTTATGGTATCTCTGGACACCTGCATAACTGGATAGAAGCATTCCTGTCAAACAGACAACAAATGGTCAAAATTGGAAACGTCCTATCAAATTCTGTATCTGTCAACAGTGGTGTCCCTCAAGGCAGTGTTCTAGGTCCAACTCTCTTCATACTCTACATAAATGACCTCTGTGATCATATTAAGAGCAACTGCGTTCTCTTCACTGATGATGTAAAGCTATTCAACACCACGGATAATTCTGCTACCCTTCAAAAAGACCTTGACTATGTATCAGAATGGTCAAACAAATGGCAACTTCAAATCTCAACAAATAAATGCTCCATCTTACATATTGGCAAAAAAAAAAAAGAAAATAAAATACTAGCTGAATAGTCAAGACCTTGTTGATGATCCAAACTCTGTCAAGGACCTTGGAGTACTCATCTCAAATGATCTAAGTGCTAGAGCCCACTGTAACTACATAGCCAAAAAGGCATTAAGAGTTGTTAACCTAATTCTACATAGCTTTTTCTCCGGTAATATCACACTACTAACTAGAGCATACAAAACATTTGCTAGACCAATACCTGAATACAGCTCATCAGTCTGGAACCCACATTACGTATCTGATATTAACACAGTAGAGAAAGTCCAGAAATATTTCACAAGAAGAGTTCTCCACTTCTCTACTCTTTGCAGAATACCTTATACCACCAGACTTGAGGTTCTGGACTTAGAAAACCTAGAACTACGCCATCTTCGGTCCGATCTAAGTATAGTGTATAAAATCATACATTGCAATGTCCTACCTGTCAATGAATACTTCAGCTTGAACCATAACAATACAAGAGCACACAATAGATACAAACTCATGGTTAACCGCACCAAACTTGATTGCAGGAAATATGACTTCAGCAACAGAGTGGTCAATGTCTGGAATACTCTACCTGACTCTGTGGTTTCTTCCCCAAACCCCCAAAAATTTAACTTTAGACTGTCTACTATTGACCTCACCCATTTCCTACGAGGTCTGTAGAGGGCATGCATAAGCGCACGAAAGTGCCTACTGTCCCTGTCCTATTGTTTCTTTTATTTTCTTATATGTACCCATGTATTTATAACTATGTTTATATTTATACCTATTATCTTGTAAGCAATTGACTAATCAAATAAATAAATAAAATAAAATCTCATTGAAGATGACTCATTGTCTTTTTGTTTGTCAATCTGTCCATCCGTCTGTTTATCCATCCATCCATCCATCCATCCATCCATCCATCCATCCATCCACCCACCCACCCACCCACCCACCCAGGGATGTACCACTTTGGAAGTGACTATTGAATTAAGAGGAAATCCCACCTTCTTTCAATTATTCAAATATTATAATCGTTCAATTATTCAGTGTAATTCAGTATAAATTATCATCATTGTTATGTACATGTGGTCCTCAACCTATGAGCCCAAAATTTCTGTTTCTAAGTGAGACATTTGTTAAGTACATTTTGCCCCATTATACAACCTTTCTTACCACAGCTGTTAAGTGAATCACTGCAGTTGTTAAGTTAATGGCATAGTTGTTAAGTGAATCTGGCTTCCCCATTGACTTTGCTTGTTGGAAAGTCACAAAAGGGGATCCCAGGACTCTGGAACAACTGTCATAAACACGAGTCAGGGGCCATGCACCTGAATTTTGATCACATGCGCATGGGCATGCTGCCATGGCTGTAAGTGTGAAAATGGTCATAAATCACTTTTTTCAGTGCCGTTGTAACTTGAAACAGTCACCAAGCAAACTGTTGAAAGTCAAGGACTGCCTATGTTGTTTTATCATTTCAGTGATTACTGGTGTTTAATGTTTGTAAGCCACCCAGAGTTGCTTCTAGATAACAGAATTGGAAGGGAAGTCTTCTCTATGAGATGGGTGGCATTCAAATCTAACTGAATAGAATACAATAGAATTAGAATAGAATTAGAATAGAATTAGAATAGAATAGAACAGAACAGAATTAGAACAGAATAGAATTAGAATATTTATTTATTTTATTTATTAATTTGACTTGTATGCCGCCCCTCTCCCGAACGGACTCGGGGCGGCTCACAATTAAAACCAACACAATAAATAATTACCTAAAATAGAAATTAAACCCAACAAGCCAAATTACTAAAACAAATTATAAAACAAACCCCCTCCCCCCCAAGAGGAGTCAGCACGGTGCAGCCTGCTCAAATAGCCATGTTTTCAGGTCGTGGCGGAAGGTGTGGAGGTCGGGGGCCAGGCGGAGTCCCAGAGGTAGTTGATTCCATAGGGCGGGAGCCGCCACAGAGTAGGCCCTCCCCCGCGTCACTGCCAAGGGACAGAGTCGCAGACGGCACGCCGAGGAGTCCCTGCCTGTGTGCTCGTACAGGGCGGTTGGTATTCGATGCCGGCAGTAGATGTTCCCGTAGATAGCCCGGACCCATGTCTCGAAGGACTTTGAATGTCAATACAAAAACCTTGAATCTCATTCAGAGGGCAACCGGCAACCAATGCAGGCCACGCAGGAGGGGCGTAACATGGGAGAACCGGGAAACTCCCATTACAACCCGCGCAGCAGCCTTTTGCACCAGCTGAAGCCTCCGGATGGTATGCAAGGGCAGTCCTAGATAGAGAGCGTTGCAGTAGTCGAGTCGTGAGGTGACAAGTGTCTGAGTGACCATGCGCAGGGCATCTCGGTCCAGATATGGGCGTAACTGGCGAACCAGCCGGACCTGGGCAAAGGCCCCCCTGGCCACGGCTCCCACCTGCTCCTCCAACCTGAGCCGTGAGTCCAGGAGGACCCCCAGATTCCGTGCCCTATCCATGGGGGGCAACACCTCTCCCCCCATGACCAAAGATGGAATCTCCTGACTAGGTCGAGATGTCTGTATGAACAGCCACTCTGTCTTAGCCGGATTGAGCCGAAGCATGTTACTGTCCATCCAGATCCGTACCGCATCCAAACAGCGGGACATCACGGAGAAGGCATCACTGATGTGGCCTGGGGTGGAGATGTATAACTGTGTATCATCAGCGTACTGATGATACTTCACCCCAAAGCCGCAGATGATCTCACCCAGCGGTTTCATATAGATGTTGAACAGAAGGGGCGAGAGGACAGACCCCTGAGGACCCCACAAGTGAGAGCCCTTGGAGTGACCTCTGCCCCTGCCAACACTGATTGCGGCGTCCCGAGAGGAAGGAGGCGAACCACTGCAGCACAGTGCCTCCCACTCCCAACCCCCCGAGACGCCGCAATAACATACCATGGTCGATGGTATTGAAAGCCGCTGAGAGATCTAACAGGACCAGGACAGAGGAAAAACCCCTGTCCCGAGCCCTCAGGAGATCATCCATCAGTGTGACCAATGCCATCTCCGTGCTATACCCAGGTCGAAAGCCCGATTGGTACGGATCCAGGTAGTCCGCTTCCTCCAGGAAAAGCGGAAATTGCTGAGCTACCACACTCTCGACAACCTTCGCTAGGAAGCGAAGGTTGGAGACAGGATGAAAGTTGTTCAATTCGGCTGGGTCCAGGGCAGGCTTCTTCAGGAGAGGCCTCACCACTGCCTCCTTCAAGAATAGAATAGAATTAGAATAGAATAGAATTAGAATAGAATAGAATTAGAATAGAATAGAATTAGAATAAAATAGAATAGAACAGAATTAGAATAGAATAGGATTAGAATAGAATTAGAATAGAACAGAGCAGAATATAATTAGAACAGAATAGAATTAGAATTGAATTGAATTGAATTGAATTAGAATAGAATAGAGTAGAACAGAACAGAATTAGAATAGAATAGAATTAGAATAGAATAGAACAGAACAGAATGGAATTAGAATGGAATAGAATAGAATTAGAATAGAATAGAATAGAACAGAATTAGAATAGAATAGTATAGAACAGAATTAGAATAGAATAGAACAGAGTAGAATAGAATAGAATAGAATAGAATAGTGTAGGAAGTTAGCACCCACCCTCTCCTAGGAAAATGAAATATTTTAGGACATACTAAAAAGGCAGAATATTTCCCCCTAAAAACAGAAGTAGAAATCAGAAGCAGAAACTCACCTCAGAAGCGGAAGCTCACCCCCCCACCTTTGTTAATGGGTGGGCCATTAAGGCCTGGGCCAGAGTATTCTACATAACAAAGAGCTCTACCCATCTCACCACCTGGCCTGGGAAGATTGCATCAGCCAGCACTCAGGTGAAGTCATGTGGTCCAGACAAAGCCTACAAAGTTAGCTAAGACCCCTGCCCCTGGGAGTCTGACAGCCAATGGGATACATTTCTTACACAGGAACAGGAAACACTTATATACTCACAGAGGGTATATAACTAAGGGTCTCTCAGCATATTGGCCCTTCTTTCCTTCATCCAACATCTTGAAGCATGTGATTGTCCTTTTCACTTTGGAGCTCCAAGCCATGAGGTCCTGTCCACCATTAAACCATCTTTCCAAACAGCCTCCATGTTTCCAGTGTCTTTTTCCCCACTTGGAACTGAACCCAGAAGGATATTTCTTCCAACAATAGAATTTTTTTATTGGCCAAGTGTGATTGGACACACAAGGAATTTGTCTTCGGTGCATAAGCTCTCATTGTACATAAAAGCTATAAGTGATAAATTGAATCAATCAGTAAAAATAAATCCAGCCATCCAGCCTTCCTTTTATCCCACCGAGGAACAAACATCTTGTGTATTCGGCCTGCAACATTTGGCATTAGCATTTTTGGCTTCTTATAACTATTTTCAGTTCAGCTCTAATTATCTTATCTTATTTTACTGCTCATCCATCCTTGAACCAGCCTGACTCTTTTTCCTCCACTGCAGATTCATATCCTACTTGTGCAGATTCTCTTCCCGGTCACTGCCAGTCTCCAATATATTGGGTGATGAAGCCTAACAGGTTATATCTGGCTTGGGTAGCATTAGAATAAAGGGGAAATGGGTACTTTATCCGAAGGTTGTCTGGTCATGGTCATCTCAAGGCTAAGTGGGTCAGTTTTTAAACTTATCTCTTCACCATGTCACAACCAGTGGAGGAAAAATATGCATTAATCACTCGTTTTCCTCAGAAATAAGACTGAGGGAGGACGTTTTAACAGATAGGTAGACAAACAAGTGTTGTGGTTTGAATAGCTATTTGGAATACAGAATAACAGAGTTGGAAGGGGCCTTGGAGGTCTTCTAGTCCAACCCCCTGTTTGAACAGGAGATTTTATGCCATTTTGGACAACATCAGACTAACAGAGTTGGAAGGGACCTTGTAGGCCATCTAGTCCAACCCCGCACCCTACACCATTTCTGAAAGATGGCAGCCCAGTCTCTTCTTGAAAGCCTCCAGTGATGAAGCTCCCACAACTTCTGGAGGCAATTTCTGTTCCATTGGTTGATTGTTTTCACTGTCAGAAAATTTTTCTTTATTTCCAGGTTCAATCCCTCCTTGTTCAGTTTCTATCCATTATTCCTTGCCTGGACTTCAGGTGCTTCAGAAAATAGCTTGACAAATGGCTGACCAACCTTTAAAAAAACTCCAGTGATGGAGCACCCACATCTTCTTTCTTTTTCTTTTTTCTTTTCTTTTAATAAATACCTTTATTGAAAAAAAAGAATAAATACAAAATACAATATAACTCGTTAAAACGAAAAACACTATAAACATTACAAATCAATTTGATGGTGCTTATATGCCCATTATTGTTCCAGTACCTATTTCATATTCCTGGTTATTTTTCAAGCAATATCCTCTTTAAACTCTTCCTTCCTTATTTATTTACTTGCTTATCTCTATCATTTATCTATTTGTACCAGTTTTCCCAAACTGTATAGTACTTTGAGTCTTCCTTTTCTTTTAATTTTAGAGTAAGTTTATCCACTTCAGAGCAATTGTAGTTTTTTTGGATTATTAAACTCTCTGTTGACATGAGGTCTCCTTTCCAACATTGCGTGAGTGCTAGTCTCGCTTGCAGTGATTATGTGCATCTTCTTTCAATGATTAATTGTTCTCACTGACAGGAAATTTCTCTTAATTCTATGTTGAATCTCTCTCTGACAAGCTTCTATGTCAAATCCGAAGTGAACCTGGCTGAAGCCATCTTTTGCTGCCTGATAGTTGCCATGAACTCTGAGAGGGGGAAGGAAGGGGGAAGTAGATAGGCCAGCTATCAGTCATAACAAAAACTTTTCTTGTGGGAACCAAGGCCATCCTAACAGGTGACAGTTGAAGGAAGAGAGAAGTGACCCAGCAACCTGTCAGCAACTTACATTGGACAATGTAACTGGGGACATTTGGGGAGGGAACCATTTGTTCTTTTAATTAGGCTAAAACTGCAGGAACTTTCAGAGTTCGTTTTCACTGACTGTGCCAATATGATATATCCAATAAACATGTTATTTGGGAATCTATCTGCCTCAGAGTTCTGCTTTTGGTGGATGTGTTACTTGGAACGCTGACGTTCTATCTGTTACTTCTTGTACTGCCCTCAGGTACTTTGGAGAATAAGTGGATCCCCTCTTCTCTGTGGCAGCCCCAAATATTGGAAGACTGCTATCATGTCACCCCTAAACCTTCTCTTTATTAGACTAGACATACCTTAATTCAGTAGACCTACCTACTTTCCTCCATTATTCATTGCATGCTTTAACCTCCAGTCCCCTAGTCATCTTTGTTGCTCTTCTCTGTGCTCTTTCCAGAGTCTTTCTTTCTTTCAGTTGGAGAAGAGTGCTACTCTGTGTTAGTTATAGCCAGCAGCCGCAGTTGCCAGCCAATCAGAGTGCAGGGTTTTCCCGCACTTTTTAAACCAATCATTTCTGACATTTTACAAGAACAGTTCAAACTTAACCAATGACGTTCAAACCTGCATACATAACACTCTGAAATTAGTTGATAGCTGGGCTTCTTTGGGACAGGAGTTTATCATTCTTCAATCTAGAAGGATGCCCAAAAGAGCTTTGGCAGTCTTCTGAAGGGTACCTTCAAACACAGCCCAGGCAATGACTCAATGGGGCAGGAAGAGCTGTGCCATTAAGCAGCAGAGACAAAGAGTGAGTTAACTGTCTGTCCACCCGTCTGTCTTCCCATTTCACCTTGCAACCCTACCCATCACTCCTGGTCAGCTGCTATTTAGGCTGATGCAGGGACCTGCACCAAGTGAGGTATAGAAGGAAAATCTATTTTGAAAGCAACGGAAATGACCTGTTCTGATGGTTTTAGAAGACAGAGGACATGGGGATTTGCCTAGACCAAATCTAATGTGTCCAACAGGAATCAGAATCAGAATAGAGCTGGAAGGGACCTTGGAGGTCTTCTAGTCCAGCCCCTGCTCAAGCAGGAGATCCTATACCATTTCAGACCAGTGACTGTCTAGTCTCTTTAAAACCTCCAGTGATGAAGTACCCACAGTATCTGAAGGCAAGCTTTTCCATTGGTTAATTGTCCTCACTGTTAGGAAGTTTCTCCTCAATTCCAGGTTGCTTCTCCTCTTGAATTAGTTTTCTCCTTGATTAGGATCTGGACTGAACCCACCGCCTCAGAGACGACTGAATGCAATATTGATATAATGATTCAAATGCATTGTATTGTTTCCATAGGAAAACCTGCATTGAAATAAGAGGAGAAACCCTATTGTAACTCTGCTACAGCTGAATTAAGGCCACCTCAGGGTACGGGCTTGAGTCAGTGGTGGGGTTCAAATTATTTTACTACCAGTTCTGTGGGCATGGCTTGGCTTGGTGGGTGCGGCTTGGTGGGCGTGGCAGGGCAAGGATACTGCAAAACACCCATTCCCACCTCACTCCTGGGAGAAGGTTACTGTAAAATCCCCATTCCCTCCCCACCCCACTAACCTGCTTTCCAGCTCCGTTCTGCTATGCAGGGCAACAAAAGAAGACCCAGCCAATCAGCTGGGATTCGGGAGGCAGAGAATAGATGGGGGCGGGGCCAGTCAGAGGTGGTATTCCGAACTACTCAAAAATTCCACTACCAGTTCTCCAGAACTGGTCAGAACCTGCTGAATACCACTTCTGGCTTGAGTGCAGAGGAAGGCAATGCTATGAGGATGCAGCAGCAATAAATACTCAAGGCTTACTGCAGTGTTTATTGGACAGTATGTACTGGAGGGGGTCTCCTCCAAAGGAATAGTGGGAGATAGACCCCCTGCAGACAAAGAGATGCAGTTATATTTATGCATATTTATACATACTTTTTCAATGGAGGCAGCTGCATTAAGTCGTCAAAAGGAGGCCAATGGTGTCACCAAAATGCTTTGCCCCCTTGCTAATGCTTTGTGCCTCCCCCTAATCTGATGATCTTTTCTGTTCTGAACTTCCTGGTGGAAATTGTAAAAAAAAAGGAGCCTAATCTTTCCTTGAAATGGTTTCCTTTGTTCCCAGAAGTCTGTTTTCTTTTTTTCCTTTGCAAGTAGCAAAATTCAAGCGGATAACCTTGGGGCAGCCTTCCCCCTTCTGTTCATAGTTAGTCTTTCTTATCTATCAGTAAACGTTGCCCATGCCTGTAATTCTGAAAATGAATGAATATGTAAACAGAAATTTCAAGGTGAATAAGTTAACCACTGCCTACTTGGCGAACATTGAGTTTGGATTCCTTAGTTGGGTTTTAATGGGCAGTCTCTCAGAGAACCCTAAGATTTATTTCTTATGCATTATTTTATTAGTTGCCTTAACAGAGATGGAACAGTTGCACGTCTGTCTCTCTGTCTGTCTCTCTATCATCTACATCTATATCTATCTCTCTATACTATCATTGGGCTTGTGATTGGTTTAATTCTTTTTAATTATTTATAATTGTTACTGTTTTAATTGTGAGCCTTGAGTCTTGGAGATGGCATACAAGTCCAAATAATAAATAAATAAATAAATATGTCCGTCCATCATCTATCTATCTATCTATCTATCTATCTATCTATCTATCTATCTATCTATCTATCATCTATCTATCTATCTATTCATCTATCATCTCTCTCCATCTCTCTTTCTCTCTCTCTCTCATCTATCTCTCTATCTGTCCATCCATCCTCTGTCTGTCTGTCTGTCTACATCTACACCTCTCTCTCTCTCTTATCTATCTATCTATCTATCTATCTATCTATCTATCTATCTATCTTTGGAGCAACTTGCCTCCAGAAACTGTAAATGCTCCAATACTGGAAGTTTTTAAGAAGATGTTGTATAATCATTTGTCTGAAGTGATGTAGGGTTTCCTGCCTAAGCAGGGGGTTGGACTAGAAGACCTCCAAGGTCCCTTCCAACTCAACTCTTCTCTTCTCTTCTCTTCTCTTTTCTCCTCTCCTCTTCTAATTCTACATCTGCATCTACATCTACATCTACATCAATCAATCTATCTATCTATCTATCTATCTATCTATCTATCTATCTATCCATCTATCATCTCTCTCCATCTCTTTCTCTCTCTCTCTCATCTATCTCTCTATCTGTCCATCCATCCTCTGTCTGTCTGTCCGTCTGTCTGTCTACATCTACATCTCTCTCTCTCTCTTATCTATCTATCTATCTATCTATCTATCTATCTATCTATCTATCTCCATCCATCCGTTCATCCAGCTATCATCTATTATGTTACCTTTTCCAAGGGAGCCCCTGTTTTCTCCTGCCATTTTAGCTCCCCTGCCAGCCTAAGCAGATGTAATTATCTTTGGCACAGACAGGATTTGAACCAGCTCTCAGGAGACAGCTCAACCAGGTCTCTTATCGGCCTCTGTGAGCTTGCAAAGATAAAGCTTCAAAGACCAACACATTTTAAATGCCCCTTAAAGAGCCTTCAGAAATGTCCATTTCATAAATGTTTGTGTTATATGATTAGTAGATAATGGCCGAGTGGTGTTATTGAATTGCTCTATGGCTGAATACTTGCAAACAGCATTCGTGGCCAATATCAGATAAATGAGTTACTTATTAATCAGGTTTCTGAATGTGGTGGAATTCATACTTTCCGAGGGGAGCTGATGTTGTTACCTTTTGTGCTCTAGAAGGCTGTGGAGTTCTCTCCATCCACCCTTCCATGAGCAGAATTTAAATTATGGGTACCAAATGCCTGCTGGGCCAGGATCTACTAATGCCAAATGATTGTCTACAGGTGGATCTACTTACACAGGTGTGTCTTCAGAATATGGTCCAAAGAG
Source organism: Naja naja (assembly GCA_009733165.1). NCBI lineage: Eukaryota > Metazoa > Chordata > Lepidosauria > Squamata > Elapidae > Naja > Naja naja. Next base: position 12,617,684 of record CM019150.1, on the reverse strand, counting down.
TCAAAATGTAGACGCCCTTATATTATGGAATAGAGATGAATACTTTGATTCCTACTTCATGAGGTTTTAGAAGCTTCCCAGTTTGTACCAATCTCCCAGATATCTGACAGGCAGAAAATTCCAGTTCTGGAATTTATAACTGCACTATAATATAATTATAACCATTATAATTTATAACTGCACTAATAAAGAAGAATATTTGTAGCTCAGGATTGAGAGGAGGGGCTCCTTGGTGGTCTCTGAGTTTGGTTATTTTCTTGCAAGAAGTTTCATTTCCCAAATCCTAGTCACTTTAGCCCTGATGATGTTATCTAGTTTGGGTAATGAAACGCCTGCAAGAAACAACCAAGTTCAGAGAGCACCGAGGACACATCAGTTATAACTGTCTTGTTTGAACATCTATGGAGATTCTCAATCATCCAGGTCACAGTTGTCCCAAAGGTGCTTTTTCCCAAAAGGTAACTGGACTTTCTTGTGTTTGTTTTCTTTCCCTTGAAAGCATTTTGCTTCTCGTCCGAAGCAAAACTTTTTCAAAGGAAGAAAACCAAGAAAGTCCAGTTGCCTTTTAGAAAAAAGCACCTTTCGGACAACTGTCTTGGTCCAGACCTGTTGGTGGGAAGAGAGGTGTATTTAACATTTGGGAAACACTAAAGCCTGCTAAGGATGTGTATTTTGTGTGTATGTGTGCGTACACACACACACACACACACACACACCCCTCTCTGGGATCTTGGTGTTTTCAACACAGTGATGAAAGCAGCATGGCATTATTGTGTCGTAAGCTGTGCTCCGTTGTAAGTAGATGTGATGTCATGGCCCATGTACCAAAGGGGAGATATTGCCTTAGCAGGTGCAGTTGAAATAGTTGATGGGGATGCAGACAACCATTAAGACAGTATACCTAGCATCTCACCCTGACAATAACAACTACCCTGTAAGTTTTTATTGGACTGATTAGCTTTTAAAACTCTGGATATGGGCCTTGGTGGCTCAGGCTGTTAATTGCCTGCACTTAAGTTCCAGCTGCCTACAACTGCTGTAGGCTCGAATCCCACCAGGCTCAAGGTTGACTCAGCCTTCCATCCTCTCGGGGTAGGTAAATTGAGGACCCAAGATTGTTGGGGGCAATTAGCTGACCTTGTAAAAATGCCATGTAATAAGCAGGCATATACAATGGAATGAAGGCTATTGCTGAGCACACTGGGTTGTATCCCAGAAATTGTAAGCTGCCCTGAGTCTCCGGAGA
>CM019150.1:12561095-12615438 GCA_009733165.1 Naja naja | reverse complement strand
ATACCAAAATATATATATATATATATATATATATATATATATATATATATATATATATATATATATATATATGTATATGTAGGCCTTGGTGTATTCGCGTCTTGTCCCATGTAAGATTGAGAATACCTTGGCAACGTTTCGATGAAATCTCATCCGTCATCTTCAGGCTGGTGTCTTCAGCTTCGTTCTTCTGGGAGAAGTGTGTGATAGTGGCTGTTTTTCCTTTTAAACTCTAGAGTTGGCTGTGTTGTTACTTCTTGATTGGTTGATGGAGTTGATGTATGCAGATTGGTTGGCTTTTTCATAAGACCCTGTGTGGCTGAGGTACTGGCTATGTGTCTCTCAGCCTTTTGTGTTGTAACGACCTGGGTAATGGGCTGTGTGATGATCTTCTTCTATTGTTGTGACATCCTGGGTCTTGTGCTGTAATCTCCTAGGTCGTTGTCTGTGTTGCAACCTCCTGATGTTTTGTGTTGTAATCTCCTGAGTTCCATGATGTAGTATCTTGGGTGGAAGGCTGTGATGTGACATTCCGTGCCTTGGTTTGGCTCCGAGTTTGAGGTCTGGCTGTGTGTTTATAGCGTGTGTCAGTTTGCTTAGTTTGGGGTCGGAGGGGGTGTAGCAGCTGGAGTTGCAGCTATGGTCTGGTTTCTGGACGGTGGTTGCCTTTTGTCTGTGGGGTGGGCTTGGGTTTGAGTCTGGTGAGGGAGATTGGTGGTGGCATCATGTGTTATTTTGGGTCCAGTGTTGGTTTTCATGGCTGGGACTCGTTTGTTGATGAGGGCTAGTTTCCAGATGTCTGGTAGGCGGGAAGTATCATCCCGCTAGAAAACCAAGGAGTTTATGAAATACCATGCAAAATTTGCCCAGCCACATACATTGGACAAACCAACAGGAGAATAAATGCTCGCATCGCAGGACACAAGAACACAGTCAGAAAAGAAGAAAAAACTTCCTCCCTCTTCCAGCACCTTAAAGCCACAGGACATGAAATTGATTTTGAGGGATCCAAACTTATCTCCAACACTGAACACTTCAACAAGAGAATAATTAGGGAAGCCATTGAAATAGAGAAACACCCCCATAACATGAATAAATGGGATGATACTTATGGGTCAATAAATTTGAACACCCAACAATGGATGTACTTTAAAAATGTTAAATTTGTTTTATTGGATTTAAGATTAAAATTTTATTTTGATCTACTTCCAATGAGCTGTTATAGTGAACTGAGATTCCTGTAGAGCACCTGAAAGTGGGATTTGGGCTGTTGAAATCTCTCTGGACTAAGGAGAGATCACAGGATCATGCACTCAGTACACATGTTTATGTGCAGCTGGCTTGCGATCGGTTGGGAGTAACAGGATTTTGTCATGATTTTAGCTGCTAATGTTGCCTCTATGGATTTTAAGTTCAACTGGGGGGTCATCTCTTAATCACTTTGAATTTATTTATTTTTTTCTTTTGACTGTGTTTTTTTTAAGATTGAGAATCTTCAGACTGGCAAGTTTTATTGAAATCAGTGGGTCAATTTCCTTCAATCTTTTTTAAAAAGTTTAACTACAAAATTAAAGATTTGAAATGAAACCTTTTTGGAATATACAGCAAAAGGTTGATTACTGTTGGCTTTAGAAAGTTTAAATGGCTTACAGGCTCAGATGAGTTTGATTTAAGACTTTAAAGCTAATGTAAAGGATCTTTTCTCATAGGAAAATCCCTTTGTTTATTATTTTGAAATTTTTAGGGATCACTTTGAATGTTGGACACTAGAGGGCACTAGATGGCTGATTTAAAAAAATGTTTGATGTATGTGTGTATGTAGTTTTTAATGCTATTTAACTCTATAGTAAAATCAGAAGGTGCTATTGAAAACAAACAAGCTCCATTGAATAAAACTGAAACTGACGTACAGGTGGATGTAAAAATTACAATCTACCAGAAAGAGAAACAAAAATAATGATTTTTTTAGTTTTTAAATATAGTTTTATACTATGTAATTGTACTACTCTAGTTATATCTATATGATATAATATTTAATAAAATTGCTGAAGAACAAGCTTTTATTTCAAATCTACAAGACACCCCAATAACATATTTGAAAGCGCGACTTGTCAGATTTTCTTTGTTGGTGATGTAAAAAATGTGAAGATTCGTTGACCCGATTATTTGATCTTGCCAATTTTTAACATCTTTGGGGAATAATATTTTAATGGATATAAGTAGATTCGGGGAGGTATCTTTTAATGTCAAATATGTTAATGTTCTGTTCCAAAACTGTTATGATTAGTTCAGGCCTGGGATATTGTTAAGCAAATTATTTTGAGAAATTGCACAAGTAATATTATTCCTGATACAAAAGATTGGGTTCAAGAGAATTGTATTTATCTGTTTTTGAAAAGGCAATCTTTAATTACTCATAAAAAGGATGCAACATATTTCCCTTGACATAGATTTGATGCTATTTTTAACAGTAAAATATGATCATTTATTTAATTTTGGAACTTTTTGGAACCAACTGCCTGTGGAGCTACGGCTGGCTCCTGACCTTCGTTCCTTCCATTGCGATCTAAAGACTTGGCTTTTTCGATCTGCCAACCTGGACTGAAGGGGTTTTTAATTGGCTTTTAGATTTTTGGGTGGTTTTAATGTTAATGTAAGCGGGGTTTCTGGTTTAATTGTTTTTTAACTTTTGCATTTCTCTTTTTATCTCTGTGAGCCGCCCTGAGTCCTTCGGGAGATAGGGTGGCATAGAAATCCCATAAAATAAATAAATAAATAAAATAAATTTAGAGAAAAAAAAGAGAGTTTTGCTTGGGTTTTTTTGTGCATCCGAAAGATGCTTTTTCAACAGGCAACTTTTCCTTGAAGATGTTTTGTTTCTCATCCAAGAAGCTTCTTCAGTTCTTCAGGAAGTCTTCAACTAACAACTTTTCGTTTCCTGCTTGAACAGGGGTTGGACTAGATTAGATGACCTCCAAGGTACCTTCCCACTCTGTTATTCTATTCTATTCTATTCTATTCTATTCTATTCTATTCTATTCTATTCTATTCTGTTCTGTTCTGTTCTGTTCTATATTCTGTTCTGTTCTATTCTATATTCTGTTCTATCCTATCCTATCCTATCCTATCCTATCCTATCCTATCCAATCCTATCCTATTCCTTCTCCCTATTCTGTTCTGTTTTGTCCTTCCTGTCCTATGCTATTCCTATTCCTATTCCTATTCTAATGGGGCACAGCATCAGTGTGACTGACTGCAAGCTGAAGGCATATACAGGTCCAAGATCTGATTTTTTAAAATATAAACAATGCTGTGTTTTGACGGTTAGATGGCCTAGAGACATTGATATTTGAACATAGATCTTTTTAAGATTTCATAAATCACTTTTACAGTGCCGTTATAACCTTGTAACGGTCACTAAATGAACTGTTGTAAATTGAGGACTACCTGTATTTATTGCTAGTCCATGTATGATATGCCACACGCTAAAGAACATGTGAAAAAAACCCCTTCATATTCTGTGGATAATATGATGCCCTGCAAAGAGGAAAATGGGCCATGTTTTTTTTTTTCATTAAAAGGTTATGCATCCATGCTGGAGTCTCCAAATAATTGCAAAGCTAAAATATATGTCAGCTCTTAAGAATGAAGTTTCTATTAGGAATAATGGAGGGGAATGTAAAAATGTTGATATCTATTTAACTATACGCATAATTACGGCAGCAAGAATAACATTTGCCCCAAATTGGAAAGCAAGTGAAGAAGATGCCTTGATTGGGAAAATATTACAATGCGCCAAATTAGATAGACTTACACTTGAATTGAAGGAGCGAGATGAACTAGAATATTATAAAATATGGAACAAATTCTATAAATGGAGGGACATGAAGGTATGTTCAGAGATTAAAAATAAGTGGAGAAGTGTTAAAAAGGAATATAAAGATAATTGGAAAAATGATACACAAAAATGTATATATGTATATAAATGTATAAACTTTTTTCTTTCTTTATTTCTAACTGTTAAAGGATTGGACAGAAATGTATGTCAAAGAAGAAACACCACGTTCACTGTTTTTTAATGCTTATATTTAATAAAATTTATTTTTAAAAAGAATGAGGTTGAGGGGAGGAGTGCTAGCGGTCCAGGGTTGGAGGTCAGCCGTGCCCAAGTTTAAAGCAGAACATATAGCAATCTTAGCCTTGGAATCTCCTTCTTGCTTTTGATTCTCTATCCAGAGAAGGCGGCCCATATGTTTATTCTAAGGGGTTAGAAAAGACAAGAGTTCTTTATAAGCTTCCCAGAAAAACACCACTGACCTTGTCAGTTTTAATTGTGCCATAACTAAATTACTCCTTGAATCACTGTGAGATGATGTTGGATTTCGTAAGAGTTGCATTTTTTCAAAGACCAGAAAGTCCCAGAGGAAGGTGGGGGAAGGGAAAGCCACTGCTTGCCATGTATTCTAAAATAAAATCACACTTGGGTAATTACTCTATCTCTCTTTTTTCTCCCTTCCCCGTTCCTAGGAAAATCCAATGTCTGAATGACAACAGGGTCACCAGATGTAGCCCCAAATGAATGGTGGTTGTTGTTTTTAGAATAACAGAGTTGGAAGGGACCTTGGAGGTCTTCTAGTCCAACCCCCTGCTTAGGCAGGAAACCTTACAGGTAGATGAGCCGAACCTATTTGCCACCTGTGCAAAATCTCTTCTAGCAGCAGGTTTTTAATGCTGCACACAAAGTAACCAGAAGCGAGGTATTGAAGCCATTTTGTTAGGGAGCCCTGAAATAACTGCAAACTCTAATTATTTCCATAGGGGAACATTAATAATTCTATTTGAAATGGGGAAGGTAAGGGGAGGGGAGGAAACAGAGGAGAAGGAAATTTATTTATTTATTTATTTATTTATTTATTTATTTATTTATTCGACTTATATGCGCCCCTCTCCAAAAGAACTGGGGCTCACAGCTAAAAATACAACAATAAATAAATTAATTAAAAGTATATTAAACAAGTTAAGCCGAATTGAAAATTAAAACCCATAGTTAAAATAGGACCAACCCCAGAGAATCAGCACAGCCCAGATTGTAAAAGAGCCAAGTCTTCAAATCGTGGCGGAAGGTGCGGAGATCGGGGCCAGGCGAGCTCCAGCGGAAGAAGATTCCACAGAGTGGGGGCTGCCACAGAGTAGGCACGCATTGAGTCGCAGACGGCACCCAGGAGACCCGTCTGTGAGCCCGTACAGGGCGGTTAGTATTTGATGTTGGGAGAGCCGCTCGTAAATAACCTGGACCCATGCCATGCTGGACTTTGAACGTTAATACCAGAACCTTGAATCTCATGGGAGGAAATGGGAGGAAATGGGAGGAAAAGGAAGAGAAAGGAGGAGGAAAAGAAAGGGGGTCGAGAAAGAGGAGAGGAGAGGAAAAGAAGAAGAAGAAAGGAAAGAGAAGAAAGAAAGGGAGAAAAAGGAAAGGAAAGGGAGTGGAGTAGAGAAAGAGGAGAGTAAAGGAAAGGAAGGAAGGGAAGGGAAAGGCAGGGAATAGAGAAGGAGGAAAGGAAAGGGCCACGTCTGGAAGAGGGTTAAAAAGCAAGCAAGCAAGCACCCTCACTTCATGAGGTGGCTTCAACCTGGAAACTGAAACTCCCCCAAAAAGATACATTTAGAAATCTATTATCCCTAAAGGTCCTGTTTTGTTGATCCATGTTGAGGGTATCTGGTGGGGGTATAGGTATTCTGGATCTTGGCCACCAAACAAAAAGAGGGGCCAGTCCTGGGATGCCTTTCACTGCCCTTTCTAAGCTGGGACTTCATATTGTCATACGTCTTTGCCCTGTAGCCCATGAGAAATGGCCTTCCAAGTCCATCTCAGGAGCTTTGGTGACGGGTGAGAATGTTCTCAAACAGGAAAACACCAAGGTTTGGAAAGGAGAGGGACATTTCTCTCAGAACAGGAATGTTAGCTTGCTTGCAGGAAAGCAAGGATGTAAGGCTTCTCTTTCTAAGCTGATTGTGTATTAATTTCCCCCGGAAAGCTGGAGAAGAGAAGGGAGGACAGAATCCAGCAATCCGGGGATTGCCCATTTCTATTCAGCTAAGGAAATGAGGGCACCCAAACAAAGTGGATGGGCGACCACCCAATTCTGTTCATGGAAAAATGCAATTATTGGACCCACAACAAAGGCAACAAAGGCTGGGGAAACATCTTGAAGGTTGATAACACGGTAGATGAACCAGAGGAAAACGAAATCTCTCTATATAAAAGCAAAATCCCACTCACGTTATCATCACAAAATCTTCAGAACCATAAAGCCTACAAACTTGAAATTTGGCATGTATGTTCCTCTTGGCTTCTAGGTGCTCATTAAGAAAGGATTTTTTGAAATGACCACCAGAGCATTAGTATTTCCTATATTATTATTAACAAGCCCTGACACTAAGAAGTTCTGCTCCCCCCTCCCCACCTGAAAACCAATCTGTTCCAAATGCAAAACACAAGCAGAGGAGAAGAGTTTCAGTTTCACAGCACCAAGCAGCTTTAGTACAGAACAGTTGAGCTAAGCCAAGCCCAGGCTCCTTGCTGTCTCCTTCTTGCTCACACAGCAAATACTGTTTCAGTTTCCAAACAGCCTTCAGCTCTCTCACACACTAACAGGACGCTAGCCAGATGAATACCGATGGATGCTGGTAGGCAGAGGCAGGATTTCCCCCCCTTATTTTCCTCCCCAAAAACTTGCCCGATCACATAGTTTTGTAGCGAAGCATGGGTACCCTGCTAGTATCCAAATATACCTGACCTGAACTTGTGACTCATCTGCTGGGAAGCCCACCCTTGATGAGATTAGCACAAGACCCAGGTGACCTGATAAGCTTTTCAGGCAAATGTCTTTAGGGAGGTGTGTTCTCACAGCTGGGTCTCCAATTGTGTTGGTCGTTTTTTTTTTTCCATTCTCCAAACAAACATATTTACAAAGTTAGTTAAAGCAGAAATGTTCTCTTTTTTGTTATGCCAAACATTAGGCTTTTTAAAAAAAAGTATAAATGTTTCGATTAAATTTTAGGTTGATGTCAGGTTAACTTACGTTAAACTTTGGTTAAACATGTTATGCCTTTTAAAAGGGCTTTTTAATGTGTTTATTGGTTTTGTCTTTCTCATTGGTTTCATTTTTAATGAAACGTGTTGTATTATGTATTTAATCTTTAATAAAGTTTATTTTAAAATTTATTTTAAAAAAATAAAAGGGTTTTTGCTTAGAGCCAAGAGTTGATAGGGGAAACCTGAGTTTTATATATGTTGATTGATGTTAATGTTTTAGAGACCGGTTTGCTGATAGAATAAGGAGAAAGTGTTACTTATTTGCTTATTACTAAGAGATGGCTTGTGAGATGGAGAGTTTCATATTTTTAAATTAAGAGTTGATAAAGAGCTCATGGACCTGTTTATACTTGAGGAAGTCCCTTTCTTAAAAGGGTTTTTTTCCTTTTGGTTTCTTGCAATTTTTTGTTCTTTTTTCATCCCTCCTCCTTTTGTAATACCTTTTATTCTTTCTAAAATGTTAATAAAAATGACTGGAAAAGAAGTAAATTGAATAAGATGAGAAACTAATTTGTTTCACCCCTATCTACCAGGACATGTCTATGGAGATTCTCAATCATCCAGATCATGGTTGTCCTAAAAATGCATTTCCCTCCCCAAAAGGCAACTGGATCTTATGGGGTTTTTTTTTTCCTTTGAAAAGGTTAGAACTGAAGAAGCTTCTTTGATGAGAAGTGGAATGTTTTCAAGGGGAAAAACTGAGAAAATCCAATGGCCTTTTGGAAAAAGCACCTTTTGGATATCCATCAGGATCTTTTCACCTTCCAACTGGAGTCAAAAGAGGAGGAATAACAGAGTTGGAAGGGACCTTGGAGGTCTTCTAGTCCAACCCCTGCTCAACCAGGAAACCTTATATCATTTCAGACAAATAGTGGTCCAGTCTCTTCTAGAAAACGTTCAATGATGGAGCGCTCACAACTTCTTGAGGCAAGTCATTCCACTGATTAATTGTTCTCACTTTCAGGAAATTTCTCCTTATTTCTAGATTGGCTCTCTCCTTGATTTGTTTCCATCCTTTGCTTCTTGTTCTATCTTCCTCCTTTGAGTGACGGCGTAATGCATGCAATGTGATTATGGCTTGTACAATTCTCTGTTTCAAGTTCCTCTAGTCCCGTGGTGGCAAACCTATGGCACGCATGCTGGAAGTGGCACGCTCAGCCACTTCTGCCGGCATGTGCGTGCATGCACGCCCGCCAGCCATGATTGGTTGTGGGCAGACACATGATGGCGCACACAGGGGATCATGCACAGATGCGCACACACAGAAGCAGAGGCGCGCGGCACAGGCTCAGGGTATGTGTGGGGACCCTAGCACGCATTGCCTTCTGGGTGCTGGCACGCGTGTGCGAGCAATTATTGGCATGGGAGCGAAAAAGGTTTGCCACCACTGCTCTAGTCCCCTCTCCATAACTTGTTTTATCAACCAACATTAAGTAACTAGCGTCACCCTAGAACATAGAATATAAAATAATAGAGTTGTAAAGGAGCTTAGAGGTTCATCTAGTCCTAACCCCTGTGCACACAGGAGACCTATACTATTCCTGACAAGTGGCTGTCCAGTCTTTTCTTAAAAGCCTCCAGTGATGGGACACCCATCACACTTTCGAAAGCAATTTATTCCACTGGTGGATTGTTCTCACTGTTAGGAATTTTCTCCTTAGTTTTAGGTTGCTCCATGAGATGAAGAGATAATTAGGAAGATACTGGATTGTGCAGAAATGGACAGACTTACATTGAAAATTAAACAGAAGATACAGAATATTATCAAACATGGAACTTATTCTACCAGTGGTTGGAAAAAAAAGGGGTGGAGATTAAGAATGTAACCTGTACTGCTAAACAAATAAAATATCCCAGACAACATGTTTATTAAGCCCTAACAAAATGTAAACAATAGAAAATTAATAGAACTTTATAAAAAAAGAATGATGATTTTAAAAAACAGACTTTCATTCTTTGATATCAGAATAATATTGAGGGTATAGAGCAGGGGTCACCAACCTTTTGGACCTCAGGGACCACCAAACTCATAATTTTAAATCCCGTGGACCAGAGACCCTGGGAAAATCCCCAAAAAGTCTGCAGGAAAATTCCCCACCCCGTTTTCCTACTGATCGATCATTCTTTATTTGGGATTGCAGGATACCGTCTCCAGCTCCGTTCTTGGCGGGAGGGGGAGAGACTTTTGGCTTCATGCAAGGAAAGCAGCAGAAGCAGCAAAGTCTTTCTTTCTCTTCTCCAAACTCTGCCAGAAAAGTCTTTGTGAGACTTGTCACGCTGGTGCAGCCTCTTGGAGCAGGATGCCTTGCAGGGTCCCAAAGATTAATTTCTGGTGGAGTTTGGAGGAGAGAAAGACTTTTGCTGCTTCCCTTGCCTGCAGCCAAAAGCAGAAGAAGAAAGAAGTGGGAAGAAGCAGCCCAGTGGCCAGGTCAGGCACGTGGGGCAAGTTCCCCCACTCCACCCTTTCCCCCCTCCCCTCACTATTTTGTGTTGTTCGCAATGCAAGCGATGCAAGCCTTGTGTTCCTGTGCAGCCTGGATTAATTGCTTTGGGGGGTGCTTTGGGGGTGACGTTTCTCTGCGGACCACCAAAATTTTCTTACGGACCACCAGTGGTCCCTAGCCCTGGTATAGAGCAAGGATGAGCTAGCTACAGGGACGTTTCAATCTTTGGTAGTCATTATCTGGACTTTTAAGTCCTGTTGTTTCAGCCAAGATAATCTTAACCGAAAGATGGGTACACACAGAATGAACAGGAATCATTTGTTGATATAGATAGTCCTCGACTTAGGATCACAATTCCTGCTGCTAAGCGAGACATTTGTTAAGTGAGTTTTTTGCCCCATTTTACGATCTTTCTTGCCCCAGTTGTTAAGTGAATCCCTGCAGTTGTTCAGTTGCTAACATGGTTGTTAAGTGAATCTGGCTTCGCCATTGATTTTGCTTGTCGAACAGTCACAAAAAGGGATCACATAATCCTGGGACACTGCAACCGTCATAAATATGAGTCAGTTGCCAAGCACCTGAATTTCGATGACATGACCTTGGAGATCCTGCAATGGTCGTAAGTGTGAAAAACAATCATTGTAACTTTGAAAAGGCACTAAGTGAACTGTTGTAAGGTGAGGACTACCTGTATTTGAGAAATTAAAGACTGCACCCTAGGGCTGATCAGAAGCTATAGTCTAACAATTCTAGGGTGTACTGGATTTTCTTTTAAAAAGCAAGTATCTATGTTAACTGTTGCTGTAAAAATCCCCCTCCTTTTCTGTAATCATAAAAGGATGTTAGCTGATGTAGGCTTCAGTCAATGTGTTGTATCTGTGAGCACATAATTCAGTAAATCTGTAATATACAGTGCACAGTTCTGTGTGGTCCCTTCATTTTATACCAATTTCTCCCCGAAACATTGGCCATTAAATAAACTGTGATTAAAAATGTCATAAACATTTTCCTAACATGTGGAATGTTGGATATGAATTCCAGCTATTTCCAAATGAATAAACAATTGTCCTTTGGAAGTTGGAGAATAAGCAGAAGCTTCTATACAGAATACACACACGTATATTTTGCACAAACCCACACAGAACATCAAAAGCATTGCAAATATTACCCTCATAATAACATCTTACTGTTATGTCTTCCAAAATAAATCACATTGAATTCCCTTAGTTTATTACCATTCAATACTGTGGCATTGAATTGTAGGTATACAAAGAATGGCTATAAGAAGAAAATTGGGTGAAAGGATCTATTCAAAGGCCATGAATCCAGCCAAATTAATAAAATGTTTTTCTTTGATTTAGGCACTATAGCAGAAGTCTCCAAACTTGGCAACTTTAAGACTTGTGGACTTCAACTTCCAGAATTCTGGGAGTTGAAGTCCACAAGTCTTAAAGTTGCCAAGTTTGGAGATCCCTGCGCTATAGGTATCTTGTACAAGCCAATATCACATCGGATTTATCATGCTATCACTCAACGGAGGAAGGTAGAATAAGAAGGAATAGATAGAGAACCAACCTAGAATGAAGGAGAAATTTCCTAACAGTTAGAATAAGAAATCAGAAGAATGAGTTGCTTCCAAAAGTTGTGGATGCTCGAACACTGGAGGTTTTTAAGAAGAGATTGGACAACCATCTGTCTGACATGTATAGTCTAACAAAATAACTAGGGTAATAGGATAGCAATCTTCCAGAGGTGGTATTCAGCAGGTTCTGACCAGTTCTGGAGAACTGTTGGCGGAAATGTTGAGTAGTTCAGAGAACCAGCAAATACCCCCTCTGACTGGCCTCACCAACCCCATCTATTCTCTGCCTCTCGAGTCCCAGCTGATTGGCTGAGTCTTCTTTCGTTGCCCTGCACAGGAGAACGGAGCTGGAAAGCAGGTTAATGGGATGGGGAGGGAATGGGGATTTTGCAGTAACCTTCCCCTGTCACACCCACCAAGCCACACCCACAGAACTGGTAGTAAATTTTTAAAATCCCACCACTGATTGAAAGGCTATCCCAGAGAAGAGGGGGTCACCTATTCTCCAGAACACCTGAGGGCAGGAGAAAAAGTGGACAATCATTAGAGAAAAATCCATCCTAGAACTAAGAAATGTTCCGGCAGTGAAAACAATAAATTGGTGGAACACCTTGTCTCTGGAAATTTAGGAGCTCCATCACTGAAAATTTTCAAACAGATATTGGAAGGCCATTTGTTTGGAATGGTATATGGTATCCTGCCTGATCAGGGGTTGGACTAGAAGACCTCCAAGGTCCCTTCCAAACCTATTATTCCATGTTCTATGTTCTAACACAGAGATCTCCAAACTTGGCAACTTTAAGAACTTGTGGACTTGAACTCCCAGAATTCTCCAGCCAGCTATGAGCCAGCTGGAGAATTCTGGGAGTTGAAGTCCACAAGTTTGGGGACCCTTGTTCTAACTTTATGGGCATTACAGGACTTTGTAAGGCTGCAATGTTTCCCTCTCCCAAACTCTGTGACTTCTGCAGATGACTTTGCCACAAGAAAGTTGCCATGTCCAAGACATCTTGATGCGACTCTGCTGCTGATGTAGAAGTCAAGATGCTTTTTTTGAGTGGAGAATCAAGACCCTGAGAAGGCAGGTAAAAGAGAAGCATATTTTGCATTTTCTGGGAGAGTGGCACATTTATGAGAGAAATGTGGACAAATGGACAACCATTTATCTGAAATTGTACAGGGTCTCCTGCTTGAGAAGGGGGTTGGGTTAGAAGGCCTACAAGATTCCTTCCAACTTTGTTATTCTATTAAAGGACATCATTGGCATCCTTTGTGCGATGATGTCATGACTCACATGACATCACTTCCTCTGAGTGCCCATTCACAAGTGTCCACACTAGATCTGTCTTTGGTTTGACCCAGCTTCTTCTTACCTTTGCTCTCAGATTGAGGTCTAAACCTTTGCTTGATAGGATGTCAAACCATCCTCTGATTCTTTGTTTCTGAATGTAGAGCAGAATAACAAAATAACAAGAGTTGGAAGGGACCTTGGAGGTCTTCTAGTCCAACCCCCTGCTGAGGCAGGAAACCCTACACCACTTCAGACAAATGGTTGTCCAATCTCTTCTAGAAAACTTCCAGTGTTGGAGCATTCACAACTTCTGGAGGCAAGTTGTTCCACTGATTAATTATTCTCACTGTCAGGAAATTTCTCCTTAATTCTCGGTTGGTTTTCGCCTTGATTAGTTTCCATCCATTGCTTCTTGTCCTGCTTTCAGGTGCCTTGCTTGGAGAATAGCTTGACTCCCTCTTCTTTGTGGCAGCCCCTCAAATATTAGAATACTGCTATAAAGTCACCCCTAGTCCTTGTTTTCATTAAACTAGACATACCCAATTCCTGCAGCCATTGTTCATATGTTTTAGCCTCCAGTCCCAATCATCTTTCTTGCTCTTCTCTGCACCTTTTCCAAAGTCTCAGCATCTTTTTTATATCATGGTGACCAAAAAACCCATTCCAAGGAAGATGCAGCTTTTCAAACAGATATTTCTAGTAGGCGTAGCTTGGGTTCAAGAGGAAGCAAATTGAAAATAACAGCTCCTTTACCCAGCGATAATTCGAGGCCTTTGATCTATTGTCTCAAAATGTTCCAAAGAGTTCAATGTTTCCTTGCACACTAATGATAACAAGCGTTTTAGCTGGGAAAAGAGAGAAATCGGGGAGTCGTATTTATTTTTCCGTGGGCACATATCAAGATGGAGGAACTGCCATGGTGGCCGTCATGAACAGACTTAGCTTTTCCCTTTATAGAAACTCCTGAGTTGGTGATTTGAGTCATTCTGCTTTTGAAATAATGCAGGCAGCTTGTGTCTGGGAAAACCCAAAGCTTGGGTAATGTCTACATGTCTCTTTTGTTATACTTCCTGGAAGATGTGGTGGGGTCTAAAACAAGGATAGCAACATACTGTTTGTCAGCCTCAGTACCCCCTATCCTTCCCGTGGTACCCACGGGATTCCCTATCAGACTTTTTCAAAGATCCCTTAGTTTGCTTTTTACTTAAAAATAATAATCCTACCCTGATTCAAAGCAAACAGCAATCTTTACAGCTATATAGTCACAATGTTTTTGGATGCTGCAGAGGTCCTACAGGGATGACAGCAAGCAGAAGGCTAACTTGTTGTCTAGAAAATTTCTCAAAGGTGCTTTTTCAAGAGGCAACTGGACTTTCTGGTTTTTCTTTGAAGACATTTCACTTCTCCTCCAAGAACCGTCTAGAAAATGCTTGTTTTCTGAAGACCACACCCCCAGGCAAGCATTTTGTAACCATGCCCACCTCTTGTTCTCAGAATTCTATGGCTTCCCTGCCCCAAATCTTTGTCCATCCATCCCAAAAGAATCCCTCTGGTCTCAGTCTATTTAGTTAAGGCAGTAGGCTAAACAGCAGAAGATCACAAATTCAAGTCGCCCCGGCCCTAAGCTATGAAAGGCGGCTGGGGGACTTCAGGCCAGTCACTCTTCCTCAGTCCAATCCACCTCACAGGGTTGTTGTTGGGGGAAAATAGGAGGAGGAAAATGTGTTGGATATGTTCGCTGCCCTGAGTTATTTGTAAAAATAATAAAAGCAGGATACAAACAAACAAATATTAATCTTTCAAAGCTTCTGGATCAGTGTATGTGTTGGAATCCAAAATTTTCTAGCTATTTTGCAAGCTGGCCACACATAATAAGATGTCCCTTCTTGTTGTTCACATTTCCAACATAAATTTGAAGTGCCTTTATGCATTCTAGGCAATTTCTCTGGTGACATATCGCAATGGTACATCATTTTGTAAAAAAATCTCTTTAAGATTATAAACAGTGTAAATTTTGATCCTTTCAACCACATGTCTTCCTGTTGGGCCATCTGTAAATTATAATCAAAAATTTAGCCCAGCTTATAATATTTTTTAAATTTATTCTTCTGTTTGAAATTGCAATTGAAGTTTATACACCTGTATTCTATAAATCAATTTTATAGAAATAGAACACAATTCTATTTCAAACTCAGTTTTACAATGATCAAAACCATAAACTCTTTTGTTTATTTTAAATCTTTCTAATAACTGCACATAAGAGAACCATTGACAATAATATTCCTTTGCTATCAGTTCTTTCTGAATTTTATTTTATATTTCCTTTGGCAAAATTTTAGTATCTCGTGTTGTTTGTTTGCCTATTATTTCTCATCTATAAAATGCTTTTTGTGCTGAGAGCCCAAAGTGTTTTGGGGCACAACTTCAGTCAGAACCGAAGAAGTTTCTTGGATGAGAAGCAAAATGTCTTCACGGGAAAAAAAAAAGAAAAGTCCAATTGCCATTTTGAAAAAGCACCTTTGGGACAATCATGACCTGGATGACTAAGAATCTGAGAAGGACCAGGGGAGACATGATAGCAGTCTTCCAATATCTGAGGGGCTGCCACAAAGAGGAGGAAGGGGTCAAGCTATTCTCCAAAGCGCCTGAAGGCCAGACAAGGAATAATGGGTGGAAACTGAACAAGGAGAGATTCAACCTGGAAATAAGGAGAAACTTTCTGACAGTGAGAACAATCAACCCATGGAACAGAAGTTGCCTTCCAAAGTTGTGGGAGCATCATCACTTGAGACTTTCAAGAAGAGATTGGAGTGCCATCTGTCAGAAATGGTGTAGGATCTCCCGCTTGGGTGGGGGGTTGGACTAGATGACCTATAAGGTCCCTTCCAACTCTGATTATCTGTTATCTGTTAATCTCATTAGAGAGTTTGGAGTTTAATGGGGCAGGACTTTAGTTGTGCAATTGTGGCCATCAGCTTGATGTATTTGACTCTTCCCCATGGATGTTCCTACACAAAATTGTTGTTAGTTGCGAACTCGTGTCCGATCCATTGCAACCCCATGGACAACGTTCCTTCAGGCCTTCCTGTCCTCTATCATCTTCTGGAGTCCATTTAAGCTCAGGCCTACTGCTTCAGGGACTCCATCCAGCCACCTCATTCTCTGTCATCTCTGTTAAGTTTGCATGAAGAGTCAGACACAGAGTGCTTCAGTGAAGAGTTTATTAGTGACTACAGCTCATAACAGACCCGATTTGGCTGGGCTGCGACTGCTACTTATAGCCAGCAGCCGCAGTTGCCAGCCAATCAGAGTGCAAGATTTTCCCACACTTTTTAAACCAATCATTGCTGACATTTTACAAGAACAGTTCAAACTAAACCAATGACATTCAAACCTGCATACATAACAATCTCCTTCTTCTTTTGCCCTCAATTTTTCCCAGAATTAGGCTCTTCCTTCTCATGAGGTGGCCAAAGTCTTTGAGTTTCATCTTCAGGATCTGGCCTTCTAAAGAGCAGTCAGGGTTGATCTCCTCTAGAACTGACCAGTTTGATTGCCTTGCAGTCCAAGGGACTTGCAGGAGTCTTCTCCAGCACCATAGTTCAATTCACAATATTCTACACACAATATTCTAACCCAAAAAGACACGCAATCAAGATGAAAACTAACCTTGCAAACACTAGATCTTTCACTGACTGGGTTAAATGTGTTGTGGGAACACAGCCAACATCTGTCAATGCCAGTTGTTGAATGGAGTTTGCAAGCAGTAAGAGGATCTGTTCTCATCTTCTGCCTTTCAGGGAGATCTGGTTGCCTTTGCCATTATTTTAAGCCTATTAGTGAATTCTAGGATTGATAATACATATTCGCATGGTTCTTCCAGGCCACATCGCTAGGGAAATATTTTGTCTTGACATTTTGCACTGTTATCTCTTTAGCCTTCAAATTCTCCCTGTATCATGCCAAAAGGCATAAACCCACAAGCCTGTTCATACTCCTTATAAAAACAGATATAAAATATTTTAATCAGAGGTCTCGCCCCTCACCTCTTACTTAATTTGAGGTTAAGCTATCTTTCTTTCTCTTAGCCTCTGTTTTAAAATAGATTTGCAGAGATGTGCTTAGAGGCTCCTAGACTTAAAATAAAAATAAAGATGGCTTTTTCTCCCTTAACTTCTCCTTTTTACTAGGTTCTGATTATTTTCATATGCTCTCTTCTTTCCTAAGTCAGCTGTTTTTTTTAATTTTATGCGAGAAAACAGTTGAGCAGTTTTGAAGTGTTCTTATTATCTTTTTTAAAATTATTTTTGGATGGAGGTTGGATTAACTCAGGATTTAGTTCAAGTTTAATCTCTCTGGCTGTTTAGTAAACAATCTCCCAATTTATCTGCAGACATTTTACTTTACATTATAAAATTTCAATCAAAATTCCTTGAGGCAGTCTTTGGTCTCCTTTCTTTGTAATCTCTAAACCCTAAGTAAACTCAACTTTAACCTTAGCTGGCTGGCTTTCCCGGTCAGCTGCCATGAAACTCTAAAAATTATTGGGCATCAAGATGTCAGAGAGAAGACTTGAACTCAGGACTATACTTCAGTGAGAACTTCTGAAAGGTCACATCAAGGATCAAAGCTAATAAAGGAGAATATCTGTAGCTCAGGGTTGAAAGGAGGGTTCCTTGGTAGTTTTCTTGCAGACGTTTCATTACCAAACTAGGTAACATCATCAATGCTAGTCTGATAATGTTACCTAGTTTGGGTAATGAAACGTCTGCAAGAAAACAAGCAAGTTCAGAGAGCCCTCAGGGTCAAAGCTGCTAGAACTGGGTTTGGCAACTGACAGCCCACAAGGCTGAATGTTAATTTTATTCAGTTTATTTAAAACATTAGTAGAGTCACCATTTTTAATTCTGGGTGGTTTACAACCTCAAAATACAGGTAGGCCTCAACTTACAGCACAATTGACCCCAACATGTCTGTTGCTAAGAGAGACATTTGCTAAGTGAGTTTTGCCCCATTTTATGACCTTTCTTGTCACAGTTGTTTAGTGAATCACTGGAGTTGTTCAGTTAGTAACCTGGTTGTTAAGTGAATCTGGCTTCTGCTTGTCAGATGGTTGCAAGAGGTGATCATGCATGACCTAGCTGGGACACTGAAACCATCATAAATATGAAGCAGTTGCCAAGTGCCTGAATTTTAATCACATAACAATGGGGATGCCTTAATGCTTGTAAATGTGAAAAACGGCTGTAAGTCAATTTTTAGTGCTTTGAATGGTTGCTAAATGAACTGTTGTAGATCTAGGACTACTTGTAAAACAATATACAGATAGTCCTCAGCTTACAACCATTCTTTTAGTGACTGTTACATTAGCACTGAAAAATGGCTTATAACAATTTTTCATGATTTACAAATATTTCTTTTTTTAATATATATTTGTATTGTTTGCAACTATAAATATCAAACACAGTGCAACTGTTCTGGCATCATTCTGCCATACATACAAAAATATTACTAAACCATTAGCATTCATATTATTAGTATAATATTCACAATCTGGGACTATTTGTCTTAACTATTTTTGTTCTGACCTTCCCCTCTCTTCTGCAACCACTGATAAAACTAATTCCAAGTATCATAATATTCTGATTCCCCCTTATTTTTCAGTTCTAGAGTTAGTCTATCCAGTTCTGCACAAGCCAGTATTTTTCTTATTATCTCTCTTTCCGGTGGTGTATTTTCATTCTTCCAATATTGTGCATAGACCATTCTCACTGCTGTCAATACGTATATTATTAAATATGTTATGCCTTTGCTGTGACCTTCTGTCATTATTCCTTTTTTAATTTTTTTTATTTTATAACAAAAAACAACAAATAAAACCTTCTTTCAATTATACAGTACGTTGATTGAGTACATATATCGTGTGCACAATATTTATATACAAATCTTCTTAAGTTTACATTCATATTATATTCTAATCAACATTATATATCATCTTATATCATTATTACATTATCATCAGGTTTTTTATTTCAATTTCAAGCTATCCTTAAAAGCAAGTCCCAACTCTTACAAAATTATATTCATGTTCTAACTTATTCAAAAATAATCAGTTGTAATATATCATTATTATTACTACAATATCCTTTAATTTCTAACTTTACTTTCTAACTATCCATAAAATAAATCCCAAATTTTATAATACTCCTTTTCTTCTTGTTCTCTAATTGCTAATGTTAATCTACTCATTTCTGCTATCATTATTACTAAGAGGAATAGTTCTGGCTTAAATTGGATATGTTCTCCCACCATTTGCTCTACCCATGTCTGAATCTGTTGCCAATATTTCCTTGCTTGATGACATGCCCACCACATGTGATAGTATGTACCTGGCAAATCCTTACACTTCCAGCATTTGGTGATAGGTTTCTAAACATTTTAGAAAGCACTGAAAAATGACTTACAACTATTTTTCATGATTTACAAACATTTCAGCAACCTTGTGGTCACATGATCAAAATTCGGCTGCTTGGCAACTGGCATGTACTTATGACAGCTGCAGTGTCCCAGGGTCATGTGATCACTTTTTGCAACCTTTTGACAAGCGAAGTCAAATGGTGAACAACTGCAGTGATTCACTTAGCAACTGTGGCAAGGAAGGTTGAGAAATGGAGCAAAATTAATTTAACAACTGTCTTGCTTAGCAACAGAAATGTTGGGCTCAGTTGTGGTCGCAAGTTGAGGACTACCTGCGTTAGAATGGTATCTTCACTGCATGTTCAAATATCCAAGCAAACAATGCACAGAATTAAAGGACCCTTAGTTTGGTCAGTTGTCGAGGGGCATGGCTATTTACTAATGAGAGGAATGGTTTAGGTTAGGGGTTTCGTGCTTGAGTAGGGGTTGGACTAGAACAGAACAGGAACAGAACAGGAACAAGAACAGGAACAGAATAGAATAGAGTAAGAACAGAACAGAACAGAACAGAATAGGAACAGAATATGAACAGAATAGAATAGGAACTGGAATAGAACAGGAACAGGAACAGGAAAAGGATAGAATAGGAGCAGAACAGAACAGAATAAGAACAGGAACAGGAACTTGATAGAATATGGCAGAATAGAAACAGAACAGAATGGGAACAGAATAGAATAGAATAGGAACAGAATAGGAACAGGATAGAATAGGAACAGGAGCAGAACATAACAGAATAGAATAGGTACAGAATGGAACAGGTATAGAAACAGGAAAAGTGTTATGTATGCAGGCTTGAATGTCATTGGTTGAGTTTGAACTGTTCTTGTAAAATGTCAGAAATGATTGGTTTAAAAAGTGCGGGAAAATCTTGCACTCTGATTGGCTGGCAACTGCGGCTGCTGGCTATAAGTAGCAGTCGCAGCCCAGCCAAATCGGGTCTGTTATGAGCTGTAGTCACTAATAAACTCTTCACTGAAGCACTCCGCGTCTGACTCTTCATGCAAATCTAACAAAAAGGGTAGAATAGGAGCAGAGCAGAACAGAACAGAATCAGAACAGAATAGGAACAGAATAGAATAGGAACAGGAACAGAACAAAACAGAATATAATTTTTTATTGGCCAAGCGTGATTAGACACACAAGGAATTTGTCTGCAGTAAGACCACCAAAGTCCCTTCCAACTCCGTTGTTCTACTAAAGGCAGAGGACCTAAGTTTGAGTTGAAACTCTTTATCTCTTGTAGGTCCCTAAAGTCCAATTCTTCTCCATTCCCAAGAAGGAAATAGAACATAAGCCCCAAAACGTGGGACCTTTAAGCACTTCCAGATTCCTCCCCCCACCTCACCTTGTAAGTGCCAGAAACGGCGGGCCACATTTCTCCCATGGCGCCTACCAACTCTGCTCCTTAAACCTTCCTGGGTTATCACAGCTGGAAGGGGCTCTGTTGTTGGTGCCTGTTGGTTGTCAACAAGGCGGCTTATCTTCTGAAAACATTTACTTAACCCTTCGTCTTGTAGCCCCCATGGAACAGAGGTGGGGAGGGTGGAAGAAAGGGTGGAGCTGGTGAAGGACCAGATTGTTGGGCTGAAGAACAATCTCTGAGGAATGGTAAGATTTTAGGGAGGAATAAAAAAACCTAATAAAACGGAGCAAAAAACAACAACAACCATTTCTAAACAGCAGTTATGAAATAACTGTTGAAAAAACAAGAGTTTTAAAGATGAAATAGAATAGAATAGAATAGAATAGAACAGAACAGAACAGAATAGAATTAGAATAGAATGGAATGGAATGGAATGGAATAGAATAGAATAGAATAGAAAATATGGAGTAGAGTAGAGTAGAGTAGAGTAGAGTAGAATAGAATAGAATAGAATCGAATCGAATCGAATAGAATAGAATAGAATAGAATAGAATAGAATTCTTTATTGGCCAAGTGTGATTGGACACACAAGGAATTTCTCTTGGTGCAAATGCTCTCAGTTAAATTCTAAATTGTATAGATTTACTATGTCTGTGGAGATTCTCATCCATTCAAGTCAACATTGTCCCAAAACTGTTTCTCCAAAAGGCAACAGGACTTTCTGGTTTTGGTTTTCCCCTCAAAAATGTTCTGAAGAAGCTCCTTGAATGAGATGCAAAATGTTTTAAGCAACACACACACACACACACACACAAAATCCAGTTGCCTTTGGGAAAAGACCTTTTAGAATAATGATTTAGAAGTGTTGTTCTTTTTTCTAGAGCCTTGATTGCCTGCGCAAATTTATCTCAGGTAGTCCTTGACTTACAATGGTTTGTTTAGCAACCAAAGTTACAACGTCCCTGACTTATAACCATTTTTCATACTTATGACAGAATATCATTCAGACTTTAAAGGAGAATAGCTCAGGGTTGAAAGTAGGGGGCCTTGGTGCTGCTCTCTGAGCTTGCTTGTTTTCTTGCAGACGTTTCATTACCCAATTAGGCAACATCATCAGTGCTAGTAAGGAGTGCTGTATAAATATAAATGAATATAAATAAATAAATTGCTATCTATTTATATTCTAGTGTTTTGCCTGTCTATGTGGGTTTGGGGGCAGTCTTAGAGATTCTTCAGTTGGACTGCTTACTGATGGCTGTTTGGCAGTTTCTTTACTGGGGTATTGTTTACTTGGTCTGATATTAACCTTCATTCAGCATCTGACACCTTTTCTGATACCCACAAAAATGACTACAGATCACTGCATTGTTGTGAACTCTGCTTGGGATACCAAAGTGAGTTGGAGAAGGCAAATACAGGTAGTCCTCGACTTACAACAGTTCATTTAGTGACTGTTCAAAGTTGCAATGGCACTGACAAAAATGACTTACGACCATTCTTCACACTTACGACCATTGCAGAATCCCCCGTGGTCATGTGATCAAAATTCAGATGCTTGGCAACTGGCATGTACTTATCATAGTTGTACCCTCCCGAGGTCATGTGATCACTATTTGTAACCCACACAGCTGGCTTTGGACAAATAAAGTCAATGAGGGAAACCAGATTCATTTAATGACTGATCTTACACAAATTAGGGCAAGACCATGTATATCTCTCTTCTGCTGTAAAATTTAAGATTCCTGCTTTGGCATCTCTCTCTCTCTCTTTTTGCACCATTTAATTTTTAATTTTTATTTTATTGATTTTCTATTAAATACATTTCTTAGTGCTTAATAAACACTATGTTGTCTGGGTATATAATTTGCTTAACAGTACAAATTACATTCTTCACCTCAACCCCTTTTTTCCAACCATTGGTGAAATAAATTCCGTGTTTGACAATATTCTACATCTTCTTTCTGCTTCATTTTCAATGTCAGTCTATCCATTTCTGCACCATCTAGTATCTTCTTGACTATTTCCTCATCTCGCGGTGAATCTTCATTTTTCCAATATCGTGCAAATATAATCCTCGCTGCTGTTAGGGCCTGTAATATTAAATACATACTTTTCTTATCCAGTTTTTCCGATAATTATACCTAATAAAAACAACTGAGATTTAAAATCTACATGTTTTCCTATCATTTTTTCTAGCCACCTGTGTATCTTTGCCCAAAATTTGCACCATTTAATTTAATGGTTAAAACAGCTTGTTCCCTAATTGAATGGACTTTTGGCCTTTGATAAGTTTCTAGACATCCATGGGGGATTGTTACCTGGGAGACAAAACAAACAAACAAACCTTCTCCCAAATATTCTACAAAGATAGATGTCTGGGACAGACCCTAAAATTGTCTGGTTCTGCCCAGCCTCCTACCAAAAGGACATGGATTCCCCTTTGTTTCTCCACTTAATGTCGGGTTTGCAGGACAGAAGTCACAGCTAATTTAGCAAGGCCTCTTGGAATGGATCTGAAATCTTGTAATCCTGGTTTAAGAGCTTGAGTGCTGCAGGAATCACCCATCAAAGGGATTGAGGGGATCTGGTTGGGCCTCCTTCTGAGACAAATGCAGCCATAGGTTGGGTTGAACTCTCACATTAACACGGAAGAAGAAAAAGAAGACAGGAGAAGTGAGGGGGACATGAAAGGAAAGAGTCATTAGTGGGAATTCACTCCCATTTCTCCATTGGGTTGGGTTGGGTTGTGTATTTGATGGTGCCAGTCATCCAGAGGAGAAGCTGGGAGCCAATCTCTTATCTCGGGTGATAAAACTCACAAACTCCTTTTGGATATTACCCGTAAAATAACTTTTACAGTTCAGTTCTAACTCTCCAGCCTCTGGTTCATATCAGAATGTGAACTCAGTACTTGTAAAAAACAAAACAAAACCCAGAGTGTTAGCAAAACAGATTTAGTTAAACAGGACAAGGAGCACCAAGGGAACAATTAAACGATTTTGTTCTTCTTTTTAGGACAAAGTGCCCGATGGTTAAACCAGGGATATGGTAGGATCTTATAGGACACATTCAGCTTTTCATTGGGACGGAGATCGTGACTGGCTATCCTCTCTTCCAGTTTGCTGCCTTTCAAATGTGCAGGTGGGGACTACAACACCCATTCTCCTCTAGGATGGATGCCAAAACCAACAGCTTTGGGCATCATTCCTCAATTATCCACTTAGCCAGGAGATGGGCTTGGTGTATCTCTTTGTCTCTGTCTCTATCTATCTATCTATCTATCTATCTATCTATCTATCTATCTATCTATCATATATCTATCCTATATCTATCTATCTATCTATCTATCTATCTATCTACTATATCTATATCTCATCTATATCATCTATATCATCTATATCTATCTATCTATCTATCTATCTATCTATCTTATCTATCTATTATCTATATCTACATCTATCCATGTCATCTATCTATCATATCTTATTATCTATCTCTATCTATCTATCTATCTCTACTATCTATCGATCTATCTATCTATCTATCGATCTATCTACTCTATCTATCGATCTATTCTATTATCCTCATCTATCTATCTTTCTCTACATATTCTGATCTTCTCTACATCTATCTATTCTATCTCTCTCTCTCTTCTATCTTATCTACATTCTATCTCTATCATCTTCTGTCTTTTCTCTCTCTATCTACATCTCTCTATTATCTCTCTATCTCTATCTAATTTTATTTATTTTATTTTAAGTCACCTAGACTAGAGTCATGGATGTGACATGGGTGGCTATGTAAATTGAAAAAAATCAATCAATCAATCCATTTTCCTTGGAGGTGTTCAGAATAGTTCAGCCACGCCTCTATCCTTTATTTTGACTTTGTTAGTACAGTAGTTATTGACTTATAACCGTTCATTTAATGACCATTCAAAGTTACAATGACCACTGAAAAAAGTGACTTAGCACTGTTTTTCACACTTGCAACCATTGCAGCATCCCCATATGGTCACGTAATCAAAATTCAGATGCTTGGCAGTTGCCTCATATTTATGATGGTTGCAGGATCCCAGGGTCATGTCTGATCCCCTTTTGCGACCTTCTGACAAGCAAAGTCAGCGGGGAAGCCAGATTCATTGAACAATTGTGTTGCTAACTTATAAAATCAGACAAAATACACTTAACAATTCTCTCGCTTAGCAACAGAAATGTTGGGCTCCATTGTGGTCATAAGTCAAGGACTACCTGTACTTGTTTCACCCAGTACTTAACATTTCCCCATCTTCTTCCATCTATGCATAATTCCTTTCATATTTAAAGGAATACCTTTAAAATTCAAGATGCCACCTGTGATGAGGCAATGGAAGGTCTTCCTGGGGTTTTTATTGCAATTGCTGTACCGTGCCACTATTTTTATTGATTTATTTTACATAAAACTTAGGATATCCTGCCTTTTATTAGTTTTACAAATCACTCAAGGCCGTGAACGTATCCAACACATCTTTCTCCTCCTATTTGCCCCCCAAAACAACAAACCTGTGAGGTGGGTTGGGCTGAGAGACTGAACTGGCCCAAAGTTACCCATCCAGCTTTGATGGCTCAGGCGAGAGCAGTCTCCTGCCGATTGGCTCGATGTCGCCCAGCTGGCTTCTATGGCTAGGGCAGGACTAGAACTCACAATCTCCCAGTTTTGAGCCTGGTGCCTTAACTACTAGGCTGGCTTTTATGGCTAGGGCAGAACTAGAACTCATAACCTCCCAGTTACGAGCCTGGTGCCTGAACTACTGGGCCAAACCTGTTCTATTTTGTCTTTACATACCTTGCAGATCACCCTGGTCGAGAGAGCAACACAAACATGTGCTTGTTTGGTTCATCTTTTAAAAGAGCAGGGGGTTGGACTAGAAGACCTCCAAGGTCCCTTCCAACTCTGTTATTCTGTTCTGTTCTGTTAGGCACCCCAGAGCAAACCTGAGGAGCTCTTTTCCATAACTATTAGTGGACACGGAGCATGAATCAGTCCTTAAACAGGAACATGCTCTGTTAATGTCTGGAAATTCCAAGAGAAGCATTCAGCTCTTCACAAATAGATCCTCTGCTGTGCAACATTTCATTTTTGCATTTTGCTACTTAAAACAAGCGGCTCTCGGATGGTACCTGGGCACTGTCGGCATCGCTGGAGCCTCAAGTGGCATTCCCACACGTCAGTAACGGTGGAAGACATGACCACATCGGGAATATATATCCCAAGACAATTGCAGGAGGAAAAAAATCTTACATGCTTGGACAATGCCAGGAGGACACCTGGCAAAGCTCACTCAACGGCCGCCTTCTCTCCCTCCAATTCAACGTTACCTTTTAGGCTCTCTGAGATAATGGAAGTTGGCAGGCCTGTTTGGTTTAATCGGTTCAAGGCAAGGCTGAATAATATAAATGGCTCCCCGAGGAACAGAAGAGACTCTACATTCCGAACGGATATGATCAAATGCATTACTCCTAATTTTAAAGCTGGCGATGGAAAAGGTCGCAGATAGAGCTCTGAACAAAAATTAGCCCTGTGCAGGGAAATTCTCTTGCGTTGTTTTGCCTAGCAATTCTCATCTGATGCAGGGAAAAGTTATTAGCTTGGAAAACTCCCTAAGCAGAAAGAATTCAGAAGATTATTTATTTGTTTGTTTGTTTGTTTGTTTGTTTGACTTGTATGCCACCCCCTCTCCAAAAAGGACTCGGGGTGGCTCACAACTAAAAACAGAACAATAAATTAATTAACTAAAACAGTGTTAAATAAAACAAGCCAAATTCATCTAAAAACCCTTACTAATTTAAAATATAAAACCACGCCCCCAAGAGGTCAGCACAGCCCAGCCTGTCCAAATAACCAGGTTTTTTTTAAAAATTCATATTTATATCCCGCCCTTCTCCGGAGACTCAGGGCGGCTTACAATTTTTGGGATACAACCCAATGCGCTCAGCAATAGCCTTCCTTCCATTGTATATGCCTGCTTATTACTAAGCGGCATTTTTACAAAGTCAGCTTATTGCCCCCAACAATCTCAGTAATCTCAGTTTACCTACCCCGAGAGGATGGAAGGCTGAGTCAACCTTGAGCCTGGTGGGATTCGAGCCTGCAATAATTACAGGCAGCTGGAACTAAGTGCTAGGCTATTAACAGCCTGCACCACCAAGGCCCTTTCAAATCATGGCGGAAGGTGCGAAGGTCAGGGGCCAAACGGAGCCCCAGGGGTAATTGATTCCACAAGGTGGGAGTCGCCACAGAATAGGCCCTCCACCGGGACACCGGCAAACAACACTGGGTCGCAGACGGCACCCCAAGGAGCCCCTGCCTGTGCGATTGTACAGGGCAGTTGGCATTCGATGCCGGCAGGAGACGCTCCCGTGAATATCCTGGACCCATGCCTTGTAGGACTTTGAATGTTAATACCAAAACCTTGAATCTCACCTATTGAATCTATAATAATAAAAATAATAATAATAGCTGGTATAACAAAGCACTGCATGGACAGTTCCTTGAAAAGATCCAAGGAAAAGTAGATAAGGAAAAGACCTGGTTATGGCTGACCAACGGAACACTGAAGAAAGAGACAGAAGGCCTGATTCTTGCAACCCAAGAACAAGCCATCAGAACGAATGTAATCAAAGCCAGAATAGAAAAATCTGCCGATGACCCCAAATGCAGGCTCTGCAAAGAAGCGGATGAAACCATTGATCACATACTGAGCTGTTGCACGACAATAGCTCAGACTGACTACAAACAACATCACAACACAGTCGCTCAGATGGTCCACTGGAACTTGTGTCACAACTACCATCTGCCTGTAGCAAAGAACTAACTGGTGGGATCATAAGCCTGAAAAAGTGGTCGAAAATGAGCATGCAAAACTATTGTGGGACTTCCGAATACAGACTGACAAAGTTTTGGAACACAACACCCTGGATATCACGATCGTGGGGAAGAAAAAAGTGTGGATCGTCGACATTGCCATACCTGGTGACAGCAGAATCGACGAGAAACAACTTGAAAAAATCACCAGATATCAGGACTTGAGAATCGAACTGCAGAGACTCTGGCATAAACCAGTGCAGGTGGTTCCAGTGGTACTCGGCACACTGGGTGTTGTGCCTAAAGACCTAGGCAAGCACTTAAAAACAATTGGTGCTGACAAGATCACCATTGGCCAGCTGCAGAAGGCCACCTTACTGGGATCTACTCGCATAATCCGCCGATATATCACGCAGTCCTAAACACTTGGGAAGTGTTCGACTAGTGATTTGTGACACGAAACCCAGCATAGTTATCTCGTTTGTTGTACACTGTTGTTTTTGTGTATAATAATAATAATAATAATAATAATAATAATAATAATAATAATAATAGCCTATCCCAGGTCTCGATAGGTAGACAAAAATTCCAAACCCAGTCTGAACATCTGGCTGACTGTGCAATGAATCATAATAAAATAAATAAAAATAAAAGTATATTGTATCACACCTTGTGTCCAGTGACTTTAAAAAAATTTTTTTTTAAAAACAGACATAAACAAACAAATACATAAAAAAAACATAAAACCATCTTCCAATTTATACAGTGTGTCAGTTGGTTACGCATCATTTGTGCTATCCTTTCATAGTCATCACTCACAATTTATATAAATTCTCATATTATCAATCTGACGTATGCTTATATATTTATCAGTTATTAATCATTTATGACTAATCTATTTATTTCATCATTTAATACGAGATATTCAAACTTTCATTTATAAAATTTGTATTACACTTTCACCCAATGGGTATGTATGTTTATATTATAATTAATATCAATCTATTAAAGATCGGTTGTAAAATTTCCTAATCTATTACATTACCATGTCTTTTTATCCAACCATTGATAGAACAAATCCCATATCAAATAAAATTGTTTATCTTCTTGTTCTCTAATTTCAAATGTCAATTTACTCATTTCGGCGCAGTCCATAATTTTCTTGATAACTTCCTCCTGCATAGGTACTTTTTCATTTTTCCAATTCTTAGCAAATACAATCCTAACCGCTGTGTCCGATGACTTATCAGCTTCGACATCAAGCAAGAGCCCAGTTTTGGGGACAAGACCAGCACCCACAATGCAATGTGCCCTGCCCCCCCATGCATGTGCGTGCAACACCCCTCCCCTCTCCCTCCCCCTTACCTTCTCTGTGCATGCGTGCACCTCCCAGCTGATTTTCAGCCTATTTGAGGCCATTTTCACCCTCCTGGAGGCTCGAGGCAAGCCTCTGCAGCCTCGGGGGGCCGAAAAACGGGCCTTCCGGAAGTACCGGAAGTGCCCGTTTTCAGCCTCTAGAGGGCCTCTGGAGGGCCTCTGGAGGCCGGTGGAGGCCGTTTTTCAACCTCCCGGAGGCTTGAGGGAAGCCTCCTGAGGCTGCAGAGGCTTCCCTCAAGCTTCCAGGAGGGCGCAAACGGCCTCAAACGGGCCAAAAATCAGGTGGGAGGTGCGCGCATGCGCAGTGCAGGTAAATTTGACTGGGGCTTGCGTGCCTGCACAAATGGCTCTGCATGCCACCTGTGGCACACGTGCCATAGGTTCGCCATCACGGCTCTAGACCAAGAATCAAACAATACCCCAGTCAGGGAATCACCAACTAGAACAAGCTAAGATTAAACGACAGTTTAATGAAGGAACCAAGATCACTCCCACCAAGCCGTTAGTATGTAAAATGAGAGCAAACCTCACTCCCTATAGCACTGATGATGTTACCCAATTTGGTAATGAAATGTCTGCAAGAAAATGACTAAGCTCAGAGACCCACCAAGGACCCTACATTTCTGATAGATATTTATTTAGTTCCATACTTTTAAAAAGAGACAGGAGTGCGGTGAACTTCCAAGATGGAAAGCGCCCAAATTGTGATCACGTGACTGTGGGGATGCTGCAACGGTTGTAAATGTGAAAAACGGTTATAACTTTTCTCAGTGCTGTTGTAACTTTCCACGGTCACTAAATGAACTGTTGTAAGTCAAGGACTACCTGTAAGGACCATTCCTTGCATTTACAAGCATTGCAGCATGCTAAGTGGTGGTTGCTAAATGAGTTTTGCCCCATTTTACAACCTTCTTTGCCACAGTTGTTAAGCAAATCACCCTTTGGTGACATTCCCAGCTGGCTTCTAAAAATGCAAAGTCAATGGTTAAAGCCAGGTTCATTTAAGGACCACATGATTCACTTAACAACCATGGTGATTTGCTTAACAACTGTGGCAAAGAAGGTTGTAAAATGGGGCAAAGCTCACTCAGCAACCCTTTAGCAACCTACTTAGTAATGGAGTTACTTTGGGCTCAATTATGTTCTGTAGCTTTTTTCCTCTGGAGCACAGGAAAAATAGCCACAACTGTAGATACGGTAAAAGTAATTATAACACCAATTAAGAGTTCAGTTTGTATTTCTCGGTAATCTTTGTCCTCTTGACTGCTACTGATGGCTTCTCCCTGGGTTGAGAAGGGTTGGATGCTACCATAAATAAACCTTAATTTCCCGTTATTGCCCCTGAGAGAATTATTGCTACCTTGATGATAATTAACAGTGCTGTACCGAGTTGGCACTGCACTTTGGTTTATGGCCGTATGTTTTTGATACATGTGGGTGAACCTTTGAACTTTTTTTACAGACCCTCCGAAGGACATTCCTGAACCTCTGAGAAGAAAGTTTAACCCTTTCAGGTGAAAAAACACCTGAGATCAGGAGAAATGGCAGTTGCCCATTCATAAATGCCAACATTAACAATACTCTTAAACAGAATATCAGAGTTGGAAGGGACCTTGGAGGTCTTCTAGTCCAACCCCCTGCTCAGACAGGAAACCCTGTCCCATTTCAGACAAATGGTTGTTCAATCTCTTCTTGAAAACTTCCAGTGATGGAGCATTCACAACTTCTGGAGGCAAGTCGTTCCACTGTTCAGTTGTTCTGACTGTCAGGAAATTTCTCCTTAGTTCTAAGTTGCTTCTCTCCTTGATCAGTTTCCATTCATTGCTTCTTGTCCTGCCTTCTGGTGCTTTGGAGAATGGGTTGATTCCCTCTTCTTAGGGGCAACCCCTTCGATATTGGAGCACTGCTATCATGCCACCCCTAGTCCTCCTTAAAATAAACATACCCAATTCCAGCAACCGTTCTTTATATGCTTTAGCCTTCAGTCCCCTAATCATCTTTGTTGCTCTTCTCTGAGCTCTTTCTAGAGTCTCAACATCGATCATCCATCCATCCATCCATCCATCCATCCATCCATCCATGATCCATGTCTGCCTGCCTCTCTGTCTGTCTGTCTGTCTGTCTGTCTGTCTGTCCATCTGTCCATCTGTCTATCTAACTGTCTAACTGTCTATCTATCACTCTATCACTAAATCACTCTATCTATCATCTATCTATCATCTATCTATCTATCTCTATCTATCTATCTATCTATCTATCTATCTATCTATCTATCTATCAATCATCTATCTATCTATTTTATTTGCTGCCCATCCTATCACAGGGTATTCATGTTTTCATGTAGAATAAACATCCCTCTTCATAGTTAAACCTGTCAAGTTGTGGCACAGAAATCTTCTAATAAATAAATACATACATAAATAGATAAACAAACAAACAAACAAACAAACAAATGAATGAATGTAATTTCTTTGGCATGCTAAAAGTTGCTTGTCAATGAATCAGGTGCATAATTATGGTTATTATGTAGAGGTTCCTGAAAAGGTTGACTCAAGGTTGACTCAGCCTTCCATCCTCTCGGGGTAGGTAAATTGAGGACCCAAGATTGTTGGGGGCAATAAGCTGACTTTGTAAAAATGCCGCTTGGGGGGAACCATAAGCCCTAGTAATAAGCAGGCATATACAATGGAATGAAGGCTATTGCTGAGTGCATTGGGTTGTATCCCAAAAATTGTAAGCCGCCCTGAGTCTTTGGAGAAGGGCGGGATATAAATATGAATTTTAAAAAAATGGATACTCGAAGACCAGATTTCACACTGTTTCATGAAATAGAACATAGAATCATAGGAGGGACCTTGGAGGTCTTCTAGTCCAACCCAGGCAGGACACCATGTACCATTCCAAACAAATGACCATCCAATATCTTTTTTTAAAACCTCCCGTGATGGAGCTCCTAAGCTTCCAAAGACAAGTTGCTCCACCTATTCACTGTAATTTTGCAGTCAGAAAATTTCTTATTTCTAGATTGGATTTTTTCTGTAATGGTTGGCCCCTCGTTACTTTTTCTCCTGCTTTCAGGAACTTTGGAGGACAGATAATCCCCTCTTCTCTGTGACAACCTCTCAATACTGGAAGACTGCTATCCTATTACCCTAATTATTGTGTTTGACTAGAATACCTGGTTCCCTCCACCGTTCATTATACCCTTTAGTCTTGTTATCATCTTTGTTGCTCTTCTCTGCACTCTTTGTGGAGTCTTAACAACCTTTTTGTGTCACAGTGATCAGAATTATTGTTAAGTTTCTACTCTCACAATGCAAGGGAGACATTAGGTATAAATTTATGGAATCTCCATAACAGCTACATAATATAAAATTCTGGCCCTTGATGGGTGTTGTGGTTGTGATTGATGTCAAAAGACAGCAATAGGATTCTTCTGTCTTGGTAGGTAAAGGTAAGGTTCTCACACATACGCAGCCAGTCAAGCGGCTCTAGGCTGCTCATCTCCGTTGCAGCCAAGAGCCAGCTTGTCCCAAGACGTCTCCATGGTCATGTGGCTGGCATGACTAAATGCCGAAGGTGCAAGGAACGCTGTTACCTTCCCACCAAAGTGGTGCCTATTTTTCTACTTGCATTTTTACATGCTTTCAGACTGCTAGGTTGGCAGAAGCTGGGACAAGTAACGGGAGCTCACTCCGCTATTGGCAGCTAGGGATTCAAACCACTGAACTGCCAACCTTTCTGATTGACAAGCTCAGCATCCTAGCCACTGAGCCACCGTGTCCCTTACACCATGTCTGTCTTGGAAACTAGTCCAAATTTCAGGGATGTAATAAAGATTATTCAAACCAAGAGAATCAAAAGTATAAGTTGCAGTTGAATTCCATCTGAATGTTAGAAAACCCTTTCTAACATGTAACAGTTTAACAGATGGAATTGAAAGGGACCTTGTAGGTCATCTAGTCCAACCCCGCTGCCCAATCAGTAGACCATGCACCATTTCTGACAGTTGGCAGTCCAATCTCTTCTTGAAAGTCTCAAGTGATGATACTCCCATAACGTCTGAAAGCAAGCTGTTCCATTGGTTGATTGTTCTCACTGTCAGAAAGTTTCTCCTTATTTCCAGGTTGAATCTCTCCTTGTTCAGTTTCCATCCATTATTCCTTGTCTGGCCTACAGGTGCTTTAGAAAATGAGGAGTGGTGGTCAACTTATTCTTCAAAGCATCAGAGAAGGCATGAAAAGAAATAATGGATGGAAGATTGTTCAAGAGAAATCCAACTGAGAAGTAACTAGAAATGTCCTGATAGTGAAAACAATCAGTAGAATGGCTTGTCTCCAGAAATTATGGGTGCTCCATCAATGGAGGTTTTCAGGAAGAGACTGGACAGCCATTTATCCAGAATAGTGTAGGGTCTCCTGCTTGAGCAAGGATTGGACTAGAAGACCTCCAAGATCCCTTCCAATCCTATTATTATATGTTCTGAATCCTAAAGACAACAGAACCACTCAGGGATGGTTTATATTGGATTTCTACATGGAGCAGGAAGCTGACTCTTGATGGTACCTTCTAACTCTAATGCCTTCCAAGTTTAGTGATTCATCTTTGGATCTGGCATTTAAAAGTAGATGGATGCAAGTGCCAAATGTGTGCAAAGGATTGTCTGGGGTTATAATCCATTAATTAATTGTTGAGTTTCTGTCATTGTGTCTGGAAGATTAGATTTCAAGCCCACACTTGCTGTATAAACCGTTGGTAATATAATTTCATCGAGTTTGAATCATTTTGCACACTGAAAGGCTACAGACCTTCTAAGGAAACCTTCCAATGTTCAGAATATAAAGTCTGAAATTCCACTGGATGAATCCTAAATGCCTCCGAATTAATAATTTGCCTAAGTGTAGCCTGATTAGCAGGGATGGGATTCTACCGGTTCGCACCTATTCTCTAG
Source organism: Naja naja (assembly GCA_009733165.1). Classification (NCBI taxonomy): domain Eukaryota; kingdom Metazoa; phylum Chordata; class Lepidosauria; order Squamata; family Elapidae; genus Naja; species Naja naja. The sequence goes on along the minus strand of CM019150.1, from coordinate 12,582,011 downwards.
AACCGGTTGTTAACATTCTAAGCAGTTCGGAGAACCGGTTGTTAGAAGAAATTACTGGTCTAATCCTGTAAGGAAGGCAGGAAGGAAACATTCTGGTGTTGCTTACAGAAACTGCCTCTCCGTTAACCCTTATTACATTCTTGGCAGGACTAGACTTCCTGTCTCAGGAACGTCTCTGGAGTTTTTTTCTCTCCTTTGTTGGTACTTTGCTTGTGTGGAGTGACCATTCAAAGTTACAATGGCACTGAAAAAAGTGACTTATGACCATTTTTCACACTTACGACTGTTGCAGCATCCCCACAGTCATGAGAGGCCAGGCGGAGATGCTGCCTTGATGTGAGTGATATTGAGTTGGCCACACCCAGCCAATAACATGACCACCAAGCCATGTCCACCCAGTCACATGACCACCAAGCCATGCCCACCACCTAAGCCACGCCCACAGAACCGGTTGTTAAAAAATTTGAACAGAACCGTTGTTAAAAAATTTGATCCTCACCCCTGCTGATTAGTCTTTTGCAGCAAGACTAACGCAGGGCCACGTAATCTGATTTATCACCTCACAACTCAGTCTCTATCCTCTAATTCAGGATCAGAGGTAGGACACATATTTTAGATTATTTATTTTATTTAACCAGGCAAGGACAGCTGATGATATCATTGATGAAAAGCTAAAATACTCTGTGAGGATTTTGAGGGAAATATTATTTTTTGTTTCATGTTTTGAAAAGTACATTAAACCTATCCTACAGTTACAGTTTTTTCATTGCTCTCCACTGGCAGCGCTTTTTAACATATTTATTTATCACCAAAAATAAAATACAGGTAGTCCTCGAATTACAACAGTTCATTTGGTGACCATTCAAAGTTACAACGGCATTGAAAAAAGTGACTAAATGGCCGTTTTTCATACTGCAGCATCCCCCTGGTCACATGATCAAACTTCAGCCACTTGGCAACCGATTCATATTTATGACGGTTGCAGCGTCCTGGGGGTTATGTGATCCCTTTTTGCGACCTTCTGACAAGCAAAGTCAATGGGGAGGCCAGATTCACTTAACAACCATGTTACTAACTTAGCATCTGCAGTGATTCACTTAACAACTGTGGCAAGAAAAGTCATAAAATGGGGCCACTCACTTAAACAAAGTGTCACTTAGCAACAGAAATTTTGGGGTTGGCTGTGGTCATGGTCAAGGACTACCAGTACATAACAAAGAGAAAGAAAGAGAAAGAAAGAAAGAAAGAAAGAAAGAAAGAAAGAAAGAAAGAAAGGAGGAAGGAAGGAAGGAAAGAAAGAAAGAAAAAGAAAGAAAGAAAACAAAGGAAGGAAGGAAGGAAAGAAAGAGGAAAGAAAGAAAGAGAAAAAAGGAAGGAAAGAAAGGAAGAAAGGAAAAGGAAAGAAAGAGAGAAAGGAAGAAGGAAGAAGGAAGAAAGAAAGAAGGAAAGAAAGCCAGAAAGAAAAAGGAAAGAGAGAAAGAAAGGAAGGAAGGAAGGAAGGAAGGAAGGAAGGAAGGAAGGAAGGAAGGAAGGAAGGAAGGAAGGAAGGAAAAAACCCCTCTCTACCAGCATCTTTGTCATTCGGTTTTACATTTCAATGGTCCAGAAGTCCAGAGAGGCTACAAAATAGAAGATTGCCTGTAGCCTCTGGGGTGAAAGTTGTCTAGTTTGAACTTCCTCAACCTGGTGCCCTTCAGTTGATACCGAACTACAACGTCTGGATTTCCCAACCAGCCTTAGTCAGTAGTTCTTAGTCCTTAAGGGAGATGGGTTCATCCGCCGCTGAAAATTACCTAGCTCATCTCTTCTCCCAGAGCTGTCAGGGAAAGAATCCAGGAGCTGATTAATCATCTGCCAAGTTTTCAACCTTCTGTCCCACTCAGGTGTGACAAAGGCACAAAACCCAGGTGAAATATGATGCCTGATGTCAAATAACTGGGGTGTCTAGGAAACAGATTTGAGTGTAGCAGCTCTTTCCTAAGGGACCTACTCAGGAAACAACGCTGTTTGCATGCAAGGATCCCAGAGAGATCCTTACCAGAGAGATCCCTATTGCTGAAGGCAATGCTGACCAGGCAAATGATTTAACTCAATATAAGGACATTTTACAAATGTATTCTTAAATTGTGCACGGTTTCCACGAATGGAGTTATTTCCATACAAGAGGGGTGGAATATTTTCAATTTCCAGCAGGTTGTGATACATTCGTAGTATGGATTCTTAATATACAGGTAGTCCTCGACTTACAATGGTTCACTTAGTGATTGTTCAAAGTTAGCACCTGAAAATTATAGTAAAGAGGATGTATATTTAATATTAGAAAAGAAAACCCTTCATAACATTTAACAGATTAACAGATTAACAGAGTTGGAAGGGATCTTGTAGGTCATCTAGTCCAACCCCCTGCCCAAGCGGGAGACCCTACACCATTACTGACAAATGGCAATCCAATCTCTTCTTGAAAGCCTCCAGTAATGAAGCTCACACAGCTTCCGAAGGCAACTTCTGTTCCATGGGTTGACTGTTCTCATTGTCAGAAAATTTCTCCTTATTTCTAGGTTGAATCTCTCCTTTATCAGCTTCCATTCATTATTCTTTGTCTGGCCTTCAGGTGCTTTGGAAAATAGCTTGACCCCTCTCCTCTCTGTGGCAGCCCCTCAAATATTGGAACATTGCTGTCTCCCCTGGTCCTTCTCTTCACTAGACTAGCCATGCCCAGTTCCTGTAACCCTTCTTCATATGTTTTAGTCTCCAGTCCCCTAATCATCCTAGTTGCTCTTTTCTGCACTTTTTCTAGAGTCTCAACTTCTGTTTTTATAGTGTAGTGACCAAAATTGGATGCAGTATTCCAGGTGTGGACTTACTAAGGGTTTATAGAGTGGTATTAGTACCTCCCTTGATCTTGATTGTATCCCTCTGATAATGCAGCTTACGACTGCATTGGCTTTTTTGGCTGCTGCTGCACACTGCTGCACACTGCCTCTTAGCACTTGTTGCCTGTGGTTTTAGCTCCCTTTCACATGCTACACATTTCATTTTAAGAAGGTGAAATTAAGGTTTATAATTAAAAGAGCGGCCCTCAAAAGAAAGCAGATGTAATTCTAGGAGAGAGGTATGCTGCTTATAATCGAGTGTTCATAATTAATTGAGTGCTCATATAAATATTGCAGAACTCTTTCATAATCTTTATTGTGCAAAGCAGATAACACATGCAGCTTGCTGGAGACAGGGAAGGGTGAGAGTGTATCTGCCTTCACTTTCTGCCAATCTTCCTCTCCCCTCTGAAGGGGCTTAGTTTGGCTTCATTTTTTGGTCCTATATTTATTATTTTGCAATACAGGCTATATTCATGCTACATGTACAGCCTCCTCACTTTCCTTCTTCCATCCTCCATCTTTCTCCTTTCTACTACCATCTTTCTTCTTTCCTCTCCTGTCTTCTTTCTTTTTCCATCTTCTGCCTTCTTTCTTTTATCTTCTGTCTTCCTTCTTTCCCCTTCTGTTCTTTCTTCTTCCATCTTCTATTTGCCTTCTTTCTTCTATTATCTTCCTTTGTTCTTCTTCTGTCTTCCCTTTCTGTCATCTTCTCTTCCTTCTTTGCCTTTCTGTGTTCTTTCTTCTTTCATATTTTGTTTTCCTTCTTTCTTTTGTCATTGATCCAGTCTTTTCTTTCTTTCTTAACTTAACAACAACAACAGCTTTCATAATAACAACAACAACAACAACAACAACAACATGCACCACAATCTTCTTTCTTCCTTCTTCCATCTTTTGTTTTCCTTCTTTCTTCTTCCATCTTTCTTCTTCCATCTTTTGTTATCCCTCCATCTTTCTTTCCTTTCTGTCTTCTTCCCCCAATCTTCTGCCTTCCTTTTTTCTTGTTCCATCTTCTTTTTGTTACCATTCTTCTTTCTTTCTTCTTGCATCTTCCTTCTTTCATCTCCTCTCCCTTCTTTCTTCTGTCTTCTTTCCTCCATCTTATTTTTCCTTTTTCTTCTATCTTCTGACTTCTTTCCTCTTCCGTTTTCTTTTTTCCTTCTTCCATCTTCTGACTTTGTTCTTTCTTCCGTCTTCCTTCTCTCGTCTTCTGTCTCCCTTCCTCTGTTTTCCATCTTCTATCTTTCTTTTTGTCTTTTGCCGTCCATTTTTGGTTCTCTCTGACTCATCATAGCAGAACCATTCATGCTAATGTGGCTGAGACCTCTTTAAAGGACTTCCTCATCCAAGATGGAGCCCTTAATGGTAACATGGAGGAAGGAGGGGGGCAGTTTTTCCTACTGAACATCCTTCCCCCTGCAACTTTTTCAGAGGAACTCTGAAATTTAATTGTTGCTGCTATTAACTGGTTCTGGTGCCACAGTTACTTCTGTGACTACTATTTTATTGTTATATTACATTATTTTATTGATTGCTGCTTCAAATGTATTATTGTGTGCCTGTTTCTAATTGTTTGGGAGTCAACTCCAATTTGCAATTTAAAAGACAAAACATGATCACGAATGAAGGCAAATATACATGTCACAGGATAATGTTGGATCCAATCTGGTGAGTCACCAGGACTAGAGGTTTTAGTCTTCCAAGCTTTTTTTTTTAAATTACATTTATATGCCGCCCTTCTCCGAAGACTCAGGATGGCTTACAGTTTTTGGGATACAACCCAATGTGCTCAGCAATAGCCTTCATTCCATTGTATATGCCTGCTTATTACTAAGCGGCATTTTTACAAAGTCAGCTTATTGCCCCCAACAATCTTGGGTCCTCAATTTACCTACCCCGAGAGGATGGAAGGCTGAGTCAACCTTGAGCCTGGTGGGATTCAAGCCTGCACTAATTGCAGGCAGCTGGGACTTAAGTGCTAGGCATTTAGCAGCCTGCACCACCAAGGCCCTTTTGGACTCAAGCTGGAGCCCATCCTCAGGGAACTGTTCTTCAAAGCGACCTTGATTATGTGTCTGAATGGTCAAACAATTGGCAACTCCAAATCTCAACCAACAAATGCTCTGTCCTGCACATTGGTAAAAAAAATCAGTACACCAAATACAAGCTAGGCAGATATGACCTCGTTGACAACCCTCACTCTGTCAAGGACCTTGGAGTACTCATATCGAACGACCTAAGTGCCAGAGCTCACTGTAACAGCATTGCCAAAAAGGCATTAAGAGTTGTAAAACTAACCTTACGAAGCTTCTCCTCCGGTAATATTGAATTGCTAACTAGAGCATACAAAACCTTTGCTAGACCAATACTCGAATACAGCTCATCTGTCTGGAATCCTCACTGGTATCAGACATTAATACAATTGAACGAGTCCAGAAGTATTTCACGAGAAGAGCACTGCACTCCTCTGCTCGCAACCCGAATACCCTATATCACCAGGCTTAAAATTTTGGGCTTGGACAACCTTGAAGTATGCTGCCTAAGGTTGGACTTAAGTGTAGCACACAAAATTATCTGTTACAATGTCCTACTAGTCAATGACTACTTCAGCTTCAACAGCAACAATACAAGAGCACACAACAGATACAAACTCAATGTAAACTGCTCCAAACTTGATTGCAGAAAGTATGACTTCAGCAACAGAGTGGTCAATGCCTGGAATGCACTACCTGACTCTGTTGTTACATCCTCTAACCCAGCGGTTGCCCACCGGTGGACTGCGGCCCACTGGTGGGCCACGAGAAAATTTTGGTGGTCCACAGAGAAATGTCACTCCCAGAGCTCCCCCCCCAAGCAATTAATCCAGGCTGCGCAGAAACACAAGGCTGCGCCGCCCACATGGCCCACAGGAACCCTCCCCGTCCACTTACTCCTTACCCAGCAAACTTGCCTGCTAAATTGCTATTTTTCCTTTTTCCGACCATCAGCTGTTCTGCTGTGCCGGGAGATTTGATTAGCTAGAAAGCAGGAAATGGTTGGATTTCTTGCTTTCTAGTGACTCTTTAGATCTTCGGCTCTGCTTTTAAGCCTAGCCAAACCTCCCTTAGGACTGAAGGTTCTATTATTCAGTGCAGACTCACGGCAAGCAAATTTTATGTGACAGACTGAGCTAGCCGATGGCAGATAGATAGATCACTGAATGATTCTGTGAGCAACTCAATCTGCCTGCCTGCTTTGCCAGATTTTGGGTAAAAGTTGCTCGTTTAAAAAAATATATCAATATTTACATACATGGTGTGTTGTGAGTTAATTTTGTGAGTTTGCTTGCTAGCAAATTTTATGAGTTTGCTTGCAAGCAAATTTTATATGACAGACTGAGCTAGCCAATGGCAGATAGATAGATCTCTGAATGAATCTGTGATTCTGTGAACAACTCAATCTGTCTGCCTGTTTTGCCTGATTTTGGGTAAAAGTTGTTCTTTTTTAAAAAAAATCAATATTTATATAAATATTTATAATATTTACATACAAGCCATGCCCAGCCAGCCACATGACCACCAAGCCACACCCACAAATTAGGCCACACCCACAGAACCGGTTAGTGGTCCCTGGGATTTAAAATTATGAGTTTGGTGGTCCCTGAGGACCAAAAAGTTGGTGATCCCTGCTCTAGCCCCCACTCCTTTAACCTCAAATTATCCACTATTGACCTCACCCCATTCCTAAGAGGTCTGTAAGGGGTGTGCATAAGTGCACCATCGTGCCTACTCTCCCTGTCCTATTGTCCCCATTTATTCGTACCTGTTTCCTGTATTCTTACTCATGTTTATACTTATACTTATTATCTTGTAAGAGATTGACAAATCAGATAAATAAATAAATAAACAAACCAAAAACTCTCTACCAAAGTATGTGGTAGAGGGCTACTCTATGCGTTGGATTTACGTTGTGCCTGGTTGTATATGGAAGTTTACAGGTAGCCCTCAACTTACGAACTACAACTGAGCCCCAGAGTGAGACATTGCTAAGTGAGAGGCATTTGTTAAGTGAGATTAGACCCATTTAGCGAACTTTCTTGCCACAGTTGTGAAGTGAATCCTGGCAGTTGTTAAATTAGGAACGCAGCTGCTCAGTGAATCTCTTTCCCCACTGACTTTGTCAGAAGGTCGCAAAAGGTGATCACCTGACCCCAGGACACTGCAACCGTCATAAATACGAGTCAGTTGCCAAGCATCTGAATTTCGATCACATAACCATGGGGATGCTATAACGGTCATAAGCGTGAAAAATGGTCGTAAGTCCCTTTTTCCAGTGCTGTTGTAACTAAGTAAATGGTCACTAAGTAAACTGTTGTAAGTTGAGGACTACCTGTATTTTATTATTTTATTTTATTTTATTTTATGTTATTAGTTTAGTTTAGTTTAGTTTAGTTTAGTTTAGTTTAGTAAGCTGTTGTAAGTCAAGAGCTATCTGTATTTTATTATTTTATGTTTATTTTATGTTTATTAGTTTAGTTTAGTTTACTTTACTTTACTTTACTTTAGTTTAGTTTAGTAAACTGTTGTAAGTCAAAGACTACCTGTATTATTTATTTTATTTCATTATTTCATTATTTATTTTATTTTATTATTTATTATTTATTTTATTTTATTAGTTTAGTTTAGTAAACTATTGTAAGTCAAGAGCTATTTGTATTTTATTATTTTATGTTTATTTTATGTTTATGTTTAGTTTAGTTTAGTTTAGTTTAGTTGCTGGACAGTCTGACATTTTGCTGCCAAGAGATTGTTTTGCTGGAGCAAACCTGGACCACAGTACAATAGTGGAGCCTTGGTCATGAATTAGGCCTAGTTTGTGTCTGTGTTGTGGTGATGGTGTGCAAATCAGGTGCCGCTGAAGCTCTTGACACAGATGGGCTTAGACAATGGCTCCCTCATTGTCTCCAGACATAGCACTCTTGCCAGCAGCTTGGCCTAAAGACATAAAGTCTAATTCTGTGATGTTTTTCCTGGCTCGGAACAATCGTTGTTGAGTTCTGTTACCAATCTTCCAATGCAGCAGAGGCTGTAACGGTGACAGTTTTACTGTGGAAGTTTATTGGAAAAAACAGCAAGAGACCCATCAAAGTAATTGGGCTGTTGGCCTCCCCCTCCACTCATTTATCCTGCAGAGGGAACTTTTTACCAAGGGCTCAGCTGAATTATCTACAACAGGTAATAAGAACAACCGACTCCATCCACCAATGGCTATTCCTCACAACGTTGTAGAAAGTTAGTACCCACCGTTCTCCTAGAAAATGAAATATTTTAGTAAATATGAAAAAGGCAGAATATTATATTTCTCCTTAAAAGAGAAATAGAAATCTTAAGGGAGACAGAAACTCAGAGCCACAGTTCCCTGCCCCCAAGCAGATACTAAGCCAAGGCCAACTTTTAGAAATGCATATTTGGTAATCCATTCAAGACCGGATATTGAACGAAGGCAGAATAAGATAGAATGGTAGGATCAGCTCCCACTCAAAATCTAAGCCAGGAAAGCCATTAAGACATATTTCAGGACATACGCCAGTGGTGGGATTCAAATTTTTTTACTACCGGTTCTGTGGGTGTGGCTTGGTGGGCGTGGCAGAGGAAGGATACTGCAAAATCCCATTCCCTCCCCACTCCACTAACCTGATTTCCAGCTCCGTTCTCCTGTGTAGGGCAACAAAGGAAGACCCAACCGATCAGCTGGGGCTTGGAAGGCAGAGAATAGATGGAGTTGGCAGGGCCAGTCAGAGGTGGTATTCGCTGGTTTTCTGAACTACTCAAAATTTCCACTACTGGTTCTGCAGAACTGGTCAGAACTTGCTGAATACCACCTCTGACACACGCCTCTTCATTGCATCACCCAGCAGGCTTCAAACTTGGTTCAGACAAACTGACCCCACATGGCCACATGGGAGTCTGACTACAGCAACCAATAGAATACATGCCCCTGCCACAGGAACAGGAAGCTCAAGGACAAGAGAAAGTGTAAACAACTCTCATCTCCACTCCATATATTCAGCTGCCCAGGACTTCAAACCTATGTGGTCCTGTCCATCAACAAACCATCTTTCCAATCAGCCTCCCTGTTTTCAGTGTTTTTCTCCCCACTTGGAACTGAACCAGATGGATATTTCTTCCAATAATGTCCTTCAGAGAGAACTCCATTTAGTTTCACTTTCCTTTTTACAGGATTGTTGGTCCTGCCCCTGCAAAAGAATCCCAGGATCAATACAAATTTATCTTAATAAGAGAATCACAGGCAGTCCTTGAGTTGTGACCACAATTGAGCCCAAAACTTTATGTCACTAAGTGAAACATTGGTTAAGTGAGTTTGTGCCATTTGACGCACTTTTCTTACCAGAGTTGTTAAGTGAATCGCAGCAGTTGTTAAGTTAGTAACACGATTGTTAAGTGAATCTGGCTTCCCCATTGGCTCTTCAGAAGGTCGCAAAAGGGGATCACATGTCCCCCCTAGGACACTGTGACCGTCATAAATAGGAACCCCTTGTCAAACAACTGAATTTTGATCATGTGACCCTGTGGGGATGCTGCAACAATTGTAAGTGTAAAAAACTGGGCATAAATCACATTTTTTCAGTGCCCTTGTAACTTTGTACGGTCACTAAATAAACCGTTGTAAGTCGAGGACTAACAGAGTTGGAAGGGACCTTGGAGGTCTTCTAGTCCAACCCCTGCTCAGGCAGGAAACCCTATACCATTAGAGACAAATGGTTGTCCAATCTCTTCTTAAAAACCTCCAGTGATGGAGCACCCACAACTTCTGAAGCAAGGCATTCCACTGGTTGATTGTTCTCGCTGTCAGGGAATTCCTCCTTAGTTCTAGGTTGCTTCCGTCCTTGATTAGTTTCCATCTGTTGCTTCTTGTCCTGTCTTCATGGCCAGTGTGGGTATTGTTGCCTGGACAAATTTGGAGAGTGTATTTGTGCTGCTGTGGGCTGTAGTCCTTTTTTTTTTTTAATTACATTTATATGCCGCCCTTCTCCGGAGACTCAGGGCTTACAATTTTGGGATACAACCCAGTGTGCTCAGCAATAGCCTTCATTCCATTGTATATGCCTGCTTATTACAAAGCGGCATTTTTACAAAGTCAGCTTATTGCCCCCAACAATCTTGGGTCCTCAATTTACCTACCCCGAGAGGATGGAAGGCTGAGTCAACCTTGAGCCTGGTGGGATTCGAGCCTACAGTAATTGTAGGCAGCTGGATCTTAAGAGCAGGCATTTAACAGCCTGAGCCACCAAGGCTCTTCTAATCTTAGATGATATCTACATACATATGTATGTACATATCTAAATAATATAATGTAATATAATATAATACAATGTAATGTAATGTAATATATAATATATAATATATAATATAATATAATAAATATAATATAATATACCCCTCACACCCTGGACATAAACCTTAATTTTAAAAACATCTTGATGCTTACAGAAGAGTCTCCAAGCAAAGGCTGGCATTTTTGTTACTACAGGCTGTCCTCAACTTACAACAGTTCATTTAGTGACCATTCAACATGCACAACAGCCCCGAAACAAAGTGACTTATGACCCCTTTACACACTTACAACCTTTGCAACATCCCCATGAAGCATCATGTGGTCAAAATTCACATGTTTGGCAACTGGCTCACATTTATGACGGTTGCCGCATTCCTGGGATCCTATTTGGCAACTGTTAAAAGGGAAGCCTGATTTACTTAACAACCATGTTACTAATTTAACAACTGCAGTGATTCACTTAACAACTTTGGCAAGAGATACCGTAAAATTCGCATATCTGCCTCACTTAGCAGCAGAAATTTTGAGCCCATAAATCAAGGACTAACCGTAAAGGGAAAGGGCTTGGCTCGAGACTCATGATTTAATTGGGGCAACTGCCAGAATCCTGACAGCAAGGGCTAAATGTAGTTGATCCTTCATTGGTTATGGATCAACCGATGCTTTTCCACCTGTGTTGATCATTCAGGAAAGTTTCTATCCTGAGATATGAACCAGAATCAAAGTAGAGCTGGAAGGGGACCTTGGAGATCTTTTAGTCTAACCCCCCTGTTCAAGCAGAAGATCCTACACCATCTCAGACAAGTGACTGTCCAGTCCATTCTTAAAAACCTCCAGGGATGAAGCACCCACAACCTCCGAAGTCAGGCCGTTCCACTGGTTAATTGTCCTCACTGTTGGGAAATTTATCCTTAATTCCAGGTTGCTTCTCTCCTGGATTAGTTTCCATCCATGGCTTCTTGTCTGCTTTCTGGTGCTTTGGAAAATCATTTGACCACCCACCCCCCCTTCTTTGTGGCAGCCTCTAAAATACTGGAATACTGCTATCATGTCCCCCACTAGTTCTTTCTTTTCTCTGGACTAGACAAACCCAAATCCTGCAACCGTTCTTCATATGTTTTAGCCTCCAGGCCAATATGAAGTTGTCCCATTCAATGTTCAGCAAAGTAGTTCGATGATTTTACAAGACATTCCCCTTTATGAGGTAAGAAAGTCTTGCTCTAATCCCGATTCAAAGAGCACTTCAACTATCCATGAGTTGACAGAAAACTCTACGGCCGTATTTCTCAAACTCAGCATCTTTCAACTGGGTGGACTTCAACTCCCAGAATTAAAGTCCACCAAGCTTCAAGATGATGAGGTTGAGAAGCAATGCTCTAGAGCTCTAGCGTTTATGTATGCACGTAATAATACTAAAAGGTACAGAAAAATCAAAAGAAAATAGGAAAAATAGGGGAGGAAAAAGGGGAAACAGAAAAAAAAGTGTTGATTTCCAATTTCCTTTGGGTGTAGTAGAATAAAATAATAACATCAAACCTCAACTATTTACTTTTACATAATAGTATAAACTAGCCATTTCTATAACAACAGACCTATCTAATGGGAAAAACCCAAAATCGACATTTCATTCCCACCCCCCACTTCAAGCACAAAGTCCAGAAGCAGTTTCCAAGAAGAAACAAAAAGGTTTGTCCCTCCCCATAATCAAAGCAGTCAGTTTATCCACCTCTGCTAACTCCATAAACTTCTACAGCCATTGGTCCATGGTGGGAATCAAAGCGTCCTTCCATTTTTGTGCATAATCTTAGTGCTGTCAACATATATAGCATCAAAGTGCCAGATTTTTTTCCTAAGTCTATTCCCATTAAACCCAAAAAGACAAAAAAATCTGGTTTTATCTTATTTAAAGCATGACTTTAAAATACAAAACATAGCATCAAAGGGCTGGGATACAGATGGGAGGCCATCTAGTCCATTTCCCTTGCTCAAGACAGGAGGAGGGGTTCCCCGAACCCTTTATACCAGAGGTTCCCAAACTTGGCAACTTTAAGACTTGTGGACTTTAACTCCCAGAATTCCTCAGCCAGCTATGCTTGAAGTCAGGGGTAGGATTCAAATTTTTTAACAACCGGTTCTGTGGGCGTGGCTTAGGTGGTGGATGTGGCTTGGTGGTCATGTGACTGGGTGGACATGGCTTGGTGGTCATGCTATTGGCTGGATGTGGCCAACTCAATATCACTCACATCGAGGCATGCATTTCCTCGCCTGGCCTCTCAAGACTGTGGGGATGCTACAACAGTTGTAAGTGTGAAACATGGTCATAAGTCACTTTTCTCAGTGCCATTGTAACTTTGAATGGTCACTCCCACAAGCAAAGTACCAGCAAAGGAAGGAAAAAAACTCCAGAGAAGTTCCTGAGACAGGAAGTCTAGTCCTGCCAAGAATGTAATAAGGGTTAACGGAGAGGCAGTTTCTGTAAGCAACACCAGAATGTTTCCTTCCTGCCTTCCTTACAGGATTAGACCAGTAATTTCTTCTAACAACCGGTTCTCCGAACTGCTTAGAATTTAACAACCGCTTCTAGCGAATAGGTGCGAACTGGTAGAATCCCACCCCTGCTTGAAGTCCACTTGCCTGAAAGTTGCCAAGGTTGGAGGCCTCTGCCTTATACCCTCCAGGTCAAAGAGTTGAAAATGGTCAAGTGGGAGGAGGTTTAGAAGTATCAGGAAGGAGGTTTAGAAGTATTTCTAGCAGGACTACCAGATTCTGTAACAGCTTTGTTCCCTAGGCCATCCGTCTAGTAAATTCGCAAGATTAGTTTATCTCGCCATGTACATGTATACATGTATACATCTGGACTAGACTGTGTTGTTTCTCTGTGACATAGAATATATGTGGGTATATGCATAATTTTGTATTTATTTATTTTGTTATGTTTGTGTAGTTTATATTGAAGGTGGTGACCCTTTGAGAGCTGTATGCGACGAAATTTCATTTTAATGTATGCCGATTAGCATACAGTCAAAGTGACAATAAAGTTATTCTAAGTCTTAGGTCTAAGTCTATGTGATGGAGCACCCACAGCTCAAGGAGAAAATTCCATTGATTAATTTTTCTCAGTGTCAGAAAATTTCTCCTTAGTTCTAGGTAGGATCTCTCTTTGATAAGCTTCCATCCAATGCTTCTTCTCCTGCCCTCTGGTGCTCTGGACAATAATGCAACCCCCCCCCCTTCTCTGTAAAAAGGAAAAGGTAGAGATTTCCTTTATCCAGTTATGTCAGACACTAGGGCAGTGGTCGCCAACCAGTTAGCCGGGGACCACTGGTGGTCCGTGAGAAAATTTTGGTGGTCCGCAGAGAAATGTCCTCCCCCAAAGCAATTAATCCAAGCTGCACAGGAACAGAAGGCTGTACCACCCACATGGCCTGCCCCCCTGCTTCTCCTCCACCCTTCGGCTGAGGACAAACCTTACCTTGAGTAGAGCCACGCAAGCTGAACTGGAAGATAAGACCAATGGTGAGGGAGGGAAATCCACCCTGGGTTGGCTTGCTGACATTGGTGGGAATGTCAATCCCATATTCCAGAGCTGCAGTAGTCACAGGACTGGCCCTTTGGTTATCCCGGAGCAGCTCCTCCAGTCCATGGCAGGCCAGTGCACCTGGGTGGAGGAGCAGCTGCTCCAGGATGACCAAAAGGCCAGTCCTGTGGCTACTGCAGCTCTGGAATATGGGACTGACTTTCCCACCAGTGTCAGCAAGCCACCATCAGTCAAAATTCATATCAGTGGTCCACAGGATTTAAAATTATGAGTTTGGTGGCTCCTGAGGTCCAAAAGTTTGGCGACCCCTGATCTAGGGGACTCTAGGGGCCATCTCTGTGGGGGCACCCACTTTGTGGAACCAGCTTCCCCTGGAGCTACGATTGGGCCCTGACCTCCACTCCTTTCGCCACGGCCTAAAGACTTGGTTATTTGAACAAACCGGCCTGGACTGAGGGGAGGGGTTTAGTTTTAAATGTCTTGTGGATTGGGTTTTAAATATTTTATTGGGTCTAATTAGTTTAATTCTCTTCTAATTATTTTAACTTTTGTATTGGGTGTTTTTATGTGAACCGCCCTGAGTCCCTCAGGAGATAGGGTGGCATGTAAGACCAATTAATAAAATAAATAAATAATAAATAAATCTCTTTTTCTTAGCTGAGCCAGCATTGTCTGAAGGTGGCCATGTGTCCAGCATGACTATATGTTGAGGTGCATGGAATGCTGTTACCTTCCCACCAAAGTGGTACCTACTTATCTATCCACATTTGCATGCTTCTGAACTGCTAGGTTATTAGGAGTTGGGGCAAGAAAGAGAGCTCACCCAGTCATGTTGTACTTGGGTCTCAAACTGCCAACCTTCCGGTTGACAAGTCCAGCATCTTAACCTCTGGGCCACCTGTCTGCTTTCTCTTCTCTGTAAGAAGCCTTCAGTTAGATGCAAAGGAATAAGTAAGGGAAGAAGGTTAGATGCAGGAGAAGAAGGTTGAATGCAAGGGATTCCACACCTAGAATACAACATCCTGTTCTGGTCACCACATTACACAAAAGATGTTGAGACTCTAGAAAGAATGCAGAGAAGAGCAACTAGGATTATTAAAGGCCTGTGGAGTAAAACATATGAAGAATGATGGCAGAAGTTGAGTATGGCCAGTCTAGAGGAAAGAAGGATTAGGGGTGACATTGATAGCAGCATTCCAGTATTTGAGGGGCTGCCACAGAGAGGAAGGGGTCAACCTATTTTCCAAAGCACCAGAAGGCAGGACAAGAAACAATGGATGGAAACTGAACAAGGAGAGAAACAACCTGGAATTAAGAAGAAACTTCCTAACAGTGAAGACAATTGACCAGTAGAACTTGCTTTCAGAAGTTCTGGGTGCTTCATCACTGGAGGTTTTTAAGAGTGCAGAGAAGAGCAACAAAGATTATTAGGGGACTGGAGGCTAAAACGTATAAAGAACAGTTGCTGGAATTGGGTATGCCTAATTTAATGAAACGAAAGACTAGGGATGACATGAGAGCAGTGTTCTAACATCTCAGGGGTTGCCACAAAGAAGACCAAGTCAAGCTATTCTCCAAAGCACCTGAAGGCAGGACAAGAAGCAACAGGTGGAAACTAATCCAGAGGGAAGCGACCTAGAACTAAGGAGGAATTTTCCTGATAGCCAGATCAATTAACCAGCATTAACTTGCCTCCAGAAGTTGTGAATTTTCCAACACCGGAAGTTTTTAAGAATAGATTGGACGACCCTTTGTCTGAAAGGGTATAGGGTTTCCTGCTTGAGCAGGGGGTTGGACTAGAAGACCTCCAAGGTCCCTTCCAGCTCTATTCTGGCTGACTGAATACACTTCAGTGACCTTTTATTAGCTGAAATGTTTCCTCTGGTTGGGATAAAAGTCTGGTTTGAAATGACTCCTACGTACGTCAGAGGTGGCGGAGGCCTGTCTGATTCAAAAGCAAGCAAGGGAAAGCCAATTCAGAGATAGCCCAGATACAAGCTAATTAATGAAGTCTGTCTGAACTTGCTATGTCTCCAGTATTCCCTCTGTGCACGCATGTCTCTTCCTCTGTGTCTGCTGGCGATTATAAACCCTTGAAACATGTTTGCCTTTTAAATAGCCTCCTGAATGATTCATTCCATTCAATAACAAAGGTCAATATTATGTGTTCTATCGTTGTGAAAACACACGCATTTCTTGTCATTCTAAGCTGCCGGCTGGGCTGGGAAGCTGAAAAGTCATTTTGGGGGGAAAGGCAATGGGAAATCATTTTGGTTCTGCTGGCAAATAAACTACGTGGTCCTGCTCACGTGGACCCAATTCAGAAGTTGAATTCCACTCAAGGAAAACTTTGTATGCTCCTAGCAGTGAGGAGCAGCATCTAATTAACTTTACGTGAACTTGAAAAAGCTGAACAGGTTAGATCTGGTTAGGAATTGGATGGGAGCAGAGGTGGTATTCAGCAGCTTCTGACCAGTTCTGGAGAACCGGTAGCGGAAATTTTGAGTAGTTTGGAGAACCAGACCCCTCTGACTGGTCCCGCCCCCATCTATTCTCTGCCTCCTGGGTCCCACCTGATTGGCTGGGTCTTCTTTTGTTGCCCTGCACAGGAGAACAGAGCTGGAAAGCAGGTTAGAGGGGTGGGGAAGGAATGGAGATTTTGCAGTATCCTTCCCCTGCCACGCCCACCAAGCCATGCCCACCAAGCCACGGCCACCAAGCCACGCCCACAGAACCGGCAGTAAAAATTTTTTGAATGCCATCACTGGATGGGAGACCAACAGGATCTCCCAGAACTGTGGCCTAGACCACAGCTGACTGGGAAATTATAGTTGCTGAGGTTGTGAAAAACTCGACTGGACACAGAAGTTGCAAACAAACTCCATCGGTGAAGACCGGCCAATCCCTTCCACGTGTTGCTAAAAAATTTTTTTTTAATAAAAACCATAAAGCCACCAAGAGATTTTTAGAGGGTCATTGAAACACTTAAAGATTTATCTGTGTCCTCAGGGTGACCTGACTAAGCGTTCCTGGTTCCTGCAGTCTGCAATGTTTTCCCTCTAGAAATGGATTCCTACTCCCACACCATTCCAAAGGTGTTCATCCCAAATTGTATAGCTAGACAGCTTGTTAGCCTCCAAGCAGAGGTGGTATTCAGCAGGTTCTGACCGGTTCTGGAGCATCGGTAGCGGAAATTTTGAGTAGTTCAGAGAACCGGCAAATACTACCTCTTCACTGGCCCCGCCCCCCTCTATTCTCTGCCTCCCGAGTCCCAGCTGATTGGCTGGGTCTTCTTTTGCTGCCCTGCACAGGAGAACGGAGCTGGAAAGCAGGTTAGTGGGGTGAGGAAGGAATGGGGATTTTGCGGTATCCTTTCCCTGCCATGCCCACCAAGCCATGCCACGTCCACCAAGCCACGCCCACAGAACTGGTAGTAAATTTTTTTGAATCCCACCACTGCCTCCAGGTGCTTAAGCAACCCGCTAAAAGGATGCAAACAATCAGTGGTGGGATTCAAACATTTTTACTAATGGTTCTGTGGGCGTGGCTTGGTGGGCGTGATGTGGCTTGGTGGACGTGGCTTGGTGGGGTGTGGCAGGGGAAGGATACTGCAAAATCTCCATTCCCACCGCACTCCTGGGGGAAAGTTACTGTAAAATCCCCATTCCCTCCCCACCCCACTAACCTGCTTTCCAGCTCTGTTCTCCTGTGCAGGGCAACAAAAGAAGACCCAGCCGATCAGTTGGGACGGGAGGCAGAGAATAGATGGGGGCGGGGCCAGTCAGAGGTGGTATTTGCAGGTTCTCTGAATGACTCAAAATGTCCGCTATAGGTTCTCCAGAACTGGTCAGAACTGGCTGAATACCACCTCTGAGCTGTCTGCAAGGAGTATAAATCCTTCCGTTCCCCACCATCCTGTCAGAACTGAAGAAGCTTCTTGGAGATGAGAAGCGAAACATCTTCAAAGAAAAAAAACAAGAAAGTCCAGAAAAAGCACCTTTGGGGCGACCGTGATTTGGATGACTGAGAATCTCTACAGACTTTTTGCAACAGGGTTGTTAAGTGGATCAGGCTTCCCCATTGGGTTCTCTTGTCAGAAGGTCATGAAAAGGCGATCACATGACCCATGCAACAGTCATAAATATGAACCGGTTGTCAAGCATCTGGAATTTGATCAGGTGATCACAGGGATGAAGCAATAGTCTAAGTGTGAAAACTGGACGTAAGTCACTTTTTTTCAGTGTCATTGTAACTTCAAACGGTCGCTAAATGAATCATCATAAGTCAAGGACTGACTAACTTTTATGGGGTTTTAATTGTCAGAAAGAAAGCCACCTGATCAGGGGTCTCCAATCTTGGCAACTTTAAGACCTGTGGACTTCAACTCCCAGAGTTCTTTGCAAAACTGGCTGAGGAATTCTGGGAGTTGAAGTCCACAAGTCTTAAAGTTGCCAAGGTTGGAGACCCCTGACCTAGAATCACCTGCTTTCAATGCACAGAGATGACAATTGCACTCTTCTAATTGGTCTTAGAACTTGGTGATTTGGAGAAAAAGCTCTGGAGAACAGTTATAATTTTGCCTTTTTTTAAAACAAATCACACTGGTACCATTATAGGCCAGTTGGTTTCTCTTGAAGTGTTTGGGAGTGTTTTTGGAACCACTCGGTAGAGGGAGCCTTCCGCTGAATTTCCTTCCATTAAGGGGATAATTTCCCACTGCATTTTCAGCTGATCACAAGAGATAATAACTCACTCACTCAATGGTCAAAGCCTGACCTTTCTTGTAACTAGAGGATCGTCTTGCAATCCTTATCTTTTCTAATTGTGTGTGTGTGTGGTGAGAGAGAGAGACACACACAGAGAGAATGACAGAAAGAATGAGAGAGACACAGAGAGAAAGAATGAGAGAGAGAGACAGAGACAGACAGAGAAAGAATGAGAGACAGACACAGAGACACAGAGAGAAAGAATGAGAGACAGAGAGACACAGAGAGAAAGAATGAGAGAGAGAGACAGACACAGACACAGACAAGAGAGAGAAAGAATGAGAGAGAGACACAGAGAGAAAGAATGAGAGACAGAGAGACACAGAGAGAAAGAATGAGAGAGAGAGACAGAGACAGACAGAGACACAGAGAAAGACTCGAGCGAGAGGACAGAGAGACACAGAGAAAGAATGAGAGAGAGAGAGAGACACCGGAAGGGACACAGAGAGAAAGAATGAGAGACAGCAGATACACAGAGCGAGAGAAATAATGGAGCAGAGAGACAGACACAGACACAGAAAAGAGAGAGAAAGAATGAGAGAGAGACACAGAGAGAAAGAATGAGAGACAGAGAGACACAGAGAGAAAGAATGAGAGAGAGAGACAGAGACAGACAGAGACACAGAGAAAGAATGAGAGAGAGACAGAGAAACACAGAGAGAAAGAATGAGAGAGAGAGAGAGACACAGAGACACAGAGAGAAAGAATGAGAGAGACAGAGACAGAGACAGACAGAGACAGAGAGAGAAAGAATGAGAGAATAAAAGAGAGAAAGAGAGAGAGAGAGCAACAGCAGAGACTCTCTGTTAAGTTTCTGTTACTCAGAGTACAGGAG
Organism: Naja naja; assembly: GCA_009733165.1. Lineage (NCBI taxonomy): Eukaryota > Metazoa > Chordata > Lepidosauria > Squamata > Elapidae > Naja > Naja naja. The sequence goes on along the minus strand of CM019150.1, from coordinate 12,562,661 downwards.
TCTGGCCTAGAAATGGACAAAGAGTTTGATCTGCAAGAAACTTTGCTGAGGACAGTTCACGAGGCTAATGCTATCCAGAGCACATGATCCAGTAGCACAAGAATTCCAGAAGTTGTGAGTGCTCCATAACTGGAGATTTTCAAGAAGAGACTGTCTGGAATGGTACAGGGTCTCTGTTATGTATGCAGGTTTGAAATCATTGGTTAGTTTGAATTGTTCTTGTAGTGTTGGAATGATTGGTTTAAAAAGTGCGGGAAAACCCTGCACTCTGATTGGCTGTCAGCTGCGGCTGCCGGCTATAAGTAGCAGCCGCAACAAAGCCAGTCGGGTCCGTTCTGAGCTGTAGTCACTAATAAACTAAAGAGCTTGAAGCACTCCGCGTCTGTCTCTTCATGCAAACATAACAGTCTCCTTCTTCAGCACGGGCTTTAACTAAAACAGGGGTCCCAACCCCCAGTCCGTGGCCTAGTATTGGTCTGTGGCCCATTAGGAATTGAGCCAAGCCGTGTGAGTGGAGATGAACATGAAGTTGCATTTGTGCAAGTGGCGGCGCACATGTGAAACCATGCCTTCTACCCTGCCGCACTGCCGCCGGTCCTCAGAGCAGAAAGATTGAAGAAAGAGCTGCTGGACTTGAAGACCTCCAAGATCCTATCCTACTCTTCTATTTAATCAATCAATCAATCAATCAATCAATCAATCAGAGTTGGAAGGGACCTTGGAGGTCTTCTAATCCAGCCCCCTGCTCAAGCAGGAGAAGTTATACCATTTCAGATAAGTGACTGTCTAGACCAGGGGTGGCGAACAAGTTTGACACAAAGAGCCACAATTTTAAACTGTGAGAGTCAGAGAGCCACACCACGCTCGCTGGGCCAGTGCAGTGTTTCCGAGGATGGGAGACGGGATGACGCAGCCGGGCGGGACTACGCGCGGAAATCTCTCCTCAGAGATCCCTCCTCAGAAGCAGCATAACAAAATCCAAACTTGGCAAAGAGCCACAGTATACAAAATAATATAATATAATAATAATATAATAATAATATAAGAGGCAAAGAGCCGCATTCATTTTGGCCGGAAGCCGATGCGGCTCGAGAGCCGCGTGTTCGCCACCCCTGGTCTAGACTCTTCTTAACGACATCCAGTGATGGAGCGCCCACGATCTGGAAGCAAACTGTTCCACGGGTTAATTGTCCTCAGTGTTAGGAAGTTTCTCCTTAATTCCAGGTTGCTTCTCTCCTGGATTAGTTTCCATCCATTGTTTCTTGTCCTGCATTCAGGTGCTTTGGTAAATAAGTTGACATCCTCTTTTATGGACACTGAGAGCATTTGCAACAAGACAAATTCCTTGTGTATCCAATCACACTTGGCCAATGAAGAATTCTATTCTATTCTATTCTATTCTACTCTACTCTACTCTACTCTACTCTACTCTATTCTATTCTATTCTATTCTATTCTATTCTATTCTATTCTAATAATTCCTGTTTTATTCCTATCCCTTATTCTTATTCTATTCCATTCTAATTCCTATTTTATTCCTATTTCCTATTCTATTCTCTTGTATTCC
>CM019150.1:12516603-12560095 GCA_009733165.1 Naja naja | reverse complement strand
ACATTCTATCAAAACGGTGAACATAATTAATCTTACCCAAAAAAGAGAATATCTGTAGCTCAGGGCTGAAATGAGGGAACCTTGGTGTTCTCTGAGCTTGGTGGTGATGTTAATGATGTTTCATTACCCAATGAAGGTAACATTATCTGTGTAGTAAAGATAGGGGTTTGCTCCCAATTTATATTCTAGTGACTTGCCCTGTCAGCGTTGGTGGGAACACCTTGGAGATTCCTTGGTTGGGCTGTTTACTGTTAGCTTGTTTGACAGTTCCTTGATTGGGGTATTGTTTACTTCTTGATTGTTTTGCTCTGATGTTAATCTTGCTGTTAATCTATGCTCATCTGTGTGTTGATTGCTGGCCAGGAGGTGTTTTTGGTCTTTTCTGTTCCCTTTTTGGCGTGTTGATTGTCTCTTTTGCACAGTATGTAGATGTTTATGATTACGTGTCTGTTGATTTCATTTAAAACCCTGAGCTACAAATATTCTGCTTTATCAAGCTCACTAGATCAATATGTTGTAGTTACTGCCTACATTTCCAAGCAGTAATATTTGTTTTAACCCATTGTTGATAGATTATTATGTTCCATTTATTGTTGAGAGTCCCCAAGATTCTTCCACGGCTGTGATAGGATGTGCATTTGAAAAATAAACTTGCTTCTTCTCTCAAGCCATTATAACAGAATAATAACGTTGGAAGTCTTTTAGTCCAAACTGCTGCTCAGGCAGGACACTCTATAGTACCATTTCAAATGGCTATCCAATTTCTTCTTAAAAACCTTCAGTAATGGAGCACCCATAAGGTGCTCTGAAGGCAAAACATTCCACTGATTAATTGTTCTGTCAGGAAATTTTTCCTTAGTTCTAGGCTGGTTCTTGCCTTGATGAGTTTCCACCCATTGCTTCTTGTCCTGCCTTCAGGTCCTTTGCAGAATAGCTTGACTCCCTCCTCTCTGTGGCAGCCCCTCAAATATTGGAAGGCTGCTATCATGTCACCCCTGGTCCTTCTTTTCATTAAACTAGACATAACCAGTTCCTGCAACCGTTCTTCACATGTTTTTGCCTCCAGTCCTCTAATCATCTTTGTTGCTCTTCTCTGCACGCTTTCTAGAATCTCAACATCTTTTTTATATTGTGGTGACCAAAACTGGATGCAGTATTCCAAGTGTGGCCTTACCAAGGCATTATAAAGTGGTATTAATATTTCAAATGATTTTGATTCTATGGCTCTGTTAATGCAACCTAGGTGTCAGGGTTCCGATGATTGCCCTAATTAAATCATGAGCCTCCAGCCAAGCTTCAAAAGAATCCAAAATATTTATTAGGAGCAATATGTCAACATGGCTTGGGTCCGGGGTACTTGCAGGAGCGTCTCCTGCCAGCGTCGCTTCCATCACCCTGTATGCTCCCACAGGCAGGGCCTCCTGGGGGTGCCGTCGACCAAACAGTGTTGGCTGGAGGTGCCCAGGGGTAGGGCATTCTCTGTGGGAGCACCCACCCTGTGGAATCAACTCCCCTTGGAGCTCTGGCTGGCCCCTGACCTCCGTTCCTTTCGCCGCAACCTAAAGACTTGGTTGTGTCAACAGGCCAGCCTGGACTGAATGGGGTGGGGTGGCATTTTATTGATTTTAGTTTTTAATTGGGTTTTAATTTTTATTGAGCTAATTCAACTGGTTTAATTATATTTTAATATTTGTATTCTCATTTCTTATTGTAAGCTGCCCTGAGTCCCCTGGGAGAGAGGGCGGCCTATAAGTCCAATAAATAAAAATAAATAAATAATAAATTATCCCAGTTGAAGCCAATTCTGACACACGTTATTTATGGTCCCTGTGACTCTGTTTCCCCCCTCCCCCCTGGGCATGTCATCAATCAGATTCTCCAATGCAGTCGCGGGCTGAGCGTCATCAATCACATTCTCCAATGAAGGATTTTGAGGCAGAAGATCCGGTAGCCTAGCTACAATCTTTGCAAGATATGCGTGGAATGTATTTCTGGTTTTCCCTCCTGCTTATGGCAACTCAAAAACAGGCATAGGAATTCTTTATGAGTTGACACTAGGATTGCATTGGCTTTTTGGGAGGCTGCAGCTCACTGCTGGCTCACATTTAAGTGATTGTCCACTAGGACTCAAGATCCTTCTTGCCTATTGATGATTAGTGGTGACTAATTTGTTATTAGTATCTGACACAGCCCACTGGTTTGATCAGTCCCTGAAATAAATCCTCTCATATTTTAAATGAAGCCATCCTTTATCACTATGAAGACATAGTGATAAAGGACTGAATAACTGTAAAGGTAAAGATTCCCCTTGCACGTATGTGCTAGTCATTTCTGGCTCTAGGGGGCAGTGCTCATCTCCGTTACAAAGCTGAAGAGCCAGTGCTGTCCAAAGACATCTCTGTGGTCATGTGGCCAGCATGGCTAAATGCCAAAGGTGCATGGAACGCTGTTACCTTCCCACCAAAGGGATCCCTATTTTTCTACTTGCATTTTTACATGCTTTCCAACTGCTAGGTTGGCAGAAGCTGGGACAAGTAACAGGAGCTCACTCCGTTATGCAGTGCTAGGGATTCGAACCACCAAACTGCCAACTTTTCTGATCGACAAGCTCAGTGTCTTAGCCACTGAGCCACCGCAACCCGTTATGGACTGAATAGACCTGTGCAAATATTTGATTTGGAGATTTAATTTGAAACCAAGCAGACTGAACCTCCGAATCCAACTCACTTTTTACTGCAAGAGTAAAAAAAACCCAACTGTGTAGGGTTTTCCTTTTCCTTGCACACATTTCATGGCCAGGCTAAGTAAGAATATCAGCGCTCTGAAATTGGAAAGCGAAGTTTGTATGCATTCAGCTTTGCGGATGTGAAGAAAACCCCCAAGGATTTCCTGCCCACGCATTTGAAATGGTCTGCTGTGTTTTCTTCCCCTAAATCGTGAAAAGAACTGGATCCTTTGGGAACCGGACGCTGGAGCAGAACAGCTTCTGCCTGGAGGGGAGAAAGGCCGTCCTTATTTCAGTCTCTGTTGCTGGCAGCCGGAGGGTTAGAGAAACACTTTGAAATCGTCCCTTTGCATAAATAACACGATATGTCAATGTGCTGTGTTTGGACACGCTGCTGAAATATCGTGTGCCAAAAGATGAGCTTATAAACATTAAAGCCATATGGGCTCCGCAGCCCAAGCGTGCTGGCCTGGCTTGCCGGAGCGCCACTCATGCGCCAAGGCTCTGTTGGAGACTTGGCTGGGGGAGAGCGATGCAGCGAACCCAGCCTGACCTCCCTCCATGTAGCCGGCTGGACTGCCAGGGTTGGCCAGGAGGTGATCCAGACCGTTCACATGGGCCTCGGCTCATTTATCAAGCCATAATTGGTTGGGCTCCAGGGGAGACCCTGAAAGTGTCAATCATTTCTGCTTTACTGCAACGGTTCATTATTACGGCTGGAGGAGACATCGGATGGAAACCTCGGGGAGAGGCCAAGGGGATTGTGATTTGGGGCTGGAGATAGAAATCCTTGCTGAAATGAGAGCCAGTTTGGTTAACGGGCTGGCCTAGAAACCAGGAGTCGGTGAATTCTAGTCCTGCCTTATGCATGAAAGCTGGCTGAGTGACTTTGGACCAATACTAGGAGGCAGTGAATTCTAGTCTTGCCTTAGACATGAAAGCCTGCTGGGTGTCCTTGGAGTAATCAGCAGGAGACTGTGAGTTCTAGTCCTGCAGGAATAGCTAACACCCAAGAAGATAGGCTCAAGTTCCAGATGGATCTTGACAGACTAGAACACTGGGCCGTATCTAACAAAATGAAATTCAATGTAGAGAAAAGTAGAGTCCTACACTTAGGCAAGAAAAACCAAAAGTACACATATAGACTGGATGAAACCAGGCTTATTAGAAGTAACTGTGAGAGGGATCCTGGAGTCTTAGAGGACAAAATATGAGCCAGCAGTGTACAGCAGCAGCCAAAAAAGCTAATGTAATCCTAAACTGCATTAACAGAGGGATACAATTGAGATCAAGTGAGGTACTAATACCACTCTATAAAGCCTTAGTAAGACCACACCTAGAGTACTGCATCCAGTTTTGGTCACCACATTATAAAAAAGATGTTGAGACTCTAGAAAAAGTGTACAGGAACAACTAGGATGATTAGGGGACTGGAGACTAAAACATATGAAGAACGGTTGCAGGAACTGGGCATGGCTAGTCTAGTGAAGAGAAGGACCAGGGGAGACATGATAGCAGCCTTCCAATATTTGAGGGGCTGCCACAGAGAGGAAGGGGTCAAGCTATTTTCTAAAGCACCCAAAGGCCAGACAAGGAATAATGGATGGAAACTGAACAAGGAGAGATTCAACCTAGAAATAAGGAGAAACTTTCTGACAGTGAGAACAATCAGTCAATGGAACAGCTTTGCCTTTGGAAGTTGTGGGAGCTTCATCACTTGAGACTTTCAAGAAGAGATTGGACTGCCATTTGTCAGAAATGGTGTAGGGTCTCCTACTTGGGCAGGGGGGTTGGACTAGATGTCCTACAAGGTCCCTTCCAACTCTGATTATCTGTTATCTATTATCTTAGATATGAAAGCTGGCTGGGTGACTTTGCACCAAACACTAGGAGACAGTGAATTCTAGTCTTGCCTTAGACATGAAAGCCAGCTGGGTGACCTTGGAGTAATCACCAGGACACTGAGTTCTAGTCCTGCTTCATATATGAAAGCTGGTTGGGTGACTTTGGGACAGTCCCTGTTTCTCAGCTGAACCCACCTCACAGGTTTGTTGTTGCAGAGAAAATAGAAGGAGGAAGGAGTATTAACTATGTTTGCCACATTGAAGTATTATGATAAAAATAATAAAGATGGCGTGTCAATCTGGGTATTTAGTTCAGATCTGTGGCATCTTCCTTTTCTTTTTCAGAGCTGAACAGAAATAGATCTAGTCACTAATGATTAAGGCACCAAGCTAGAAAGCATGAGAGCATGAGTTCAAGTCCCATCTTAGCCATAAAAGCTAAGTGGGTGACTTTAGGCCAGTGACTGTCTCTCAGCCCAACCTTCCTCACAGGGTTGTTGTTGTGTGGAAAATAGGAGGAGGAAAGCATAATGGCTATGCTTTATGCCGGCCAAGACTGAGTGGCTGTGCATACCAGCATCTCGGATTACTCAGGATATACCACCTTTGGTCATGGGGGGAGAGGTGTTGCCCCCTGTGGAGAGGGCACACAACCTGGGTGTCCTCCTGGATGCACAGCTCGGTTTGGAGGAGCAGGTGGGAGCTGTGTCCAGGGGGGCATTTGCCCAGGTGCGACTGGTTCGCCAGTTACGCCCTTACCTGAGCCGAGATGCCTTGCGGACAGTCACTCACGCATTCGTCACCTCCTGACTTGACTACTGCAATACCCTCTACATGGGACTTCCCTTGTGGACCACCCGGAGGTTGCAGCTGGTGCAAAATGTGGCTGTGCGGGTGGTGATGGGGGTGTCCTGATACTCCCATATTACGCCCCTCCTGCGCGGCCTGAATTGGCTGCCGGTTGCCTTCCGGGTGAGATTCAAGGTGTCGGTGACAAATTATAAAGTCCTACATGGCTTGGGTCCGGGGTACTTGCGGGAGCGTCTCCTGCTGGCATCGCATTCCGATTGCCCGGTACAGTCCCACAGACAGGGCCTCCTTGGGATATCATCGACTAGACATTGTCGGTTGGCGGTGCCCAGGGGTAGGGCCTTCTCTGTGGGGCGCCCACCCTTTGGAACCAACTCCTCTTGGGCCTTCATTTGGCCCCTGATCTCCGCTCCTTCCACCATGATCTCAAGACCTGACTCTTTGAACAGGCCGGTCTGGACTAACTGAGGGGGGGTGGGTTTGTTCTTAGCGATTTTAAATTTTAATTGATTTTTATTGTTAGGCTTGTATTTAGTTTAATTCTTTTTTATTGTAAATTTGTATGGTTTTTATTTTGTTAACCACCCTGAGTCCTTAGGGAGAGAGGGCAGCATACAAGTCTAATAAATTATTATTATTATTATGTTCACCACCTTGAGTTATTTGTAAAAAGAATAAAACAGAATACATAATAATAATTAATAATAATAATAATAATAATAATAATAATAATAATATATCCTTATATCCTCCAATGCTACCTGAACAGTTCCTAGGTCCTTGGTTAGGACTCAAGCTGTTGAGCTACTAACTAGCCCCAAAGGCTGTGAATCTCACTAAAGATTAAATAATAATAATAATAATAATAATAATAATGTAACATTATGTAAAAATACGACTTACCTGTATCCAAAAATTCATGGGAACATAAAGTAGAAAAAATTGTTGAAAATGAGAAGGTGAAGATCTTGGGGGATTTTCAAATACAGATGGATTGTCATTTGGAACACAACATGCCAGATATCACAGTTGTTGAAAAACCGAAGTGTACAATTTATTGATATCACTGTACCAGGAGATGCCAGAGTCAAGGAAAAAGAACTGGAAAAAAAATCACAAAATATCACGACCTGGCCATCAAAACTGCATGATTATGGATGAAACATGTAACAGTGATACCCACTGTCATTGGAGAACATGGTGCTATGTCCAAAAATTTTACAAAATACATCAAGAAATTACAGCTTCCTGCAATAATACCAGCGCAGAACTGCAAAAAATTGTGCTACTCAGAACATTGTACATTTTCAGAAGATACTTGGTTGATACCTTGGATGCTGGCAGCAACCCATATCAACCATCAGCGCCAGTCAGTGATATTTGTGATACATTTTTAAATGTTCAGTTGATGGAGTTTCATGTTTAATGAATAAAATAATAATAATAACAAAAATAATAATATAACAAAATACAAAGACTTACAAATAGAAATAAAACGACCATGGCAAAGGCAAGCAAGGGTAGTACCAATAGTAATAGGCGCCTCGGGTACAGTCCCAAAACAACTGGAGCACCACTTGAACACCATAGGCATTGACAAATTTGCCATCAGTCAATTGCAGAAGGCAGCTTTACTTGAAACAGTTTCCATCCTGCGGCAATATCTGTAACACCATCAAACATCCAGAATTGCCTAACCCAGGTCCTTGGTAAGGGCTCAATAGGTAGACAAAAATGCCATACCCAGTCTGAACATCTGGCTGACTGTGCGATGAATAACAACAATAACAATAACAATAATGATGATGATGGAGCAAACAGAACTGTAGAACCGAGCAGGAATGTAAGATGGTCAATGTAAGATTCCCTGAAGCATCTCAGGTCATCCGGTCTTTAAAGACTGTACTTTCCTTGTCAGGATAATTTCTGAGAAAGGCAATATTTATATAATGAATCAACTAAATGAGCATCCAACACTTGATAGAAAATTTTGATTTCATATCAGTGAAAATGGCCAGCATTGCAAAAACTGGTCATTTTCAATTGATAGCCTTCCTGATTTCTCTGTTAGTGATCCCGTCAAAGATCTTTTCCTCCCATAAAAATATGTTCAAAGCCTCGTTCAGGAAACCCAACAACTTTAAAAGGGTCATTAGCTCCTGGCATGACAATGAAGAACTGTATTTGGGGGTCTTTTCTCTTTTCCTTTCATTCATAACATAAACCTCTTCTGATTTATTAGAGAGAGGCTGCAGCTTTGCTTGGTGTTTTCTTCAAGGATGCCTGATGTCGCAAAATGTTTTTTAGAACTTGACCTGGGAAGGACCAGCCTTTTAAATTACGCTAATTCAGGAAACAGTTGAATTCAACACAGGAGATGGAAAGGTTAACATGTTTGTGATGAATTGTGTTATATCTTTCTACAGTAAACTCTGGAGGAAGCTGGACGTTTGAAGAAATCGACTTATTCCTGGTGTCTTGAAATCCCTCCTTGTCCTTTAGAAGGGAAATGGTCGTTAATCAGACTGGACAATGGCAAGCTAATAAAAGTGGCTGTTAAATTGGAACAAGCTTCCCATTTTTAGCTTTCATTGTTAAAATTTGCCCCTTATTTTCCCTCTCTCACAAGATAACCAGAGTTCTTTTTTAGCCTTCATTCTGAAATAAGACCTGAATTGCTGATGGTGGTTGTGTGGGAGCTTCTTAAAATGATGTTGACCGGAGAATAAAATGGGACTTGGAGCTAACTCTTTTAAATTAAAGAATTTAAATTACACTGAAGAATTGGGGGGGGGGGAGGGAATGGTTTTTTACTGAGAATATAAGCTTGTAGGTCTTGTGTTCTTTGGCCAAGGATGACCAGTCAGGGCTCTCTGAGGTGATGACAAACAATAATATGAAACTCTGTAGAGATTCTCAGTCATCCATGACAGGACACAGCTTCTTCAGCTCTGAAATCATTCCCCATTCTCCTGTAAGAGCTGAAGAAGCTTCTTGGATGAGAAGAGAAATGTCTTCAAAAGAAAAAAAACCAAGAAATTCCAATTGCCTCCTGAAAAAAACACCTTTGGGACAATAATATGAAACTGTACTGTTATAAAGCAGGGATATCCAGCCTTGGAAATTTTAAGACTTGTGGACTTCAATTCCCAGGATTCCCCAGCCAGTAGGCTAGGCTCCACAAGTCCACAAGTCGTAAAGTTGTCAAGGTTGTCTCTACAAGCCCTGTTATAGAGAGACTGATACTCAAGGGAGACTGCCCCTGTGCCTGGAGGATCCATTCCTAGCTTTAGTTGGGTGATGAGCATAACAATAATGGCATTTCTTCTTGGGCATTGATGTTGCCTTTGAATGGGATGGTTGTTTCTCCATCATATACTAGACCACAAATAAGCCAATTAAATTTTAACTGAATAAAATCTCAGTCCTGGAAAACTGGATTGAGTAAACCATGGGCATGTTAAACACATATAGCATAAGCTTATCGTGCAAATAGCCCCTTTGCATTCTTTCTCCCATTCTTTGAAATCTTATAAACTTCCTCTTTTTTTTAGGAAATTGCAATCTCAGTGCCAGGCATGAATGTTATAAGATTCTCTCCCACTAGGAAAAGAGCAAGCTGAGCTGGAAGGTGGAGTTAAATGTGTCATTGATTTGGAGTCATTGCATTACCACAAAACATCTCTCTGTGAATCCTGTTTATCTAGTGCCAATTCAGCGTTGACCATTAGTTAACTAAATTCTTATATAGCGGTACAGTAGCAATAATAAACTCTTCTGTGCCTTGAATATAACCAATGCTCTTGGTTATTTGTGTCTAATATCCATACATTGTGATTCTCAATGTCTAAGGAGCTTCTCAGTTATCCAGGTCATGGTTATCAAGAGGCAGCTGTTTTTTCTTTGAAGACGTTTCGCTCAGTGGTGGGATTCAAAAATTTTTTACTACTGGTTCTGTGGGTGTGGCTTAGTGGGTGCAGCAGGGGAAGGTTACTGTAAAATCTCTATTCCCTCCCCACTCCTGGGGGAAGATTACTGCAAAATCCCATTCCCTCCCCACCCCACTAACCTGCTTTCCAGCTCCGTTCTCCTGTGCAGGGCAACAAAAGAAGACCCAGCCGATCAGCTGGGACTTGGGAGGCTGAGAATAGATGGGGGCAGGGCCAGTCAGAGGTGGTATTTTGAACTACTTAAAATGTCTGCTACTAGTTCTCCAAACTACTCAAAATTTGCACTACAGGTTCTCCGAACTACTTAAAATTTCCACTACTGGTTCTCTGAACTACTCAAAATTTCCACTACTGGTTCTCTGAACTACTCAAAATTTCTGCTACTGGTTCCCCAGAACTGGTCAGAACCTGCTGAATACCACCTCTGGTTTTGCTTCTCATCAAGAAGTTTCTTCAGCTCTGATTGGGTGGTGGGGAATGTGATTCTAAAGTGTGCATAACACAGAGGTATTTCCTTTTTTGATCGATATCATTTACTTCCAGGTAATCTCAGGTGTTTCAGAGCCAAGATCCAGAACATGACAGTTGAAATGGGGAGTACTCAAAACTTACTCTCATTTGTTTATCAATCGTTTGAAGTTACAACGTCACTGAAAATAGTGACATGACCATTTTTCACCCTTATGACCACTGCAGCACTCTCGTGGCCATGAGAATCAAAATTCAGATGCTTGGCAACTGGTTCATATTTATGATGGCTGCAGTGTCCCAGGGTCAAGTATTTTCCAAGGCACCTGAAGGCCAGACAAGGAACAATGGATGGAAACTGAACAAGGACAGATTCAACCTGGAAATAAGGATAAACTTTTCTGACAGTGAGAACAATCAACCAATGGAAGAGAGTTATGGGAGCTTCATCACTGGAGGCTTTCAAGAAGAGACTGGACTGCCATCTGTCAGAAATGGTGTAGGGTCTCCTGCTTGGGCAGGGGTTGGACTAGATGACCTACAAGGTCCCTTCCAACTCTGACTATCTGTTATCATGAGATCCCCTTTGGTGACCTTCTGACAAGCAAAATCCATGGGGCAGCCAAATTTGCTTAACAACCCTGACCCTAACTTAACCGCTGCAGTGTTTCCCTGAACCATGGTGGCAAAAAATGGGGCAAAAACTCACTTAACAACCGTCTCGCAAAATGGGGCAAAAACTCACTTAACCATTGTCTCACTTAGCTCAGTTGTTGGTCATATGTCAAGGGCTACTGGCATGGGATCATATCAGGAAACCCCTTTGCTGCCTACATGGAGGGAGAACAGAACTGAGAGAGCAACTGTTTCTTTTCTTCACACGCTTTCGTCCTTTGTCAAGGAATGAGCTTGTGGGTTGTGTTTAGCGTCAGTCCATAAATAACCCCCCCTGGAGCCATCGGTGTCGGGCTTTTGGCGGAGTTCAGAGTTCCCGTGGCTCCTTTAGAAAAATGACTCATGCCAGCCGGGTCAGGTGACTTATTCCTGGTGACAGGAGGACAATTGTCTTCAGACAAAGCATTGTGGTAGCATTGACTTGATCGCTGGGTTTAAAATAGCTCGTCGGCTATTATGGGATTGGCCTCTACTATGTCACGCCTCCTGTTTTACAGGCTTGTATCTCTGCCTGGAGAAAAAGCCAGGATGGGGCCCTTCCTTGATATGTGTATATACTGGTTGTCCTTGTCTTACAATCATTTGTTTAATGATGGTTTGACGTTACACCATCACTGGGGAAAAAGGGACTTATGACTGGTCCTCACACTTACAACTGTTGTAGCATCCCCATGGTCAGAAATAAACCACTGGCATGTACAGACCTTGACTTACAACAGTTCGTTTTGTGGCTGTTCAAAACAGAACTGAAAAAAGGGACTTATGTGACCATTTTTCACAGTTACAACCTTTGTAGCATCCCTATGATCAAGGTGATCAAAATGCAGGTGCTCGGCAACTAGAATAGAATAGAATAGAGTAGAGTAGAGTAGAATAGAATAGAATAGAATAGAATTCTTTATTGGCCAAGTGTGATTGGACACACAAGGAATTTGTCTTGGTGCAAATGCTCTCAGTGTACATAAAAGAAAAGATACATTTGTCAAGAACCATAAGGTACAACATTTAATAATGGCCATAGGGTACAATAAGAATAGAATAGAATAGAATAGAATAGAATAGAATAGAGTAGAGTAGAGTAGAATAGAATAGAATAGAATTCTTTATTGGCCAAGTGTGATTGGACACACAAGGAATTTGTCTGGTGCAAATGCTCTCAGTGTACATAAAAGAAAAGATACATTTGTCAAGAACCATAAGGTACAACATTTAATAATGGCCATAGGGTACAATAAGAATAGAATAGAATAGAATAGAATAGAATAGAATAGAGAGAGTAGTAGAATAGAATAGAATAGAATTCTTTATTGGCCAAGTGTGATTGGACACACAAGGAATTTGTCTCGGTGCAAATGCTCTCAGTGTACATAAAAGAAAAGATACATTTGTCAAGAACCATAAGGTACAACATTTAATAATAGCCATAGGGTACAATAAGAATAGAATAGAATAGAATAGCAAAGAATAGAATAGAATAGAATAGAATAGAATAGAATAGAATAGAATAGAATAGAATAGAATTCTTTATTGGCCAAGTGTGATTGGACACACAAGGAATTTGTCTTGGTGCAAATGCTCTCAGTGTACATAAAAGAAAAGATACATTCATCAAGAGTCAAGAATCATAAGGTATGTTATGTATGCAGGTTTGAATGTCATTGGTTAAGTCTGAACTGTTCTTGTAAAATGTCAGAAATGATTGGTTTAAAAAGTGCAGGAAAACCCTGCACTCTGATTGGCTGGCAACTGCGGCTGCTGGCTATAAGTAGCAGCCGCAGCCCAGCCAAATCGGGTCTGTTACGAGCTGTAGTCACTAATAAACTCTTCACTGAAGCACTCCGCGTCTGACTCTTCATGCAAACTTAACAAGGTACAACACTTAGTGATAGTCATAGGGTACAATAAGCAATCAAATCATACTAGGAAACAGTCAATATAAATCATAAGGATACAAGAGACAAAGTTACAGTCATACAGTCACAAGTGGGAGGGGATGGGTAATAAGGAGTGATGAGAAGATTAAAGTGATAGTAGTGGAGAATTTGTAAATAGTTGGACAGTGTTGAGGGAATTATTTGTTTAGCAGGATGGCTTTTGGGAAAAAACTGTCCTTGTGTCTAGTTGTTCTGGTTTGCAGTGCTGTGTAGTGTTGTTTTGTGGGTAGGAGTTGAAACAGTTTATGTCCGGGATGTGAGGGGTCTGTAAATATTTTCACAGCCCTCTTTTTGACTCGTGCAGCAGACAGGTCCACAATGGAAGGCAGGTTGGTATCAATTGTTTTTTCTGCAGTAAAAAGGGTTCACACTTATGACCATTGCTGTGTCCCTTTTGCCACCTTCTGACAAGCAAAGTCAACGGGGATGATGCCAAATTCACTTAACAACCGGGTGATGAACTTATCGTCTGCAGTGATTCACTTAACAACTGTGGCAAGACAGGTCATAGCGTGGACCAAAAGTCACTTGACAAATGTCTCACCAAACAACAGAAATTTGGGGCACAAGTGTGGCCGTAAGTTGAGGACTACCTGTATTCACGATGACTGCAGTGTCCTGGGTTCATGCAAAGGTCATTTAGGGCCTTCTAAGGTGGCTTCCAACATGCAGGGTCAATAGAGGGAAGCCGAGACTCTCTCGACTACCCAGTGGTGGACTGCAACCGATTTAACAACCGGTTCTATAAGTGTGCACAGCATTCAAAAAACACCAATTTCAACCTCTACAGGGTGGCCCCAGTAAGTAGAACAACTGAGGCACGTAATCCACTGTGCACAAATCAGCTGAGCTGAAAAAGATTGAAATATAGGACAGGATAGGGCAGAACAGGTGGTGGGGCCAGCTGATTGTCAGAACTACCAGTTGGCTAGAACCGGTCTGAATCAGCTGTAGCCCACCTACTGCAAACTACCGCATGTATCAACTAAAAAATACTCCTTTGGTCTGTTTAGTTGCCAGCAGAAAGGGAGTAGAGACTTATGATTTGAATCGGGGTGGATTTGTTGGAGCATTGACAGCATGATTCACTTAAGAACCATGGCAAAAGTGAATGTAAAATCAGGCGCAAACCGCTTAACAACTGCTGTACTTAACAATGAAAGTTCTGGCCATAAGTCCAGGACTTCCTGTACTGTATGCATGGATTGGATGGGGACTTAGGAGAAACTTCGGAGAGAGGAAGAGTTTAACTTAACTTTAACTTAAAGGGCCTTGGTGGTGCAGGCTGTTAATAGCCTAGCACTTAGTTCCAACTGCCTGTAATTATTGCAGGCTCGAATCCCACCAGGCTCAAGGTTGACTCAGCCTTCCATCCTCTCGGGGTAGGTAAACTGAGGACCCATGATTGTTGGGGGCAATAAGCTGACTTTGTAAAAATGCCTCTTAGTAATAAGCAGGCATATACAATGGAAGGAAGGCTGTTGCTGAGCACATTGGGTTGTATCCCAAAAATTGTAAGCCACCCTGAGTCTCCGGAGAAGGGCGGGATATAAATATGAATTTAAAAAAAGATGTCGTATCGTTGGTTGCAATGCTATGATTAAAAGACTGGCTGTTTTTTACCACACCACATCGCACACAGGGCTGTCCAGAAGGCATGGTCAAAAAGACAAAATCTTGGCTATGATGATGGGATCAAAGCTTTTTCTATTTTGCATGTGTTTTGCACAGGCAGGCCTTTGACCACACCATAGTGCAGGGGTGTCAAACTCGATTTCAATGAGGGCCACATCACGGTTGTGTTTGACATTGGGGGGGCAGGGACCCCACTTGTGTCATGATGGCCTCCTGCAGCCCTCTGCCATCAAAAACGGAGCTCGGGGTGGGCCGTGCTCCATTTTCACTGGCAGAGGGCTGCAGGAGGCTATCACAGCTGAAAACGGAGCTTGGGAGGGCCAGTTTTCACTGGCAGAGGGCTGCAGGAGGCTGTTGCAGCCTAAAATGGAGCTTGGGGGGGCTGCACCCCCCCCCCGAGGTCCATTTTTTCTGGCAAAGGCACCACAGGCCAGTTCCTCATTGAATCCAGGGCAGCCCCGTGGGCCAGATCTAAGCACCCTGTGGGCCAGATCTGGCCCGCAGGCCTCGAGTTTGATGCCCCTGCCATAGTGGGTGCCATTTTGGCATTTTGGACAGTGTCCTGTAGATATCTCTGACATCACACATAAAAATAGGCAAGGATTCAATGCTATGTTTGCAATCACTACTGTAAGATTTTGCAGGTGATCTTCACCAATCCAAAGTCCTACACTGCAACTGTGAGCTGCAGATTAATATAAGGAAAAGTCCACAAGTCCTAAAGTTGCCACGGCTGGACATCCTTGCTCTAGTCTAAAGCTATTCATTGACTGTACTGTATTGATTCAATAAACTGAACTCAGATATTGGATTAAGAGGTTTTATGGGTTCAGACAACACATGGAATCATCACTTCGTTGACTAACCATTTCCCCCTCCTAAATGATCACTGTTAAAAACTAGCCAAATTTAACACGTTGTGCAAATGCACCAGCTAGGTCTTTACCTGACCTGCTTAAATGTGTTGCAATGAGAACAGCCACTGAAAGACTCTGCCCTCCTGATTAAATCACCTGAAGGCCGGATAAGATATTAAATCACCTAAAGGCTGAACCAAGGAAAGAAGCAACCTTGAACTAAGGAGAAATTTCCTGACAGTGAGAACAATTAGGGCCTTGGTGGTGCAGGCTATTAAACGCCTAGCACTTAGTTCCAGCTGCCTGCAATTAGTGCAGGCTCGAATTCCACCAGGCTCAAGGTTGACTCAGCCTTCCATCCTCTCGGGGTAGGTAAATTGAGGACCCAAGATTGTTGGGGGCAATAAGCTGACTTTGTAAAAATGCTGCTTAGTAATAAGCAGGCATATACAATGGAATGAAGGCTATTTCTGAGTGCATTGGGTTGTGCTCCAAACATTGTAAGCCACCCTGAGTCTCCGGAGAAGGGCGGCATATAAATATGAATTTAAAAAAAATAAATCAATGGAACGACTTGCCTCCAGAAGTTGTGGGTGCTCCAACACTGGGAGGTTTTTAAGAAGAGACTGGCCAACCATTGTCTAGAATGCTACAAGGTTTCCTGCTTGTGCAGGGAGTTGGACTAGAAGACCTCCAAGGTCCCTTCCAACTGTGTTATTCTGTCAAAGTCACATTCCCTTAATTTACTCGGTTACTTTTCCATATCCTGGAAAATCCCTCTTGCTTAGAATGCTCTTTTCAGAACCTGTCCAAATTACACTTCTGTCCTTCCCTTGGATGCCAAATTACACGTCTCTCCTTCCCTTGGATGCCAGATGTAAGTCCCAGTCTTGCAATTCATTGTTGCTTCATAATTTACAAACCTCACTGATCTCCTGTTGGAACGAACCCCTCCCCTGGAAGGTTGTGTAGGACATTGTGTGCATCTAACATTAGACAAACAAACCACATATTTCTCCTTGACAGGGGAAATGACCAAAGCAGGAAGTTGTAGTACCAGTTTGTTTCCATATAATGAACTACCTTTGGCCAGCTTCCTGATTATATAAATAACCCTTGGCTGCATTGAAATAGTTACTCCACACTTGGCTGTGTGATGAACTCATGACATGTCACCATTGTCTTCTCTGTCTTTCCAACTTGTGATGGGGCTTCAGCAATTGGAGGGAGGGTAACAGTTAAGGCTTCTTAGCACATTTCTTACCACTCTTCAGTTTAGGTAAGCAAAAGCAACAAAGATGATTAGGGGACTGGAGGCTAAAACATATAAAGAACATTTGCTGGAATTGGGTATGTCTAGTTTAATGAGAAGGACTAGGGGAGACATGATAGCAGTCTTCCAATATCTTAAGGGGCTGACACAAAGAAGAGGGAGTCAAGCTATTCTCCAAAGCACCTGAAAGGCAGGAGAAAAAGCAACGGATAGAAACTAATCAAGGAGAGAAGCAACCTACAACTAAGGAGAAATTTCCTGAGAGTTAGAACAATTAATCAGTGGAACAACTTGCCTCCAGAAGTTGTAAGTGCTCCAATACTGGAGGTCTTTAAGAAGAGATTGGACAACCATTTGTCTGAAGTGGTGTAGGGTTTCCTGCCTAAGCAAGGTCCAAACTCTTCCCTTCCCTTCCCCAAGATGTTTGGAGAAGCTGTCACATGTTCTACCTTTCATCTACATTCTGAGAAACTTGGCAAAAAATAATGCTTATTTAAATTCAGGCACTCGGGTTTTGCTGAAGAATCCAAATGCCTATTCAAAAGAACATTTTTTTAAAAAACCATGGCAACATCTGAGACATTCTTGAACTTCCACAAGTAGTCCTTGATTTACAACCATTCATTTAGTAACTGTTCAAAGTTACAACAGCCCCGACAAGTGTGACTTAGGAGCTGTTTTTCACACTTATGACCCTTGCAGCATCCCCTTTGGTCACGTGACCTAAATTCAGACACTTGGCAACAGTCTCATACTGTCAAGTTGAAAACCAACCAGTCTCAAAGGTAAGAACGGGGCATGAGTTCCCCAAAATTATAAAAATTAAGCTCAGCTCAAAATGAGAGGGCAGGGGAAGGGCTCGAACATTTCTGGAACCTCCAAGACTCCATTTTCCCACCCTTTAATTCCTGGCGCATGTGAGGATGGCGGTGTCAGGATTCCAGCAATCACCCTAATTAAATCGTGATTCTTGAGCCCAACTTCAAAAACCTTCAAAGGATTCATTAGAGGCAACATACTGGCACTGCCCTGCATGAAGCCAATCCTGGCATTCATAATTTACAGTCCCCTGTGGCCCTGTTTGCCCCCTCCCTCCTGGGTGTCTCATAAAGCAGATTCTCCAAATGAGCTCGTTCACAGGCTGGGTGTCATCATTCACGTTCTCCAATTAGATATATTCCCGGGCAAAAGCTCTGGTATTTTAGTTACAATCTTTTAAAGATAAGAGTTGGAATGTACTTTTGCTTTCAACTGCTCTTCCAGATTTCCTTCCCCCCACCCCCCCTTTTTTATGGCAACTATTAAAACAGGCATAGGAATGTTTTATGAGTTGACAGGTGGTTCCATTTGGCTTTTTAATAAATGAAATGACTTGGTGTCAGATGTTACCATCCTCTTTATTAAGAATAAAATTGCACACAAAGGAGTCATTTAAAAAAAAGAAGAAGAAGAGGAGGAGGAAGGGAAGAGAAGAATCACTGTGAACATAACATCGATTGTTATCGCTTTCAGATGGGAGAAGGGAGAAAGAGAGACTTGTGCCTGAGGTCAGAGCTCCCAAATCCCTTCTTTTTTTTTGATTGGCGAAAGAATATCAACTTTTAGAGAGTCAAAGGCCAAAAAAGAGTCAGTGGCAAAAAATGGCAGGCGGGATGCCACCGGCAGCCTCCGTAGAGAAGGAAGGAAGGTATCTCCCAAGGAACAGAAAACCACGCGGATTACAAAAAACCTGCCAGATCCAAAAAAGATTATTATAGTCCGGAAGTCTTTAATCTGCTGTCCAGTGATGTCCACAAGGATGGTAGAAGGGATTCCTCTGTTTTTCGAATGGAAGGCCTGGTTGCTTAGGCCAGGGCCAAGGCGCACCACGAGTCTTGACGGGGGCCAACGCTTAGACCTGATGGTTGGGACATGGCAGATGGGAAGGTGTAGTCTTCTGGCTCATACTTGAATTGGGGGTGAGGTTCCTCCAGCCCATTTTCAGAATGACCTGGACCCTGCAGGGGTCAGCAATAAATCAATCAGTTCACCATCACAAATGGGACATTTTTAAGACAATGGTTAGGTACTGTTCTGGCTATGGCTATGAGCCACGGTGGCACAGTGATTAGAGTGCAGTCCTGCAGGCTACTTCTGCTGACTGCCGGCAGTTCGAATCCCACCAGGCTCAAGGTCGACTCAGCCTTCCATCCTTCCAAGGTGGGTAAAATGGGGGCCCAGATTGTTGGGGGAAATAGGCTGGCTGACTGTATGCCGCTTAGAGAGGGCTGTAAAACACCGTGAAGCGGTACATAAGTCTAAGTGCTATGGCTATTGTTACAGGAAATCCTCACTTACTGTTCTTCATTTAGTGCCTGTTTGAAGTTATAACAGCACTGAAGGGACTTCAAACCAGTCCTCGCAGTTACAACCACTGCGGGCCCACAGTTACATGATCAAAATTTGGGCGCTTGCAGACGGCATGCATTTACAATGGTTGCAGCATTCCAGGGTGACTTTTCTAGTCCACGTGGGGAAGCCAATTTTGCTTAACAAATCTGGTTCACTTAACAGTTGCAGTGGTTCTCTTTAACAACTGTGGCAAAAAAGCTGTAAAATTGGACAGGACTCAGTCCCCCTTAATTACTTGCTTAGGCTTCTCAATTTTGTACCAAACTGATTTAAAAAAATGTATTTATCTGGCTGTTTTTTGCAATGGGTCTATTGAATAAAAAATGACATAAAAGTAAGATTTCAAGTACTCCTCAACTTACAACCATTCATATATCCCAAAGATGCAACTGGACTTTCTGGTTTTTTCTTTAAGACGTTTCGCTTCTTATCCAAGAAGCTTTTTCGGCTCTGAACGGGATGGTGGGGAATGGAAGGATTTATACTCCGTGCAGAGAGCTGGTCATTTGCATCCTTTTAGAGGGTTGGATGACTTGGATGACTGAGAATTTTCTACAGACTTTTAGCTATACAATTTGGGATGGACCCCCTTGGAATGGTGTGGGAGTAGGAATGGATTTCCAAAGGAAAAAAATTGCAGGCTACAGGAATCAGGAGCACTACTCAGGTGACCCTGAGGACACAGATAAGCTTCCAAGTGGCCTCAACATCTCTCTAAAAAGAATGCAAATGATCAGCTGTCTGAGACCGCCCCAGCCAGCTTCCCAAAAAGATGGGTGGGGGTGGGTGGGAGTGGTCAGACTCACTTAATGACTTCATGACTTACTTAATGACCATGGTGATTTACTTCTCTGTGGCAAAAAAAGGTTGCCACTGGGGGAAAGTCAGATTCACTTAATGACTGTATGCCTCGCTTACCGTCCGTGATTTACTTAATTCTCTGAGGCAAAAAAGATCGTCAGTGGGGGGGAGTCCGATTCAGTTAATGACTGCATGACTCACTTAATGACCAGGCTGATTTACTTTCTGTGACCAAAAAAAAAGGTCATAAGATTGGGCGCATCTCCCTTAACAACTGCCTCACTTAGCTACGGAAATTCCAGGCCCAAATGTGGTTGTAAGTTGAGGACTGATTACATCGACGTGAGGTCCCTGTTGATTCTACTGACCTGTGAAGTTGACACTATTGCTTGTCCCGGATATTGTGGTGTAATGGTGGGTTCGGTTTTTAAAGTGACAGTGCTCTCTGAGTTTGTAAGTGAGGAAGGAGAGTTGGTGGTGGAAGTTGTGGAACCTGAGAGTGATACAAAAATTAATATTAGAATCTATCTATTAATCTTCTATTAATCTGTCATCTATCTCTATCATCTATCTACTATCTATCTACTATCTATCTATCTATCTATCTATCTATCTACCTATCCTCTATCTATCTATCCATCCATCCATCTATCTCTATCATCTATCTACCATCTATCTATCTATCTATCTATCTATCTATCTATCTATCTATCCATCTATCCATCCATCCATCATCTATCCATCCATCCATCATCTATCCATCAATCTTATCATCTATCATCTTTCAATCATCTATCAATCATCTCTATCAATCATCTCTATAAACCATATCTATCCATCTATCCATCGTCATCCGTCTGTCCATCCATCCATCCACCCACCCACCCATGACAGCATGACACAGATCCAGCTTTTACCATCCACAATCATTCCCTACTGTCATTCATTAGTATTTCCATCTATTCAAAAGTTTTCAATGCCTTCTACTATACAGATAGTCCTTGACTTACAACCATTCGCTTAGTGAACATTTGAAGTTACAACAGCACTGAAAAATGGAGTTATGACCATTTTTCACACTTATGGCCGTTGCAGCATCCCTGGGGTCATGTGATCAAAATTTGGGTGTATGGTTAACTGGTTCATATTTATGACAGTTGCAATGTCCCGGGGTCACATGTTTCCCTTTTGCGACCTTCTGACAAGCAAAGTCAATGGGGAAGCCAGATTCGCTGAACTACTGTCCCCAGGTAAGGATTCTAACTTAACTTTCCATTAGCCGATTCTAATGCAATTCCTGTTCCATTTCTATTGTTTTTAAAATCAATTTATTAACTGTCCCAATTACCAAAGGAGCTCTCTGCAGGGCCAAGAAAATAAGAATTAAAACAGAAATCCTAAACGGGAAATTATCTCAAGGCCATGTCAGCGAACAACAATACGATTTTAAAAAAAAACAGTTTTAAATCACTCTCTTGACACCGAAAAGGCACTGTTAGCATTGTAGGGGAGAAGCCCAACGTTTTCACAAATAAAAAAGAAAACTGAAATAAATCTGAATAACTTAATATGATGAGTTAGTGCATTCGGTGGCCATGAAATACCAGGAATGCTTGTGAACTGCTGGATAAGAAAACATTTCAAAATCGGTGGGAGTTGAACTGAAAACACAGGAAGAGGGCAGAGGTAGTAGAAATCTCTCAAATACGTTCTGCCCTGTAACATTTTGTTTGGATTTTCTTATGCATTTATTTACAGTCTTTGCTGCCAAAGCACTCAAGAAGGTTTACAGTTCAAAATGACTAAGATCAATCCTTAACCATCATTCTTTGTTAGAGCTGGCCAAGAGCTGGAGAGCGATCCATCTTGAATTGCCATGCTTCGGGCTAAGAATTTGGATAGGGCAAGGTTCAAAATAAAACACACAACTCCCTGTTGTCCAGAGCTGCAAAAACGTAGTTCACAAATCAGAAAATCCTAATGGACATGGAATCAGATGCAATCGAACCATATTTAAGCGCTGAGAAATACTCGGATATATATCAGCAGAGTCCTATATTTCCTAAATAAATAATATTGTCTGCACTAGCAAATAGAATAATAATGAAATATTTACTGTTTGCTGAGGATTTGCCTTTATTGACATTTTTAGGTTTCCGTTTTCTGGTCTGGATGCTTTCCTTTTTCATCGCCAGAGGTCTTGGCACCTGGGTATTAAAAAGAAAGAAAAAAGAGCACAAACCATCAATACCGGTTTAGGCCTGCATTTCTGCTCTGGATGCCTACCACGCATTCTTCTCTGCATGGATATTTGCACAATATGTATGACGTCCTTGTCCTTCAGTGCAAAACTGTTTTCCTCAATGGTCGTCCTTGGCTAGTAAATGAGCAAGGCACAATATTTGGAACCCTTTCTGAATGATATATTATCTTTCCTACCAGACTTCCCCCTCTGCAACAGCCACATGCCAAGCAAACTTTTGTCTCTTGGAGTCAAAAAATAGACCTTTGGTTTACTAAGACCACACTTGGATTGCTGCATCCAATTTTGGCCACCGCAATACAAAAAAAGGATGTTGAGACTCTTGTTGTTGAACAAGCCAGCATGGTTTACATGTATAATCAGGGGTGGGATTCTACAGGTTCACACCTATTCGCTAGAACCGGCTGTTAACATTCTAAGCAGTTCAGAGAACCAGTTGTTAGAAGAAATTACTGGCCTAATCCTGTAAGGAAGGCAGGAAGGAAACATTCTGGTGTTGCTTACAGAAACTGCCTCTCCGTTAACCCTTATTACATTCTTGGCAGGACTAGACTTCCTGTCTCAGGAACGTCTCTGGAGTTTTTCCCCCCTCCTTTGCTGGTACTTTGCTTGTGTGGAGTGACCATTCAAAGTTACAATGGCACTGAAAAAAGTGACTTATGACCATTTTTCACACTTACCACTGTTGCAGCATCCCCAGTCATGAGAGGCCAGATGAGGAGATGCATGCCTTGATGTGAGTGATATTGAGTTGGCCAAGCCCAGCCAATAACATGACCACCAAGCCATGCCCACCAACTAAGCCATGCCCACAGAACCGGTTGTTAAAAAATTTGAATCCCACCCCTGGGTGTAATTCTAGGGTCCTTTTTTAAGAGGACTGAAGGCTAAAACATACGAAGAAAGGTTGCAGGAATTGGGTATGTCTAGTTCAACGAAAATAAGAACTAAGGGTGATATGAAAGCAGCATTCCAATTTTTAAGAGGCTATCATAGAGTGTGTGGGGGGGTCAACGTATTCTCCAAGGCACCTGAGGGCAGGACAAGAAGGTGGAATATCATTAGGTATGATATTCCATCTTCTTGTCCTGCCCTCGGGTGCCTTGGAGAATACGGTGATCCACTCCACAGGTGTAGCAAGAACCTTTGGGACAATCATGACCTGGATGACTGACAATTTCCATAGATAGTGTTGTGGTTTGCTGGCAGCCTGTGCAGACGGCAGTGGAATCGGACAGTGGGAAAGAACGGGGACCACTCAGGAATCTGGGAAGGAGTCAGATGAGGGTCTTGGGTCCGATGCAGGGATGGGGCCAGGACCATCTGGGAGCAGTGTGCTGACTCCAAAGCCTCCAGAGTCTAGCAGCAGCAAGGCAGAGGAACAACGGGAGCCTGTTCCGTGTGTGCGTGTGTGCAGAGCTGCTAGAAAGCAAGAGCAACCAAGACAGAAGGGGTGACTCGGGAGTAAGGCTGGGAGGTGATTGCCCCTCCCCTAAGGTATAAAAGAAATGCAAAGGTAGAGAAACCTTTGCAGGAAGCAAAGTCGTCCGTTCTGTTCGGATTAATCCTTGAAGCTCTGTGTGGACTTTGTACTTCGGTTGGTTTTTTATAGTTAATTCAGCACTTTTTTAAAAAAAAATTTATTTTTAATTACATTTATATGCCGCCCTTCTCCGAAGACTCAGGGCGGCTTACAATTTCTGGGATACAACCCAGTGTGCTCAGCAATGGCCTTCATTCCATTGTATATGCCTGCTTATTACTAAGCGGCATTTTTACAAGGTCAGCTAATTGCCCCCAACAATCTTGGGTCCTCAATTTACCTACCCCGAGAGGATGGAAGGCTGAGTCAACCTTGAGCCTGGTGGGATTCGAGCCTACAATAATTGTAGGCAGCTGGATCTTAAGAGCAGGCATTTAACAGCCTGAGCTACCAGGCTGTTGTTGGCAGCAATTCAAAGGAGAGAAAGGTGGGTGCTTATCTCGAGGGACTGTTTGGGACTCATTACAGGCTGGGAATGAACATAATTCCCAGTGTTGAAATAAAACAAGAGTTGTTTTAACTAAGTGTGTACTTAATTA
Source organism: Naja naja (assembly GCA_009733165.1). NCBI lineage: Eukaryota > Metazoa > Chordata > Lepidosauria > Squamata > Elapidae > Naja > Naja naja. Next base: position 12,536,387 of record CM019150.1, on the reverse strand, counting down.
CGGTCTCAGGAAGCCTTGGTCAGAACAGATACCTCCAGTGATGGAGCACCTACAACTTCCAGACTCGTTTGCAGAATCAGCAAATACCACCTCTGGTTGGCCCTGCCCACCTGCCCCTGCTGTTACCTCTCCTACATCCCCTTGTTTTTCAGCTCAGCTGATTCACACAGCAGGGTGGATTGCTGTGCCTCAGCTGAGCTAAAAAACAGCTCAAGTTTACCAGCGTGGACAGAGGTCAGTCTTTGAGCTCTGTGCGCACGCATAGAACTACGCATAGAATCGGTAGTTAACAATTTGGAGACCTACCACTGTAGATAATGTCATTGATGCAATGAACATGGATTTGGACAGACTCTTGAGACAATGGAGGACAGGGAAGCCATAGAGTCGCAAAGAGTCAGATGTGACTTGCAACTGAACAACAAAATCCCAGCAACTATCTCTGAATGACCATTACTAATGACAATTGACACATTATTAAAACATAATAAATGCAGAAAGCTATGCTCTTCTCTTACCCCGTGGAGTTTCATGTATAATCCACATGCATTGCACACCGGCTCCCCTTCCGCGTTCCGTCTCCAGAGAGTTGTGGTGGTTGTGTGACAGTTAGTGCAGCAAAGACCAGCTCGACGAGTTGTAGACTGCCAAGTAAAAGAAGAGAAATAATCTGTTTAAGAACAGAAGGACAATTTTTGGAAGGACAGAGAGCCAAGGGAGAAAAAAACCATTATTATGAGGCATCAATTCGGAGGCAATCAAAATTAAAACCATTTCCCAAAACATGAAAAGTCTTGATTCCACATTAAAGACAACATGATTTATTGGAAGCAATAACAGTCTGCTGAGATCATGTCTTTTTGCAATGTGCATAGTGTTTTGTTTTTTTTAAGGTTGTGACATGCTCCGGTAATATCCCTTTAAATCCTCTTTCCCGAATTTAAGTGGACTTTTGCCAGGGGAACTCTTTCACAAAGCACCAGAGGAGAAGCTGAGCCAAAGATTTCGCACTGTGTGTTCTTGCTTGCTTGCTTGCTTGCTTGCTTGCTTTTTCTTTCTGCCTCTTTCTCTTTCTTTCTCTTTCTCTTTTTTCTCTTTCTCTTTCTTTCTTTCTTCTCTGTTTTCTTTTTTCTCTTTCTTTCTCTCTCTTTTTTCTCTTTCTTTTTCTCTTTCTATTCCTCTTTTTTCTCTTTCTTTCTTTCTCTCTTTCTTTCTTTCTTCCTTTCTTTCTCCTTCTCTCCATCTCTTTCTCTCTTTCTCTGTCTCTGTCTCTCTATCCCCACCAAAGTTATGTAACTATGGCTTAAAGGATACCAAGAATGACTTCAGAATACAGAGGTCAGAACCCTTGAAGACCTAAATGGAAGATTTCCAGAAAACCGTGGATCCATGCAACTGCTGGCTAAATGCTCTCCCAGCCCCAATCATTCTGAGATTGTGTTCATATTCTAAAGAGCAAGGAAGTGCTGTGATCACAAAATTGCGTGGATGTGCACAAAATGCCTCTCCGATCACATAGCAGTTGTTTTGCAAATCAAAACACAACTTTTTTTTTCTATAGAAATGGTTGTTTTCAATCCCTTGAACTGCCTGGCAGACAGGTCAAATGCATCTAGTTCAGCGGTGGTTAACCTTTTTGGGTTCCTGTGCCAAAAATTTATGTGCACGCTTGTGTGCCAGCACCCAGAAGACAATGCACGTGTGCCCTGGCCCCCTGCGCATCCGCGCAATTTATTCCACTGATTAATTGTTCTCAATGTCAGGAAATTTATCCTTAGTTCTAGATTTCTTTTCTCCTTGATTAGTTTCCACCCATTGTCTCTTGTCCTGCCTTCAGGTGCTTTGGAGAATAGCTTGACTCCCTCTTCTTTTTGGCAGCCCTGAGATATTGGAACACTGCTATCCTGTCACCCCCAGTCCTTCTTTTCATCAGAGTAGACATATCCAATTCCAGCAACCGTTCTTTAGATGTTTTAGCCTCCAGTGCCCTAATCATCTCTGTTGCTCTTCTCTGCACTATGAATTAAGTATTATAGCTTATGATTCTTGATGAATGTATATTTTCTTTTATGTACACTGAGAGCATTTGCACCAAGACAAATTCCTTGTGTGTCTGATCATACTTGACCAATAAAGAAGTCTATTCAGTTCAATTCAGTTTGATGTTACAGAGGCGTCATAATCAGTCCCCACACTTATGGTCCTATGGTCACTTGATCGAAATTTGGGTGCTTGGCAATGGGCATTTAAATATGACCCTAAGCTAGGAAGTGCAACTGTGAACTTCTAAATGTTTCTTCAATGTGACTACAATACCCATCAACCTTCGCCCTTGGTTACCCCAACAGGGTCTAGGACAATTTGCTGCGGCCAACTTGCCACTGCCAACTTGCCATGGCCAGGTCACCACAGGCCAGCTCATTGTGGGACAAGAGTTACACTAATATCAAAGAAATGGTGGAATAGAATCATTAAAGAAAGGATGTCAAAGGAAGGACAGAATGAAGTGTGAATGACAAAAACTGAAATATTTTTTTATTTATTTTAAATAATTCAACTGAATTCTTAAATTGTCCCACGGTGTTGTTGCACAGTCATGGTGAATTGTCCCAAGTTGGCCATGGTGAGTTGGCCACAGCAGGTTGTCCCATTCCGACCCCAAGAAGATACTGGGATTTGTAGTTCAGCAACAGTTGGAAGGCTCCCATTTCCCCGTTCTTTGCTAGCCTGACCTTTTCTTGACATGCTAACTATCAAGGGACAATTTTTGGGTGGCCAGGAAGGATCTCCAGAACCACAGACTTCTCCAAGTGGCTGCTCATAAAACTAGATCGTCGGCTGACCTGGTCTCATTTCAGTTCTCACTTCAGGTGCTTTAGGAATACTTTGCAACCTTTGCAAGAGAAACTTTCTGCCTGTGATGATCATAATCCAGCTGCTTTGGAAAATTATGTACGCGCCGGAGAATTTCATATCTGTTTACTTTACTATTAAAAACTTGGGACCACAAATGATGGATTAAGTGAAAGAAGCAGGAACTCGAATGCCCAGCTCGGCAAACTTCATAGTGCTGATCAGCGTTTGTAGAAAATGGATGGCGTGACAAGGCAAGGGAAGACGTTTCAACATTTAGGTTTGCAAAAACAGTTGTTAAAGTAGAAAGTGCAGTCATATACTGGAAGCTGCCTTTTGAGTCTCTCCTCTCCCCCTCTCTCTCTTGGCCTTGCAAAAGATTTGTGGTTAGTTTCTTCTACTCCAGCCCTCCCGAGCTCCGTTTTTACTGGCGGAGGGTTGCAGGAGGCTGTCGCAGCTGAAAATGGAGCTCGGGAGCCCATTTTCACTGGCTGAGCGCTCAGGCCACCACAGGCGCCCCCGACACAAGTGACGTTGAGCTGGCCATGCCCCCCCAGCCCCCCCCAAGGTCAAACACAACCAGAGGTGGTATTCAGCAGGTTCTGACCAGTTCTGGAGAACCGGTAGTGAAATTTTGAGTAGTTCGGAGAACCGACAAACCCTACCTCTTGACTGGAGATTGTACAGTATCCTTCCCCTACCACACCCACCAAGCCACGCCCACAGAACCGGTAGTAAAAAAAATTGAATCCCACCACTGAACACAACCCCGATGTGGCCCTCAATGAAATTGAGTTTGATAGCCCTGTTCTACCCCAACTTCAAGGAACAATAAAGAAGCTTCTGTAAAAGAGGAGCAGATTATTCCTCAATGGCCTTTTGGTGGTTTTAAGTACACCACCTCCAATGCACGACATGTTTGCCCTTAGCTGATATACGTAGTCCTTAACTTACAACAGTTTGTTTACTGACCGTTCAAAGTAACGCCTGAGAAAAACAACTAATGACTGAGTTTTTTCACACTTATGACCCTTGCAGCATCCCCATGGTCACGTGATCAAAATTTGGGTGCTTGGCAACTGACATGTAAATATGACCCTAAACTAGTAGGAGAACATCTGTGAACTTCTAAATGTTTCTACAACATGACTGCAACACCCATCAACCCTTGCCCTTGGACACCCCAACAGGGTCTATAATTCACCACAACCAACTCACCATGGCCAACTCGTCACCGCTAATGACCATTGCAGCATCCCCATGGTTTCATAATCAAAATTCAGCTGCTTGGCAACTGACTCATATTTATGATGGTTGCAGAGTGTCTTGGGGTGATGAGATCCCCTTTCCGTCAAGCAGAGTCAACAGGGAAGCCGTACTCCCTTAACAACCGTGCTACAATGTAGTGATTCACTTAACAAGTGTGGCGAGTACCATCCTAAAATGGGACACAATTCACTTAAGAACCGCCTCGTTTGGCAGTAGAAATGTTGGACTCTATTGTGGCCCGCCAGTGGCCAGCAGAACTGGTAGCAGATTCGGACAGTGAGGAGGTTGGGGAGGAACATGGGCCAGTCCTGGAGTCTGGGGGAAGGCTCTGACGAGGGCTCTGAGTCAAAGGCCGAGATGGAGCCAGGACTGTCTGACAGTTATCAGCTACCTTCGGAGTCGGACATCAGTGAGGCTGAAGAACAGCTGGAGCCTGTTCCAGTGTGCACATGTGCAGAGTTGCCAGAAGAAGGGAACAGCTAAGGAACAAGGGTCGACTTGGGAGTAAAGACACAGGTGGATGGTGTATGGCCCCTCCCATAGGGAATAAAAGAGGAGCAAAAAGGGAGTGGGGTTTTGCAGGAGACAATTAGTTCATTTGGGTGAAGATCTGTACCTGCATTCCTGCCAAGTATTGTCTGCTACAGTGTGGCGTCTGAAAGATATCGGCCTGGCAACTGTCCAAGCCTGATAAAGGTCTGTAATTGTGAAATACCTTGAAAGACTGTTGGCTGGGACTTTGCTGGAGAGAAATTCACTGTAAACTAAATAAAAGGGGTTTATCGGGACAAGGAGTCAGCTTCGTGCTGTTTGGGAAAGCCTAGGTCAGAACAGACTCCATTGCGGTTGTATGTTGAGGATTAGCTGCGTGTTACACAGCCCTTCAAGGAAGAAGGCTGCTCTTCTAAAGCACACTTGAGTAACACGTTCCTTTGTTTTGACATTTGGCAACACCAGTGAAATGAAAAACAAAATATGTTGGGCTAATGGAAAGGGAGGGAAACCCCCCCAAATCATCTCAATGCTTTTTCAGCACAGAGAGTTGAGTTTCTCCTCCTTCTTACTCCCAACAGCCTCTGCAAAGGGTTGACCTTGCTCCAAATTGCCGATTTCAATCCTGGGCCAACCCGGTTTTGTTTATACAAAATCAGGCCGAGTCCTTAAACGGAAAGCTAATCGCGAAACTACCTTAAAGCAGCTCAAATGCAGCTGATAAACTCTCTCTGCATTGTGAGTTCCCAACTGTGTTTATTCAAAACACGCCCAGAAGTTTCACCCGCTCTCTAAAGCCAGTGGACCTTTCTGGTGAAGCCTTGTTCCAGAGTTGTTGTTGTTGTTGTGGTTTATTGCAAGAAAAGAAGAAAGGAAAATAAACCCAGAGAACAGAGATCCAAGAAATGGATTCAAAACCATAACATCCTAATCCCAAATACGAACAGAAAGGCAGCTCGTGTCGTAGGGTTTTTCTTGATTAAATAAAAAACACTGCTTGCATACCTCTGACTCTGGCAATGGAAGAAAGACCGGGAGGAAACAGCACTGAGATTTCTCCTTTTTTTTAAAAAAAGGGGGTTTATCTGCTCAGCTTTTATCTACTAAAGCCCAGCTGCAGGGAGGCACATTTCAGGTTTTATCCATAGGTCTGTACAATTGCTCCTCCCTACTTCTACTACAAAACATACTCCCCCCACTCTGGTTGCTTTCAGTTCTACACACTTCAAAGGCCAAAGACTCTGGAAAATTCAGTGTTTTTAAATTTTAAGTATGGGGTCCCAAGGACGAGGGGATATTTTGGAAGCCCACGTGGTATGATCTATTCTCCAAACAACTGAAAGGGGTGGGGGGGAAACCCGATCTTGAATGTTTGGTGAATAACCCTGGAGGACGTACACACACACACACACACACACACACACTCAAGTACACATACAGTCTGCTAGAATGAAGTGTGAAGCTCCGAATGGCAGAAACAGGGACAATTTGCAGCTTATCTTGGCCCCATGTTTCCACCCCACCCACCCTGGACTGAATTGGGGGTCAGTGTGCTTTATGAAAGTGTGAAACCTGAAAAATGATGGCCAAGAAATTGGCTTGTTGGTTTGATGGCCCGTTTTGTATAAGCTTTGCAGAGCAAAACAATCCATTATTTGGGGTACAAATGCTGTAAAAGCATTTTGGAATTCTCCCTCCTTTGATACAGTGAATGGGAGATCTGCATATAGATAAGTCCTTGAATTACAACCATTCACTTAGCGACTGTTCGAAGTTACAACAGCACTGGAAAAAAAAAGTGACTTTTGACTATTTTTCATACTTGTGACCGTCTGGGCAATTGGCCTGTATTTATGATGGTTGCAGTGTCCTGGGGTCATGTGATCTCCTTTTGGGACCTTCTGGTAAACAAAGACAATGGAGATCCAGATTCACTTAACAACCTCAAATGATTCGTTTAACAAATGTGGCCACAAACTCACTTAACAACTCTCTTGCTTAGCAATGGACATTTGAGGCTCCTTGGGTTGTAAGTTGAGGACTACCTATATTTAAATACTGGTGGTTTCCCAACCTTGGCAAAGTAAAGGCGAGTGGATTTCAGCTCCCAGAATTCTCAGCAATGACCGTGCAGGCTGGGAAATTCTGGGAGTTGAAGTCCACATGTCTTAAGGCTTGAGGCCAACGTTGAGAAAACTGCTGTAAAAAGGAGAGTTGTTCGGTGTTTTTCATCTGACTGGGCAGGATCAGCTGTTCTCTTGCTACAGAGGTCTCCAAACTTGGCAACTTTAAGACTTGTGGACTTCAACTCCCAGAATTCTGGGAGTTGAAGTCCACAAGTTCTATTTCAGAGTTCAAGAACTCCAAGCTTGGAAGTCCCATTTTGCCTCTCAGATTGACAGTGTCATGGCAGTGAAACACATGTTAGAGATCCAGAGGTGCTTTTTTTTTTTCAAGGGGCAACCTGACTTTCTGTTTTTTCCTTGGAAAACATTTCATTTTCATCCAAGAAGTTTCTCAAGCTCTGACAGGTGGGGAATGGAAGGATTTATACTCCTTGCAGACAGCTGGTTATTTGCATTCTTTAGAGAGATACTGAGGCCACCTGGAGGTTTATCTGTGTCCTCAGGGACACCTGAGTTGGTGCAAATGGGTGTGGAGCCTTCCTGCAACTGTTGAAAGGACTGTGCTGTACATACAGTCCTTCCAACAGTTCCGTTCCATTCCTTCCACTTCCCCCACCATCCAATCACAGCTGAAGAAGCTTCCTGAATGAGAAGTGAAATGTCTTCAAAGAAAAAACCAGAAAGTCCAGTCGTCTCTTGAAAAAAAACAGCACCTTTGGGACAACCATGACCTGGATGACCAAGAGTATCCACAGACATGTTAAGAGATACTATCAATGAGTATGGCGGGTCCTTTAAACATTACTAGAAAAGCAACAACTCAACACAAGTCAGTCTTACCAGTCGTTTCTGTGGCTTGATGAGAGGTCTGTTGATCCCGTTCATTTTGTGATAGAGGCCACAGGCGTTGCACAGATAATGCCCTGTGCCATCTTTCCTCCATAAGGGGGTGGACATGGCCCCACAGTTCACACACTCTCGGCCATCCCCGGGGAATTCCTCCAAGAACTCTGAAATGAGGTGGGAAACAAAAGAGAATTGTGAGAATTGAACTTTGGGTAGCATCAAGTCAGCCCTTTAAGGAAAACCCAACAAGGAAGCCAAGATTAGCCAAGATGCAGTTAGAATGCTGACAGTGAGAACAATTAATCAATCAGTGGAAGGATTAATTGCCTCCAGAACAGAGGTGGTATTCGGCAGGTTCTGACCAGTTTTGGAGAACCGGTAGCAGAAATTTTAAGTAGTTTGGAGAACCAGCAAATACCACCTCTGATTGGCCCCACCCCCATCTATTCTTTGCCTCCTGCTGATCTTCTATTATTATTATTATTATTATTATTATTATTATTATTATTACTGTTGTTGTTGTTATTGTTGTTGTTATTATTATTATTATTATTATTATTATTATTATTATTATTTGTTAGACTTGTATGCCACCCTCTCTCCCTAAGGACTCAGAGCAGCTCACAGAATAAAATACAATACAATAAGTTAGCTAAAAAATAATTAAACAGTACAAGCCTAATATTAAACATTAAAACTATTAAAATTATTTAAACCGCCCCCTCTTGGTTCAGTCCAGGCTGGCCTGCTGAAATAACCAAGTCTTTAGGTCATGGTGGAAGGAGCAGAGATCCGGAACCAAACGAAGGTCCAAGGGGAGTTGGTTCCACAGGGTGGCTTCCCACAGAAGGCCCTGCCCCTGGGCACCCAGCCGACAATGTCCAGCGGTATCCCAAGGAGGCCCTGTCTGTGGGAGCGTATTTTGTTGCCTTGCATAGAGGAACGGAGCTGGAAAGCAGGTTAGTGGGGTGGGGAGGGAATGGAGATTTTACAGTAACCTTCCCCTGCCATGCCCACCAAGTCACGCCCACAGAACCGGTAGTAAATTTTTTTGAATCCCAAGTCAACAGAAGCCATTCACCATGTCAAATCTTCTAGCAAGGGGATTCACTTACTTCAACAACTGCAGTAAACTGGCACTTAAAGTGGAAAGAACTCCTAAGTTGTGGACAATGGGTCAAGAAGATGTACAGTGATCACTTAACAATGACAACAGAAATTTGGGCTCAATTGTGGTCATAGACTGAGGACTACCTCTACCATTCTTATTATAAGGTTTATAATAAGTTTATTATAAAGTTTTTATTATAATCTTATTATTTTAAACTTTTATTATAATGGAATTTTGCAAGTCTGAATGTGTTTTCTTCTCATATCTTTATCTTTGTGAGAAAAAGGAAGGCGCTTGTCCAAGGCACTTCCTCAGGTTACAGTTCTGCCCAGGACTCAGATTTCTGTTATCTGACCATTGCTTTGGTTACAACTCTTCCTTCTGTTCCTCAGTATTATCCCTTCCACCCATTACACATTAAGACATACAGCCTGTAATCTAATAGTTGTACTAATGCTTTACTGAACCTGTCCATCAGTGGATCACAATATATGCATACATCTGATGGATTCAAAGGAGGACAAAGTGATTTCAGCATTTCAATCTCAGAGGATATTCTGTGGCAGACCTCAAACTGTCCCTCTTGGAAAATTGAGACATTAAATGAGAGGCGGCTGAAGTCACCTATGTTAAAAGGTTTTGTGCCCTCTAAGAAGGCCTCAAAAATAGATTTTTAAAAACACCTTACAGTTGTTAACTTATATGGTACTGACAAATCTGTCTCATTTGTAGCTCCTCTGCATAACCAATCTATTTTCCCTTCCTGGATCCAAATTTAAATCCTACTTCCATGTAGCCCAGCGTTTCTCAACTTTGGTAACTTTAAGATGGGTGAACTACTATAGCACCCAGAATTCCCCAGCCGGAAAGGTGCACTCAAGTTGCCAAATACTCAACTAGCCACTCTATGCACCTGTTGAAGTGGAGTCTCAGCTCACAAAAGCATCTACCTTTTAATCAAATTTGCTCTAAGATGCTACCAGATTCCTCAAAAAAATTTTTTTTGCTACCATAGATGAACAAGACTACAATGTACAGGTAGTCTGACTTATGACTGTAACTGAGCCTGGCAATTATGGTTGTAAGTCATGATGGTCATAAAGTGAGGTCAGCATGTGATCAGACCCATTTTTACAACTTTTTTAGCAGCAGTTGTTAAGCCAGAGGTCTCCAAACTTGGCAACTTTTAAGACTTGTGGACTTCAATTCCCAGAATTCCTCAGCCAGCTTCGCTGAAATCAGCATTGACTAGAGGGATACAGAATCATCAGAACGTTAAATTGTAAAATTGTAAGTAGCTTTTCCAGAATCTGTCATAATTCCAAGCACTTGCTGAATGATCGGTGGTAAGTCGAGAACTACCTGTGTTGTTATGATTAAAAATCAGTTGATGTCAATAGCTTAAAATCTACTCCTTTCTCTTTTGCTCAGGGTATACAGGTAGTCCTCAACTTACGATCACAATTGAGCCCCAAATTTATGCTGTTAAGTGAGAAACTTGTTAAAGTGAGTTTGCTCCATTTTACAACTTTTCTGGCCACATTTTGTTAAGTGAATCAACACGCTTGCGTAGTAACACACTTGTTGTGAAGTGAATAAAGGTTTTATCCTATTGCCTTTGCTTGTCAGAAGGTCACAAAAGAAGATTATGGGACACTGCAACCATCATAAATGTGAGTCGGTTGTCAAGCATCCAAATGTAAATCATTATGGATCTGAGCATCCAAATGGTCATTATGGATCTGAGGAGAAATACTATTGGATTAGCTGTCGAAGCTTGTCTTAAAAGTGCTGCCAGGGAGGGTCTTTGCCACAGAAGAACCCGGTAAAAAACAAAAGAAAAAAGAAAAATTATATTGTTTATCTGAAGGAGGAAGGATTTTGGTCACTGGCAAGGAAATAGGCAAATAGGGAAGGACTAAAAACTGAAATGTTTTCTCCAGTTGCACACAACAGGTAGGTTCTCGCCTTCAAACATGGAGACACAAAGCAAAAGTTAATGATTATGAAAGTCTTCTTTGCAAATTCAGTCCTTGCAGGGCCTAAACTCAATGTTACATGTACACTTTAAACACTCACAAGGGTGCAGAAGAAAGGTTCAGAGTTAAAAGGACAAAAGGACAACCTGAATTGTTTTGTTTCCCAAGAGACTGTGCTCGTGTTTTGTACCGAATCGGGTTAAATGTGGACTTTTAAAACTCTCCATCCAATTTGAGGGGAGAGAAAAAGTGGGAATGATTTCTCCAAGCGAAGGAGAAAATATCCCATTTTTTTGTTCTCTTGAAATGCTACAGTAATATCACTACTGAAAAGGTCCCTATCAGAAAAAAATATTTTGGGGAACCAAAAATATTTTGGGCACACCGCTAGAGAGATACATTTTTAAAAGATGTTCATCTAGACCAGAAGTGGGGAATCGTGGCCCCTTTATGGCTTCTGGACTTCAACTCCCAGAATTCAAATTCAAATTCTGGGAGTTGAAGTCCACAAGTCATAATAGAATAGAAGTCTTTATTGGCCAAGCGTGATTGGACACAGAAGGAATTTGTTGTTCACCACCCCTGATCTAGACTAAATGTTCCTCAACCTTGGCCACTTGAAATGTGAGGACTTCAACTCCCAGAATTCTCCTGTCAACAGTTGACTGGAGAATTCTGGGAGTTGAGGTCCACACATCTTCAAGTGGTCAATGTTTGAGAAATATTGATCTCAGTGGTACAGTCAAAAGATGAACAAAGGTATTGATAAAGATCAATATTGACTTATAATATCTATGGGCCATCTCTAATTAAATAAGAGCAAAAACTTCGTGCACCATCTTGAGATGATCACCCCAATTATCTCTTCATTAAAAAGCAAAATTTGAAAGCCAATTCTCCATCACTGCACTGAATCCTGAGGTTTATATTTATTTATTTTTAGGCAAAATAGTATTTCAGCCTCCCCCAATCTTCCAGCACACATGATGGTTCCAAAATCTGTGCGGCCATTTACCTGACGCAGATACAGGTAGTCCTCATCTTAAAACCATTCATTTAGCAACTGTTCAAAGTTACAATGGAACCTTAAAAGAGTTGGCGATTGAACAGGATCAGGATAACTGTCTGGTTTGGTTCTGCAACCCAACAAGACAGACACAGACTCCAGAGAGTAATTAGGACTGCAGAAAAAACAATTGCTAACAACCTGCCTTCCATGGAGGACCTGTCTACTGCACGAGTCAAAAAGAGGGCTGTGAAAATATTTACAGACCCTCACATCCCGGACATAAACTGTTTCAACTCCTACCCTCAAAACAACACTACAGAGCACTGCACACCAGAACAACTAGACACAAGGACAGTTTTTTCCCGAAAGCCATCACTCCACTAAACAATTAATTCCCTCAACACTGTCCAACTATTTACAAAGTCTGCACTACTATTACTGTTAATCTTCTCATCACTCCTTATCACCCATCCCCTCCCACTTGTGATGGTATGACTGTAACTTTGTCTGTCGCTTGTATCCTTATGATTTATATTGACTGTTTCCTAGTATGATTTGATTGCTTATTGTACTCTATGACTATTGTTAAGTGTTGTACCTGATGATTCTTGACTCTTGATGAATGTATCTTTCCTTTTATGTACACTGAGAGCATTTGCACCAAGACAAATTTCTTGTGTGTCCAACCACACTTGGCCAATAAAGAATTCTATTCTATTCTATTCTATTCTATTCTATTCTATTCTATTCTATTCTATTCTATTCTATTCTATGTGTTAAAATACAAAATGAAAAAGTCTCTAGATCTCCTCTGAATTGAATTCACAAACAACTTGGCCTCTGCCTATCCCTCCTGGATTTCTGAATCCACAGATGTGTCCGACATCATTGTAGTACTCGAGTCTTCATTTAGTGACCATGCAAAGTTACAACGGAACTGAAAAAACTGACTTACAACTGTTTTTTAACGCTTGTGACTATTGTAGCATCCCCAAAGTCACATGGACAAAATCCAGGTGCTTGGCAACTGACTCATATTTATGACCGTTGCAGTGTGTCCCAGGTCACGTGATCAACTTTTGAGATCTTCTGGCAAGCAAATGGGGAAGCCAGATTCACTTCACCGCTGCATTACTAACTGAACAACTGCAGTGATTGATTTTAACAACTGGGGCAAGAAAAGTTACAAAATGGGGCAAAACTCATTCAACATCTCTCTTGCTTAGTAACAGAAAGCCGCATTGTGGTCATGAGTCAAGGACTACCTGTGTATAATGCAACATGTGCCCCTAAGATATTCCCAATGTAAATAGTCCTTGACCTACAACGGTTCCCTTAGTGACCATTTGAAGTTACAACGGCACTGAAAAATGTGACTTATGACCATTTTTCACACTTATGACCATTCTAGCATCCCCGTGGTCACATGATCAAAATTCAGATGTTTGGCCAACTGGTTCATATTTTTAAGATTGTAGGAATTGGGTATGACTAGTCTAGGGGAAAAAGGACTAGAGGTGACATGATATACCTCGGGGGCTGCCACAAAGAAGAATGGGTCAAGCGCAGGGGTGGGATTAAATTTTTAACAAGCGGTTCTGTGGGTGTGGCTTAGTTGGTGGGCATGGCTTGGTGGTCATGTTATTGGCTGGGAGTGGCCAACTCAATATCACTCACATCAAGGCACGCATCTCCTCGCCTGGCCTCTCATGACTGTGGGGATGCTGCAACAGTCGTAAGTGTGAAAAATGGTCATAAGTCACTTTTTTCAGTGCCATTGTAACTTTGAATTGTCACTCCACACAAGCAAAGTACCAACAAAGGAGGGAAAAATCCAGAGACGTTCCTGAGACAGGAAGTCTAGTCCTGCCAAGAATGTAATAAGGGTTAATGGAGAGGCAGTTTCTGTAAGCAACACCAGAATGTTTCCTTCCTGCCTTCCTTACAGGATTAGGCCAGTAATTTCTTCTAACAACCGGTTCTCCAAACTGCTTAGAATGTTAACAGCCGGTTCTAGAGAACAGGTGGAAACCTGTAGAATCCCACACCTGGTCAAGTGATTCTCCAAAGCACCTGAGGGCAGGACAAGAAGAAATGGGTGGAAACTCATCAAAGAGAAAAGCAACCTGAAATTAAGGAGAAACTTCCAAACGGTGAGGACAATTAACCAGCTTGCCACCAGAAGTTGTGGGTGCTTCATCACTGGAGGCTTTTAAGAAGAGACTGAACATTTGTCTGAAATAATTTATGGTCTCATGCCTGAGCAGGAGGTTGAACTAGAAAACTTCCAAGATCCCTTCCAACACCATTATTCTGTGTCCTATATGCAACTGTACATGGGAATGACAAGCAAGAAAAGAGATCAAAGTTCCCAGCTTGAGGTAATTCAGCTATTGAAAGGAGCTTTCTGGTGCAGATCATGTGTGGCCCGCCAATACCCCCTTTATGGATTTTGTTTTTGAAATGCTAGAACAGAAAAGCTGCACAAAAATGTGTTCTATTTTTTGCATTTTGGGAGAGATTGCAAGTGCAGAAGGTGGTGTCAAGCCTTCCAGAAGTGAATTAAATATCCTAAAGTTACCTCTAAAAGTTGCTCTGTCTCAACTGAGCAAACCCTGGAGTGGCCCTTGAGTTAAAATGTACATTTTTGCATTGTGCCTTTTTTAAAAAAAAAAACACTTCTCTTTCCTGCACGTTGGGAGTGCTATTTTCGCTAACTTGCCCCAATTTGTGTCCTCCAGAAATCACAACTGTAGTACAGCACAGTGGTGGGATTCAATTTTTTTTTTACTACTGGTTCTGTGGGCGTGGCTTAATGGGTGTAGCAGGGGAAGGTTACTGTAAAATCTCTATTCCCTCCCCACCCCACTTAACCTGCTTTCCAGCTCCATTCTCCTGTGCAGAGCAACAAAAGACCCAGCCGATCAGCTGGGACTCAGGAGGCCCATAGATGGGGGCGGGGCCAGTCAGGGGTGGTATTGGCTGGTTCTCTGGACTACTCAAAATTTCCGCTACCAGTTCTCCAGAACTGGTCAGAACCTGCAGAATACCTCTGCACAGCTTCCAGAAATCTACAGTTAGCATACAGGTAGTCTTACAACTGTAAGTCTTAAGTGACTTAAAACCGGTCACTTAGCAAACATTCAAAGTTATGATGGATAGCCTACCACCTCTGGTCATGAGATAACATTATGGACATTAAGCAACTGGCTCTCATTTATGGTCATTTGCAGTATCCTGCTGTCACATGGCCAGAGTTTACAACTTAAAACACAGAAAATTTACAATTTAAAGGCGAAAATGTCCATTACAAACAATGGATTCACTTAATGATGGCTGTGGTTGCTTAACAATTCCTGCCAAAAAGGTTGTGAAATTGGACATGTACACTTTGATGACTCGCTTAACAACTGACAGAATTTACAACTGTTATTTCCAGCACAATCTGACCTTATTTATGACCAGGGTTCAGTTATAGTCATAGGTTTCTGCCTTTGACTTAAAGAATTCTGAAAAGTTTCCCCAACCAAGCTCATGTTGGGAACAGAAACCCTTGCAATGGTCTAACGGTTACAAATTCTTTTTCAATTTGGGTCTTTTCTAGCAATAATAATAGTTTCTTGGCTCTACATTTCCAGAATAATCAGGATTTCAAACAAGCAATTATCCAGGTTCCATGAAATCATAAATACCTATTTGTCACAGACAGGCGGTGGCAAATAGAAGACAAGCTTCTTTTAAACAACCACAAAACTCTAAAAATGAACAAAGCTTCACCTATTGTATATATATACTCTTCCTCTATGATTTTGATAAGACCAAATTTGTCTACCTCAAGACTTTAAGATCAGGATGTAGAAAATAAAACGAGATTGTAATTGGGTTTTATTTTGTGGATTATTAATGTTGTAAGCTACATGGAGTGATTTCTGTGTGAGTTGAACAACCATATAAATTTATATATAACAAAAATAAATCAGTACCAATAAAGGAGAATTTTTGTAGCTTGGGGTTGAAATGAGGGGTCTTTCTGAGCTTGGTTGTTTTCTTGCAGATGTCTCATTACCCAAATATTGATGATGTTACCTAGTTTGGTTAATGAAACATTTGCAAGAAAACAACTACGAAAGCACCAAAGATGCCTCAAATAAATAAACTTTCCCTCTTATTCTGTTACTTCCCACTTTCAGGAGGTACGTTAGCTTATTTTTTTAATCCTTTCTGATTTCAGCACATCAACCTATTCTTTCCAGGTGTTCCCCTTGCTTAATTCCTCTTCTTTTTCTTCTAAACCCCGCAATAATTGTCTCGTCTACGCCATGCCAGAAACCAATGGCTGTTGACTTCTGTGGAGGCACGGAGGATGCCTTACTTAAAAACTTTAACACACACCCCCTCCAAACAATCCCCCCCCCTTTTTTTAATGCAGTTTGCAAGGGCCGGGTGACACGCAGCCCAGCTTGGTTGTAAAAATAAATGATCGAGATGATGTTATTGTAAGATGATAAAAGGGGAGGAATAGAGGGAGGATGAAGAGACTTCCCTGATTTCAATCAAACCATGTTGCTTGTTGACTGCTGGCGACAGGCAGACTGGACCAGGCCTGCTGGAATGTCTTGGCTGACGGAGAAAGTCCGTGTAGACTGAACTCTGCGTATCAATCACTCCGACAGCCTAGACCTGACAAATGACAGACTCTCTACAGAAGTCTCTCTCTCTTTCCCCCCACCCCTCTGTGTGTGTGTGTGTGTGTGTGTGTGTGTGTGAGAAGGGTGAGAAGTCACCTTTCCCCATCCATTGTGCAGCTCTTTACCTCTACCAAATCCTGACTTAAAGGCAAGACAAAGAAGAGGGAGGGGGTGAACTTGTCTATGGAGATTCTCGGGTCATGGTTTGTCCCAAAGGAGATTTTTTTTTTTCAAGAGGCAACTGGACTTTGTGGACTTCTTTTTTTTCTTCTTTGAAGAAGTTTCTCTTCTCATCCAAGGAGCTGGAAGAAGCTTCTTGGATGAGAAGGGAAACATCTTCAAAGAAAAACAACAAAAACAGAAAGTCCGGCTTGCCTCTTGAAAAAGGCACCTTTGGGACAGTGGGGTCAACTTATTTTCCAAAGCAGCAAACAATGGATGGAAACTGATCAAGGAGAAGAAGCAACCTGGAATTAAGGATAAATTTCCTGACAGTGAGAGCAATTAATCAGTGGAACAGCTCGCCTTCAGATGGTGTGGGTGCTTCATCCCTGGAGGGTTTTAAGGAAAGACTGGACAGCCACTTGACTGAAATGGGGTAGGGTCTCCTGCTTGAACAAGGGGTTGCGCTAGAAGACCTCCAAAGGTCCCTTTCAGCTCTCTTCTATTCTAGTCGTCCTTTATTGTCTATTAAAACAGGGGTCTCCAACCTTGGCAACTTTAAGACTTGTGGACTTCAATTCCCAAAGTTCTTTGCAAAGCTGGCTGAGGAATTCTGGAACTGGAAGTCCACAAACCTTAAAAGTTGCCACAGTTAGAGACCCCTGTACTAGAATAAGCCCTGGGCAATGGTTTTGGGTTACAGCCGACCTACTGTCCTTGGTGGGACCATCAACGCCATGTTGATTCATCCAGAAAGCTCATTTGGAATTGAGAGAAGAGAAATGGTTTTGCTTTGCTTTCCATCCAAATGGATGGATATCCCAGGATCAACAGAGCAGTTGGGTGAACAACCAAGGTACCAAGCTAGTCAATAATCTGTTGGGCCAGTAGTTAAAGTAGGGATGACCATCACCTGCTTCCAGGTGACCCGAGAGGGCATGAGACATATTCCAAGGAACCCCCCACAAATATGGCTGACAATAATGGCAACTGGAAGCTGTCAATTTGTCCTTAATGCTGTGGGTTATAGTCCACCTCTTCACAACCCTGATGGGAACTAAAACAGAGCAGCCCAGAGAAGCCGCGTAGCTCAGTTCTGATCAAGAGGAAAGCTGAGAAAATTTACCACCCATGAAACTATGCCTTAAGCAAGTCATCGGTTCAAAATATTTAATTCCAATGTGATTTGAACAAAGCTGCCAATGCAGATTTCCCAACGAGTTTTCCAAATGGTTACAGAAAGGTTTGCTTTGATTCGATGGTCTTATCCACACACAAGAGAGCACTTTTCTCAAATCAACCCCAAACATATATGCAGGTCATTCTTGACTTAACAACAGTTCGTTTAGTGACCGTTCAAAGTTACAATGGCAAATGTCTCACTTAACAACAGAAATTTTGGGCTCAATTGTGGTCATAAGTCGAGGACGGCCTGTATTGATTTTCTGAATCAAAACTTCAAATCTCCCGGAAAATCCAGATATGGGGCAAGAAAGTCACCACAATTGACTGCATTCTGTGACGCCACATTTTGGTGGGTCAGTGTGGCACAGCAAGGGCAAAGGAAGAATGATAGCAGTGTTCTGATACCTCAGGGGCTGCCCCAAAGAAGAGGGGATCAATTTATTCTCTGTAACTTTGTTGCTTGTATCCTTATGATTTATATTGACTGTTTCCTAGTATGATTTGATTGCTGATTGTACCCTATGACTATCATTAAGTGCTGTACATTATGATTCTTGACTCTTGACGAATGCATCTTTTCTCTTATGTACACTGAGAGCATTTGCACCAGGACAAATTCCTTGTGTGTCCAATCACACTTGGCCAATAAAGAATTCTATTCTATTCTATTCTATTCTATTCTATTCTATTCTATTCTATTCTATTCCATTCCATTCCATTCCATTCCATTCCATTCCATTCCATTCCATTCAAAGCACCTGAGGGCAAGACAAGAAGCAATGGGTGGAAACTCATCAAGGAGAGAAGCAACCTAGAACTAAGGAGAAATTTCCTGACAGTTAGAACAATTAATCAGTGGAACAACTTGCCTCCAGAAGTTGTGGATGCTCCAACACTGGAAGTTTTAAAGAAGAGATTGGACAACCATTTGTCTGAAGTGATGCAGGGTTTCCTGCCTAAGCAGGGGGTTGGACTAGAAGACCTCCAAGGTCCCTTCCAACTCTGTTATCCTGAGAGATGAAAAGGACATAATTCTGTCAGGGTTGAATCCTGCTCTTAAATCGGAAAGCTGCTAATATTGCACATAGAATACTGAATAGAATAGAATAGAATTCTTTATTGGCCAAGTGTGATTGGACACACAAGGAATTTGTCTTTGGTGCTTATGCTCTCAGTGTACATAAAGAAAAAATAAAATACATTCATCAAGGATCATAAGATACAACACTTAGTGATAGTCATAGATTACTAATAAGCAATCAAATCATACTAGGAAAACAAATAAAACAATATAAATTGTAAAGATACAAGCAACACAGTTATAGTCATAAGTGTAACTTTATGTTATAGTCATAGAGTCACATGCAACTTTGTGTGTTAGTGGAACACAGAAGGCAACCTCTTCTACGTGTCCTGCCAAATAAACCCAAGGTTATACCAAGGACGCACCCCACAGCAACACCAGGGAGGTGGTGGCAACTGAGAAGGAGAGCAGATGGAAGAGAAGCAGGAACTTTGGAAAACCAATCCATCACTGCCACCAGGACAACGGCAACATGTTTTTTGCAAAACAGCTTTGTGCCAAGGAAAACACAAGCCTTGTGCCATTTTTAGAGCTTACTGAAGGATGATTTCTGTTGGAAGGGGTTAAGTGCTGGCCCTGAATACTCCATTTGACCCCAGCTTGCCCCGTAACGTTGCAGATTGAGGAGGGGGCAGAAAATCCAAGGCATTCTGGTCAATTTCAATTACTGACCCACCGTAAGGAGTGCCAGTTTGTTCTAGCAGTTAAGACACCAGGGTAGAAGCCAGGAGACTGTGGGTTGTGTAGTCCTGCCTTAGGCATGAAAGCCAGCTGGGTTCTTTTGGACCAATCACCAGGAGACTGGGAGTTCTAGTCCTTTTCTTCGGCATAAAAGTTGATTGAGCCAGTTCTGCTCTCTCAGGCCTAGTCACCTCACAGGATTGTTGTTGTGAGGAACAAAAAGAGAAGAAAGGAGTTCTGGTCTGTTCACAGCCATAAGTTATGTGAAGAATAATAAAGGGAGAGAGGGAGGAGGGGGG
>CM019150.1:12427201-12515603 GCA_009733165.1 Naja naja | reverse complement strand
TGCAAACCATTCATTTAGTGACCATTCGAAGTTACAACGGCAGTGACATGACCATTTTTCACACTTATGACCATTGCAGCAGCACCCTTGTGGTCACATGAACAAAATTCAGATGCTTGACAACTGACTCATATTTATGATGGTCGCAGTGTCCCGGGGGGAGGGGGGGCAGTGTCAGGTGATCCCCTTTTGCGACCTCCTGACAAGCAAAGTCAATGGGGAAGCCAGATTCACTTAACAACCCTGTTACTCACTTAACCACTGCAGTGATTCACTTAACAACCATGCTACTAATTTAAGCAACTGCAGTGATTCACTTAACAACTGTGGCAAGAAAAGTCCTAAAATGGCACAAGCACTCGCTTAGCAACTGTCCTGCTTAGTGAAGTATTGGGATCAATCGTGGCCCTAGGTCAAGGGATACTTATAGAATTGGATCAAGGGGCCTGTCCAACTGCCCACTCAAGGCAGTGTCCATGGAGCAATTCTTCAGCTCATTGCTCCCAGTACAACCAGTGCTGCTTGATGATTGTCTCAGGGATACAATGAGAGAAAGTCCTATGGAGGCTGCCTTGAACTTCCAGAGAAAAGGCAAGATAAAAATGCAACGAAGAAATAAATATCTCCTAGTGCACCATTAGGCAAAGCACTGCAGCCAACATGATACTAACTGGGATTGTAGGCTTAGCTTTGTTATGAACAAGCATAAATGCTAAAATAAAACAGCATATGCACCTTAGGATTCTTGACTCTTGACGAATGTATCTTTTCTTTTATGTACACTGGGAGTATTTGCACCAAGACAAATTCCTTGTGTGTCCAATCACACTTGGCCAATAATTCTGTTCTGTTCTGTTCTATTCTATTCTGTTCTCTATTCTGTTCTCTATTCTGTTCTCTATTCTGTTCTCTATTCTATTCTCTTCTATTCTATATGGGTTGATAAACGGAATAGGGAATGGAATGGAATAGAATAGGGAATAGGGAATGGAACAGAATGGAACGGAATTAGAATAAAACACAGTAGAACAGAACAGAATAGAATACAGACTGGAACAGAATAGGGAACAGAACGGAACAGAACAGTTGGAAGGGACCTTGAAGGTCTTCTAGTCCAACCCCTGCTTAGGCAGGAAACCCCATGCACCATTTCAGACAAATAGTTGTCCAATCTCTTCTTAAAAACTTCCAGTGTTGGAGCACCCACAAATTCTAGAGGCAAGTTGTTCCACTGATTAATTGTTCTCACTGTCAGGTAATTTCTTCTTAGTTCTAGGTTCCTTCTCTCCTTGATTATTCTTTGGAAATAAATGTCCCTATTGTCCATCAAGCTACATTGTAAGTAAAGTGTGTGTGTGTGTGATATTATTATATATATAAAATCTTTGTCTTACAACCTTTTGTTTAATGATCATTCAAAGTTACAACGGCGCTGAAAAAAGTGACATATGACCATTTTTCACACTGACGACAGTCGCATAATTCAAAATTCAGATGGCCTTTTGTGACCTTCTGACAAGCAAAGGCAATTGGGGAAGCCAGATTTCACTTAACAACCATGTGACGTTAGGAACTGCAGTGATTAATTAATAGGACTCTGGCAAGAAAAGTCATAAAAATGGGACAAAATTCACTTAACAACTGCCTCACTTAGCAACAGACATTTTGGGCTAAATTGCGGTCATAAGGATACAGAAGTTTTGTTTCTTTAATAGGATTCCTTCCATTCTGAGTTTCACATGCAGGTTATATTTTATCCAGGAGACAGGCATCTTCAACAATGGGCTTCTTTTCTGTCTGAACTATCACCCAACATCAATTCTTTTTTTTTTCTGGTTAAAACAACATCCCTAATATGACCCAAAGGTTATTGAGCCAATTTAACTGGGAGAGAGGTTAGATTAATTTTAATTAAAATGGTTCAGTTTTCATGTGACCCTTGATTCTGCTTAACTCAGAAAGTGAATAATTGCGATTCTACTTCCAGCTCGTGCTGAAAAAAGAATTTCAGATTTAAGGACAAAACGCCAAGACATTGAAAAAAAACAAAATCTTGTTGATTTGCCATCCAATCAGACATTGAGCAGAGCAAATTTGGAAACTGGTTTCATTGATTTCCACCCCCATCCCCACTTTTGGCCCAAATATTATTTGTTATATGGTTATTCTGGAAAGTGTGCCTTAAAAGTAGAAGAAGAATTGACAGATCCTGAACAGTAAAGGCTGTTCACCGAGGTGCTGATAGTCTTCAACTTACAACAGTTTGTTTACTGACCATTGGAAGCTACCATGGCACTGAAAAAAGCAACTTTTCAGTTTTTCACACTTACGACCATTGCAGCCTCTCCATAGTCATGTGATCAAAATTCGGTGGCTTGGCAACAGACTCATATTTACATCGGTTGCAATGGGGTGGGGTCATGTGATGTGATCCTCTTTTGTGACCTTCCGACAAGCAAAGCCAATGAGGAAGCCAGATTCATTTAACAACTGCAGTGATTCACTTAACGGTGGAAAGAAAGTTCTTAAAATAGGTCAAAACTCACTGAACAACTATCCCACTTAGCAACAGAAATTTTGGGCTCCATTGTGGTCATAACTCGAGGACCACCTGGGTATGAATTCTGCCAAAGCCCTGCGAATGCCACAAGATTTCGTCTTCTTTTCACAATCTAGCTAGAAATAAGAAGGGCCTCCAAGTCAAGTTTACACAGATATCATCCTGTTATTTTCTTAGCCAAGGGATAGAAATAGTTTGTCATTGTCCTCTGGGATTTTCTTTTCAATTTCAGTCTAATTTACCGTCTTTCCGTGTTGTCACCCATCCAAGTACTAACCAGGGCTGATCCTGCTTAGCTTCTAAAGTGAGAAACTAATATTTGCTCAAAGGTGAACTTTGAATAAGGAAGAAGGAAAAGAAGTAGTTCACTATTCACACAATTCACTATTATATTGTGTCTAATGTGTAATTCAGGCATGTCATTATTCACCAGCTGTTTACTTGGATGCCATTTTTGTCCTTAATCAAATTATTTCTTCCTAACCCAACTCTATTGCCTGTTTACATCTAAATCTGCTTCAACCCTAAGTTTTAAAACTGCTTTGTCTCCTTTAAATGCCTAAATCCACCTAACAATGAAGGTTTTTTTAAAAAAATAGCAAAAGTGTATGCATGAAAGAAATCAAATATGCATTTATCATATCAGAAAAACAATATGCAAGCTTACAAGGTAATTATTGTGTGGCTTTTAACTTGCTAAGACGCTAAGCAATACATTTCATAGTCAAAGTGATTTAAATCACCCAATTCAAGGCATGTGATTTTAGAGGAAGCTTATGAGTTTTATCTTAAAATCATTTATTTTTATTTTTTATTTTAAAAAAAGAGGCTTGTTAAATTCAATGTCATGTTTATTTTGGATTTTCATTTTAAGGCATACCTTAAAACGCTGGTGGAAATAATTGTGTCATTTTAGCATACTGTAATACAACACTTCCAAATATGCAATATTTGATTCTGGTTGAAAATTGGAAATTATATTTGAAATGGGGGATTCATAACACATAAAATTATTGTTGCACATTTTAATAAAATAAAACAAAAAGAAAATAAATGCTATTTTTATCTTGTAAAGATGTAACTTTGTTAGCATGCCACAAAAATAGTTAAAGGAACATACACGTAGGCTAATAAAACTCCCACACCAAAGAGTATATAGATTTCCTGTGAAGAATTAAGAGGGGTGCGTGGGTGGGAAAGATAACCTGTTGCATTTTTCATAGAATTTAGTTTCCATTTATGGGAACTTGAGATTTAGGGACCAGCTTCCAAATTCCCTGGGCATCAGAGTGCAAATTCTTTGCCAATTAAACTGTTCTACGCAATCCTATTAAGACGCCCGTGTTATTAAGACGAAACGTTGATGCAAATTTTATTCCGTTCGATTTAGCGAAAGAGGCATCACAAATCCGGGATTCCGAACCAATCCCGCAGAAAAAGAGAGTAAGTTAAAAAAACAACACCAAAAGCAACAGAGAATGCATAACGGGAAGAGGAAAACATTTTTGTTTCGGAACTTTAAAAAAAATTAGGAGGGGAAAAAAACATCCGGGGAAAATAAATAGTTTTTAAAATAACGACTAGGATTTGAAATACGGCCCCTAAATCTTTTTTGAAAACTTCGATTTCCAGCACGAAAGAAGTCTACGAAATTAAAGAAATCGAGATCTCCTTCTCCTCCTTCAAACGGGCAAATGGCAAATTTTGGGGAAACCGTCCTGAATTCGAGGGCGCGTTTCGGATAGAGGGAACAAGGCAGGGAGGAGGCATGAGTACTGCGGAAAATCCGAGACGCCAACAAAACCCGACACACTGATCTCCACCCTTCAAAAAGGGGCTTGCAAAATTCAACAACAACATCAACAAACAACAATAAGACGCATCAAAGTGGGGTGGGCTTCGCTCCCAATTTAACTCAAGCCTATTATTATTATTATTATTATTATTATTATTATTATTATTATTATTATTATTATTATTATTATTATTATTAGCCCCGCGCCGGTTTCGGGGGTTCCTCGTTGGGAGAATAAAATCTTGCGCGTTTTCTTTGTCGTGCGAACCGAAAGCCAAGCGACTTCTCGTGTCTGTGTGATTTTTGTTCAGGATCTTCAGCTGATGGATGCCACGGAGGGCGAGGCTTGGAAGGGGTGGGGGGTGGGGAGATAGTCCACGAGATTTTCCTTTAGTGATTTAGGAACCCTCTTGGCTTCGAAACTCACTTTTCTCTCTCCATAAATTACTTAAAAAAAAAACACCCCATCGGAGCGGCTATAAATCTGCTCCTTTCGTTGAAACGCCAACCCGTGTCACTCCTGAAGTCAGCATAAAAACGGATAATCGGCGAAGTTAAGGGGTTGTGAAGAAATAACTCTCACTGCTTTCATTTTAACCCCGCGGGATAAAATAAAAAAATAAAAAGATTTTCTCGCATCTCTTTCTTCTAAAAAAAAACAAAAAAACCCAGCTCCTTTCCGTCCACGGCGCTGCTTTATACTTGGCTGCAAGTTTTAAAAACCGGAGAGAAGTAAATGCCGAAGCGGCTAATCCCGGGAGATACCCGAGATTCGGTGTAGGAATCGGGGCCTCGGCAGTATTGCCACCGGTTTCCCTGCTCCTTTCAATGGGAAAAGTCCTGGGAATTTTATCTGGAACAAATATAGGGCTAAGAATAGGCTGGCAGAAGGCGGAAACTTAAAAGGGCTAGGCTCCTTATAAGTTATATTTTTTCCCTGTGCCCATTTTAATTCTGCTCCAAAAATAAAAATAAAAAATAGTTCTTTGAATGCACAGCCCTCTCAGTGAGCCATAGTGTCCCCCAACTATACAGGCTTTTTATATTTTCCATTTTTTAAAATAACAAATTCGGCTTCAACTAAAATTGGGAACGATCAAAATATCCAAACCCTTAGAAGAAGCATTTTCAATGTACAAGCTTTAAAAAAAGAAATCAATATTACAACGCTGGCATCAGGAGTTTATTATGTCCTACTCTTCTGTTACAATTGGTTCATCTGTTCAATCAGCTGTCTCTCCCATGAATTTTCCTACAGGATGAAAATTATTTCCATTTTTCCAAAGGATTGAAGTTGAACCTGTCTTATAGCCAAATGAAAATTTAACACTTGGTGGGAAGTTGTACAAGCTTAGAGCAGTGTCTTATTTGGGACTTCCAGCTCTCAGAATTCCCCAGCCAGCATGACTGGCTGGGGAATTCTGGGGGTTGAAGTCCACACATCTTCAAAGTTGAAAACACTGCCTTAAGAGTAAGGTGCTATTCCCTTTGATGGCAATGAAAGAAAGAAAACTTCCATTACATTGCCTTGGGTATTTTGAGTATGTCCAGTTTAATGAAGAGAAGGAATGGGGGTGACATGATAGCAGTGTTCCAATATCTCAGGGGCTTCCACAAAGAAGAGGGAGTCAAGCTATTCTCCAAAGCACCTGAAGGCAGGACAAGAAGCAATGGGTGGAAAGTAGTCAGGAGACCCTAGTGAAGATGAAGTAATAAACAAAAATTGGGGCTAAAACGGACAGGCTAACACTAGAGATGAAAAATAAGGATGAATCGGAATATTATATAATTTGGAATAGATCTTACCATTGGTGGGGACAGAAAGGAAGGGTTTAAGATGGAAAAAAGAGTTGTTTAAGAGGACATCTGTGATCATGAGACTAAAATATTAAGAACGTTGGAAGATGTAAGTAAGGATGAATAAATGTATATATGTGTATATATGAACAAATGTATGTAAGTTCTGTATTCTATTATATTTCACTAGAATGATGACCAAAAGTTATGTCAAAACGACTTCACCACCTTCAATGTTTTTAAATGTTGTGTTTAATATATATATAAAAAAGAAAATTTAAAAGTAATCAAGGAGAGAAGCAACCTAGAACCAGGGAGAAATTTCCTGAGAGTGAGAACAATTAATCCAGAAGTTGTGAGTAGTCCTCCAACACCAGAAGTTTTTAAGAAGAGATTGGGCAACTACCAACAACCATTTGTCTGAGATGGTGTAGGGTTTCCTGCCTGAGCAGAGGGTTGGACTAGCAGACCTCCAGGGTCCCTTCCAACTCTGTTATTCCTTTAACTTCTCAGGAGTGAAACCTTTCCCCAAGGCCTACATTTAGCTGATCTGAATGTTCTCTAAATAACGTTTTCCCACTTGGGCTGGCTTGGTTTTTGGGGTTTTTTTTTTTGACAGGCCCTGCAAAAGGGGTGGGGGAGGGAATCCAAAGGCATTTTATGCTGATGAGGTATGCGTGCTGATGTGTGCACACACCATGCCCAGGTCAAATCTCAAAGTCACAAACTCCAAAGTACACTTGGCAACAGGTCAGGCGTGTTCAAGTAAAGGCACGTTTAGTTCAATTATAGCTGGGTGGCACTTTATTTTTCAGCATCTGCCCATCATGTGATCCTCGAACTAATGAGAGGAAACTTAGATCCTTCTTTAAAAGGACTGAACTCTCCTGGAAATCTCTGAATGCTACATTTCTGCGCCTAGCCGAGGGCACTTCCTACACAAACTAATTAATGGGTACTTGGTCTTCCTTTAGAATTCATCATTAAGAGATCTTCAAAATACTTTCCTGTAATGACTGCCTCTGCAAAGAAGTTTCCATCCCACAGTTAAAACCTTGTATCTTTTCGTGTCTTATCCTTGGCCACAGTATTCTGTGAATACTGTAATATAATACATAATATTGAATTATATAATATACAACATTATATTATATATATATATATATATATATATATATATATATATAGTAATATATAAAATTATATAATATATAATATTGAATTGTGTGAATCCTAGTATTCTGTGTCTTCTGTTAAATTGGGCTGTGTTACTTTGTAAAAACGTGTCCTTGAAAAGATGGTAACCTACGCACACTCCCAAACCTCTGATGCAGAGAAATAAACTAGCATGGAAGGGTCTATGTCTATTCTCTCAAGCATCCAGGTCATGGTTGTCCCAAAGATGTTTTTTTCTTTTTCTTTTTGCAAGTGGACTTTTTTTTTTCCTTTGAAAATGTTTGGCTTCTCATCCAAGAAGGTTCTTCAGTTCTGCTTCTTGGATGAAAGGCGAAACATTTTGAAAAGAAAAATAACCAAGAAAAGTCCAGTTGCCTTTTCAAAAGGCATCTTTGGGACAACCATGGCCTGGATGATTGAGAATTTCCATGGATATTAAGGAGGTTCTTGCTGGATTTGAGACGGGTGTCCACCAACTGGAGAAGTTTCTTGGATGAGAAGAAAAACATTTTCAAAGGGGGAAAAAATACAAGAAAATCCAGTTGTCTTTTGGGGACAAAACACCTCGGGGACACCAAAGTTACTCAGGGGGAAAAAAATCAGAAAATCCTAATGGACATAGAATCAAACGTAATTGAGCCATACTTAAGTGAGAAATACTCAGATATCTCGACAACCAGATTCCCACCACATTTGCTAAATAAATAATATTGTCTGCTTGTTTTGTATGAACTCAGTCATTCTTGATCTCGCTGCTTAGCACAATCTACAAATGAGGCTTGCAAGTATCTTTTCCACCGAAGCTCTTATTTTAAGCAAATGTTTTGTTAACATTCAGGGTCGTCCAGTCATGATTTGTGAAGAAATTTGTGAATAATAAGAGAAAGAATTTAACTGCTAAAACTGTATCCCACTGTGACTATACATTCATGTTAGAACATACCAGAACTGTTCTTTACAGTTTCTAGTTGCTCATTGTTATAGAAATTACTTTATTATTCAAGCAACATTTGGTAAAGATCCACCTAGAACATAAAAGTTTTGGCAATTATTATGATTTATTAAATTTGTTGGCAGCCCATTTTATCACAGAGTAACTAGATTTTAATTTTCCCCAGACTCCCCACCTTCTAACTAACATGTTATAACTCATCCCCTTGTAATGCCACTGTTTACACAACAGATTTGAAACCATTACTGAATCAAGCACAAAAGGTAGGAAACACACCTTTGTTAAATTAACTTAAGTGCCTGAGAAGATTCCATGATATAAACCAAATGTCAAACGCCTCTTATCAAAATGCTTTTGGCAAGTAATTGATAAACCCTTGACTCTATAGGAAGGAATTCAATCAATCAGAATAAGAGGTGGAAGGGATCTTTGAGGTCTTCTAGTCCAGCCCACTACTGAAATAGAAGCAGGAGACCCTATGTCACTTAGCCATCAATAGATGTGTTCTCCACAAGCAATGCTAATTGTACCCAGGTTGTTTTCACAAGCTTTTTTCCCCCAAGGAAACCTTTAGGAAAATCATGCCCCAATGTGGATTTCCACATGCAGCACTGATGTTACTCCCAAATTAAACTTCCCCTTTCTCAGCACAGAATTATTTACCCAACATTTTCAGCTCTTGGCTGAATCAGATTTACCCTCCTCACTGCCCCCTGGGAAATGCTGTCAGTGGCATTTTTTGGCAGGAGCCAAAATCTTTGGCTGCATAAAGAGAAGCATAGAATCAGAAACTCATGAAGTATTAATACTGCTTTATAAAACCTTAGTAAGGCCACACGTGGAATACTACATCCAGTTTTGGTCACCGCATCACAAAAAAAGATGTTTGAGACTTTGGGAAAAGTGCAAAGAAGAGCAACTGAGATGATTCAAGGCCTGGAGACTAAAACATACCAAGAATAGTTTGGCTAGTCTAGAGAAAAGGAGGGGAGAGAACAGGGACATGATAGGAGTATTCCAGTATTTGAGGGGTTGCCGCAAAGAGGAGGGTGTCAAGTTTATTCTCCAAAGCACTGAAGAGCAGAACAAGAAACAATGTATGGAAACTCATCAAGGAGAGGAGAGAAGCAACTTGGAATTGAGGAGAAACTTCCTAACAGTGAGGACAATTAACCATAGGAACAGCTTCCCTTCAGAAGTGGTTCCCTTCATCACTGGAGATTTTTAAGAGAATGGACATTTGTCTCAAAGGGTATAGGATTTCTTGCTTGAGCAGGGGGGGTGGACTAGAAGACCTCCAAGGTCTCTTCCAGCTCTCCTCTACACTCTACCTTCTGTTTTTGTGGCTGTTCCCAAATTCTGCCATTTGCAAGAGAGGCTACCAGAACCAAGGACATAATTCGTGAAACCTTTACTTCACACCAGTCTTCAGACCTAAATCAGTGGTGGCAAATCATTACAGGAGACTGGCATTGCTACAGTTGGGCATAGGAGAGCTAGTTTGCTCTAGTCTAGTGGGTAAGGCACCAGGCTAGAAAGAAGGAGGTCAAGTCTTACAGTATATTAACCATGAAATCCAGCTGGATGACTTTGGGCCAAGCACCAGAAGACTGTGAATTCTAGTCTCACCTTGTGTGTTGGATATATATATACTTGCTGCTTTGAGCTCTTTGTAAAAAGAATAAAGGTGGAATACAAATAGATCAATTAATGCTACATACCGAACGTGGATCTCCGGCCCGGCAAGGCTGCTTGGCGCGTCTGGAGGCTATGGAAGACACTGCTGTCAAAATGGTTGGTGGGCCAAGATGGCGTCATCTCCGCTGGGTTCACATAAGCGGCGGGGTACGGGCTGGAGTAGGATCCATTGACCGAACGCATCAGAGTGTTGCCATACTGGTCACGCCCTCCAGCGCCCAGCAACAGTGGGCTTTGGTAGCCCCCGTCCCGGCCGGCCGTGCTCCCCCCAGGAGGGCTGTGGGTGTAGGAAAAACTGGAAGGCGGGTGTGGGCTGCCAGCATTGAAGTGGGAAGCCTCAGCCGTGGCTGGCTGACCCCATCCGGGTGGGCCCAGAGGGTGGCCTTGGTGGGTGGGATCGCAGCTTTGCAGGTGGTAGGGGAGGCTTTGGAGCATGGAGGAAACTCGACTGGTGGGGACGTAAACGGCCGGGCTTGCTGGGGTGTGCAGGAAATTGCTGGAGTCATGGGGGTAGGCTGACTGGCCGGGATTTGGAGCAAGGGCCAAGCTTTGATACATGTTTATATATCCTTCAAAGCACAGTTCGGTTGGTCAAAAGCAGCAGCAGCAGCAGCAGCGATGATCAGGATTCCAGTCAAGATAAGTCAGCAACTTGGATGGAAAGGATCAGAACAGGAATACGAAATGTTCGATTAAATGTCTGGGCTATTACAATCAAAGGAGTTTTCAAGCACCTGGAAAGGGAAAAAGAACGAAAAATAATTCAAGACCGCAGTTAGACACCTCAACCTACTTAGCTTCTTGGAGATCCTTGTTCTACATCAGAGGTCTTCAAACTTGGCAACTTTAAGACTTGTGGACTTCAACTCCCAGAATTCCTCAGCCAGCTATGCTAGCTGAGGAATTCTGGGAGTTGAAATCCACAAGTCTCAAAGTTGCCAAGTTTGGGGGCCCCTGTTCTACATAGATCTGGAAGGCAGATTAGAAAGGAGCTCATGAGATCTAAAGTTTAGAAGTGTCAGCATTTAGAAACCTAAAGGAATTGGATAGATGGCAGTTTCTCAAAGGGATAAATCTCACAATAAGCTCCTAACATCTGCATCTCATCCTTTCATTATGGAGGCCAGGGCAACAAAAGGATGGACATCTGGCTGAAAATTACCTGTTTAAAAGGTAATCTTCTCTAAGTCAATTCCTGGTCATCTCCTCAGGAAGATGTCAATCCCACACTTCCAACATGAAAGTAGCATATAATTTTACCCTTTTTTCCAAAATCTTCCCAGCCTAGCCTACAACATGGACTTTCCAAACTGTCACTCTTCCATACATATATATCAATGAGATTTAATTTACTGGTTTTAACAGAATAACAGAGTTGGAAGGGACCTTGGAGGTCTTCTAGTCTAACCCCTTGCTCAGACAGGAAAAACTATCATTTCAGGCAAATGATTAAAACATCTGAAGAACATCTGCAGGAATTGGGTGTGTTCCTAGTCTAGTGAAAAGGACTGGGGGAGATATGATAACAGTGTTCCAATATTTGAGGGGCTGTCATAAAAAAGAGGGGGTCAACCTATTTTCCAAAGCACCAGAAAGCAAAACAAGAACCAAAGGATGGAAATTAATCAAGGAGAGAAACAACCTAGAACTAAGAAGAAATTTTCCTAACGGTGAGTACAATCAACCAGTGGAAGAACTTGCCTTCAGAAGTTGTGGGTGACCCATCATTGGAGGCTCTGGGGGAAGAAACGGGACAGCCATTTGTCTGAAATGGTATGGGGCTCTTCTGCTCATGCAGGGGGTTGGACTAGATGACCTCCAAAGCCCCTTTCCAACTCTTGTTATTCTATGCTTTAACCTCTTCTTAAAAACTCCCAGTGTTGGAACATTCACAAGTTCTGGAGGCTTTGAGAGGAAGTTCAGGATGGGCAGCTGAGAGAATTAAAAAAAACTGGGCCCTTAAAAAAGTTAGAATTTCTCCCCAAACCTGAGATTGTGTCAAGACCACATTTTCAATCATATGCTTAAAATGTCTTCAATGGCTTCTTGGACCAACACTAAAATTCTGCAGAAGGTTGAAAGGGCATTTTCCCACCTTTCACCATCTACATCAGGGGTCTCCAACCTTGGCAACTTTAAGACGTGTGGACTTCAACTCCCAGAATTCCTCAGCAAGCTGGCTGAGGAATTTTGGGAGTTGAAGTCCACACATCTTATAGTTGCCAAGGTTGGAGACCCCTGATCTAAAGCCTTCCACGGAGAGGCCCTTCTTTGCTAATTAGTACCTTTTTGTGTAAATATAGTACCTTAAGACAGTAAGGCGGGTCAACCTTGTGAAGGCAAAGGAACTTAAGAGAGGTTGTCCCTGCTAAACAGAGCTTGAAATGACTTCTTCACCTGAAAGTGAGTAGGCCAATATTCAAGAGGAATTACTTTCAAGAAAGCAAAGTCTAAGCCAGGACCATGGGCCTGGGTTGCTATGCAATTTAAAAGGCAATGAGGTCCATTGGATAAACTGCTGCTTATATACATTCTCTAATTGTCATGTTACTACTTTCCTACATGGGTAGAATCTTAAAAAGTGCAACTTCTAGAAAAGAAGGTTGTGTTTGTGGGTTACCAGAGGTCTCCAACCATGGCAACTTTAAGACGTGTGGACTTCAACTCCCAGAATTCCTCAGCAAGCTGGCTGAGGAATTCTGGGAGTTGAAGTCCACACATCTTAAAGTTGCCAAGGTTGGAGACCCCTGGGTTACACAATATTCTTTTATATATACTGAGAACATTTGCACCAAGACAAATTCCTTGTGTGTCCAATCACACTTTGCCAATAAAGTATTCTATTCTATTCTATTCTATTCTATTCTATTCTATTCTTTAAGATGCTTACAAATGCATGTAATGGAGCTTGTAAGTCCATTTCCCCTCTTGAAAATTTAACAATGGTATCTTAAATAATCTTAATCTTAAATAATCAGTATTAATCTTTAAATTAATATGAGTAGTCCTCAACTTAAGACCACAATTGCGTCCAACATTTCTGTTGCTAAGTGAGGTTATTTGTTAAGTGAATTTTGTCCCATTTTATGACCTTTGTTAAGTGAATCACTGCAGCTGTTAAGTTAGTAATCCGGTTGTTAAGTAAATTCCCCATTGACTTTCCTTGTCAGAAGGTAGCAAAAGAGGATCACGGGACACAGCAACCGTCATAAATATGAATCGGTTGCCAAATGTGTGAATTTTGATCACGTGACTATGGGGATGCTTGCAAGGGTCGTAAGTGTGAAAAAATGGTCATAAGTCACCTTTTTCAAATGCCATTGTAAAGTTCGAACAGTCACTAAATGAACTGTTGTAAGTCAAGGACTGCCTGTGGTATCTTAAAAGCACCCTTCCCTGTCTTCTGGATATGCTGCGTTACAAATTCCCAGCCAGCACAGTGATTAGCTGAAGTCAAAGGTCAACATATGCATCTGGATGCTAATTGGAAAAAGTTGCATTAAACATATGGGTATAATCACATGCTCTGCATTTTAAAAGTGGAAATAGCAGCCTTGGGAGTTGCAGTTAGGAGCAGGGAAGAGGGAGGCTCTTAGTATCAAAATGTTGGAGGGGTGCCCTTGAGGCCATCCAGACCAACCCCTGCTTTGTAGGAACCCACATTAAAACATTCAGTCTAACCACCATCTTCTTTCAAAATCAGGCTCATGCTTTCCAAGATTCATACATCCATGGCTATGATAAATATCCCTAAAGAAGCTATCATCTTCTCAAAACCAATCCAAGGTTAGGTTAACCAGGATTGTTTTTATTAGGAGTGATTATGTCAGTCCTAACCTGGTTAATCCTGCTTAGGAGTGACATAATAGAGAGAATGCTCCTGGAGGAAGATTACCTTCACAGAGAACAACAGAATTGAAAGGGACCTTAAAGGTCTTGTAGTCCACCCCCCTGCTTGCCTTAAGGTTGGATAGAATGAGATGTACATCTCATATCTGAATAGGGTAGGGAACTTTAAAAACTGCATTTTGATCCAATTGACAAGTGTACTGTATGGGAAATCACAAGAAACTCATATATACAGATTAAGGAGAGCCTACGAAGAGTTTACAAATACTGTGTTAAATCCAATTCACAGGTTTTCTTGCAGATGATCAGGTGAAAATAGATCTTTGGGCTTGCAATAATCTTCCATTTGTTGCATGCCAACCAGTGTCCACCAGCTTTAGGCCAATAATGGGTCAACTGGGCTGGGGAAAATCCTAAACCCTCATATCTGACACCCTTTGAAAGCCTTCCATTGCCCTCAAAACTAAAGTGGGCTATAAAAATGGGCAAAAGGGTGACTTATGGATCACAACCCACTCATTGTACAATGGATAAGATGCATAGCAACAAAAATCCAGTATATACATTTCCCAATTGACATCTACTCAAGATTGTGATGACCACTGACTTGGAAAGAAATGAAGCATCTGATACAGACTTAAAAGAGGCTGTCTACCTCTAACGGTGAAATATTAAAAGCTGGAAATCAGCTTTTAAAGAACTCCAAGAAGTCAAGATAGTGGATGATATCAAAGTGCCCTTCTTTTTTTTACATATGTTGTTGCTGCCTTATGAAGTCGGATGTTCATAGAAGTAGGAAGGTTCCTAAGAGGTCACCATCCTCTTGTTTAATGATGAATCTAACTCCTGGTAGTAGAATGTTTCTCAGCCTTGGCCACTTTACATTGTGTGGTTTTCAACTGCCAGAATTCCCCAACCAGCTATGCTGGTTGGGGAATTCTGAGAGTTGAAGTCCACACAACGTAAAGTGACTAAGGTTGGGGAACACTATACTACAGTTTCTGACCAATGACCATCCACTGTCCTATTTGGAGACTTCTAGCAAAGGAAAAACCTGTTCCACGGTTTATACCAAGGTTCTTCAAACTTGGCAAGTTTAAGACTTGTGGACTTCAACTCCCAGAATCCCTGAGTTAACATGACTGGAGGAGGAATTCTGGGAATTGAAATCCACAAGTCTTAAAGCTGTCAAGTTTGAAGACCCCCTGGTCAAGAACTGTCTTCCTGACATTTAGCCTGAACTTCTAAATTTTTACCTACTGCTTCTGGTCCTGCTTAAGGGGATAATAAAGAACAGGTCTACATCTTCTGGAAGATACCTGGATCGCTTTCTCATCTACTACTGCCAAGTCCTGCTCTCTTTCCTAGGATTTCAAACTCTATAGACATCTGGCCACCATATTTGAGCATTAGGCAGAAGATTGATCTAGATGATCTCTGAGGTGCCTTCCCCATTCTGTGATTCTAACAACATTCACAACTACTGAATTAAACAGTACCTCCTATGACCCAGCTCTCTTCTGTCCCAGCCAAGCAATTTTATCTGCACTGAACAGAGAGCGAGATATTATTTTGGTGTTTATTTATTAGCCTGTTTATACACGGCCTTCACCCAAACCTTTAGATGGCTCCTTCTATCCTAAAAACAATGAAAGACAGCTCACCAGGGCATTGCAATAAACATCCCTGGGGCATCAGCTGACCATAAAACCAGTGTTAAAAGACCAGAAGTCCCTTGGCCAACTGCCCCTACTTCTGGGGGAACATTATGGCCCCCCCAACTATCATGAAAAAGAAGCTGAGAACTCTTCTGAAAGTGAATATGGGAGATGCCATCTTAGCCTCAAAAAAGAAAGAAGGAAAAAAAGGAAAGAATGGAGGAAAGGAGAAAAGAAGGAAAAGAAAGGAAAGAAAGGGAAAAAGAAGGAAAAAGAAGGAAAGGAAGAAAGGAAAGGAAGGAAAAAAGGAAAAGGGAAAAAAGGAAAGAAGGGGGGAAAATAAAAAAGGAAGGAAAAGGAAAAAGGAAAGAAGGGGAAAAGGAAAGAAAAAAGGAAAAAGGGAAAGAGAGGTCGTGGATGAGGTGCCATTACAGAACAAGGGATCTGCAACTGTGAAGATACACAGTTTAAATACACAACATTTTAGGGCAGTGCTAGCAGGTTTGCTAAGAGTTAAATGTCAGGAATCAAAAGTTTTTGTTGATCAGGAGTTAAGTCGTGACTCCATGGACCACAGCATGTCAGCTCCCTCCACACCACCTCCTCTTGGGAGTCTGCCCAAACGCATGCCAATTGTCTGGATGACCCTAACTATCTCCTCCTCTGCCCACCCCTTCTCCTTTTGCCTTCCATCTTCCCCAAAATCAGGGTCTTCTCCAAATAATCCTTCCTCTGGCCAAAATATTTGAGCTTCGCCTTCTCTAGCGGTCTTTCCAAAGGATAACCAGGGTTGATTGCTTTTAGGATTGACCGATTTTAGGAGAGGGAAATAAAGCTTCCTTAATTGAGAGGACCTTCAAAGTCCCTTCCAATTCCTGTTATCCCAATCAGGAACCCAAAGCTCTGCCAAGTCCAAGCAACCTTCTTTAATCAACATCTGGGTTTGTCCTTCTCATTCAACCCTAATATGGTTCCAATTCTTCAGGCCTTGCTGAATGTGGAACCCTTGGCTTAAGGCTTTGCAACATAGCTAATCTCAACTGTGCAAAAGAGGAAGCAGCTGAAAAGGCCAAGACAATCTCTTTCCATAATGCAGGCAAAAAAAAAAAAAGCTACTCAGGTGAGACCCAAAGGTGCCTTTTTCCAAAAGGCAACTGGATCTCTCCCCCACCCCACTTTGAAAATGTTTTGCTTCTCATCCAAGAAGCTTCTTTAGTACATTCAGCTTCTTGGATGAAAAGAGGAATGTTTTCAAAGGAAAAGCAATGACTCCAGTTGTCCTTTTGGAAAAAGCACCTTTGGGACAACCACGACCTGGATGATTGAGAATCCCCATGGATACTCAGGTGAGACGGTGATGATGAGAGTTGAGTGTTGTTTTTTCTTGGCTGCATATTGGAAACAGTTTACCCTTGCCTTTTCAAGTTTCTAGTCCAGCCTACAAGTGTGTGTGTGTGTGTGTGTGATTCCTTGTGGTTCCTCATCTCAGTATGAAACAGATCCAATTATGCTTAACATCTTCAAGAGAAGCCAATCCCCTGAGTGGGCACTGTGAAAATGCAATCAGAATGACTGTGACAATCAGAATGACTATCAATTAAAGGGAGAAGTGGCCCTTCTTGAAAATAGATTTGAGTCTGTATCGCACTAATAATGGCCATTTCAACTAGTGAAATGGCCATTTAAATCTAGCTTCACTCTTCCCGGAGTGAAGCTAGATTTAACATGGGTTGTAAGCCATCCTAAGATAATTAACTCTTAAGATAATTAACTCAGCTTACTTACAGTAGGAACCAGACCTCAGAAAAATTGATTTTGTATCTGAAATGCAGTGCTGAAGTGGGTCCTGGCTGCCAAGGATAAAATTAAAACAACAACAACAACAACTTTAAATTGAAACTTGAAGTTCACCAGCTCCTAGATCCAATCTTGCCTTAGAAACACGCTTGAAATTCTAATATTGTTTACTTCCATCCTTCCAACACTGCTCAAATTTAATTTTTTTTGTACACGCAAAGACACAGTTTTCCCTGATGGACAGTTCGAATTGGCATCCTTCAGTCTCATGAGACTATGGTATCGTGCTCTGAGAAGAGGTCCTAAAACAGCATCTAGTGTGGCTAAAAAGGCCCTTCAATGGGCCTTGTATCATATAAATACAGCAACATATTACATATGTATTTGTTGGAAGTGCCAATAAAATATGTTTAATTTTATTGACCATTTACATTTTTATTCCCGTGAGTAGTCATAGGCGCCCCAATATACTGCTTTGCCCAGGGCCCATAATGCTGTTAAGAAGGTTACCTAATCTAATCATGGCTTGTTTCATCAAAGCCGGGTTTCAAGGTGAAGTCTCTTGGCCCTCTCCCTCCCCGGCAGCGATCCTGTGGGAATTCAAGGACCCGCACACAGACACCATAAAGAGGAAGCAGCGAATCTGGGTTCCTGGAATACCGAAGACAAAAATACGACCCCTTTATAATTCGCCTCTCAATCTTTTTCGGAGAAGTAAGAACCCAAAAGATGGGATATTTTGGGAAAGAAAGTCGCCTTGGAAGACGGGCCTCGTCGTATATAGTTAAGTTCTCCGGGCGCAAAATGCGGCTCGCAAAACAAGACCCAAGCTGCTTCCGGAAGGAGGAAAAAATTACATGCAGACGTTTAACTTCAAGCTATTTGAAACAAATACGTCTATCCTATAATTAACCTTTATCCACAATTACCCTTTCATTGATGGAAATCGGGGCGCGGGTCTCTTTTTGATTTCTTTCCCCAAACGAGGGGAGGTATTAAAAATATAAAGACGCAGAGAAATGGTTTCTTTCGTTGGGAAAGGAGGAGGAAAAAACAACATCGTGGGCTGCCCATCGAAGCGCGCTTTTTCAGGGTTTTAACTTGGAATATTGTTCCGAAGGAAAAAGAAAGGAGTATAGAGATCGAGCCATATTTAAACCAGCGACTTAAAAATGCCCAGATCGGATCTATCGGGAGAAGAAATGGAAAGAAAACGAGTAAATCGAAGGGGATTTTCAAGGGTGCGACCCCCTCTTTTTTTGGTGCGCGCGTATGTGGGGATGGTCGCAGTAAAAGAACCGAACGACTTAAGCACAGACTCGCAAGCAAAGCAGAATATTCGCTTTTGCAGAGACTTCTTGAAGGGAATAAAATAAATAAAACAAAACCACAACCGCTTCAATTAAAGCCACCGAGGTCGGAAGTATATTTTCCCCGAAGAAGCGCAGGCCTCAATAGGCTGCGAGTTAAACCGAATACTCGTATTTCTTCCCAAGTGTTTTTTTTTAAAAGGCGCATCAAAGAAGACGGATTAGCAGGAAGTACAATTTCCCCTTGATGTCCAGCGGAACTACTTTGCTTTTAAAAAAAATCAATTAATGGCTGCTTTTGCTCAATTTTGGTTCCTGGGAAATGTAACTAAATAAAAATAAAAATATAACACTATTCCCAGTACATTTCCAGCCTTCTTACAGAACCAACTTTAAAAAGTTGATTTCAGGCTCGCGTAAATTGGACTC
Organism: Naja naja; assembly: GCA_009733165.1. Lineage (NCBI taxonomy): Eukaryota > Metazoa > Chordata > Lepidosauria > Squamata > Elapidae > Naja > Naja naja. The sequence continues at coordinate 12,496,582 of CM019150.1, read as the reverse complement.
TTACGGGTCGTTAGGTTTCGTTTTTTGGTGTTTTGGTGGTGGGGTGGGGGGAATGATAATAATAATGGAAAAGAAGGTCCGTCCGTGGTGATGCAGGCGTTTGGCTGCATTGGGTTTCTGAAAAGCAGCGGCCAGTTTTTGAGACTTAAGCGCTTTGCTCGGGAGTAAAAAAAGCCAAAGCAACGCGGAGCGCCAATGGAGGAAGGGTTGTTTTCTTTGAGTCGGGGTGCGAAACACGCAAGTGTTTAAAAAAAAAAGACTGGAAAGGGTCACTTTTCTTATTTTGCAAGATCCTTTCGAGGAGGAGGAGGAGAAAATCTCCCAGACTTTAAAGCCAGATCAAACTTTTCGATAAAAGTCAGAGGGGAGGGAGGGAAGAAAGGAAAAACAGACGAACGAATGAATAAATGGAATGAATAAATGAAACCCGTTTCCCAACTCGTCCAAGGAAATACTAGCTTAACAAGACTGGGCCTTTAAAAGGAAGGTGGCGGCGTGTGTGTGTGTGTGTGTGTGTGTAAGAGGGGGAAATTTAATCTGCAGAGCCGTAAATTACCCGCTCGGTTATCAATAATTGCAAAGCTTGACTTCTCTCCCTCTAATACTCCCTCTACCCCCGTTCTCTCTCTCTCTCTCCGCTGCCCCCCTTCCTCCCTCCTCTCTCGCTGCTCCAAGTGCGACACTATCTGCTAAGATAAGCCCAGCCGAAGACGAGATAAGTTGGCTACAGAGGGAAGGAGGGTTTAAATAAGGGGGAGAAGGGGTGGAGGGGGGGGGGTAGAGTGCTACTCACGTTATTACAGATCCGGAGGAAAAACTCGCATGACGTGGGAAGGAGGTCAAAGCAAAAATAAAATAAAATCAATCCTAGTTGCCGCAAATGAAAAGCAGAATTCAATCCGAAAGGTGCAAAAAAATAAAATAAAATGATTGTTTTTTTAAATTAGAAGGGCGGAGGGAGGGAGGGGGGGAGAGAAGACGTTTTCCCCTCCCTCTCCCCGCAAAGGCTTTTGAAGGGATCTCCGGCGAGGAGGCGGCGGCCGTCGGGCTTGTTATCTCAGCTGCGCCCAGCGAACGCGCCTCCAGCTCCGCTCGCTCCTAATCTCGGCCTTCGAGTGATGCCTTCATCGGCGACTCGGCCCCTTTACGGCTGCCGGTGGGGCCGCGTCACGTGACCTCCCCTCTCCTCCCTCCCCCCCCCGGTGAGCCAGACCGTCCAGGAGAGCGTTGGGGGGGGAGGAAAAAGTGGGAGGGCGGGCGATACCTGGCGAGGGAGGGAGGAATTACACCTTCCCCCTCCATTTGTAGGAATATATATATATACATGTATATATTTGGCAGTCTTTCTGTCTCTCTTCTGTCTCCCCCCTGTCTCCCCCCTCCCCTTCTCCAAGAGTCAGGAATAGGTGAGTAAGAAGTTCCACGGTTACTCATTAGGACTGGTTGCCAATCAGCACGCCCCCTCCCCCCCAAGAGAGCATTTCCAGAGATCTCCCAAAGTAAAGTTCGCGTCGGGAACTTCAGCCTTCCTTCTCTCTCCTTCCCTCTCTCTCTCTCTCTGTCTCTCATTCTCTCTCTCATTCTCTCTCTCTCTCTCTCCCTCTCTCTTTCTCTCTCCCGCTCCCCCTCCCGGCTTTTCTTTCCTGCCTGCTGTTTTCAAAAGAAGGGGCTGGAGGGGCCCCCGCTCTTTCGAAAGCAATTTTAGTTATTTTTGAAAGTGGCCGATGGAACTCTCGGCGACTGTTTTCCCCCCTCCCCTCCGGATAAGCGCCGTTTGGGATCGGGTTGTGGGTCAGAGAAACACTTGTTAAGCGCCGTCGGACGTTTATACCATGGCGGCCTTTTACATGTCTACTCGGAAGTAAGTCGTTGTTTTCGGCGAAGTAGAAGATGGGTCCTTTTCTTCCTCGCTATTTGTTTTGCCTTTTTCCCCTCCCGTTTTTCTCCCGAGTTTTTATTTTGTTTTGTTTTGATGTTTTCCATATTTTGTCCTTCTTCCTTTTCCCCCTTGCGTGGCCTATTTCCATTTCTTTATTCAATAAGAATAAAGTTGATTGAATAAAGAAATGGAAACCACTACAAACCACGCAAGAAAAAAGAGAGGATAAGCTCTTTATTCTTTTTTCTTTCCAATCCCTATGCATCAAATATATCACCAATTTTTGCTTGTGCAAAAAAAAAGGAGATTCAAGCCGATTAGCTAAATCAACTGACCGATTATCTTTATTTTGTTTTTGAACAGATAACTCTCAAAATGCTCAGACGCCTAATAATCCGTCTGGAGTTCAGTTTTGGGCCCTTCAGTTGGTCTACAATATTATAAGCGTTTTATCTTAGGGAATCAAATCTTTCTGAGGTAGTTTAACTTTCTGCAAGTTGAACTAGACAGGTACACAAATGTTGTGTTTAAGATGAAGATCCGGAACAAACATTTCCAAAGTGCTTCCTTCCACTCTATACACTCTGTGTATTTTGATTTAAGGAGGATAGTTGGGGGTGAAGGAATTCCCACCAGGAATTCCCACCAGTTTCTTAAGGAATATTCACCTGTATGGTACGGTAGTATAAACCCCGTCCTTCCCCCAATTCAGTGCTGCGATCCTACTTAAAACTTACACCTTCTCGTGGATTGTGTCCGGACAACACGTCCCATCTGATCATTTGTCAGCCGCTGCATTCACACACACAACCCGGCCCGTTTTGGCTCGTTTAGGGGGCGATGCGTAGCGACCCTCCGGAAAATAGGTTCATTTGGTAACTCAGAATAAGATGGATTTTGCTTTAGGCGTCTTAGCAAAAGGTAGAAGGAAGGTAATGCGAAATTCGGCTAGGACGCGATCAGCAGAAGTTTCGGGCCTCTCTATATGTTCGACTGGGCTAACTTTCAGAAGTTGGACCTAATCTCTTGAAAAATGAGCCAATCCTACCCAGCGGGTCAATTTCCAGAACCCCCCCCCCCGAAGCTGCATTAAATGAAAGGCGGGCTCTCCCTTGGCGGCCAAACAGACCAAAATCGAAGCCGGCCCAAGTTCGTTTTCAGGGCCCAAATTTTTTCCAAGAGAGTTAAAATCGTTTTGCGACACAGGGGAGCGCCTCAAAGCAGGGCTGTCTTAATGCATGGGCCTGATGGGCACTTGCCCGTGCCCATGTATGTAGTATGCCCCACCCATGTTAATCTGTGTATGTTAACCCTTCAATGCACTTCGTATCCTATAAATACAGCAACATATTACATTTACTGCATTTTTAAAATTAACACAAACATGCAAAAATATGTTTAATTTTATCGACCATTTACAGTTTTATTCCTGCGAGTACATCGTCGTACATTTGCTTTGCCTGGGGCCTATAATGCTGTTAAGGCCCTGCCTCAAAGGCCTTGAAGGTGCCTAGGAGCTGCTCCCGGGGAAATAGGGATGACAAACCGGGATTGTAATGGTTGAACGGCCAAAGGTTGCGGGGTAAAAAAAAACACGAATGGCCCAAAGCCCTCTCTTTTCCTTTCTCCTTCCCCAGACGGCGACCGTAACAAACTCACAAGGCTAAAAGAAGCAAACTCCATGCCTTACCTTCTTTTGTGGCTAAAAGCGGGCCGAAGAAAACTTCCAAGGTTTTCGCTGCTCTAACGAACCGTCGAAGCACAATCCTATGTCTCTGCTGGATGAGGTCTAAATTCCGCGGATTTTGTTTCTGCGCAGATGGTGGGGGCGGGGGCTACTTCGGAAAGAATCGACTTCGAATCGGATCGCTCGTTTTTAACCCGGTTTAAGGGGGTGGGGGCAGTCTTAGCGAAGGTTGGGTGCTCCCCCACAGGTGGGTTTTTTTTAAAAGAGATTGGACAAGCTCTTTATCTGAAGCGTTATTGGGTCTCGGTGTCGAGCGGGGCGGGGAAGGGGGGGGGTTGGGCTGGATGACCTCCCAGGGTCCCTTTCCAACTCTGGTATTCTGTTAGAAGTATAGCGGGGGGGCAAAACGCTTCAGCTCCTATATCCCACTTCGTGAAGTTCCCGATTCTTCATGACTCCCAACAAACATTGTACGAATTTAGTTTATAGTTTCATAAATAATACTGTAATGAATAGTACTGCTACTAGTAATTATAATACTATATAACGAGAGTTATTTGGGTTTTTTTCCCTCTGAAAACGTTTCACTTCTAACAGAACTGAAGATACTTCTTGGTTGAGAAGCGAAAAGTTTTCAAAGGGGAAAAAAAAACCCAAGAAAGGTTCAAATTGTCTTTTGGAAAAAATAGCGTGGGGACAACTGTGACCTGGATGATTGACAATCTCCTGATACAGACATAGACTTATATCTACATCCGTACCTATATATTTAACTATATAGATACAGGTGTGTGTGTATACTATACACACGAAAACATATATACTATTTGTATATATACTGTACATTGTATATATAGTGTACATTTTATATATTCGCTACATTATAGCCAAATCTTAGTAATACTAATAATAGCATATCGACCCCTTGGATAATGCCATCACTCTGCTAAACTACTAATTTCCCATAACACTGTCAAACTATTTAGTAAGACTGTGTAGTACTATTCTTCTCATCCTTCCTATTACCTATCTCTTCCCACTTATGACTATAAACGTGTTGCTTGTATCTTTACAGTTTATATTGCTTTATTTGTTCCCTAGCATGATTTGATTACTTATTAGTAACCTATGACTATCACTAAGTGTTGTATCTTATGATTCTTGATTAATATATTTTACTTTTTTCTTTTATGTACACTGAGAGCTTATGCACCAAAGACAAATTCCTTGTGTGCCCAAGCACACTTGGCCAATAAAGAATTCTATTCCATTCCATTCCTCTATTCTATTCTATATTCTATTCTATTCTATTCTATATTCTATTCTATTCTATTCTTTGGATTTGGATATTTTGTGTGTGTGTGTGTGTGTGTGTGTGTGTGTCAATACCGACCACTTTGGAGAATCCTAAGCTACAGTCAAAGCTGCCCATTTATCTAAGTTCTCCACTAGCTTCAACGCAGTTTACTCTCCAGGAAGTGTCAATAGAAATGCGTTTCCGAATGGAGGGGAAACAAGAAAGATCCGACTAGGGTCCAATCTGGGTCGGTCGCCGGGGACCAGCGGTTTTGTCTTCCGAGCTTTGGGGCTTGAGTTGGATGAGGCCCATCCTCAGGGAACTTCTCTCTGGAACCAACTTCTCTCTCAAGGTCCATCTTCTAGGTCTAGGGTAGACCTTCTCCCACGCGAGCCCGAAAGCTCGGAAGACTTCAACCTCTGTGTTCCCCGTTGCCCGACCCAGATTTGGATCCTGCAGCATTATCCTGAGGCACGTATATTCGCCTTCATTCCGATCCTGAGAGATTCCCTTAAACCAAGAGGGTCGTGTGAAAGACCACAATGAAAAAAAACAAACATCCTCCGGCCTCAATTAACCCGCGTCTGAGGTTTAAACTGGCCTTCGGGGCGATACCCGCACACAATAAACCGGCCAGCCAGATTGCATTGCGAAAATTGACCCCCCACCCTCACAAGGCCAACCCGGCGGTTAACCTGCTGCTAATCCTTCAGACATGCAAACGAGGAACTTTGCAAAAAAACAAACAAAAAAACAAAAAACAAAAGGGGTGGGTGGGCGCGGAACGGGCAGAATCGCCAGCCTCGGCTCGCCGGATCCTTCGCTTTTAATTGGGATCCATTAACAAGCGGCGGCGGCTGGCGGCCTTGAACTGGACTTTAAAAGTTCAAAATAACAAAAGGCGTTCTTTGTTTCCCGGGGTAGTTTGCCACAGCAGCCGAGATGACCCCGATTGGGCCGGGCAATAAATTATAAAATAAATAGAAGGATAAATGGCCAAAGGATTCCTCGCCCGCCCATTCCCCGCCTTAAGCGTGGATTAACTACAACAATACAAAGAATGTCCGTCATTAAATGAAATGCGTCCAGGGCGGTTGGCTTTGGGCGCCAGGGTAAGCACCTCTCCAAGCCAATAGCGCCTTCGTATCCTTCCCTTCCCCTCTTTTTAATAAATTAAATATTTCATATTACAATTATTAAGTAAATGGAATAATCCAGTACACTTTGGTTGTATTCTCGCTCCTGCCTGCCCGAAAAATAAAAGCGCCCCAAACAGACGCTTAAATCCACCCGAGAGGCATGGGTGTGTGTGTGCAGTGCTTCTAAAATCGCCCCTCTCCCATCAAGGTTATCTGTTCGAGCATTAGCTTAAGCAGAGATGCAAACGGTCGTGTTTTGGGCTCCGGCGGCTGAAATGTAGGGTTAATGGCTGGGGGAGGGGGTGAATCATTTCCCTCCCCCTCAGTGCCTCTCAATCAATGTCAGTGTTTTTCCTTCATCTTTGGGTGGGGAGGAGGGTATGGAGGAAGGGTTGAAATCACTCACAATGATAGAATTGCAAGTGGGACCCTGAAGATCTTCTAGTCTAACCCCCTTGTAACCTCCGTAAATAGAAGCCTATGAGAAACCCCAGCTGCCCATCCTCCTCATTTTAGAACTAGGGCTGTACGTAGTGCAAAAGTGGGTCTCGTGGCATGGGCTCCTTTAAAAAGCGTTTCTTGCACGGGACCTCTTGAGGTCATCCAAAGCATCTTCTCAAAAAGCTTGGCCCGGTCCTCGTTTCAGGGGCCCCAGCCGTCTGACCATTTCTCCGTAAATTGACTCGAGAAAAAAGCTCTCGGTTTCGAGAACGGCCGCGGCGAAATCCCCCCACAACCCCTTCCCAGGCAGGCGAGTTAAAAATACAGAAAAGCAAAGCAGGTTTTTTTTTTCTCTTCTCGGAAACGAGACTCTGAAAAAAGGGAGACCCTCGGAAGAAACTTAGGGAAAGCCAAATATTGCGTGAGAATTGGCCACCGCGCTATTTCCATTTCCTCCCAGCTGCTAAAAGTACCCAAATCCTCCCGTGCCTGCTTCTGAAACCGAAGAGTGACCGCCAAAGACGTTTATTTTAAGGAAGGCACAGGCGGGTAAATCTTACCCGAAGAAGTACAATGCAGCGGGAGAAACCGCTTCCCATTCGCGAAAGTCGATTAATAATGGTTATTTTGGTCTATTACTAGTAATTCAGCAAAAGTCGCATTTTGTTAGTGCTGTAATCTTCATCCCCAGGTCTGCAAATTTTGAAAGCGCTTTCCCTTATATTGTTACACACCGGGAGAGAATAAGGTAGGAGAATCGTTGCGTGTTAACGGATTCCCAGAGTTTCAGTTCGCCCTCTGAGAGAGTTGTATCGAATAATAATAATAATAATAATAATAATAATAATAACAACAACAACAACAACAATAACAACCCGCAAAATATTACTTTTCCTTCTTGGAAAACGGAAATGCCTGGCATCTCCAGCCATTTCAGCACAGCTTTTGGAGAAATGTCGACACCCATTCCTAAATTTTCTCTTTGCAGCCTAACCACATTTTCTGAGAATTCGGTGGGATTTCACTTCCCTGCAAGGATGCATGTATGAGGAGCCTTGATAAGGCTCTGCCATAATTCATAATCAAGTAGAGAGTTCTATAAATCCCCCCCCGAAAATCATTTCTGCTGTAGCAAGTGAGGAGAAGGTTAAAAAAAATATCGCCTTGAAGTTGTCCCTTAACCTGCAAAACCGAAAGCTACCGTCCCAGTTCCAAATAAGTAGGAACGGGATTAAAATGGAAAGCTGAAAACCCATTTTGCTTTTCTGAAATCTAAATTAGAGGGTTCAGCAGCTGTCTTTGGAGTTTTAAACATGGTGGGATGTCAAACTTCTAGGAGTTGCACACAATCCTTTTGAAAGTCTATGGAGATTCTCAGGCATCCAGGTCATGGTTGTCCCAAAGATGCTTTTTGGAGTCGTTTTGACATAACTTTTTGGTCATCATTCTAGTGTAATATAATATAATATAGATCTTATATACATTTGTTCATATGTGTGTGTGTGTGTGTATACACACACACACACACACATGAACAAATGTATGTATGTATACACACACACACACACACACACACACTTATATACATTTATTCATCCTTAAATTACATCCTCCAACATCCTTAGTGTTATTTTAGTCTCATAGTCTCTTTTCCATTTTAGGACCTTCCTTTCTGTCCCCACCAATGGTAAAATCTATTCCAAATTATGTAATATTCCGACTCATCCTTATTTTTCATCTCTAGGGTTAGCCTATCCATTTCAGTGCATATCAGAATTTTATTTATTACTTCATCTTCATTTGGGACTCCTTTCTTCTTCCACTTCTGGGCAAATACCATTCTTGCCGCAGTGATGACATATATTATCAAGTATAACTCTTCCTTATTATGTTTTTTGGGTATAATTCTCAAAAAGCATTCTGGTCTATGGTCTATTTTAAATCCCATCATTTCTTCCAGCCACTTCCCAATCCTGTGCCAAAACTCTTGTGCTTTTTTTTTTACAGCTCCACCATGCATGATAGCATGTGCCCCGTTCCATTAAACATTTCCAACACTTTTGGGATTGATTTTTATACAACCAAAGATGCTTTTTCTTCAAGAGGCAACTGAATGTTCAGTTCACCTTTGGGACAATCCTTTTGAAAAGGAGCTGTTTTGAGGCATCTGAGTTAAGTTTGGGACCAGGAGCAAAGTTTGAAGCAGAGGTGAAGAAAGCAAGCTGGGTCCAGAAGGAGTCCCAGATTTTCCAAAGGGCAGATGAAAAATTAAATTCAAGCTTTTATTGGGGATGATCAATACTCCTAGTGAATAGTTGCTGGCTGCCCATATTGTTCTCCTGACTTCCACTGTTTATTTTGCCTTTCAGCTTTTCTCTCTCATCTTTATTGGGCTTGTCTTCATTTCAAAAGGATTTTCCCAAATGGAACTTGAGAGATGCTTTGGCATGCCAGCCCCTCAAGGAATTCAGTTCTTTTAAAATCAGTAGAGACTACTTAAGTCTTCTCTCCCCTCCTCCCTTCTCCGTTGAATGTAGTCTTCTAGGACAAGGTGGAAAGAGGCAGTTGTGTGAGAAGGTAGGGTAGGATGGGGGCCCAAAATATGAGTGGCTTGCCAATCAATCCTATTCTTAGCTGTTTGAAATGCATTTTTCCCCTGAATCATCTTTTATGGTAGTAAATGTCTACATTCCATTGCAACTTGCCTCCAGAAATGGTGCTTGCTCCATCACTGGAGGTTTTTAAGAAGAGATGGGACAAGCATTGGTCTGGAATGGCATAGGTTCTGCTGCTTGAGCAGGGGGGTTGGACTAGAAGACCTCCAAGGTCCCTTCCAATCCTATTATTTTGTGATTTCTACTCTGGGATGACAGATTTGGCTGCTGGAGTTCCAGATCTCTATGCATAAAGTCTTGCCGTGCAACAGCCAATTCCTGACATTCTCTTTCATCCATGCTAATATAGATATGCATCATGTTTTAAAGTTTGGGGTTTGCATAAAATATTTGGAGGGCCCTGATGTATATGTAGAGCTGTGTCATGTATATGAGTCCATTGAAAGCATTTCTGGGGTTTTTTGGGGGGGTGTTCCTTTCCAGTTCTATGTGAAAGGTAATTTAATTTAGAAATGGTTGCTGACTTGAAAAGGCATTTTAAATCAATAATTGCTTTTAGTTTTTACGCTACAATTTCATGTGTTTCTTGCTTTCCCAATAATGAGAATCCATACTATGCTCACTGTCAGAGATACCTTACAGTTTTGGGTGGAGGTTGATTGTCCTTTTAGCAGATTCAAGACAAGCTGTTTTGAATTGGGATTGGCAAGCGATTTATTCATTTCAGCAGAGGATTTATTCATTTCTGTTCAAAAAATTGTCACCCATCCTTTCCCAGCAGAGTTGAAAATCCTAATCTATAGAGTTGTATAGCATACACATCTTTCTATTGTTTTCAGCTGAGTCATCCTGAGCAGCAGTGGCTCCATTAGTGGGGGTTTTAAAGAAGAGATTGGATAGCTATTTGCTTGAAATGGGTGTGGGGTCTCCTGCTTGGAGGGGGGTTGGGCTACAAGACCTCCAAGGTCCCTTTCCAATTGTGTTATTTTGTGATTTCTACTCTGAGATGACAGATTTGGCTGCTGGAGTTCCAGATCTCTATAGATAAAGTCTTGCCAAATAACAGCTAATTCTTGATATACTCTTTCATCGATGCTAATATAGATATGACATTTTAATGTTTGGGGGTTGCACAAAATATTTGGAGGGCCATGATGCATATGTAGGTCTGCATCAAATGTATATGAGTCCATTGAAAACTTTTTTGGTTTTTTTAGGGTGTCATGCTTGAGCAAGGGGTTGGGCTAGAAGACCTCCAAGGTCCCTTTCAACTGTTTTATTCAATATTTGGCCCAAGACTGAATTGTTTCATCTTATTCTCTCCAAGATGAACCTTCCATTTTGGGATGAAAGCACTTTGGCCCTTAACGGGAGATGCGTGCCAGGAAATCCAAACTTTCCCTGTCTTTTTGAGAAGAAAAGAATTGGGGACATATCTACAATAAAACCCTTCTCAAATAGAAGAAGTTTTCATTTTGGGCTTGTTTTAGCATGCAGGAAAATTCTGCCATGTAATTTCCTATCTGAAAAACAGTGCAGTAATAAAGATAAGGTACTTGGGTGAGAACAAAACTCAGCTCAAGTATGAAAGCATGGCTGGATTAATAGATATTTCTTTCCCTAAGAAATACTGGAAGAAAAAGTTATTTTAGAGACTGGTTGCCAAATTTAGAAAGAGTCTGGGAAAACGTGCGCCATATGTTAGTCGGAAAAGGTGTTACCGGAGTCCTTCTGATTTTTGAAATCGCAATGTGTATTGAACACGTTGCAGCCGGGTGATGTATTTAGGATAGGAATAAGGACTTTTTCCACCATGCAGTTTTGTGGCTAAGCTAAAATTCCCAGCATTTTCATCTTCAAACATGCTGACTTCGCCTGCTGGGAGATCTTTGAGAGACAAGAATCAAAGAGAAGGATCTTGGGGAACAATTCATAGGACTGAAAAGTTTTGAAAAAAGTCTACTACCTGGATTTGATCCTGGTTAAGTGAGATAAAGTCTGGAGAGTAGAGTAGAGTAGAGTAGAGTAGAGTAGAGCAGAACAGAACACTTTATTAGCCAAGTGTGATTGGACACGCAATGAATTTGTCTCTGGTGCAGAAGCCCTCAATATACATACAAACAACAAAGTAATATGAGCATAAGATACCAATAGGAGATGGTAATAGAACAGATGAGAAGGATAATAGTAACACAGCCATACTCCATGGATAAATATCCTTAGACATAAGACACCCAATCATCATTTCTACTCATTGATTTCAAAATGGGGTCAATGGAATTTGGAGGAAACTTTTCCTAGGAGTAACCTTGACCATTTTATATGGGATGAATGATGACCGTTCCATTCCTAAGACTCGGGTGGAAATGCAAGATTTGTTCGATTACTGTCATTTCCAGGTGGAAAAGACACAAATAAGCAGTGACCGGCACTCACTGCTGCTCCAAATTAAAGTGATGATAATGATGATGATGATAAGAAGAACCAGGGGTGATACCATAGCAGTGTTCTGATATCTCAGGGGTTACCACAAAGAAGAGGAGTCAAGCTATTTTCCAAAGCACCTGAAGGCAGGACAAGAAGCAACGGGTGGAAACCAATCAAGGAGAGAAGCAATCTAAAACTAAGAAGAAATTTCCTGACGATTACACTGGAAGTGTTTAAGAAGAGATTGGACAACTATTTGTCTGAAATGGTATAGGGTTTCCTGCCTGAACAGGGGGTTGGACTAGAAGACCTCAAAGGTCCCTTCCAACTGTGTTATTTTAATTCTAATGTTATCCAACCCTTGGTGATTCAATGGGCCAGGTCTCTCCACATCTTCCCATCTTGCAGTACTTCTTTAAGTTGTTCTATGCACCATCAGCTTTGATGGTCTCTAGCCACTGGGTTCTTTGGTGTCCTGGCTTCGTTTTACTGCTAATCCTCCCAAACATCACTGCTTCTCCTGGCAAATTTCCCCCACATGCCATGGCCAAAATAACCAAGATGCCGTTTTGCGATGTTGCTTTCTGTGTGGAGTTATGTGCCCCAGTACTTCCTTGTGGGTCACCTTTGCTGCCCGAGGAAGACTTCTCCAGCACCAACACTCAATGGAGTCCATTCTCTTCCCACTTTGCTTTTTTTCTTTTTAAGGTTCCAATCAAATGACAGAATAATAAAATGAATGAAACGATAATAATAAATAAATAAAATTTAAGTGGGGAAGCTGTTGATCTGGCTTCAGACAATTGGGATCGTATTGAAAAATGATGGACCGACCTCAAGCGAGGAAGAAAATGCGTTTCAACTTTCACCCATCCGTTCTTAAGAAAGTCTCTGGAATGTTTTATCCAAACAAGATAAGCTGCTCAGGTTATTTGCCAGAATGGGGTCTTGGGTGGTCAAGAGTTCATCCAAGTTCAGGGTTTTTTCTTTATCGCCACAGGAATGTATTTATTTGTTTGTTTGTTTGTTGTGCCTTTATCTCAGCTTTCATTCAGGAACTCCAGGCAGTTGCATAATGCACCCTAGGTTTCCCCATAACCCCTCTGTGCAAGATAGGATGGGCTGAGAGAGAATGAGTGGCCCAAAGTCCACCCCCTAGACACATGATGGGATTATGTTTGGAGGACCTGCTCTCTTTGGGTACACTTAATCATGGTTTATTCAACTCAACTTTACTAAGATCTCATGACACAGTGAACCATAAACTAAGCACATAGGGTAAATTCTGTGCTATATGGTTAGCTAGCTTTAACAGAACAGAATAACAGAACTGGAAGGGTCCTTGTAGATCATCTAGTCCAAACCCCTCCCCCCCCAGCAGGAGACCCTACACCGTTTCTGACAGGTGGCAGTCCAGTCTCTTCTTGAAAGCTTCCAGTCATGAAGCTCCCACAACTTCCAAAGGCAACTTCTGTTTCATTGATTGATTGTTCTCACTGTCAGAAAATTTCTCCTTATTTCCAGGTTGAATCTCTCCTTGTTCAGTTTCCATCCATTATTCCTTGTCTGGCCTTCAGGTGCTTTGGAAAATAGCTTGACCCCCTCCTCCTCTCTGTGGCAGCCCCTCAAATATTGGAAGACTGCTATCCTGTCTCCCCTGGTCCTTCTCGTCACTAGACTAGCCAGGCCCAGTTCCTATAACCGTTCTTCTGTTCTTCGTATGTTTTAGTCTCCAGTCCCCTAATCATCCTGGTTGCTCTTCTCTGCACTTTTTCTAGAGTCTCAACATCTTTTTTATAATGTGGTGACCAAAACTGGATGCAGTACTCTAGGTGTGGTCTTACTAAGGCTTTATACAGTGGTATTAGTACCTCACTTGATCTTGATTGTATCCCTCTGTTAATGCATCTTAGGATTGCATTGGCTTTTTCGGTTGCCACTCCACACTGTTGACTCATATTTAACTGATCACATTAAATGCTAACTTGTCAGCCCTGATTTCCAAGCTATAATAGCTGGACTCACTGCAGTTAAGCCATAAACAATCCAAACACATGAAGTTTTAAGGCAAGGGTCTTCAAACTTGGCAAATTTAAGACTTGTGGACTCCCAGAATTCCTGAGCTAACATGGCTGGAGGAGGAATTCTGGGAGTTGAAGTCTACAAGTCTTAAAGCTGTCAAGTTTGAAGACCCCTGTTTTAAGGTAATGAATGGGTCCCCATGCAGTTTGCAATTTTATACTCAGCTCACTGAACTCAGTGGGACTTACTGATGAAGGTCCTGACTAGAAGTGAGGAGATCTAGGTTCATGTCCAGCCACAGCAACCTCAGAGGGTTGTTGTTGTTGGTGGGGGGAATTGGAGGAGAGACCTTGAAGAAAGATAGGACTAGAAGATCCCTTCCCCACAGAACAATTAATCAGTGGAATGGCTGGCCTTCAAAAATTGTGTGTGCTTTATCACTGGAGGCTTTGAAAAAGAGACTGGACAGACATTTTAAAATTGCATATGCTTACAGAACAGAAGAGAATAAAATAGAGCAGAGCAGAACAGCAGGAAGGGAGCTTGTAGGTCATCTAGTCCAACCCCCTGCTCAAGCAGGAGACCCTACAATTTCTGACAGTCCAACCTCTTCTTGAAAGCTTCCAGGGATGAAGCCCCAACAACTTCCGAAGGGAACTTCTGTTCCATCGGTGGATTGCTCTGTCAGAAAATTTCTCCTAATTTCTAGGTTGAACAACCACTTATCTGAAATGGCATAGGGTCTCCTGCTTGAGCACGGAGGGGGTTGGGCTAGAGGACCTCAAAGGCCCCTTCCAATTCGGTTATTCGCTGTTTTAGAAAGCCTCCCGGCAGGGCAGAACCAAACAACCAAAGCCACGTTTGCTCCGAGCCATTCCGCCCTTCTCCTCCGGCAGAAACCGCCCCGAGCGCTGGCTATGAACGCTCGGCAGCCGGGGCGGAGGGAGGCCAGGCGAGATTTAAGGAAGGTTTCGTTCTACAGGTGAGATTTTTTTTTCCTTCCACCGCCTGGGACAGACAGAGCGGCGCCCTCCCGACGCCCCCTGGTTAATCCAGGCCTCCCCCTCCCCCCCTTTGATTTGCAGCCCCGTGTCCGGCCTTTCTGCGGGGAGGGGCGGGCGATGAAGTGCCGTAGAGATCGCGGGTTTCCTGGGAAAAGAGGCAACGAGCCGGCCGGGTTTGGAAGGAATTAGAACAGAGGCCTCCAAACTTGGCAACGTTAAGACTTGTGGACTTCAACTCCCAGAATTCCTCAGCCTGCTATGCCATGCCAGCTATGCTATGCCAGCTGAGGAATTCTGGGAGTTGAAGTCCACAAGTCTTAAAGTTGCCAAGTTTGGGGACCCCTGAATTAGAATAACAGAATAGGAAGGGACCTTGGAGGTCTTCTAGTCCAACCCCATGCTCAGGCAGGAAACCCTATACCATTTCAGACAAAATGGTTGGCCGGTCTCTTCTTAAAAGAAGGGAGGCGCGGCTGGATTCCCCATTGACTTTGCTGGTCAGAAGGTCGCAAAAGGGGATCATGTGATCTTGGGACCCAGCAACGGTCATAAATATGAACCAGTTGCCAAGCATCCGAATTTTGATCATGTGATCCTGGGGATTCTGCAATGGTTGTAAGAATAGAATAGAATAGAATTCTTTATTGCCCAAGTGTGATTAGACACACAAGGAATGTATTTGTCTTGGTGCAAATGTTCTCAGTATACATAAAAGAAAAGATACATTTGTCAAGAATCAAGAATCATAAGGTCCAACACTTAATGATAGTAATAGGGTACAATAAGCAATACTAGGAAACAGTCAATATAAATTGTAAGGATACAAGCAATGAAGTTACAGTCATATAGTCACAAGTGGGAGGGGATGAGTGATAAGGAGTGATGAGAAGATTAATAGTAATAGTAGTGGAGACTTTGTAAATAGTTGGACAGTGTTGAGGGAATTATTTGTTTAGCAGAGTGATGGGATTTGGGAAAAAACTGTCCTTGTGTCTAGTTGTTCTGATGTGCACTGCTCTATAGTGTTGTTTTGAGGGTAGGAGTTGAAACAGTTTGTGTCCTGGATGTGAAGGGTCTGTAAATATTTTCACAGCCCTCTTTTTGAATCATGCAATATACAGATCCTCAATGGAAGGCAGGTTGGTAGCAATTGTTTTTTCTGAAGTCCTAATTACTCTCTGGAGTCTGTGTCTGTCTTGTTGGATTGCAGAACCAAACCAGATAGCTATAGAGGTGCAGATGACAGACTCAATAATTCCTCTGTAGAAGTTTTTTTTAAAATTAGATTTATATGCCGCCCTTCTCCGAAGACTCAGGGCGGCTTACAATTTTTGGGATACAACCCAATGCGCTCAGCAATAGCCTTCATTCCATTGTATATGCCTGCTTATTACTAAGCGGCATTTTTACAAAGTCAGCTTATTGTCCCCAACAATCTTGGGTCCTCAATTTACCTACTCCAAGAGGATGGAAGGCTGAGTCAACCTTGAGCCTGGTGGGATTGGAGCCTGCACTAATTGCAGGCAGCTGGAACTTAAATGCTAGGCATTTAACAGACTGCACCACCAAGAAGTGTGGAAAACGGTCATAAATCGCTTTTTCCAGCGCCTTTGCAACTTTGAACAGTCACTAAATGAACTGCTGTAAGTCAAGGATTGCCTGTTATAAGACAAATTTTGCAGCTCCACCTGTTAGCTAAACTCAGTTTATGTGACATGGCTCATCAACCATGGTTAAACAAACCACTATCTAGCCAAATGTCTGAATCAGATTTGTCTCTCCTGAGGTTTCTCTTCCCAGTTCTGGGGCCTAGAAAGTCTTCCATCAAGATGGTTAATTAGATCACCACCCTGGTGCATCCTTCCCCATAATGCTTTGCACCACCCACCCTGTTGCACCCCCCCCCAAAAACCAATCGGTTCACTAATGATGAATAAATTGGTTGGAATGATGGCTTGAATGCTGAACCCCTGCAAGGAATTCATAAACTTAGGTTAAACTCTAGTAAAGTATGACCTGGCTGGGCCAAGGAAGCTAAGGGTTCTTTTGAAGGCAAGGAACATCAGAGGCCATTGCAGTTGGACCAATAGTGAGTGGCATACTTACTATTCCTCTGTGGGCTTCAGACACTGCCTCCATTTCCCTATTGTGATTAGCTAAAGGGCCCTAGAGCAGGGGTCCCCAGCTCCCAGTTTGTGGACCGGCATTAGGTTGTGGCATGCTAGAAACTGGGCCGTGCAACAAGTGAAGCTTCATGCAAGATGCAGGCTGCATACAAAACCATGCCCCCTCCAGTCTGTGGAAAAACCTCTCTCCACAGAACTGGCCCCTGGTGCCCAAAAGGTTTGGGGCCACTTCCCTAGAGTAGAGTTTCTCAACCCTGACGTGTGGACTTCAACTCCCAGAATTCCCCAGTCAGCAGTCCAGACATCCTAAAGGGCCCTAGAGCAGAGTTTCTCAACCCTGATATGTGGACTTCAACTCCTAGAATTCCCCAGTCAGCAGGCTGGCTGAGGAATTCTGGGAGTTGAAGTCCAGACATCCTAAAGCAGGGAGTCTCCAACCTTAGTAACTTTAAGATTTGTGGACTTCAACTCTCAGAATTCCTCAGCCAGCAAATCTGGCTGCAGAATTCTGGGAGTTGAAGTCCACAAGTCTTAAAGTTGCTAAGGTTGGAGACCACTGTCCTAAAGGGCCCCAGAGCAGTTCCTCAACCCTGATGTGTGGATCTCAATTACCTAGAGCAGTATTTCTCAACCCCAATGTGTGGGCTTCAACTCCCAGAATTCCCCAGTCAGCCTGCTGGCTGGGGAATTCTGGGAGTTGATGTCCAGACATCCTAAAGGTCCCTAGAGTAGTATTTCTCAACCCTCGTGTGTGGACTTCAACTCCCAGAATGCTAGCTGGAGAATTCTGGGAGTTGAAGTCCAGACATCCTAAAGGGGCTAAGGTCAAGAAACACTTCCCTAGAGAATAAAACCTTCCCTTCTTACCTCAAAGAAAGTTGTTTCCTTTCATTGCTCCCCCTCCTCTCTTTATAGCAGTTCCCCACAGCTTTGTCTTCTGCCTCTTCCAGAAATTTCCCATTGCAAAAAGGGACACCCAATCAATTGGATGGTGAGAATTCCCAAAGCCCATTTCATGCCCAACTTGGCCTCAATGTGGTCAGCCAGATTTTACACCGAGGAGCCAGGTAAGCACCTCCAGACCCCTCACCTGATCACATTATGGTCAAAGGTGTTCTAGAAAGCCTTGCAGAGCAGGCCCACCTACCCTCCTAAACCGAGTGAATAGAAAATCTGCAGGTTGCATCATTCCAGACCTTTCTCCAAGGAGAAAGAGAGAGAGAAATCCTGATTTCAATTTTCTTGAGCAGGGGGTTGGACTAGAAGACCTCCATGGTCCCTTCCAACTCTGCTATTCTTCCTCTGATAAGTTGACCTCTCAACTTGCAACTCACTTCTTAGCAGGGGTTAAAAAGCCTTGGTATTATAGGTAGGCCTCAACTTAACAACCGCAACAGGGAGCAGAATTTTTGTTGCTGAGCAAGATGGCTGTTAAGTGAATTGCATCCGATTGTATGACCTTTTTTTTGCCATGTAAACAAATCATTGCAGTTCTTAAGTGAATCATGCAACTGTTAAATGAATCAGGCTCCCCCTCACCATTAACTTTGCTTGTGGGTTGCCAGCTAGGAAGGTCACAAATGGTGAATTATACGGTTCCAGGATACTGCAACCATCGTAAATAGATGCTGATTGGGAAACAGCAATGGGAATCAGTGTGAATCAGTGGTCAAGCATCTGAATTTGGATCACATGACCATGGGAATGCTGCAAAGGTGGTAAGCGTGAAAAACACTCGTAAGTCACTTTTTTCCTTGCCATTGTAACTTCGAACGGCCACCAAATGAACTGTTGTAAGTCCAGGATGACCTGTATTTTTTCTTTTTTTAAGAAAACTACGCAGGGTTGCGAGCACTGGGGGACACTGTCCAGGCTCACTCACTTTTCCTAGGCAAGTCCAAAGTTCAGAGTCCCTCTGATAAAATGGATATTAATTGCTTGCCTAACCCCAGTGCCATTGCCTTTTCAATTTAAGAAGGGCTTGTCCCAGGTTCGCATTGTTTTAGTGGGCGTGGAACCTATTGCAAAGTTTAAAACCAATGTCCCCAGGTTTGCTGCCCAAACAATTGAGCCAATGATCCACTTCTGCCCCACACCTTTCCTGCTCCTTGCCTTTCGGCAACTCTCCAAACATATTTGAGCCCAAAGAGAATCCCTTTTCTCTGCGGGGAAGATTTAATTGCACTCTTTGTACTTATGACATGTTTAGCCCAACTGCAAGGCAAATCCCCTTATCTTTGATGGGATTGGCCTTGGGGCTGAAGTCACAGGAAGTGCTGGGTTCAGAAGTGCTGATTTCCTTAGGTGCTCAGTGGTTTTCTCCTTAGCTCTTCACCTGGCCGTTGAATTAAACCACTTTTGTTGGATTTTAATAATCATAATGCTTAATAAGGTCAACTGAACCCCGAGCTCTCAAAAGGTCTGGGTTTCAGCAACCCAGAGAAAAACCATCTCAAAACCATTCTCAAAAGGCAACTGGACTTTGTTGTTTTCCTTGAAAATATATTGCTTCTCATCCAAGAAGGGAAACAGTTTCAAAGGGAACAAAAAACCCAAGGAAGTCCAGCGGCCTTTGAAAAAGCTCTTTGGGGACAATCATGACCTGGATGAAAGTGTACAAAGCAAATCATGAAAATGTAAGAAAGCAAAATTGACACTACCTAAATGCTTCTCCATCTGATCTAGTAAAGTAGGTTGTGTGAACAGAGTTACTATGTTGTGTGAACCCCCAAAAGGAATGAATTTAAGGTCTAGCATGCTGTGTGAACTCAGACAAATCAGGAAGCTTGGTGAACTATGACTCAGGTAACCATAGCTTAGTGCAAGGGTCTTCAAACTTGGCAAGTTTAAGACTTGTGGACTTCAACACCCATAATTCCTGAGCTAACATGATTGGAAGAGGAATTCTGGGAGTTGAAGTCCACAAGTCTTAAAGCTGTCAAGTTTGAAGACCCCTGTTTTAGTGTGATGTATTAATTCTTGTCCAGGGGTGGAATGCTACCGATTCGGCCCGGTTCTGTAGAACCGGTAGCTCTGAAGAGAGTGCAAAATGCACTCTCACTGAACTGGTAGGAACACTGGTTGAATCCCACCCCTGTTCTTGTTCTGCCTTTTGGTGCTTGGGAAAACAGGTGGATCCCCTCTTCTTTGGGGCAGCTCCTCAGAACTTCTGAAGGCAGCTTCTGTTCCATTGGTTCTCACTGTCAGAAAGTTTCTCCTTATTTCCAGGTTGAATCTCTCCTGGATCAGTTTCCATCCATTATTCCTCGTTTGGCCTACAGGTGCTTTAGAAAATAGTTTGACCCCCCATTCCTCTCTGTGGCAGCCCCTCAAAAATTGGAACACTGCTATCATGTCTCCCTTGGTCCTTCTCTTCCCTAGACTAGCCAAGCCCTCCTTAGTCCTTTGTGTGTCCAGAGCTTCCTGCCTCAAAGGTAACCATGGTTGGTTAATCCTCTATTTCATTTGCTGTTGTCTGAACAAAATGTAACATCCTTCCCATTGTTCTACCAAATGCTTCAATATTAATGTCCTTGACTTGGGACAACAATTGGGATTGCAACATCTGTGGCTAAGCACTTGGTTATCATGCAAAACACACAGTCCTTAAGCGAATGGAACTTCCTCCCTTGACTCTAATTAACTCATCTCTTATTAAAGGCAGCTGGCTTTCTGCCAGGCCTCATTTAAGCACCTAGTCTCCATTATTCCGAAAGAATTCACCAGCACAATTGAAGATAAAATGTTTATTTTTTTAAAAAAGAAAAATGTTATGATGGAAAGGTGCTTCAACAGCAAGATTCGATTCTTTTTTTTAAATTTCCAGAGCTTGATTATTATTTTTGAAATAAATGTGGAAGGAATCTCTTAGTGCTCAGAGTGAGTTTTCATTGATGGGCACTTGGGATGAAACTAAACTGAGTCATGAGTTCTGTGCAATTGCATATATAAATAGGATATACAAAAAGTAGAGATTGAGGGCCTCCTGTAAGTTTGCTTAAATATGATTTGCTCCATATCAAGATCTTTATATTATCTCTTTACATATCTCTGGCTTCTCAGTCTGATCCCTAACCTCTCTGACATCCAACCTTTTATGTGATGCTGATATTATAAATATCAACATCACACTATAAAAAAAAGATGTTGAGACTATTAGAAAGAGTGCAGAGAAGAGCAACCTAAATGATGAGGGGACTGGAGGCTAAAATGTACAATGAACGGTTACAGGAACTGGGCCTGGCTAGTCTAGTGAAGAGACGGACCAGGGGAGACATGATAGCAGTCTTCCAATATTTGAGGGGCTGCCACAGAGAGGAAGGGGGTCAAGCTATTTTCCAAGGCACCTGAAGGCCAGACAAGAAATAATGGATGGAAACTGAACAAAATAAGGAGAAATTTTCTGACAGTGAGAAAAATCAACCATTGGAACAGAAGTTGCCTTTGGAAGTTATGGGAGCTTCATCCCTGGAAGCTTTCAAGAAGAGACTGGACTGCCATCTGGTCAGAAATGGTGTAGGGTCTCCTGCTTGGGCAGGAGGTTGGACTAGATGACCTACAAGGTCCCTTACAACACTGTTAATCTGTATCTAAATACATTTGTTGGAGTTGCATAAGTGGGTCTCATATGCTTACTTCAACTCCCAGAATTCTCCAGCCAGCTATGCTATGTCCACAAGTCTTAAAATTGCCAAGTTTGGAGACCTCTGCTCTAGTTTGTAGTGGTGAGTTTTTAATATTTGTGCCAGGGAAATACACACACACACACACACACACACACACACAGACATTCTGAGCTGTGCACAATTCACCCTTCATTTGCTTTCTAAATTTGGGAAAAACAGGTTGTGACACAAATTACCTTGACTACTTTAGTGGCATAATTGAATGCTGCCCAGAAATAATAAACCAAATATAGCTGATAAAATAAGCAAGAACAACCTAGGTTTTGTTAAAAAAAAAGACATTCAAAAAGAAAGGAAGCACAAAATCTGTAGTGTAAATTTGGAAGAGGCTTGAAAGAAAACACTAATCTAGGAGAGAAGCTGGCTAGAACTAAGGAGACATTTCCTGACAGTTAGAATAATCAATCATTGGAAAGGCCTCCAAAAATTGTGGGTGCTCCATCACTGGAGGTTTTTAAGAAGAGACTGGATAGCCATTTGTCTGAAATGGTGTAGCCTTTCCTGCATGAGTAGAGGGTTGGACTAGAAGACCTCCAAGGTCCCTTCTAAATCTGTTATTATTTTGTTATAGTTCCTAGGAAAATAAAAGAAGAAACACACCCAGGTTGGACCATGTGCATTTAGCAATTTCAACTTCTGCATTTCTTGAATCCTGAAAAAAAAGAGAAAAGAAAAGAAATATATCTCTGGCCCAGCAAAGGTGTGTTCCTCATAATCCCATATACATGCACATTTTAAAGCATTTATGCAAATTCCAGTTTTGCATCTGTATACATTTGTACACCCACACACTGCTGCCCTGTGGCTTTTTATGATGGAAATTCAATGTTGTTGTATGAGACAAACTATTGGCTTCAGCTACTTACTATTTCAGTCAGGTCATTAAGGATAATCTTCCCTGAGTTTGCCAGTGATAAACATTAAATTTTCTGTGGATGTGGCTAGAATCGATCCAGGAATAGATTAGAACTCCCATATAGAAGACCTCCAAGTTTACTTCCAACTCTGTTATTTTGTGATTTCTACTCTGGGATGGCAGATTTGGCTGCTGGAGTTCCAGATCTCTATGCATACGTTGGCCTTGCCATGTAATAGTCAATTCCTCTACGTTCTCTTTCATCAATGCTAATACATCAGCAAGATTATACAGGCAGTCCTTGATTTACAACAATCCATCGAGTGAGCATTCAAAATTATAAGTTTTAAAGAAGAGATTGGACAACAGTTTGTCTGAAATGGTATAGGATTTCCTGCCTGAGCAGCGGGTTGGACTAGATGACCTCCAAGGTCCTTCCAACTCTTGTTATTCTATATTCTACTAGCAGCGTACTCATGCTTTGCTATGAAACTATGTGACTGGGCAAGTTTTTGGGGAGAAAAATAAGGGGGGAAATATTGTGCCTCTGCCTACCAGCATCCATCGGTATTCATCTGGCTAGCATCCTGTCAGTGTGTGAGAGAGAGTTCAGGGCTGTTTGGAAACTGAAACAGCATTTGCTGTGTGAGCAAGCATGAGACAGCAAGGAGCCTGGGGCATGGCTTAGCTGAACTGCAGTTGGAACAGATTTCTTTTCAGATGGGGAGGGGGAGAGTTGAGGGCTGTTTGGAAACTGAAACAATATTTGCTGTGTGAGCAAGAAGGAGACAGCAAGAAGCCTGGGCATGGCTTAGCTGAACTGCAGTTGGTAGAGATTTCTTTTCAGATGGGGAGGGGGAGTAGAACTCCTTAGCATCAGAGCGTGTTAACAATAACAATATATAAAATACTGATGGCTCTGATGGTCATTTCGAAAAATCATTTCTTAGTGAGCACCTAGAAGCCAAGAGGAACATATGTGCCAAATTTCAAGTTAGTAGGCTTTACGGTTCTGGAGATTTTGTGATGATGTGTGAGTGGTATTTTGCTTTTATGTATATAAGATTAGCCCGTGGTACAGCATCCAGATTTTGAGCGAGCAGGGTGATGCTCCAAGAGTCATACATGTGAAAAAAACAGCCATACTTCAAATTTTTTCCCCAGCGCCGTTGTAACTTGGAACGGTCACTAAACAAACCCTCGGAAGTCGAGGATGGCCTGCATGCCAGTTGCAAAGTGTGCTTTTTGAGACCATCTGATGACCCTCGACGAAAGGAGGGAAGCTCACCTATTTGGGGGCATTAACCTTCTCGTGGCCAGGTGAAAGGTTAAATGCGGGTGATTCATGAGAGCTGCGAAGGCAGCACGTTGTTGCTGGGGGTGGGTGGGTGGGTGAAGAATGCAGGGGGCTCCATGGAAGGAGTCTGAGTAATCTTTAAGGGTGGGGGGGAGGTGGGGAGAGCCCGGCTCCTGTCTGACTGGAAAGGCCTTGGTGGCTCTGGGTTTCATTTCAGATTGTCAAGCCTCTATCTCTTCCCTTCACTCCCCACACTCCTGCCTTCATGCCAGATCCTGGGAACTATTTGCAGAGACAAATTTATAGAGGGGGAGAAGAGAAGCCAGGAGAAGAAGAAGAAGAAGAAGAAGGGGGCCTAGCAGGGTCTCCTTCAGCCAGGGCTGGCCTTGTAACCTCCTGAAGGGATGCTGAGGCTCTTCATTTGTCCTCTCGGTGGCGTGGCCCAAGGCAAGCATGACCACTAGGCAAGCTGGCAGGCGGGAGATGGGGAGCCATTTGCCTGAAACGGAATTAACCAGCGGAGCAGCTTGCCTTCAGAAGTCATGGGTGCTTCACCACTGGAGTTTTTTTAAAATTACATTTATATGCCGCCCTTCTCCGGAGACTCAGGGCGGCTTACATTTTTTGGGATACAACCCAGTGTGCTCAGCAATAGCCTTCATTCCATTGTATATGCCTGCTTATTACTAAGCGGCATTTTTTACAAAGTCAGCTTATTGCCCCCAACAATCTTGGGTCCTCAATTTACCTACCCCGAGAGGATGGAAGGCTGAGTCAACCTTGAGCCTGGTGGGATTCGAGCCTACAGTAATTGTAGACAGCTGGATCTTAAGTGCAGGCAATTAACAGCCTGAGCCACCAAGGCCCTTTTAAGGAGAGACTGGACAGCCATTTGTCTGAAACGTTATAGGTTCTCCTGCTATAGCGGGGCTGGACTACAAGACCTCCGAGGTCTCTTCCAGTTCTCTGTTCTGATCAATTGATATTGCTTGGGTGGTGGGGTTGGACTGGACGCTGGAGGACCTCTGGCGTCCCTTCCAACTCTATTATTCTGTTCTCTTATTTTGTTTTTTGTTTTTCTACGATCACATCAATGGAGATTGTCAGTCATCCAGGTCACGGTTGTCTCAAAGGTGCTTTTTCAAAAGGCAACTGGACTTTGGCTTTCCTTGAAGAAGATGTTTCGCTTCTCATCCAAGAAACTTCTTCAGTTCTGAATCATCCCCAAGGAACATCGAAGTTCAGTTGCCTGTTCTATGATCACATGTATCCATCCCATCACGCCCAAATCAAGTCTGGTCAGTGGTGGCTAACCTTTTTGGGCTCCTGTGCCAAAAATTGCGCGTGCGCTTGCACGCTCACGCTCGCGTGCCAGCACCCAGATGGCAATGTGCATCCCCCCTGCGCATGTGTGTGCAATCCCCCCAAGCCTCTGCCCCTTTACCTGCACTGCACCTCACAGCTGATTTTTAGCTGGTTTGAGGCCTTTTTCGGCCTCTCAGAGGCTTGAATATTTGCAGCCGAATAGGCCCGTTTTGTCACTTCCGGTATTACAGGAAGTGACAAAACGGGCCTATGTGGCCTGGGAGGCCGAAAAAGGCCTCAAACCAGCTGAAAATCAGCTGTAAGGCACACACATGTGCAGTGAAGTAAGTTTGCCTGTGGCTCTGTGTGCAGAGGGCTGGACTAGAAGACCTCCAAGGTCCCTTCCAGCTCCATTCTAAGTTCTACTCTATGTTCTAGAACAGGAGCCCAGCACATCTTCCTGGGGAAAGCAGCTATGAAGCATGATGCCCAGTGTACCCTTGAAGCATAGAGTTATAGGGCTGGAAGGGACCTTGGAGGTCTTCTAGTCCAACCCCTTGTCCAAGGCAGGAGACCCTCTACCATATATCCTGGCCAAATGGTTGTCCAATCTTTTCTTGAAAACCTCCAGGTATGTAGCACCCACAACTCCAGGAGGCAAACTGTTCCATTGATTCATTCTTCTCATTGTCAGGAAATTCCTCCTTATTTCTAAACTGGATCTCCCTCTGAGGCTATGGAGAAGATTATTAGTGTCAGGCAAAAATAAAAAAAAGAACAGAAGGTCTTATTGCCCGGGTTTATTATTGCGCATATGCAAGAGAGATCAAAAGACAAATTCCTTGTGTGTCCAATTACACTTGGCCAATAAAGAATTCTATTCTATTCTATTCTATTCTATTCTATTCTATTCTATTCTATTCTATTCTAAATTCTAAAACATAAAAGGTAGGAACTGGGCCTGAGCAATAGAAACGTAATCCCTTATTTTGCATGTGGGGTGTGCAGTGCAGACAGACTTCTTGGGTGTTGTTGCAGTCATCATCACCTTGGCTTTTTTGACAACACACAGACACACCCAAGTGAATGTCTCAGCTTTTTTGGTGCCCTGGAGTGCATTTCATGAGGTCAATTGTTTTTAAGTCGCTAAAGGACTTCCAAGAACAACATCCTGGCTTCAAACTCTAAGGGACTGGTTTGGACAAAATTGAGCAACAGTTTTTTCAAGTGGCTGTTGATAAAAATAGGATCTCCAATGTCTGATGATGGATATGGCAGAAGGAGGAGGAGGAGGAGGAGAAGGAGGAGAGAAGAAGAGAAGAAAAAGAAGAGGAAGAAGAAGAAGAAGAAGAAGAAGAAGAAGAAGAAGAAGAAGAAGAAGAAGAAGAAGAAGAAGAAGAAGAAGAAGAAGAAGAAGAAGAAGAAGAAGAAGAAGAAGAAGAAGGAGACTTCCATAAGAATTAATGGGGTTTTGTTTTGGTGCGGGATGGCAACTGGAGCCAGCAATTTCCCTAGTGTTGCAGCCCCAGGATCCCAGTGCAAAATTTGGTAGGAAGACAGCCGGGTCTTGAAAAAGTTGAATTTTGGTTGGTTTTCCCTGTGGGATACCTCCCATTCATTGCTGAGACATATTTGGCATTAGTAAGTTAAGCCACTGATTTACTTGAGCCAACTCGGTTCAAGATAACAAGAAATTGCCTTCAATGCCCTCCTGCAAGGAATATGAACACCAGAATAACAGGGTTGAAAGGGCCCTTGGAGGTCTTCTAGTCCAACCCGCTCTCAAGCAGGAGACCCTGCACCATTTCAGACCAGTGGCTGTCCAATCTCTTATAAATGTGCCAAATGTCCCAGAAAACACAGAATTATGGTTCTCTTTTTCCTGACTGCTCAGGATCTTGATTCTCCACTCCAAAAGGCATCTTGACTTCTATTTCAGCAATGGAGTCATGTAAAAACATGGGCATGGCAGCTTGTTGTGCCAAAGATATCAGGAGAGGCCACAAGTTTGGGAGAGGAAAAAATTGCAGCCTCATGAAGTCCTGTAATGCTCGTAATGACTATGTTGGAACATAGTACATGGAATAATAGGGTTGGAAGGGACCTTGGAGGTCTTCTAGCCCAACCCCTGCTCAAGCAGGAGACCCTATGCCATGTCAGACAAATGCTTGTCCAATCTCTTCTTTAAAATGCCCAGGTTTGGAGCACTCACAACTTTTAAGGCAAGCCTGATTGATTGATTGATTGCTCTCACCAACAGGAAATTTCTCCTTATTTCTATGTTCATTCTCTCCTTGATTGACCAAGTGAAACCTTCTGGCATTTACACTAGCTGAGGTTTGCTGTAGAAGAAGCCCAGGTGAAAACCACAAAGTCTTTACTTAATAAAAAACCTGGCTGTTTGAGCAGGCTGGGCTGGACTGACTTTTGGGGGAGTGTTTTAAATTGGGTTTTAGTCTGTTTGGGCTTGTTGTGGTTTAATGGTTTTTTTAAAATTATTTATTGTTTGTATTTTAGTTGTGAGCCGCCCCGAGTTCTTCGGGAGAGGGGGCAGCATACAAGTCCAAATAAAATAAATAAAATAAAATAAATAAAGTATGTACAGTATTGCTCCCATTTTCCCTCAGGCCAGATGCAAAACACTTTAAAGAAAGCTTTACTGAGTTATTATCCTAAATTTGAGGTATGCCATTTTAACCCCTTTCTGTTCAGTTGTTGATGTTTATTGGATTTATTTATTTCCCACCTTTGCTATTTTGATTAATAAAGAAAAGGTGATGAACATACCCGATACTCCTTCCTCCACTATTTTCCCCACAACAATAATCCTATGAGATGGGTTGAGTTGAGAGAAAGGGACTGGCTCAAAATCACCCAGCTGGCTTTCTAGGCACCACTAGAACTCACCATCTCCTGGTGATTGTCACAAAGTCACCCAGATGGCTTTCATGCTTAAGACCATAGTGTCATAGTGATTAGTTTAAAGACATGAAGTCTGCTTTCATGCCTAAACTGGGACTAGAAGTCACAGTCTCCTAGTGATTGCCCCAAGGTCACCCAAGAATTTTTGAAGGCAAGCCGGCCCCCTGATCCATTGTTCTAACTGTTGGAAGGGACCTTGGAGGTCTTCTAGTCCGACCCCTGCTCAGGCAGGAAACCCTATACCATTTCAGACAAATGGTTGTCCAATCTCTTCTTAAAAACCTCCAGTGATGGAGCACCCACAACTTCTGGAGGCAAGTCCTTCCACTTATTAATTGTTCTCGCTGTCAGGGAATTCCTCCTTAGTTCTAGATTGCTTCCCTCCTTGATTAGTTTCCATCTGTTGCTTCTTGTCCTGTCTTCATGGCCAGTGTGGGTATTGTGGCCTGGACAAATTTGGAGAGTGTATTTGTGCTGCTGTGGGCTGTAGTCCTTTTTAATCTTAGATGATATCTACATACATATGTATGTACATATCTAAATAATATAATATAAGGGGCCTTGGTGGTGCAGGCTGTTAATAGCCCAGCACTTAGTTCCAGCTGCCTGCAGTTACTGCAGGCTCGAATCCCACCAGGCTCAAGGTTGACTCAGCCTTCCATCCTCTCGGGGTAGGTAAATTGAGGACCCAAGATTGTTGGGGGCAATAAGCTGACTTTGTAAAAATGCCACTTAGTAATAAGCAGGCATATACAATGGAATGAAGGCTATTGCTGGCGCATGGGTTGTCCTCAAAATTGTAAGCGCCCTGAGTCTTCGGAGAAGGGCGGCATATAAATATGAATTAAAAAAAAATAATGTAATATAATATATAATATATTAAATATACACACATATAATATCTACAGACCCCTCACACCCTGGACATAAATTGTTTCAACTTCTACCCTCAAAATGACGCTATAGGGCACTGCACAGCAGAACAACTAGATACAAGGACAGTTTTTTTCCTGAATGCCATCACCCTGCTAAACAACTAACTCCCACAATACTGTCAAATTACTTCGTAAGACTGTATTACTATTATTCTTCACATCCTTCCTATTACCTATCTCTTCCTACTTATGACTATAACCGTGTTGCTTGTATCTTTACAATTTGTATGGTTTTATTTGTTTTCCTAGTATGTTTTGATTGGTAACCTATGTATGATTTGATTGCTTATAGTAACCCATGACTGTGATTCTTGATGAATGTATTTTATTTTTCCTTATGTACACTGAGAGCATAAGCACCAAAGACAAATTCCTTGTGTGTCCAATCACACTTGGCCAATAAAGAATTCTATTCTATTCTATAACACTTCAGTGATGAGCTCACAAGGTGTAGTGGTGAAGATATTAGAATGTATGGAGTATGGAGATCCAGCTGAACTTAATGGTCTTTCCCTTCCAACCCAACTTACTTCACAGAATTGCTGTTGTTAGCGGTGGGTGAGCAGAAATAGAGAGAACATGGATCCTTTCTGAGGGTTTCCTGCATTTGCAGCGGGGTCCATGTTCTTTCCGTTTTTCTCTGAGGGTTACCCTCACCCTAAATGAGAATGAGGGTTACCCTCACCCTAAATGACAACGAGAATATTAGGTACTCTTCGAAGTATAATTTGAATGCTTTTTAAGTAGATAGGAAGAAATGTGATTTTTTTTTCATTTACGACATTTTTCCCACCCCACCAAATCAATAAACTCTTGGTGATTTATAACAGCAAAAAAAAAGAACAGCAAGAAAAATATTTCTTTGAAAAAAATAATAAGAAGAACTATGCCATTAATTAAAATGTTGGAAAGGGATTTCCTCCTTTGATTCAGAAAGGAGGATGCTTCTCTAAAGGATATTCATGAAGCTATGGCCTTAATAAACTTTAGTGTTCATAAAAGATGTACATAACACAGGTGTGGCCTGAGGTGGAGGTATATAGAAATGTATAGAGATGTATAGAAATATATGTAATGAGGGCCATCAGTGTTGCGATGACACCTGATCTAAACTAAAAAACCTTTTTCAGTGGCTTCATTTAAATGTTAAAAAGTATGTATTGATGTTAAATGGTCCTAATAGAAGAGAACCCCAAAGGTGCTTTTTCAGGAGGCATCTGGACTTAGTTTTTTTCCCCCTTTGAAGATGAAGAAGAAGCTTCTTCCATGAGAAGAAGGAAAAAAAAACCCAGAAAGTCCAATTGCCTCTTGAAAAAACTACCTTTGAGACAACCATGACCTGGATGACTGAGAATCTCCATAGCTAATAGAAAATAATATTTCTAGCTCAGGGTTGAACTGTAGAATCCTTGGTGCTCTCTTTGGTTTTGTTTTTTTTTGCAGATGTTTCATTACCCACTAAGTATCATCATCAATGATGTACCTAGTTTGGTAATGAAATGTCTGTAAGAAAACAACCAAGCTCAGAGAACACCAAGGACCCCAGTCCTTCTCCTTCTCCTGTCCTTTTTCTTCCTTCCTTCCTCCTCCTGCTTCTTCATCATCATTCCTTCTCCTTCTTTCTTTCCTTCTTCTGCTTTTCCTCTCTGTTTCCCTCTCCCTTCCTTCTCCCTCTCCCTTTATTTCTCCTCCTCCTCAAACCCCACTCACTTCTAGCACTGGTGATGTGACTTCTGCAAGAATACAACCAAGCTCAGAGAGCACCCAGAACCCCTCACTCTGAATCCTATAGAATGCTTTGCATCTGGACAGCCAACACCTTCCCTTCAACCATCCAGAAAAGTAAACCAGCACACTGTAAAATCCCACAAAGTCCTTCTCAAGACCGTGTACCGCCATTTCTTTCCAGGTAGGTGGTCAAAATGTTGACACACTTACTGATCCTGTTGATAGTGCCAGCCCCACTTCAACCTCATCCTGCCCAGCACCCCATCCCTTGCTTGCAATCCACAAGATGAAATGAATTCCAGATGATATCTCAAGACCTTGTCCCTGTTATCTTCCTTTAAACATTCTGCTTATAAATGAAGACTCAAGTGAATGAGAGAAATTATATTGGTGGAAAAGTATAGCAAATTCTTACAGCAACCTGCCATTTTGCACCTCCTAGAAGGTAGCAGCTCATCTTAAACCAAGTTGCTGGATTGTTGTCTGCCAACCACATTAACATAAGCTGGGTAATTTGTGGTCAGCGTGCTATGGAAGTCCAACTTGTCCATGAACTGGATCTTTATCTTAAGAATATGGATTGTTTGGTAACTTCCATTCCAGGAGAAGGAGGGTCTAGGACAGGGGTCTTCAAACTTGACAGCTTTAAGACTTGTGGACTTCAACTCCCAGAATTCTTCCTCCAGTCCTGTTAGCTCAGGAATTCTGGGAGTCCACAAGTCTTAAACTTGCCAAGTTTGAAGACCCTTGTTCTAGCAGAAGAAACAATTGGGTTTTATTAAGTTTAGAGTATTGTGTAAACCCAGGGAAATTTTTTTTGCCAAAGTGTTTTAGGAGGAAATCCGATTAACAGAAAAATAGGCTTGGAAGGGACCTTGGAGGTCTTCTAGTCCAATCCACTGCTCAGACAAGATATTGGAACACTGCTATCATGTCACTCCTAGTCCTTCTTTTCATAAAGTTTGTGTGCTCTCACTGAAAACATTTCTGTTTACAGCTGAAAGGACAGACAGATTAAAGCCAAAAGGATAGACAGTTTTATCTGCTTTTGCTCTGTTTTCATCTCTCATCCTGGCTTTTTTTGAAGACCCAGAAAATGCCAAAAGTTGCTTGTTTGATCCTCCATCTCTTTCTTCTCACGTCTTGATGTGAACCTTTTTTCTTTTCCTTGGTGTTTTAAGCCCTGAAGTCAATGTCCCAGTAGACAAACCCATGCCAGGAATCCCCAACAATCAAACAACTCTTGGTGTTATCTGTTAATTGATCAGTTTTACTGCTTTGCATGAAAAGGATCATTTCAAGGAAGAGAGTTTAGTTCAGACAGCGCCCATCTCAGCATGTGGGCCCTGGAATAATCCCTTCTATGGCTCTCCCTCAGGAAGTTCCCAGGTCCAGACGTTTTATCTTTTATTTTATTTTATTATTTTGCTTTTTATGATTTATTTTATATTTTACTTTTTATTATTTTATTTTATATTGCATTATATTTCATTTTACTTTTTTTATTTTATTTTACTTTATTTTTTATTTCATTATTTTTTATTTTATTTTGTATCTTACATTTTATTTTATTTTTATTTCATTTATTTTTTATTTCATTCTTTTTATTATTTTATTTTATATATTATTTTATTTTGCATTTTTTATTTTATTTTGTATTTTATTATTTTATATTTTATTTTGCATTTTTAAATTATTTTTATTTTACATTTTTTTTATTTGTATTTTTTATTTTTTATTTTATTTTATTCTATTATTATTTTATATTTTATTTTATTATTTATTACTTTATTTATACACCAATTCAATGTATTGATTGCATTGTATGGAATTGCATTTTCTCCAAGAAATCTATGTGCTGCTCTACCTCGAAAGCTGCAAGGTGTGTAAGGGTAATACTTGGCCTGCTTAAGAGAAGCAACTTTGTGCTGTTGTAACACAAGCTATTTTTTGTACATAAATGGTGACTTGAAGCCTTCTCCTTCTGAAGGCTGCCTTCAGTCATACTGTGGTGGCCACCATCTTGAATTTTTGGGACACTCCCTCCTCCTGTGGAGAATAACAGGTTTTCTTAGCATTCTTGCCCATTGATACTCCCCTCCTTCCTTTCTCCTGCTTCCTCTTTTTCTCTCCCCCCCTTGTAGCTAATTAAGCTTAAAATAACTCAATCAGTTGGTGCCATTTAAGACTCTGAAAAGTCTAATTGTTCTGGAGGAGATTTATTTTTTTAAGGGAAGAGCCTGGTACATAGGAAGTATGTGTTAACCCTTGAAGTAGCATGGAACATCTCTGAGGAGGGCAAGACTGGTTGGCTGGCATTATCAACAGACAGATTCAACAAATAATTAGAGTTGGAAGGGACCTTGTAGGTCATCTAGTCCAACCCCCTGCCCAAGCGGGAGACCTTACACCATTTCTGACAGATGGCAGTCCAATCTCTTCTTGAAAGTCTCAAGGGATGAAGCTTCCACAACTTCTGAAGGCAACTTCTGTTCCATTGGTTGATTGTTCTCACTGTCAGAAAGTTTCTCCTTATTTCCAGGTTAAATCTCTCCTTGTTCAGTTTCCACCCATTGTTCCTTGTCTGGCCTTCAGGTGCTTTAGAAAATAGCTTGACTCCAACAGGATTGTTCCATGCTGCAATATTTACCCCTCAGGGTTTATTTGTCTTTGCCAGCCCGGGGAAGTAGGCAGGACTCCATTGGAATTGAGCAGCTAGGCAGGCAGGCAGGCAGGCAGGCGTAGGAGTAGATGGGAGGAAGGAAGGAAAGAACGAAAGAAGGAAGGAAGGAAAAAAGAAAAAGAAAAGGACCTGTAGCGATTCCAGTATACTCTTTATTGCAGTCAGTAGAGTACAGGCAGTCCTTGACCTACAACCACAATTGAGCCCAGAATTTATGTTGCTAAGTGAGAAATTTGTTAAGTGAGTTTTGCCCCCTTGTTATTTGTTAAGTGAATCACTGTGGTTGTTAAATTAGTCACCTGGTTGTTAAGGGAATCTGGATTTCCCCACTGACTTTGCTTGTCAGAAGGCCGCAACAGGGGATCATGTGACCTTGGGACACCGCAACCATCATAAATATGAATCAATTGCCAAGCGTCTGAATTTTGATCATGTTCAAATGGTCGTGAGTATGAAAAATGGTCATAAGCTGCTTTTTTCAGTGCCGTTATAACTTTGAACGGTCACTAAACAAACTGTTGTAAGTTGAGGACTACCTGTAATGGGATTTTTAAAGCTTTTCCAAGTTCCTCCCCATCCCATCTTTGGTTTTTACACAGTTTGGTGTAGCAGTAGCAATAGCAATAGCCATAGCGCTTAGACTTACATACTGCTTCACAGTTCTTTACAGCCCTCTCTAAGTGGTTTACAGAGTCAGCCTCTTGCCCCCAACAATCTGAGCCCTCATTTTACCCACCTCGGAAGGATGGAAGGTTGAGTCCATCTTGAGCTGGTCAGAATCGAACTGCTGGCAGTTGGCAGGTTCAGCCTGCAATCCTGCATTCTAACCACTGCACCACCACGACTCTTAGCCACAGTGTAGTGGTTAAGGTGATGGCCTTGAGTTTTCCTGGTTTCTGGGATAACTCAGTCTTTGTGTGAGTTCTAGTTCTGTCTTAAGCATGAAAGCTACCTGGGGGACTTTGGGCCATCACTCTCTTTTAACACAACCCACCTCACCGGGTTGTTGTTAGGGAAATAGGAGGAGGAAGGAGTATTAGGTCAATCAGTCAATCAGAATAGAGCTGGAAGGGACCTTGGAGGTCTTCTAGTCCAGCCCCCTGCTCAGGCCAGAGACCCTATACAATTTCAGATAGATGGCTGTCCAGTTTGTATGTTCATCTCCTTGAGTTAACCTGTAAGGTTATACATACTATATACGAGAGAGTCTCTGTACCAAAGTCACCCAGAACGGATTGGATTATCGATTTGACTCATTGAATTGAGCCATTATGTGATTGGAGCCATTCCAATGAAATGTTCAAATTCAGCTTTCTGTAGCTCTGACACATTAATGCAGGATATGCTTGTAACTGTTTTAATTCTCTGGTGCAGTTTGCTATGCCAATGAACTTTATAATTCTGCCTACATCACTCTCATTACCCTTCAGGTGTTCTCCCCTTCCTTTAGGTAAATGTTCTTATCACCTCAATTTTCTCCCTGTGTTTGGTGTCACTTTCTTCTCCAAGTGTGTGCTAAAAAAACCCTCCATGGATATCTGTTAAAAAGGTGGGCTAGAACATTTTAATGGAACGTAATTCTCTTTATTCCAAAAGTTGACCCGTGGAAATGAAGAATGACCATGTTCTCTGCCAACAGCAAGTTGCAGGAATTGGGTATGTCTAGTTTAATGAAAAGAAGGACCAGGGGGTGACACAATAACAGTGTTCCCATATCTCAGGGGCTGCCACAAAGAAGAGGGAGTCAAGCTATTCTCCAAAGCACTTGAAGGCAGGACAAGAAGCAATGAGTGGAAACTAATCAAGGGGAGAATCAATCTAGAACTAAGGAGAAATTTCCTGACATTGAGAACAATTAATCAGTGGAATAATTTGCCTTCAGAAGTTGTGGGTGCTCCAACATTGGAAGTTTTTAAGAAGAGATTGGACAGCCATTTGTCCAGAATGGTAGGGGTCTCCAGCTTGTTCAAGGGGTTGGATTAGAAGACTTTCAATGTCTCTTCCAACTGTGTCATTCTGTTCTATTCTGTACATGCATGAACGCTATTAACATTCACTTCTTTTCATTTTTAAGTCCCTTTCTTTCATTCTCATTTTCATTTTGCATGATGCAAGAACATTGAGAAGGTTCTACAGCCATCTTCCCCAAGCTAGTTCCACCAGCTGTGTGTTGTCTTCAAAGGGTGGCAGTACTTCTGTAGATTACATCTGGATGGGGAAAGGTGAGGAAGAGGTTGACCATCCACTTGCGGGAACAAACAAAACCATTTTTGGCTGCCCAGATTGAACTTTCAGGTATGGACATTTTTTGTTTATTTTAGGGATATTAGGTTTGAAAATCCATGATATGTTTTAGGATATTTTCCTTCCTTCCTTCCTTCCTTCCTTCCTTTCCTTCCTTCCTTCCTTCCTTCCTTCCTTCCTTCCTTTCCTTCCTTCCTCCTTCCTTTCCTTTTCCTTCCTTCCTTCCTTTCCTTCCTTCCTTTCCTTCCTTTCCTTTCCTTTCCTTTCCTTTCTTTCCTTTCCTTTCTCCTCCTCTCCTCCTCTCCCTTCTCTTCCTGCTCTCTTCTCCTCTCTTCTCTTCCTTCCAACTTCCCTTCCCTTTCATGCTGGATGCCAGACCCAAATTATGGTTATAGTTTCAGAACAGCCATTCCTTCCCTCCACCCCAAAAGATGGAATAAGAACAACACCGTCAGGATTAAATTTTAACTTTCCTTGGAATCCCTGGTCAAAATCTTGTTATTTTACGACAGCACCTGCACCGTAAATCATTGCAACATTCTCCCCTCTCAAATCCAACAAGAGGCTTGTCAACATCTGTCTTGGTAGGCAAATTTTGCTTGGTCAACAAGTCCGGGAACACTGCTGGGTCAAGGTGACCTTAACTTCAACTCAGGAAGGCAGCCGGCATGTCAGTGGACCTCTCCGGCAGCTGACCTTAAGCTGCCCAAGTCTCCAAAGTGAGCAGGGCTGGCCAGGCATTCAGGAAGCTCTTAGCGAAACATGGATCCAGACTAACCTCCCTCAGCCATTTACCTGTACAGAGGCCAAGGGGGCGAGGGCTCAGAAACGGCTGCCCCCAAATGACAGCTGAGAGTTTCATCTGAGAGGGCCTTGCCCAGCCTGCCCCAAACACCCCCCAGAGGCCTTTTCTTTCTGCCCTGTCCCCACGGCCTTCTTCAGGTCCACGAGTGGGACAGACCGATGGAGTCACCCCTAGTCGTAATTAAAATAGTATTGAACAGCAGAAGAACAGAGTTAGAACATAAAAGAAAGAAAGTTTTAATTG
This sequence comes from Naja naja, assembly GCA_009733165.1. Taxonomy (NCBI): domain Eukaryota; kingdom Metazoa; phylum Chordata; class Lepidosauria; order Squamata; family Elapidae; genus Naja; species Naja naja. Next base: position 12,460,242 of record CM019150.1, on the reverse strand, counting down.
TTAACTGTATTCGGCTTGTTTATTTGTTTAATTCTTTTTAATGTAAATTTTTCTCTGTTTTAATGTTCACCGCCCTGAGTCCTTAGGGAGTAGAGGCTGACATACAATCGAATAAATAAATAAATAAATAAAATGTTCAAAAAAAAGGAGAGGAAAAAAGCTTCAAATAAATTTAACATGTAGGATCCACTTTGGCTGGGTGCTGAAAAAAAGAAAAAGCAGTAAATTCTTCTCTCTCTCTCTCTCTCCTCCCTCCCTCCCTCCCTCTCTTTTTCTTTCTCTGGCTCTCTTTCTTTCTCTCTCTCTCTCTATACATATACATACACACACACACATATATATATTGGTGAAGATTAGTGTAATTCTTAGTTTAACCCATTGCTTTTTCACACACACGTATAAAGAAAGGAAGGAAGGAAGGAAGGAAAGGAAAGGAAAGGAAAGGGGAAAGGAAGGAGTATATATACATGTAGTGTGTGTGTGTATAGTGTGTGTGTACACACATATAGTGTATGTATGTGTGTGTGTGTGTATGTATATATATAATATATATCTATTTTCTTAAGTTTTCGTGAGTATTTATATGTATGGTATTCAGCTTTGTTCGGGTATTTTCCCACATCATTATAGTTGTGCTAATGTATACAACTTTAAAAGCACAACTATAATGGCGTGATAAAGTACTCACAAAGCTCTATAATATATCTGTAATAATATGTATGTGTGTGTGTATGTATATATATATATATATATATATTGTTTAAATAGATTTTCACGGGTAAAGGTATGTAGGTCTTGGTGTATTCGGGTTGTCCCGTGTATGATTGAGAATACCTTGACAGCGTTCGTGAAATCTCATCTGTCATCTTCAGGCTGGTGTCTTCAGCTTGTTCTCCTGGGAGAAGTGTGTGATTGTGGCTGTTTTCCTTTTTAAACTCCAGAGTTGGCTCTTGATTGGTCTGTGGAGTTGATGTATGCAGATTGGATGGCTTTTCCTGAGACCCTGTGGCCAGGCTGAGGTGCTGGCTGTGTCTCAGCCTTTTGTGTTGTGCCTCAGCCACGGGGTCTCAAGCATCCCATCTGCATACATCAACTCCACAAACCAATCAAGAAGTAACAACACAGCCAACTCTAGAGTTTAAGGGAAAACAGCCACGTCACTAAGACACAACCTAGATGACGGATGGTCGGCGTCAGGCTGTTCAATCAATGAGACAGACAGGCCACCAAGACTTCACTTTACAGCCATCCACAACTATACTACTATATATATAATATACACACACACACACACATACATACACACACACACATATATAGAGAGAGAGTAAAGAAAAAGCAGTCAACAGGTTGAACTAATCATTACACTAATGTTCAAATCCTTCTGTTAACCATCTGTTATTGTATTTAGCACATATAGAATGTCCATAGACACTTTCCATTCTCTTAAAAAGCTGTCTAGTCCATTATCTCTAATCATTTTTTTGTTTTATTTGTTTTTCTGTTTTCTGTTTTACTTTTCATGATAAAACGATAAATAATATTAAAAAAAAGGAACAGAGTTGGAGAGACCTGAGGTCTTCTAATCCCAACCTATATGTTTTTAGCCTCCAGAGACTCTTTATCATTTTTGTTGCTCTACACTGCATACTTTCCAGGATCTCAACATCAGTTTTGCATTGCATTGAGCTGATCAGAATTGGATGCGGTCTTCCAAGTGTGGCCCAACTAATGTGGAATAAAGTAGTGCCATCACCTCTCGTGATCTTGATGCTATTGCACTGTTGATGCAGCCTAGGACTGCCTTGGCTTTTTTGGCAGTTGCCGTACACTGTTGGCTCATACTTAAGATGTAAGAAAGGGAATTGATAAGCTTAAAGAAGCTTAAGGATACCACCACTCTCTACCAAGATCACTTTTATGCAGCTGTTGTGTGTTAGTCTCCATGCCTATTTATATATCAGCGGATAAGTTTGGGTGTCAGTAGGAGGCCTAAGGGCTCCAGAGTCCTGTATTGTTATGCCATATTTTTTTTTTTAATTACATTTATATGCCGCCCTTCTCCGAAGACTCAGGGGACTTACAATTTTGGAGCACAATCCAATGTGCTCAGCAATAGCCTTCATTCCATTGTATATGCCTGCTTATTACTAAGCGGCATTTTTACAAGGTCAGCTAATTGCCCCCAACAATCTTGGGTCCTCAATTTACCTACCCCGAGAGGATGGAAGGCTGAGTCAACCTTGAGCCTGGTGGATTCGAGCCTACAGCAGTTGTAGGCAGCTGGAACTTAAGAGCAGGCATTTACAGCCTGAGCCACCAAAGCTCAGGTTTTAAGTGCAGAGGCAAACGTGGTCTGGTTGTTGATGCCTTAGTTTTTTTCTAAATATAAGAGAACCAGTATGGCCTGTTGCTAAAGCCACCAAGCTAGAAACCAGAGGGCCATGAGTTCTAGTCCTGCAGGAAGCCAGCTGAATGATTTTTGGGGCAGTCATGCTCTATCAGTCCTAGGAGGCAAAGTGATAATAAACCACTTCCAACATTCTTGCTAAGAAAACTGCGGGAGCCAATCCAGGCAGTCAAAAAGAGCCAAGTTGGAGAGGAGGAGGGGTGGAGAAGGAAAGGGAGGGGAAAGGAAAGGAAGAAAGGTACAAATGAAAAGGAAAGAAGGAAGGAAAAGGAAGGAAAGAAGGAAGAAAGGGAGAAGGGAAGAGGAAAGGAAGAAAGGTACTTTTTATTTATTTATTTAATTAAACTTATATGCCGCCCAACTCCCAAAGGACTCCGGGCTGCTCACAGCAAAAAAAAACAAAAACAAAAACACACACACACAAAAGAATTACATTAAAAAATTTAAAAGCAATTTAAAAAACAACAAACAACAGAAGGGCCGGATCTCGCTAGATCTCAGTCGCGAGATCAACAGCCCCATGCCTGCCGGAAAAGCCAGGTTTTGACTGCTTTGCGGAAGGTCAGTAGGGTGGAAGCAGTCTGGACCTCAGGAGGTAGCTGGTTCCAGAGAGCAGGAGCAGCCACAGAGAAGGCCCTCCCCCGTGGGCCCGCCAGCCGGCATTGTTTAGCTGATGCAGCCCGGAGAAGACCGACTCTGTGGGATCTTACCAGTCGCAGGGAGACGCAGGGTAGGAGACGATTCTGGAGATAACCTGGTCCTGGGCCATATAGAGCTTTATAAATGAAAAGGAAAGAAGGAAGGAAAAGGAAGGATCGAAGGAAGGAAAGGGAGAAGGAAGGGAAGGGGAAAGGAAGAAAGGTAGAAATGAAAAGGAAGGAAGGAAGGAAAGGAAGGAAGGAAGGAAGGAAGAAAGGAAGGAAGGAAGGAAGGAAGGAAGGAAGGAAGGAAGGAAGGAAGGAAGAAAGACCATGCTGATGGAGAGCATGTCCAAAGGACTGTAAAGGCATCGGGCTGGGAAAGGCCCATGCAGATCAGGAAGCGGCCTGTACAGTTGCTTGAGTAACAGATTTTGAAATGGGAAATAAATTCTCAAACAGACCCAGTTGCACTAGAGATGACCCTGGCATGGATGCAGAACTATCAAGGGAGGAAAAAAGTGTGTGTGTGTGTTTGCATGCTTAAATGTGCAGTGAAAGGAAGCTCCATTCATCAAAGCAATGGTTTTTCCTTTCCATTCCAAATGCAGAGCAAATGCTATCAGGAAAAAGAATTATGTTTTATTCAACCGCCCTCACTCACTCAGCATACTTTTAACCTGGTCACTCAGTTGATTCCTTTCCTAAATTGTGCAGTATAGACATTAATTAACCAAATGAGATTCGATTAAACAGCACACTGGCACCTGTTAAATATCAGAATAACAGAGTTGGAAGGAACCTTGGAAGTCTTCTAGTCCAACCCTAAGCAGGAAACTCTATACCATTTCAGACAAATGGTTGTCCAATCTCTTAAAAAATCTCCAGTGTTGGAGCACCCAAAATGTCTGGAGACAACTTGTTCCATTGCTTCTTGTCCTGCCTTCAGGTGCTTTGCAGAATAGATTGTCCCCCTCTTCCTTGTTGGAGCCCCTCAAATGTAACACTGCTATCATGTCACCTCTAGCCCTTTTCATTATATATCTAATTCCTGCAATCATTCTTCATATGTTTTAGCCTCCAGCCCTCTAATCTTCTGTGTTGTTCTTCTCTGCACTCTTTCTAGAGTTTCAACATCTTTTTTATGTTGTGGAGACCAAAACTAGATAACAATATTCCAAGTGTGGTCTTATTAAGGCATTATAAAGTGGTATTAACACTTCACCTGATCTTAATTCTATCCCTCTGTTTATGCAGCCCAGAACCGTGTTGGCTTTTTTGGCATAGTGCTGGCTCATATTTAAAAGATTGTCCTCTAGACTCCAAGATCCCTCTCACAGTTACTACTATTGAGCCAGGTACCACCTATACTATACCTGTGCATTTGGTTTTTCTTGCCTAAATGTAGAACCTTAACTTTTCTCACCATTGAATTTCATTTTGTTAGACAGTGTTCAAGTCTGTCAAGATCCTTCTGGATCTGGAGCCCATCTTCTGGAGTGTTGGCTATTCTTGCCAGCTTGGTGTCATCTGCAAATTTGATGAGTTCCCCTTCTTTCTAACCCTCTGCCTAAATCATTGATGAAGATATTGAAGAGTACTGTACCTAAGACGTAGCCTTGGGGATACCCCACTGCGTACTTCTCTCTATGTAGATGTAGTTCCATTGAGGGCTACTCATTGAGTGTGGTTGGACAGCCAGTTACGAATCCATCTGACGCTGTCTAACCCACATTTTTCTATCTTATCAAGTAGTAGGAGACCCCATGCCATTTCAAACACACGGCTGTTCGGTCTTGTGTTTCACGTACACAACACACACACAGACTTATGACCACAATCGAGGCCAGAATTTCTGTTGCTAAGCAAGACATGCCCTCTACTACTGTTATTAAGAGCATCATTGCAATAGTTTGCTGAAGCATGTGGTCTTTAAGCAAACCCAGCTTTCTCAATTGACTTTGCTTGCTGGAAGCCAGTTGGGAATAGCAATAGCACTTAGATTTATATACCACTTCACAATGCTTTTACAGCCCTCTCTGAGTGGTTTACAGAGTCAGCCCATTGCCCCCAATGATCTGGGTCCTCATTTTATCCACCTTAGAAAGATGGAAGGCTGAGTCAACCTTGAGCCTGGTGAGATTTGAAATTTTGCCAAATTGCAGACCGCCGGCTCTAACCACTGCGTAACCATGGCTCATAGACAAGGGATGGGATTCTAACGGTTCACACTGATTCAGGTAAACAGGATGTTAAATTTGCATCTGGTTCGCCAAACTGGTATTTGAAGCAACCGGCTGGCCCCACCAACCCCTCCCCTCCTAGGAATCTCCATGTGGCCCATTTTCGATGCAGGTAAGTGCAGGGTCTGCACAGAGGCTCTAGGAGGGGGGAAGACAGGCCTTCTAGAAGTCTGGAAATGGACCTGTTTCCAGCTTCCAGAGGGCTTCCAGAGCCCGGGCGGGGGAGGCCGTTTTCACTCTCCCAGAGGCCCGAGAGAAACCTCCAGACCCTTGAGAAGGCAAAAAATGGCCTTACCAGGTACCAGAAGTACCAGAAGTCACAAAATGGGCCTGTTTCTGGCTTCCGGAGGGCCTCAGCCCCGAGGAGACTGTTTTCTCCCTCCCAGAAGACTGAGGGAAGCCTCTGGACCCTTGGAAAGGTGAAAAATGGTCCTCTCAGAAGTTCTGGTAGGCCACGGCCACTGTGGCCACGCCTACCCAGCAACTGGTCAGCGAACCGGTTGCTGGGATTTTTGAATCCCACCCCTGCTCATAGATCATAAATGGCGATCACGTGACTCAGGATGCAACCATAGTGAATACATGGCGGATGCCAAACAACCAACTTTTGTTCATGGGCGGGGATGCTGTGTTGCTTGTAAGTGAGAGGACTAGTTGTAAGTCACATTATTTTCAGCGTTGTTGTAATGGTTACTAAAGGAATGGTACTAAAATATATCCCCATAGCACAGTGATTAATAGGAAGAAATAAAACTAGATCCGTACAGGTAGTCCTCAACTTATGACCACATTGAGCCCCAAATGGATGTTGCTAAGTGAGACATTTGTGAGTTTTGCCCCATTGTACAGCCTTTCTTGCCACAGTTGTTAAGTCAATCGTTGTGAAGTTGTCAATCATTAGGCACATGGTTGTTAAGTGAATCTGGCTTCCCCATTGCCTTTGCTCGTCAGAAGGTCGCAAAAGGGGATCACATCACCCAGGGGACACTACTGCCATCATAAATAGGAGTCAGTTGCCAAGTGCCTGAATTTTAATTGACCACAGGGCTGCTGCAATGGTCGTAAGTGTGGAAAATGGTCCGGAATGGGATTCAAATTTTGCAACAACCTGTTCTGTGGGTGTGGCTAGGTAGGCGTGGCCATGTGACTGGGTGGGTGTGGCTTTTTTTGCAGCCCCCCAGTTTTTTGGGCCTTCTGGGCCTCAGGGAAGTCTCTTAGGTGAAGCAGCAAGACAGCAAGGGGAATCTTAGCACAGCTGATCATAGGAAGAGCTGATCGTTGAGAGCGGGGAAAAAGAAATACCGTAAGGAGTGACTGGGCAGGGAAGAACGCAGTCAGCGATGTTGTGCATGCACAATAAGGACTGACTGGGCAGGGAGGGGTGGGGTGGGTGGAGAGGGGCGGGGCCAGCCAGGGGCATGATTTGCTGGTTCTCCAAACTGTGCAGAATCATAACAACTGGTTCTATAGAACCGGTACGAACTGGTAGAATCCCACCCCTGAAAACGGTCATAAGTCACTTTTTCCAGTGCCGTTGTGACTTCAAACGGTGAGTAAGCGAACTGTTGTAAGTTGAGGACTACCTGTATTGCTGCAATTCTCCTATTTGCCCCATTCCTTTTGGTTTTATTTTATTTTTTTTAAATATGTCCGAGTATCTTCCAGAAAAATGGCTGCCATAAGGAGATACAAAACATTCAGCAGACAAGCTGGGGATTCTGCTGGCAATTCATTAGCTGTAAATTATTTTTACTGTGAGTGACATCAGACTTGACTCTTGGCAAAACAGTGTTAAGTTAGTGGGTAATAAAACAGCTTGACGCTAATAATGCCTTCTGCTTGATAAATTACAGCCGGGATCAGATAACGGTTCTTGAGTGTAACTTTGAGCCAAACCTCGGGTTGAATAAGTGGGCCTGCCTTTACTCTGCCTTGTTTTCCTTTTAAGTGGGGGGAATGACATGCCAAGGCAGTTCCTTTAACACTTTTATAATAAGAAAGTCTTCCTTTTCTCTGGATATAATTGGATGGAACGGAGCCTTTTAATTTTCATGCCATTTAACAATGGAACATACCTCCAAAAATTAAGAATGGCGTATCTCTGATTTGCTTCTAACATCGGAAGTACACCTAGGTAGGTATGTTTGCATAGATGTACCTGTGTGTGTTTGTACACACACTAAGAAAACACATATCCATGCATACTGTGCTGTTAGTAGAAGCTGAAGCAACACATATTTGTAATCTCATGTCTATGAGCATGGAGTGGAGTGAAATAGAGTAGGACACGATAAATAGAATTAGAAATAGAAGAAATAGAAATAAGAGTAGAACAGGATAAAATAGAATTAAAAACAGAAGAAATAGAAATAAGAATAGAATGGGAATAGGAATAGAATTAAAAATTAGAAACAGAAGAAATAGAATAGGAATAGAATTAAAAATTAGAAACAGAAGAAATAGAAATAAGAATAGAATAGGAATAGAAATAGGAATAGAATAGAACAGAACAGAACAGAATAAAATAGAATTAGAAACAGAAGAAATAGAAATAAGAATAGAATGGAATAGGAATAGAAATAGGAATAGAAATAAGAATAGAATAGAATAAAATAGAATTAGAAACAGAAGAAATAGAAATAGAAATAAGAATAGAACAGGATAAAATAGAATTAGAAACAGAAGAAATAGAAATAAGAATAGAATGGGAATAGGAATAGAAATAGGAATAGAAATAAGAATAGAATAGAATAGAACAGTAAAATAGAATTAGAAACAGAAGAAATAGAAATAGAAAAGAAGAGTAGAACAGGATAAAATAGAGTTAGAAACAGAAGAAATAGAAATAAGAATAGAATAGGAATAGAATAGAACAGAACAGAATAAAATAGAATTAGAAACAGAAGAAATAGAAATAAGAATAGAATGGGAATAGGAATAGGAATAGGAATAGAAATAAGAATAGAATAGAACAGAATAAAATAGAATTAGAAACAGAAGAAATAGAAATAGAAATAAGAGTAGAACAGGATAAAATAGAGTTAGAAACAGAAGAAATAGAAATAAGAATAGAATGGGAATAGGAATAGAAATAGGAATAGAAATAATAGAATAGAACAGAATAAAATAGAATTAGAAACAGATGAAATAGAAATAGAAATAAGAGTAGAACAGGATAAAATAGAGTTAGAAACAGAAGAAATAGAAATAAGAATAGAATAGGAATAGAAATGGAACAGAACAGAACAGAACAGAACAGAATAGAACAGGGATGTCAAACTGGATTTCTTCGAGGGCCGAATCAGCATTGTAGTTGGGGGAGGGGCAGGGGGTGGGATGGATGCCTCCTTCAGCACCCTTCCCCCTATGCCTCATTTTCACCCTCCGCGCGCCTTGAGTTTGACACCCCTGGAATAGAATATGGATTGTCCTCAACTTACAACCACAATTGAGCCCAGAATTGATGTTGCTATGCAAAATATTTGCTGAGTAAATTTTGCCCCATTTTATTCTCTTTCTTGCCACCGTTGTTAAGTGAACCACTACAGTTTTCAGGTAGTAACATGGTTGTTAAGTGAAGCTGGCTTTCCCCATTGACTTTGCTTGTCAGAAAGTCATAATAGGTGATCAACGTGATGCCAGGACACTGCAACCATCATAAATACACAATAAATACACAATAAATACACATAAATACACAATAAATGCCAAGTGTCTGAACTTCAGTCACTGAACTTCATCCCCAATGACCCTGGGATGCTGCAACAGTTGTAAGGGTGAAAAAAACAGTCATAAATCACTGTTTTTAGTGCCATTGTAACTTTGAACAGTCACTAAATGAACTGTTGTAAGTTAAGGACTACTATATTTGGCCAAGTGTATTTAGACCAGGGGTCTCCAAACTTGGCAACTTGAAGACTTGTGGACTTCAACTCCCAGAATTCTCCAGCCAGTAGCTGGCTGGAGAATTCTGGGAGTTAAAGTCCACAAGTCTTAAAGTTGCCAAGTTTGGAGACTTCCGGTTTAGACACACAAGAAATTAGTAAGTATTTAATAAATGTGTCTTGTTAACATTAAGGACTGGTAGCATGTTTGTTGTTTTGGCTTTAAAAAAAATAAAAATCTTTGATCCTTCAGTTCCTGAATTCTTTATTCAGGGCAGGGCTGGGCCGCTGGGGGCTCACAGGGGTTCAGAAGAGCCCCCAGCTAAGATTCTGTGCAGTTTGGAGAACCCCCGAATCCCAGTCCTGGCTGGCCCTGCCCACCCAACCCCTCCCCTCCCCTCCCAGGAGTTCCCACGCGGCCCCTTTTGGATGCAGGTAAGTGCAAGGCGCATGCGGAGGCTTGGGGAGGGTGAAAAATGGGCCTCCTGGAAGTTCGGGAAGGCCGGAAATGGGCCCTTTTCCGTCTTCCAGACAGCCTCCAGAGCCTGGGGAGGCTGTTTTCACCCTCCTGGAGGTTCGAAGGAAGCCTCCGGAGCCCGGGGAAGGCAAAAATGCCCCCGCCTGCTGTGGTGCAGGAGACGGACTAGGCCACGCCCACCATGGCCACGCCCACCCAGCAACCAGGCAGAGGACCCTTTGCTAAAATTTTTGAAGCCTGCCCCTGATTCAGGCTATACAATTCTGCGCTGGTGTGGTGCTTACAATAAACCTGTGTTACTTCTAGATTATTTTTAGGCGAGAACTTCAGCACCAGGTCCAGGCAAAATTCTGAAAACCCACACGGGTGTATTCTGAAGGCGTGGTTTGATCTGCAAGAAATTGGAGTTCAATCCCTCCACTGCTTTTTCCAGGTCTGCACAAAAGGGGGAATATGTTTTGTTTCGAACCCAAGCATTGCATTCGTGAAGTTCTGCTCAGACCTGTGCCAGGCCAGTGGTTACTTAACAAGAACTTCACCAGGGAATATTTAGCCTGTTCCAGGTTTTGACTGAAACAAAATACAGAGAATGCCAAATTGATTTTACAGGTGAATAAGGCAAAGCTGGTGCATGACTCTTTACTCTTTCTCCTTTGATAACACTTTCTGTTCACCCCCTCCTGCTCCTCCTCCTCCGTTTCCATCTCCTTCCTTCTCCTCGCTCTCCTTCTCCCCATCCTTCTCTTTCGCCCCTCCTGCATTGGTTGCCGGTTGCCCTCCGAGTGAAATTCAAGGTGTTGGTATTAACACCAGGCTCAAGGTTGTCTCAGCCTTCCATCCTCTCGGGGTAGGTAAATTGAGGACCCAAGATCGTTGGGGGCAATTAGCTGACCTTGTAAAAATGCCGCTTAGTAATAAGCAGGCATATACAATGGAATGAAGGCTATTGCTGAGCACACTGGGTTGTATCCCAAAAAATTGTAAGCCGCCCTGAGTCTTCGGAGAAGGGCGGCATATAAATGTAATTAAAAATAATAATAATAAAAAAATAAATAAACATTCAAAGTCCTTCATGGCTTGGGTCCGGGGTATTTGCGGGAGCGTCTCCTGCCGACATCGAGTGGCGATCGCCCTGTGCGAGCACACAGACTGGACTTCTGGGGTGCCGCCAAGACAGTGTCGGCTGGCGGTGCCCCGGGGAAGGGCCTACTCTGTAGCGGCTCCCGCCTTGTGGAACCAGCTCCCCATGGGGCTCCGTTTGGCCCCGGATCTCCACTCTTTCCGCCACAATCTGAAAAGTTGGCTGTTTGAACAGGCCGGGCTGGACTGACCTCTCGGGGAGGGGTTTTTAAATTGATTTTATTGTAGTGTTTTATTGTAGTGTTTGATTTTATTGTAGTTTATTGTAGGCTTGTAGTGTTTAATTTGTTTTTAATGTATTTATTGTTGTTATTTTTAGTTGTGAGCCCGAGTCCTTTTGGAGAGGCATACAAGTCCAATTATTAAATTAAATTATTAAATTAAATTTCTCCTCCTCCTCTTTCTCCTCCTCCTCATTCTGTTCTGCTTTATTTCCATCTCCTTCTCTTCTTCTCCTCTTCTTCCTCTGTCTCCATCTCCTCCCTTCTCCCCCCCCCCTCCTTCTCCCTGTAGTGGCAATGGAGGACCACTGTTATTGCAGGGAGTTAATGGCGTATTTTGATTTCTCCTTTTAGAAATAAGAACGTTTAGAGGTCATTCTGAGCCGCCCTGTGTGTTTTCCACTCTTGCCTGCAGAACGAAGGAGAAGGTAGGCATATCTTCACATTGCTTCACAGCTGCAGAAGTCTCAGCCTTTCGATTCCCATCCCAGAGACATGTGCCATGCAGTCAAGGTCAGGTCTTACAGTCTCAGTGCCGGTCACAGCAGCCAGAACCTTGATAAAGAACCTTGGAGTTGTGTTACTTGTGGGAAGCTTCTGCACCGAACCTAGCGTACTGTGGAAACTGGCCCCCCCGAGGGGTATCTCTGCTGTGATTATTAAGGAGTTCCTGGTAACTTAGGAAAGATTTGGGTGTCAGCTTGGTAGGTCTGCTTTTTATGTTCTGCTTTTACTTAACAATAAAGCTTAAGATGCATTTATTTACTGGAGTATTCATTGTCTATCAAGCCACAAGAACCTTTCGTGCACCTGGGCACCTCATCTCTGTCCTGACACTTGACGAAACATTTCCCTACTTCTCCCTGTATTTCTCCTCCTGCTCCTGCTCCTCCTCTTCCTCCTCCTCCTCCTCCTCACTCTTGGTCTCCATTCCTCTTCCTTTGTCTGCCTTTCTTTCTCCTCTTTTTCCTCTTCCTCCTCCCCCCTCCCCTTCCTTCACCCCCTCTTCCTCCTCTTCGCTCTTTGTCTCCATTTCCCACATGTCCCCAGGAAACTGCAATGGTCATTTATTATTTTTATTGTTTTATTTATTTATTTGCCAAGCATGTATTAGATAACAGATATCATTAGAACATGTTTATGATTACATGAAATGGATATGAATAAATGGGGACAAAAGGACAGGGACGGTAGGCAAATTGGTGCGCTTATGCACGCCCCCTACAGACCTCTTAGGAAAGGGGTGAGGTCAACAGTGGACAGTCTAAGGTTAAAAATTTTTGGCGTTTGGGGAAGAAACCACAGAGTCAGGTAGAGTATTCCAGGCACTAACCACTCTGTTGCTGAAGCGGTATTTCCTGCAGTAGAGTTTGGAGCGGTTGTGTGCTCGTGTATTGTTGTAGTTGAAACTGAAGTAGTGATTTATTTATTTAATTTATATTGCTGCCTATTCGCCCATGGCGACATTGACATGGCCATTGACGGGTAGGATATTGTAGCAGACAATTTTATATAGTACGCTTAGGTCAGACCGAAGGTTGCCAAGCGTCTGAATTTTGATCATGTGACCACAGGGGTGCTACAACCTTTCTAAGTATGAAAAATAGTCATACCTAGTCTTTTTTCAGTGCCGTTCTAACTTCGAACGGTCACTAAACGAACTGTTGTAAGTCGAGGACTATCTGTACTTTGGAAAACGGCACTGCACAGAAATTGGTTCCACGTTCTGTGAAAACCTAAATACTGTTGTCAAAATTTCCCTGAAGTTTTCTTCTGTATTCTTGACTTTGTGTCCCTAATGCAACAGAATTTATTGGAAAAAATTGCCGCAGGGCAGTGTCTCACTTTATTAGTTGTGAGGTAATAAGCAATGAGGTTTAAGGACCTCCCAAGTTTCCTGATCTGGAAAGAAATGAGCAAACCACAAAATGAATTCTCTGTTAGTTTAGGTGAAATGTGGACACCCGAGAGATTATTTATTCAGTTAAAGACAGGATGCTCATGGCACACAGAACATTTGGCACCTCAAAAATAAGACCAACACCAAAATACTAGAGGACTCAAGAGAAACTGACAGGAATTTCAGCATATGTAGTCCTCGGCTTACGACCACAATTGAGCCCAACATTTCTGTTGTTAAGCCACACAGTTGTTAAGTGAGTTTTGCCCCATTTCACAACCTTTCTTGCCAGAGTTGTTAAGTGAATCACTGCAGTTGTTAAAATAGTAACACGGTTGTTAAGGGAATTTGGTTCTCCCACTGACTTTGCTTGTCAGAAGGCCGCAAAAGGGGATCACATGATCCTGGGACGCTGCAACCATCATAAGTGTGAGTCAGTTGCCAAGCATCTGAATGTTCATCGTGTGGCCCTGGGGATACTGCAACGGTCATAATATGAAAAAAAGTCATAAGTCCCTTTTTTCAATGCTGTTGTAACTTCAAATAGTCACTAAGCAAAGTGTTGTAAGTAGAGGACTACCTGTATGTCACTAGTAAAAGCAGAATCATTCAGCTCTGATGACTCATTTCCACCATATTAATAGTTATTAGATTTTCATCCTAGCTTTATTACTTTATAAGTAACTCAAGATGGTGAACATACAAAATACTCCTTCCTTGTTGTATTTTCCCCACAACAACAACCTTGTGCGGTAGGTTGTGCTGAGAGAGGGGAATTGGGCCAAAGCCACCTAGTTGGCTTTCATGTCTTAGGTTGATTAGAACTCCCAGTCTCCTAGTGATTGGCCCAAAATCACCCAGCCAGCCTCCATGCCTAGGGCAAGATTAGCACTCACAATCTCCTGGGGACTCAACTGGCTTGCAGGCCTAGAACTCCCGATCTCCTGATGATTGGCCCAAAGTCACCCAGCCAGCCTCTATGCCTAAGGCAAAATTAGAACTCACAATCTCCTGGTGACTCAACTGGCTTTCATGCCTAAGGCAGGACTAGAACTCCCGATCTCCTGGTGATTGGCCCAAAGTCACCCAGCCAGCCTCTATGCCTAAGGCAAAATTAGAACTCACAATCTCCTGGTGACTCAACTGGCTTTTGCAGGCAGGACTAGAACTCCCGATCTCCTGATGATTGGCCCAAAGTCACCCAGCCAGCCTCTATGCCTAAGGCAAGATTAGCACTCACAATCTCCTGGTGACTCAACTGGCTTGCAGGCCTAGAACTCCCAGTCTCCTGGTGATTGGCCCAAGTCACCCAGCCAGCCTCCATGCCTAAGGCAAGATTAGCACTCACAATCTCCTGGTGACTCAACTGGCTTGCAGGCCTAGAACTCCCAGTCTCCTGGTGATTGGCCCAAGTCACCCAGCCAGCCTCCATGCCTAAGGCAAGATTAGCACTCACAATCTCCTGGTGACTCAACTGGCTTGCAGGCCTAGAACTCCCAGTCTCCTGGTGATTGGCCCAGGTCACCCAGCCAGCCTCCATGCCTAAGGCAAGATTAGCACTCACAACCTCCTGGTGACTCAACTGGCTTTCATGCCTAAGGGGACAACGACTAGAATTCCCAGTTTCCTAGTGATTGACCCAAGGTTACCCAGCTACCTTTCATGCCTGAAGCAAGACTATAACTCACAGTCTCCTGGTTTCTAGGCCAGCAATTTAACCATTACACTAAACATTCTGGGTGCTGGGAGGAAGATTATGGAGGGTGTGGCCCCTCTCCTTTCTATTTTCAACATCAAAAGTATACCATGCCTACATAGGGAGGTTCCACTGAGAGAGCTGGCCTCCAGATACTTTTCTTATCTATTCAAATTGCCTTCAAAGACATGGGAGTATTGTCACAGAAGTAAAATATTCCAAAGTTCTTTGCATTTTTGTTTTCTGTTTTTGAAGAAAAATACCCTAGAATGCCTGGCCACCAACCTTCATAAAGCCGGTTTTATTTTCCAGTATTTGAAAGAGAAAGAAGAAAAAAATGCTCAGAGTCTCCAAACCAGGGTGACCGGCATTGATCAATATTCATCTTTCAAGACAATAAAAAGCAACTGTTGGTATTCTCCACCAGAGTGAGTAATTTTTTTAAAACTTTATTGTCATTAGGGATGTAAACCCAAGGCAACCAGATAACCTCTTTCCTGAAGCAGCTCTATTTATTTCTGTAAAGTAATTTGTATAATTTATCTTGGAGATGGAGGTTTATGGTTCACTTTGAACTCCAGGTTCTTGACTCTTAAGTGCAGCCTCTAAGTGATGCCATGACCCACAGAGCAAGATGAAAAAAGTCAAAAACAGGCTTCCAGGGTTCTTGGACCTCACATTTCTATGGGTGGTTGACATCTGCAGGTTAAACATTTCCTTCGGGTGGGGAGGGGCCTAACAAGATCTTACTTTGCGTTTCCATGCTGGTTCTTTGGGCATCGGGCACAGTTTAGAAATGTGGTCTCTTTTTTATTTCTATTTATTTGTTTGTTTGTTTGTTTGTAGCTTGCATTGATTGTTTTTGCAAACATCACAAGGAGGTGAGCATATCCAGCACATCTTCCTCCTCCTATTTTCCCCTTAACAGCAACAACCCTGTGAGGTGGGTAAGGGCTGAGAGAGTGCAACTGGCCCAAAGTCACCCAGTTGGCTTTCATGCCTACAGTGGGATTGACTCCCTCCCTCCCTCCCTTCCTCCATCTTCCTTCCTTCCTTCCTTCCTTCCTTCCTTCTTCCTTCCTTCCTTCCTCTTTCTCTTTCTCTTTCTTTCTCTCTCCTTCCTTCCTTCCTTCCTTCCTTCCTTCCTTCCTTCCTTCCTTCCTTCCTTCCTTCCTTCCTTCTTTCTTCTTTCCTCCTCCTCTCCTCCTTCCCTCCTTCCTTCCTTCCTTCTTTCTTTTTCTCTTTCTTTCTCTTCTCTCTCTCCTCTCTCTCCTGCCCCCTTCCCTTCCCCTGTTGCTGAAACCGCAAGTGGCGGAGACCAATTGGGCAGGGCTTGGGAAACCTTACTGGGGTTTGTTTTTCACCATAATCAACGCTCTCTCTCACACACACCTTGGGTTTTGTAATTCTGATACCATCTCTTAGCCAAACAAAATATGCCATTATTTGCCTTGTTTCACACCTATGCCCGCTTTCTGTTGCCTCCAGCAATCTTGCTTTTTCAATGTATTACTCTCGTGATATTAAACTGATTGACAGCCAGGAGAGAAAGTATATCTCCGTGGATTGATTGAGTGCTATCTAGTTGGTGTTGACTTTGCTCCATCACTGGAGGCTTTAGAAAGAGATTGGGTAATCATTGGTCTGAAATGGTATAGGGTCCCCTGCTTGAGCAAGGGGCTGGACTAGAAGACCTCCAAGGTCCCTTCCAACTCTGTCATTCTGATTCTTGGTGATCACATACGTAGATCTCCAGGATGATCTGTCTGCAGTCTGGTCCTTTAGATCTTCCAACAGTGTATCTATCAGCACTGTAACTAAGTTCATTCACTTGGTCCAACACCCTGTTGTTAGTTGTGTTGTTCTTCTCTTTCCTTCCACCTTTCCCATCATTATGGACTTCTCAAGAGAGCTGGCTGTTTATATAATGTAGGGTAATTTGAACCTGCTCATCTGTGTCTCCGGTGAGCTGATTCGTTCAACAATCTATCAGCTTTTCTTGACTGTTCATGGTATTGTGAATGAAGGCAAATATACAGTACATGTCTCAGGATAATGTTGCAGGATCCAGTCTGAATCAGTCACCGGTGGTCAGAGGTTTTTGTTCTTCCAAGCTTCTGCACTGGTGCAGGAGACCATCCTCAGAGAGCTGCTCAGTCTCTAGGATGTGTGCCATGTTCATGGTATTCTCAGCGGTCTTCTCCAGCACCAAAGTTCAAAAGAGTCAATACTCTTTAGGCAAGAAAAATGCACAGGTATAGTATAGGTGGCACCTGGCTCAATGGTAGCAACTGTGAGAGGGATCTTGGAGTCCTAGTGGACAATCATTTAAATATGAGCCAGGAGTGCGCTGCAGCTGCCAAAACAGCCAACACAGTTCTAGGCTGCATTAACAGAGGGATAGAATCAAGATCACGTGAAGGGCCTTGGTGGTGCAGGCTGTTAATAGCCTAGCACTTAGCTCCAGCTGCCTGTAATTATTGCAGGCTCGAATCCCACCAGGCTCAAGGTTGACTCAGCCTTCCATCCTCTCGGGGTAGGTAAATTGAGGACCCAAGATTGTTGGGGGCAATAAGCTGACTTTGTAAAAATGCCGCTTAGTAATAAGCAGGCATATACAATGGAAGGAAGGCTATTGCTGAGCACACTGGGTTGTGCTCCAAAGATTGTGCGCCCTGAGTCTCCAGAGAAGGGCGGGATATAAATATGAATTTAAAAAAAAAAAGTGTTAATGTCGCTTTATAATGCCTTGGTAAGGCCATGCTTGGAATATTGCATCTAGTTTTAGTCAGTGATGTAAAAATAATGTTGAGACTCTAGAAAGAGTGCAGAGAAGAGCAACAAAGATGATTAGGGCACTGGAGGATAAAACATATGAAGAACAGTTGCAGGAATCCGGTAAGTCGAGTTTAATGAAAAGAAGGACTAGGGGTAACATGATAGTAGTCTTTCAATATCTGCCATAAAGAAGAGGGAGTCAAGCTATTCTCCAAAGCACATGAAGGGAGGACAAGAAGCAATGGATGGAAACCAATCAAGGAGAGAAGCAACCTAGAACTAAAGAGAAATTTCATAACAGTGAGAACAATTAGTGGAACAACTTGCCTCCAAACGTTGTGAATGCTGGAAGCTTTTAAGAAGAGATTGGACAACCATTTGCCTGAAATGGTTTAGGGTTCCCTGCCTGAGCAGGGGACTGGACTAGAAGACCTCCAAGGTCCCTTTTCCACTCTGTTATTCTATTCTATTCTATTCCTATTCCTATTCTATTCTAGAAATTAAATTAATTTAGTTAATTATTGAATGAAAAATGTACCAAATTTTGCATTACTGGAGTAAACCAATATGTAAACTTTCACAATTCATATCCCTCTGATGTTTGCAAGCAGTTTGTCATTCCATATTAGGGAAAAGCCTGAACAAAAATGTATATATCCATGGAAATAATGTAAAAAATGTATTACATTAGGGTCAAGGGCTTGCAAAAACTGGATATTAAGCAAAACTTTGAGCCAATATGCCCTTCCTTGAGAAAATTGTACACAAATGCATGTTAGTGTAAGCTTCATTTTTTATTTAAAAAAATGAAATTAATGTAAGACTGGTACAAACTGAATTGATGAATGAGCAAATGGTGGGAATGAGACGATCCAATTTGCAAAAAACAAGAATGAAAGACCTTCATTGACAGATTGGCCCATTCACAATTCCAGATAGATTGTTCTGCCGCTCCAGTTCTGCACTGCCGTAGTTCCGTCTGGGGATGATGGGAGCTGCAATCTGAACCATTCAGACAGGGCCAGTTAAGAACCACTGCTTTCAAATATTGCTTGTGTTCAAAGCCAAGAACAAGTCAAATGGATGGCCCTGCTAAGATGTCAGCCAAAATGGTGTCATTCCTGTTTCAATATGTTTACTGTGAGCAGAGCAGGGTTGATAGAACCCTGGAAGGTTCTTCATGTTATAGTATCAGGGAGGAACAGTTGTCCTGTTTTAGCAAGAACATTTCAATCATTTATGAAATCAGCAGAGGCTGAAATTTAAGCATAATATGGTCACTCATGCCCTGGTTGCCTCCTGCCTTGACTATTGCAACGTGCTCTACATGGTTGCTGTTTTGGTCGCCACAATGTAAAAAAATGTTGAGACTCTAGAAACAGTACAGAGAAGAGCAACAAAGATGATTAGGGGACTGGAGGCTAAAACATATGGAGAACGGTTGCAGGAACTGGTTATGTCTAGTTTAATGAAAAGAAGGACTAGGGGAGACATGATAGCAGGAATTCCAACATCTAAGGGGCTGCCACAAAGAAGGGGGGGTGTCAAATTATTCTCCAAAGCACCTCAAGGCAGGACAAGAAGCAATGGGTGGAAACTGATCAAGGAGAGAAGCAACTTAGAACTAAGGAGAAATTTCCTGACAGTTAGAACAATTAATCAGTGGAACAACTTGCCTCCAGAAGCTGTGGATGCTCCAACACTGGAAGTTTTTAAAAAGATGTTGGACAACCATTTGTCTGAAATGGCGTGGGGTTTCCTGCCTAAGCAGGGGGTTGGACTAGAAGACCTCCAAGGTCCCTTCCAACTCATTCTATTCTATTCTATTCTATTCTATTCTATTCTATTCTATTCTATTCTATTCTATTCCATTCCATTCCACTCCACT
The DNA here is from genome assembly GCA_009733165.1 of Naja naja. Taxonomy (NCBI): domain Eukaryota; kingdom Metazoa; phylum Chordata; class Lepidosauria; order Squamata; family Elapidae; genus Naja; species Naja naja. The sequence goes on along the minus strand of CM019150.1, from coordinate 12,440,966 downwards.
CCACTCCACTCCGTTCCGTTCCTGTTCCTGTTCCTGTTCCTGTTCCTGTTCCTGTTCCTGTTCCTGTTCCTGTTCCTGTTCCTGTTCCTGTTCCTATTCTATTCTATTCTATTCTATTCTATTCTATTCTATTCTATTCCATTCCACTCCACTCCACTCCACTCTACTCCTGTTCCTGTTCCTGTTCCTATTCTATTCTATTCTATTCTATTCTATTCCATTCCATTCCATTCCATTCCATTCCATTCCACTCCATTCCACTCCTCCACTCCACTCCACTATCTCTGTTCTGTTCCTGTTCCTGTTCCTGTTCCTGTTCCTGTTCCTGTTCCTGTTCCTGTTCTGTTCCTGTTCCTATTCTATTCTATTCTATTCTATTCTATTCTATTCTATTCTATTCTATTCCATTCCATTCCATTCCACTTCACTCCACTCCACTCTACTCCTGTTCCTGTTCCTGTTCCTGTTCCTGTTCCTGTTCCTGTTCCTGTTCCTGTTCCTGTTCCTATTCTATTCTATTCTATTCTATTCTATTCTATTCCATTCCATTCCATTCTACTCTATTCTAACATGGGGCTGCCCTTGAAAAGCATCCAGAAGTTCCAGTTGGTGCAAAATGCAGAGGCCTGCATGGTTTTTGCAGACTTTGGTATACACATGTGTTACCTCCCCTGCGGGAGCTGCATTAGTTGCTGATTTGCTTCTGGGTGCAATTCAAGGTGCTGGTTGTCCCCTTTAAAGCCCTTCATGGCTTGAGGCCAGGTTATCTGAGGGAACGTCTCTTGCTGGTCACATCTACCCGACCCATCGAAGTGGGGAGGCAAGGAATGTTGTGGGTCCTGTCCCGTAAGGAGATACATCTGGGAGGACCCAGAAGAAGGGCCTTCTCTGTGGTGGCTCCCTCCCTGTGGAACGTCATCCCTCCAGGAATTAGACTGGCCCTTACTCTGACACTCTTTCGGAAGGCCCTGAAGAAGTGGTTTTACTATTGGGGCTGGGGAACCCAGAGCGAGATGGAGCCCATTAAATGGCTGGTATGAATGTGTGCTGTTGCTGGGATGTGGGGTGGGGTTTTTTATTTTATTATTTTTATTATTTTTATTTTATATTGTATTTCTATGTCCTGTAAACTCCTCGAGTCGCCATTTGCAAATAGGCGACAATATCAATTTTCTAAATAAATAAAATATAAGCTAAGTTAGCTAATCTTTATCAAGATGACAATTCTTGTCTTGGATTCTTTTGGGACTAACTGTTCATTTGGCCTGTAAAAATCCAGATGGCCCAGATGGAGCAAAGGTTAACCACTGTGGTCCTCTTGGCAATTTGCAGTCCAGTTCTGGTAACCCTATTTTATGGGTGACCATTTGGGAGTGGGAGTGAAGGGTGGAGTGATAATAGAAAGTGGATAAGTGTACAGCTGAGGTTGCATTTAGTTTATATACACTATTTAATGAATTAGTTAAGCCTCCTTCAGGCTGGCCTCACCTCTAGGCAACAGGATGGACATGGTATGAAATTTTAAAGGGGAAACAATATGCTTATCTTAGCTTTCTTCCTGGATGGGTGGAAGGATAGAAGGATCGGAGGATAGAATAATGGAAGGGTGAAAGAATGGAAGGATGAAGGAAGGATGGATGGAAGGATGAAAGGGTAGAAGGGTGAAAGGATGGAAATGTGGAAGGATGGGAGGATAAAAGAATGGAAGGATGGAAGAATGGAAGGAAGGATGGATGGAAGAATGGAAGGATAAAAAGATAGAAGGATGGAAATATGGAAGGATGGAATGATGGGAGGATAAAAGAATGAAAGGAAAGGAAGGATGAAAAGAGGATGGATGGAAGAATGAGAGGATGGAAGGATAAAAAGGAAGGATGGAGGCGCAGAAGGATGAAAGGATGGAAATGGAAGAGAGGATGGAAGGATGAAAAGAGAATGGAAGAATGAAAATGGAAGGATAAAAAGGATGAAGAATGGAAGGAAGGATAGAAGAATGAAAGAATGGAAGGATAAAAAGAAGGATGAAAGGATGGAAGGGTAGAAGGATGGAAATATGGAATGATGGGAGGATAAAAGAATGGAAGAATGAAAGAATGGAAGGATGAAAAGAGGATGGATGGAAGAATGAAAATGGAAGGATAAGGTGGAAGGTTGAAAGGATGGAAGGATGAAATGATAGAAGGAAGGATGGACAGATACCCAGGGTTTTGGAATTTCCTTATGGCCTGAAGATTTTGTTTAGCTGCTGTTTTAGTAAGTTGCTGCTTAATTAACCAATTTCTATTCAGCTGGTGAGGTGGGCAGTTTTAAATTCTTGGGATACATATGACTTTCATGTATTTCCTGCTGTGCCTATGATTTTCAATATTCTGTCAAGGTTTGTCTCTAATTGTCAAAATAAGTTGACTTTAGGAGCTCCTGCAGCCTTGTGGCTACAGTTGGTTTGTTCTTATGGTATTAAATTTTATAATGTGAAATTGGGGAATTGGCTCATTGTCAATGGAACTTAGAAATAAAATAAAGCAAATACATAAAACATTCTCCTTGTTTAGTGATGAAAGGATTGAACTCCCCTTCCTGAATCTTTTGTTCCTCAAATATCAACAATCTCTTTAAAAATTAAATATTCACTGCTTTTAGTCTCGTATGAGTGCATATCTGAAGTCAAGTTACCCTTTCCACACATCTGTGAAATGTCAGAGGCTCAACTGGGCTTAAACCAAGATTAATTCATCGAGCAAATACCTGGAGCCAGTGTGGTTGGCTTGGACTTCAAGGCCAACAGAGATACTTACATTGTAATTCAGCCCTGGCTTAATTTTTAGTGCTGGGGAATTCCTGGGATCAATGCCAGATGAGCGTGGGGAGGTGGAGGGGAAGAAGTGCCAGTTATAAGACTAATCCCAGCATTTTATTCATTTAGACAAGAAGAAGCTTGGGAGGAGATGGAGCCACAGCTCTGGAACACGTTGACCAACTTTGACTTGAACAGAAGGATGCCTGGTGCTTCTTTCAATCCTTTGAATGTTGACTTGTTTTTATTTTATAAGCTGATTCCCAAAAGGTTTTTTTTATAATTATGGATTAGTTAGATCAACCACAGATCAAGTTTCAAACCGATGATTATGTTGTTAAATGGTTTGGATTAATTCCATTGTATGATTTGGAGGCCACTCAATTCCAGAAGACTCGGATGGGTTGCCCCAGAAGTATTTTCTGAAAGGCAAGTGGACTTTCTTGGGTTTTTTTTCCCCCTTGAAAACATTTTGTTTTTCATCCAAGAAGCTTCTTCAGTTCTTGGATGAGAAATGAAACATTTTCAAACAAGAATGCCAAGAAAATCCAGCTGCCTTTTGGGAAAGCAGCCTTTTGGAAAAGCAGCATGACCTGAATGAATGAAAATCTCCACAGATATCTGGGTGGCTTACAACTCTCAATGCAAGCAATAACAATAATAAAAAAGAACATAGATTGTAGAAAAAAATCACCAATCCATGACAAATTGATATCCCTATAAGGACTTGACACCCATCCTACCTCAAAGACTGGAGAAAACTGAATATCATCAAAGTGTAAAGAATAGGGATCTCTGGGGAATTTTATTCCAGAGAGCAGGCATGGTTTATTATGATTTCTATTGTTTGCTGGTATTGCATTCAGGTATTAAACATGCCTGCTAAAACACTTCAGAATGGGAGAGGAGGGACCTTATGAGACATGGAGGCTGATCTGTGCATGGAACAGACTGGATTAACATACAATCTTTCAATACTGCTCAATGCTTTTTCACAGACCCCCATTCCCAGTTTCATGCTGACAAGCTGCCAGAAACATACCTACTTCTAACCTCTGTACTGTTGCCCCAAAGATCTCATGAACAAGACCACAAAGTCATCAAAGCTCCATTTGAAGGATGTCTTGCTCTTGTTGGAGTCTGATTCTGAGGGGGAGATTGAGTAGCTGACAGGGCCAGTGGGAGTGTGGCTCCGGTGGCTGTGGAAGAAATGTGGGGAAGAGCACAGTCCAGCTGGGCATTCAGAGGAAGACTGAGGGGCATCCCCTCTTCATCCTAGGACATGCAGGGAGGAACAGAGAAGGGAGCAACGTGGCTTACGGGAGAGGAAAGGCCCTGATCCCCTTCATTAGTTGCAGCTGGGAGAATAGGATATAAGTGGGGCATTTGCACACAGCTCCTTGCTGGAAGCAAAGTGTGCATTATCTTTGTCAAGGCTTATCTGGGTTATGGTGTCCTCCCAACTGTGGGTGCTGCTTATCCTTTGAAAGTCTACAATTTATCATCCTGGCCTGCTGTGTTAATTACTTCAGTGTGGTTTGTGTTGGTTTCTTTTATTTCTAATTATCTTTACTTTGCGTTCGGACTGCATTTCTGCCCTTCGTAGACTGTTTTTTGAAGAGTTTGATATCCAGCCGAGGATAATTGGACATTGGGGCCAAGTTGGGGGCATTAAAGGAATTTATTCTACTTTGGTGACTTTGTTATTTTTGTGTCACACCCCGGGTCATCACAAAGAAGGCTTTACTTTTCTGACAGAAGAAGGTTGATATTGATGGCCTAGATGTCCCCTATCAATGCCATCATTTTATGACCCTACAACAGGGGTGTCAAACTCAAGGCCTGGGGCTGGATTCAGCCCACAGGGTGCTTTGATCTGGCCCATGGAGCTTCCCTGGAAATAGTGAAGGACTGGCCCGTGGTGCCTCTGCCAGTGAAAATGGAGCTTGCGAGGGCCACGCACAGCCTTCCTGAGCTCCGTTTTTGCTGGCAGAGGGTTGCAGGAGGAAGGCCCAGCCGAAAACGGAGCTCTGGAGCCTGTTTTCACTGGCAGAGCACTCAGGCCACCACAGGTACGCCCCAACACAAGTGATGTCATGCTGGCCACACCCACCTTGGCCCAGTCCACCCCAGCCCCCCAAGGTTAAACACAAACCTGATGCGGCTGTCAATGAAATCGAGTTTGATGTCCCTGCTCTACAACGTCCTACTGAGAGTTAGTTAGTTAGTTAGTTAGTTAGTTAGTTAGTTAGTTAGTTAGTTAGTTAGTTAGTTTGCTTGCTTGCTTGCTTGCTTGCTTGCTTGCTTATTTATTTATTTATTTATTTATTTATTTATTTATTTATTTATTTATTTATTTATTTATTTATTTATGGACTTGTGTGCCGCCCCATCTCCAAAGACTCGGGGCGGCTCACAGCTAAAAACAACAACAATAAATAATTAAAAAAGATTAAACCAATTCACAAGCCCAAAAATAAAACGAAATTTACAATACTTAAAAAGTTTTAAAAACCCATCCCCCCCAAGAAAGGGTCACAGCCCGGATTGGTCAAACAACCAGGTCTTCATGGTGGAAGGTGCGGCGGTCAGGGGCCAGGCGGAGCCCCAGGGGAAGTTGGTTCCAGAGGTCAGGGGCTGACAGAATAGGCTCGTCGCCGGGGGACCGCCAGCCAGCATTGGCCCACTGACGGGACCCTGAGGAGTCCTTGCCTTTGTGCTCGCACTGGGCGGTTGGCATTCGATATTGGCAGGAGTCGCTCCCTTAAATATTGAGGACCCATGTCGTGAAGGACTTTGTATGTTAAAACTAAAACCTTGAATCTCACCCGAGTGCAACGGCAACCAATGCAGGCAGCGAGGAGGGGGTAACATGGGAGAATCGGGAAACTCCCATCACCACCTGCACCGCCACATTTTGCACCAGCTGCAATCTCCGGATGGTATGCAAGGGCAGTCCTAAATAGAGAGCGTTGCAGTAGTCGAGTCTAGAGGTAACAAAGGCATGAGTGACTGTGCGCAGGGCATCTCGGTCCAGAAATGGGCGTAGCTGATGAACAAGGCAGAGCTGGGCAAAGGCCCCCCTGGCAACGGCCCCTACCTGCTCCTCTAACCGGAGCCGTACATCCAGGAGGACCCCCAGATTCTGCACCCTATCCACAGGGGGCAACACCTCTCCCCCTATGGCCAGAGGTGGATATTCCTGACTGGGCCGAGATGCTGGTATGCACAGCCACTCAGTCTTGGCTGGGTTGAGTCGAAGCATGTTCCCGCTCATCCAAATCTGTACCACATCCAAACATTCATTCATTCATTCATTCATTCATTCATTCATTCATTCATTCATTTATTGGTCTTATATGCTGCCCTATCTCCCTAGGGACTCAGGGTGGCTCACATAAAAACACCCAATACAAAAGTTAAAAGAAGTTAGATGATTATTAAACAAATTTGACCAAATAGTATTAAAACTCCATCACAAGACATTTAAAACTAAAGTTGAGTTTAAAAACTAGAGTTGAGAATCCGACCATTTCCCTTTCTGTTAATTCCATGTTTCTATTTCAAGGGTCTTCAAACTGGGCCAGTTTAAGACTTGTGGACTTCAACTCCCAGCATTCCTGAGCTAACATGCCTGGAGGAGGAATTCTGGGAGTTGAAGTCCACAAGTCTTAAAGCTCAAGACCCCTGTTCTATTTGAACCTCACCATATCATTGGAAAGATGCAACCTAAAACTAAGAAATTGCCTAACCATGAGCACAATCGATCAGTGGAACGAACGCCTTGCCTCCAGAAGTTGTGGGTGCTCTATCACTGGAGGCTTTTAAGAAAGGACTGGACAGCCACTTGTCTGGAATGGTATGGGGTCTCCTGCTCTAGCAGGGGGGTGGACTAGAAGACCTTCCAAGGCCCCTTCCAACTCTGTTATTCTATTATTCTCATCCTTTGGTAATTCTACACGAGCAATTTCTCTCTCTCTCTCCCTCCCTTTCTCCCTCTCCTTCCCTCCCTCCCTCCCTCCCTCCCTCCCTCTCTCTCTTTCTCCCCCTTCTTTTCATTAAGGGTTGAGATGCTATTGAGGGGGAGTTTAGGAAGCCTTGTTTGAGTGGAATTACAAAGCTACTTCCCAGCTTTATTCTGTCCATCGGGCTGAGGGGAGAGAGAGAGATGCCAGGGACTAGCAACATCATCCAGATGTCCATGCACTTCATTCTTGGAGCACTTTCAAGGACTTAGTACGATCTCACCCTCCCCGGTTTCACATTGCCGTAATTCACAACAGCCTCTGCAGCTTTGCAGACAGGAAGGGGATGACTCAACCCGCTTGGTAACTGGCAGTACCATGCTATTTGCTGCCCTGTTCTTGGTGAGAGTGATTTTTGATCTCCAAGGCAGTCTGTTGGCTGCCACCGCACTTCACAACTGTACAAGAAACTGACAAAGAGTTTGTGCTTATCAGACATTTCTCAAAACACCCTTTCCGGACTTTCCTGCCCCTGTAATCTGAAACTGGTTTTTTTTTTTTCCAGATGGAGGGGTAATGTTTACACATCTGGCTTTGAATAATTCTTTTAAGGGTGGGGGAGATAATTTTTTCCCTTTTGCTTTCTAAGGAAGAAAAGTGAAAGATCACTTCATACCGAAGGAGTGTTTCAGAGTGTTTTAAAGAGGCCGATGGGGTACTTTTAGGAATCCATGGATTACCCTACGGATACATTTTTTTTGCAAATTTCAACGAAGCACAGGACCAACATGCCCTGCCTGTCTCTTTTGTTAAGCTATGTTCTGATGATGTGGCCTCCCAGAATCCCCCAGCCAGCAAGGCTGGCTGGAGAATTCTGGGAGTTGAAGCCCATGTATCTGAAGGTTTTAACAAGAGCCTTGGAGGTGCAGGCTGTTAAATGCCTAGCACTTAATTCCAGCTGCCTGCAATTACTGCAGGCTCGAATCCCACCAGGCTCAAGGTTGACTCAGCCTTCTATCCTCTCGGGGTAGGTAAATTGAGGACCCATGATTGTTGGGGGCAATAAGCTGACTTTGTAAAAATGCCGCTTAGTAATAAGCAAGCATATACAATGGAATGAAGGCTATTGCTGAGCACATTGGGTTGAACTCCAAAAATTGTAAGCCACCCTGAGTCTCCAGAGAAGGGCGGCATATAAATATGAATTAAAAAAAAGGTTGCCAAGGCTGAGAAACATTGAGATGAGGGATACCTTCACAACCTATTTGTAGTAACCAGATTTCTCTTTTGGTCCCCAGGTTCTAGAAATCTGCAAATGCATTTTTCCTACTTGCAGTTCAGTCCCATGAATGATAGCAGTCTTCCAATACTTGAAGGCCTGTTAGAGGGAAGAGGGTGTTGTTTTACTTTCCATAGCATCTGAAGGCAGGACAAGAAGCAATAGAATGGAAGTTTCTCAGAGGAAGATCCAACCTAGAAATAAGGAGGAATTTCCTGAAAGTGAGAATGATTACCAGTAATCAGTGGAAGAACTTGCTTCCTGGAGTTGTGAGTTCTCAATTGCTGGAGGTTTACAAGAAGAGTTTGGAGAACTATTTGTCCAGGATGATATAAAATCTCCTGCCTTGGACTAGAAGGGTTGGACTAGGAAGACCTCCAAGGTCACTCCAGCCCTATGATTCTATGATTTCTTTCCACTTCCATAAGGTGTCCAGAACTCAATAGGTATTCAACTTCCCCTGGAGCTCCGCCTGGCCCCTGACCTCCGCACCTTCCGTCGCGATCTGAAGACCTGGTTGTTTAATCAACCCGGGCTGTGACCCTGGGGTGGGGTGGTTTTTAGAGTTTTAATTTTGGGATTTTAGTGTTAATTCGGCTTGATTTGTTTAATCTGGTTTTATCTAATTTATTGTTGTGTTGTTTTTAATTTGTAAGCCGCCCCGAGTCCTTCGGGAGAGGGGGCGGCATATAAGTCGAATAAATAAATAAATAAATAAATAAAATAAATAGTCTTCTTTCCTCGTTTTCTGATCTGGGTTTGAAAAAGAGACCATAAACACAAGGTAGCATAGAGAAGATAACTGTAACGTTCATTAGTAGAATTTCCTGTTTGCTCAAAGGTGGGTAGAGGGCATTTCAAACTAAATAGGAGGAAAAACTCATAATTCTTTTTTTTTTTTACAAAGTTTTATTAATTTTCTATTGTTTACATTTTGTTAGTGCTAAATAAACAAATCATGTTGTCCGGGTTACTTTATTTGTTTAGCAGTACAGATTACATTCTTAATCTCCACCCCTTTTTTTCCAACCACTGGTAGAATAAGGTTCCATGTTTGATAATATTTTATATTTTCTCTCTGTTTAATCTTCAATGTAACTCTGTCCATTTCTGCACAATCCAGTATCTTCCTAATTATCTATTTTCCTCTCGTGGTATTTCTTCATTTTTCCATCATTGTGCAAATATAATCCTCACTGCTGTTAAGACATGCAATATTAAATATAAATTTTGTTTATCAAGTTTTTCTGGTGTTATGCCTAATAGAAAAACATCAGGTTTAAAATCTGCATGTTTTCCTATCATCTTTTCTAACCACTTACGTATTTTTGCACAATTTTTTTTTTTGCTTTAACACAGGTCCACCATATATGTGCCCGTTTTTTGGTTACATTTCCAACATTTGCTAGACATATTTTTAAACATTTTAGCTAACCTAGCAGCTGGTATGTGCCATCCATAAAACATTTTATTTAAGGAAAAAAACCTCATAATTCTATTTCTCCATCTTTGACTTGGCAAGAAGACATCCTGAAAATATATGTTTTTATTCAACTGTCAAAAAAGAAAAGATGGTCAAATTCCTTAGAGGAGGTTAGGATGTCCACCAAGATAATTTTCTTGTCTATCATTAGGTAAGCTCTTTCTCCAAGAATAGCATCAAGCCAAATCATCACATCATACAAATGAGATTCATGTGGATGAACGTAAGATTGGATTTGCACCGCTCTGCTGTTAAGAGTTGATTCACATGCTTGGCTGATTCATACACTCAGCTAATCTCGGTTAATTTTAAGCGTGGACTATTCTTTTCTTCTTTTGATGACTCAGTGTGTAACCAGCCTGTTTGGTTAGTTTGTGGTTCAGTGTTTTGTACTGACTTAGAACATAGGTTAAATTAGTAATGCCATTACACTAGTTGTGTAATACCTCTTACATAATGTAAGAGGTTTTCAGAGTTCCTGATCGTACAAGAGATTCCAGACGTTGGTAAGTGTTCTTGGAAAGCAATCTGTTGTTGTGGCATTCCTGGAGCCCATGCTATACTCTAGTTCACATTCACTTGTATTAATTTTGGTTAGTTTTACCCTTGGTAAACATACTTGTGCCTGAGTGAGTTACAGCATCACAGAATAATAGAATTGGAAGGGACCTTGGAGGTCTTCTAGCCCAACCCCTGCTCAGGCAGGAAACCCTAGGGTCATTTCAGACAAATGGTTGTTCAATCTCTTCTTAAAACTCTCCAGTGTTGCAGCATTCACAACTTCTGGAGGCAAGTTGTTCCAATTGATTAATTGTTCTCACTGTCAGGAAATTTCTCCTGAGTTTTGGGTTGATTCTCTCCTTGATCAGTTTTCATCCATTTTTTCTTCTCTTGCTTTCTGGTGCTTTGGAGAATAGCTTGACTCCTTCTTCTTTGTGGCAGCCTCTTAGTTGTGTGAACCCATCAGTTAAGGTAGGGTCCAGGGTATAGTGAGAACTCATAAAATGGGTTAAGTCATTAACCAGGTTAACTTTGATCTAGAACACAGTCCACCAGCATTGAAATGAAATATTGTGTGTCATAGGTTTGCCATCCCTGATCTAGAGAAAAGAGAGTGTGTGAAATGGCTGGTTTGTAACGTGGAGAATTCCATCCTCTTTCAGTAATGAATAAAAGGATCTTCCCCATCTTTCCTGACAGTGAGAGCCAATTAATCTAGATTTTGTTGCTCAGGAAGACCAGAGGCATCGTAACACACAACACAGCAAAACGCAATATAGCTCAGAACACATTCTGAGTGCATAGGAAGCCTGAGATGAAATTCTGGACATTTTGTGGTCAAATATCAGAAAGCCAGAAGGATAAACAACCAGATAGCTTCAGAATGAAAGCTGAGAAATTGTGAACATATTGCTCCAGAGGTGTGATCACTCCTTACTCTTGTCTCCTTTTAGGGAGGTGTTTAAAGCTGTCTTGTTTTCAATGGACATTTAGACTCCATGATGATGGTGTGGAGGAATCCATCAATGTTGCAACTGCTTATTTATTTATATCCTACTTTTATTATTTTTATGAATAACCCAAAGTGGCGAACATACCTAATACTCTTTCCTCTTCCTTTTCCCCCCACAACAAAAATCCTGTGAGGTGGATTGGACTGAGACAGAGTGACCTGCCCAAAGTCACCCAGCTGGCTTTGATACTTAAGCTGGGACTAGAACTCACTGTCTCCTGGTGATTGGCCCAAAGTCACCCTTGTGGCTTTCATACCTAAGGTGAGATTAGAACTTACAGTCTCCTAGTGATTGGCCCAAAGTTATCCAGCCAAATTTCATGTCATGATTATGATATTAATTTACTTGTATTGAGTCATACCAAGCCTGTGAATATCTCTACTGCTTTAATGGCTTGTGGTAATTCCATTTTCTAGTTTACTCATGTAGGCTGCCCCAGGTCAGGTTGGGACAGGTTATAAATCTTGTAAATTCAGTCAATTAAATCAATCAACTTTCAGCACTGCAATCAATCAGTTAATTCATTCCCGGGTGTTACCATTCTGCACAACCATTGTTCAATCAATTGGTCAATCAATCAATGAAAAAATAGAAACCTCAGCCAGAAAGCTAGACTGGAACACTTCTTTTCAATATGCAAATTTATTCTAAGAGATTTCAGAGCAAGGTTTTTCAAACAATATTTCACAAAGCTCGAGGATTGCATGAAAACTGGTCAAGTTCCCTAAAAGATAAGGGGAGAAAGAAATCACTCAGGCGCAGCCAATTTTCTGTCACTAAAACTTGGTCTCTTGATTAGAGTTCTGGAATTTTAATGTTTTTAAACCGACAGGTTCCCTAGCCTGAAAAAGATTGAAAAGCAATTTTCTCCTATACAAAATGTCTCACAAGCAGAAAAACAGACATATCTTGCAAAAAGAACTGGATCATTTCCCCCATTTTGCTGTTTTTTGTATTTGTGTGCGTGCGATGCGCGTGTGTTTTTAAAAAGTCGTATTTAGAATACCCTCACAGAGGTTTTGTTTCTGTAAAAGGGCATTTGATTTTTACTATTCTACAAGGTAAACTTTGAATAGCTCTCTCTTCTGCTGCTTGTGGTTCAGCTCTGCTTTCCTAGTTTCTCAGAGGAGAAATATTAGGACTAAATCTTTCTAAATTACAGCTCCTCACCTGAATGGCCTATCCCATAATCCCATATTTGCTTGTATTGAGTCACGCTCACAATTTGCTAACCAAGACAGCTAAAAATCGAATAATTATATTCATACAGCAATGGACTGGAAACTAATCAAGGAGAGAAGCAACCTAGAAATAAGGAGAAATTTCCTGACAGAACAATACAAACGACTGGCCTCCAGTCAGTACAAACGACTGGCCTCCAGAAGTTGTGGGTGCTCCAACACTGGAAGTTTTAAAGAAGAGATTGGACAACCATTTGTCTGAAATGATACCGGGTTTCCTGCCTGAGAAAGGGGTTGGACTAGAAGACCTCCAAGGTCCCTTCCAATTCTGTTATTCTGTTAGCATAATAAATTAGGTTATTGTTAGCCATGGCTAGCCTGTACATGTTTGGCTAGTATATAATTGTGTCTTTTAAGCATCCATAACTTGCATTCATTTAGTAAGCCAAGTTGAATGTGGGTGTCATAAGATGAGGACCATATAGTGTTCCTCTTTTTAGACTTTATTTATTATTACATTTTTATACCATCCATTTTCCATCCAGGGTGGTTTACAGATTGCACAAAAATAAATAGAAAAGTAATTAAAATATTAAAACTATGCCGATTAAAAATGTAAAACTATAAAAAGAACCAGGACTAAGGGATAAACAAACCAACAATTGTTTCATTAAATTTGTTTATCACACTATGAATTCCGGTGCAGGGCTCCTGAGATTTCAAGTACAGACATTTCTTGTGCCTGGGAGGTTCTTCATCAGGCGTGTTCAACCTTGGCAACTTTAAGACTTGTGAACATCAAGTCCTGGAATGGCAGCTGGAGAATTCCGGGAGTTGAAATCCACAAGTCTTAAAGTTGCCAAGGTTGAACACCGCTGTTCTAGATGGTTGGAAAGTTGACAGTAGCTTTCTCATCTTTTTTCACTACAACTCATACATGAGGGTCCTTCGTAATCCATTAATCTGGATATTACTGCAACATGCTCTACCTGGATGCTGCAATGCTCATAAGTGTGAAAAACAGCCATGTCATCTTTTTCAGTGCCATTATAACTTCAAACATACCTGTAGTTTTTAAAATGATTTTACCTGTCTTTTAATGCTTGATTGGGAGTTTCACAGTTAGTTAAAAGATGGGAGGCTTTCTTTCTTTCTCTCTCTCTATCTACACACACACACACACACACATATACAGAGCCTCCCATACATGTGTGTGTGTGTGTGTGTATCTATCTTGCAACCTCACTCATAGAGGGCCACTGGGTGGTATACAATTCAATCAATCAATATAATTAAAAAACATTAAAAGTGACTAATTTAAGATTAAAAACTTATACAAATGTAAAACATTATAAAAGTGCAAAAGATGGAGATTTCCAGATTATATAAATATAACCAACAAACAAATTAATATTGCAATAGAGCTGGTAAAACCCACTGACATGATATCCAGATTTTGGTAGTCTTTCATCTCTGGGGGCTTCTTCTTCTTCTTCTTTTCTTTTTTCTTCTTCTTCTTCTTTCTTCTTCTTCTTTTCTTCTTCTTCTT
>CM019150.1:12328097-12426201 GCA_009733165.1 Naja naja | reverse complement strand
CTCCTCCCCTCCCCTCCCCTCCTCCCTGCTCTCCTATTCTAAAAACAAAAAAAAAGCCCAGTTGCCTTTTGAAAAAAAGCACCTTTGGGACAATTGCAGAGAGGTGTGAGCTGCAGAAGAGAAGACCGCATTTTAAAATCTCACCACCATCAACTGCAGGATATAGCTGCAGCCTGCAAATCCATTCCTGACTTCAGGTTACGCTGCAAGATCCACAATGACCTCCGCTGCCTTCTCTGGCTAGCCTTGATCTGTTGGCCACCTGCCTGGCAATTTGTATATATTATGAGCGGTATGAACTTGCGTTTATGGCTATAGTGAAAGCTCAACCTCAGCTGAATTGTGAGCGCCTCGGTTTTCACACAGGGGCATCCTTGAGTGCCATCTTCAGGCTACGTTAGCGCACTGCTGTTGCCGTCAAAGAGCTGTTAAAGATGTTTTGTTCCCCCCAAAAAGACGCTGACTGTTAAGGGCCTGGCCACAGGTATGTCAGAAAAGGTCCTGGAAGAGAGAATGGGAAATGGACATTTCAGAAATAATTGTGATTATTTGGAAACCTGCCTATCCAATCCGATCCAATCGAAACTATTCTTTTTGTGTTAGTTCAGATGAGTTACTGATTTAGTACCTGAGCTTCTATATGGCTGAAAATAAATTTGAACTTACAGAATTAGGATCCCCATCCTAATATATCATTTAAACCATTACAGGTAATTCTCAGCTTGCAACCATTCAATCAGTGATTGTTCAGATTTACAGTGGCACTACATTTACAGTGGTGCTCGACTTACAACAGTACACTTGGCGATGGTTTGAAGTTGCAACAGCATTGGAAAAAAGTGACATGACCATTTTTCACACTTAAGACCATTGCAACATGGTCAAGTGAGCAAAATTCACACACCTGGCCATTGACTCATATTTATGATGGTTGCAGGGTCCTGGGACAAGCAAAGGTCAATGGAGAAAGCAGATACACTTAACAACTTCTCCTTCTTCTTCTTCTTCTTCTTCTTCTTCTTCTTCTTCTTCTTCTTCTTCTTCTTCTTCTTCCTCTTCCTCCTCCTCCTCCTCCTTCTCTTCCTCCTCCTCCTCCTCCTATTCTATTCTATTCTATTCTATTCTATTCTATTCTATTCTATTCTATGCAATGCTATGCTATGCTATGCTATGCTATGCTATGCTATGCTATGCTATGCTATTCTGTGCTATGCTATGTTATGCTATTCTATTCCCATTCCCTTATTCTATTCTATTCTGTTCTGTTCTGTTCTGTTCTATTCCCATTCCCATTCCCATTCCCATTCCCATTCCCATTCCCATTCTATTCTATTCTATTCTATTCTATTCTGTGCAATGCTATGCTATTCTATCCGTGTTACTAAGTCAACAATCCCAGTGATTCACTTAAGCGTGTCAAGAAAAGTCGTAAAATGGGGCAAAACTCACTTAACAAATATCTCATTTAGCAACAGAAATGTTGGGCTCAATTGTGGTCATAAGGTGAAGACTACCTGTATTGTATGTTTCCCAGATGTGGATGTTTCTGTTTTCCGTTTTAATTGTAAGCTACCCATAGTTTTTCTGGAATCGTGTGGCTCATATATCTAAATAAATACATAAACAGAATAAACTTAAATCTTGATGGTCAAACCGAATTCTTCTGTTCATATCAGGCCGAATCACTAACCAAATAAATCACATTATGCTTCAATGTGCTATTATCTGCTTCATGTATCTCAGTAAAACAATATTTGGGTTCCTATGAAGGGCTGACAACTACCCACGAGGACCTTGACAAGCCATTTAAAAACCACTATAACAACCATTGTAGTGCCAGAACTAAGAATTCTGCCCTGAGCAACAGGACTTAAATGTAGAATTACGGGGTCATCGTAAATCAACAAAACCCCGGCAAAGGCTTAAAAATGCCTGAACATGTGATTTATTTTACTTTCCTTGCTAATGAGCCGGAGGATGTATTGGAACGGGCTTGGTCAGCCACAAAAAAAGGAAGCCAACAAAATAAGATAAACCATTTTAAATAAAAGAAAAGCAGTACTTTCTTCTTCTTCTTCTTCTTCTTCTTCTTCTTCTTCTTCTTCTTCTTCTTCTTCTTCTTCTTCTTCTTCTTCCTCCTCCTCCTCCTCCTCCTCCTCCTCCTCCTCCTCCTCCTCCTCCCTCCTCCTCCCCCTTCTCTGTTTAAGGAAATTTAGGGCCAGCTGAGCTAGGAAAAGAAGAATCTGCACCAAAGATTTGCTTTAAGCAAGATGATGTGCTACAAGGAAAACATAGGACTACAGGTAGTCCTTGACTTACAACAGTTCATTTAGTGACTGTTCAAAGTTACAATGTCAAAGTTTTTTTTGGTGGCTAAGCGAGACATTTGTTACGTGAATTTTGTCCCATTGTATGACCTTTCTTGCCACAGCGAATCACTGCGGTTGTGAAGTTAGTGTTGGAAGTTAAACCCACCCGTCTCCTAGAGAAATGAAATATTTTAGGATATACTACCAAGGCAGAATATTTCCCCTACAAGAGAAGTAGAAACTCAGAGAGAAGCTCAGCCCTCCTACCTTGCTAATGGACCATTAAGGCCTGGGCCAGTCTATTCTACATAACAAAGATCTACCTCCTTCAGGTAGAGCCATAATAGGAATCTCCCAAAGCCCTTTCATTACATCATCACCCAGCAAGAGTCAACCAAGCCTGGGACTCAGGACAGCCTACAGAGTTGCCCCTGCATGGCCCCCTGGGAGTCTGACAACCAATCAGAATACAAGCTCAAATTCAAATCCCAACAGAGGGCATAAAACTCAGGGACTCTTAGCATCTCTTCTCTTTTTTCTTCATCCAAGAGCCCCAAGGCATGTGATCCTGTCCACCATTAAACCATCTTTCCAAGCAACTTCTATGAATCCACTGTCTTTTTCCCCACTTGGAACTGAACCCAGGAGGACATTTCTTCCAACATTAGTAACATGGTTGTTAAGCGAATCTGATTCCCCCGCCCCCTTTGGCTTTGCTGCCAACCGTCATAAGCAAAAACCAGTTGCCAAATATCCGAATTTTGATCACGTGACCATGGGGATGCCGCAGTAGTCATAATAGTCATGGAAAATGGTCATAAGTCACTTTTTTCAGTGCCGCTGTAACTTTGAATGGCCATTAAATGAAAGTTGAGGATTACCTATAATAACTTTTGGAATTGCCATTCTAAATAAAGCACAATTTGCTTGCTTCCAGTTATCTATTATTCTATGTGTCTAATCATTAAAGTTAAATGAAAGTGAAATGTCTAGCTAAAAAGCCTTTCAGGAATGCAAATTGAAGTCATTATCTTTAGTGGCGCTGGCAATAGAATTCATGCCAATAGAATGCAATAGCTGAACCTTTAGATTGTTGGTATAAATAATAGCTAATGAAATGACCCAGCAAAACATTGGATTACATGTTTTATTTGCCTTAGTAAATGCTTGTGGCTGTTAGAAAGAGGCCGTCTTTACTGACCCAGCTCCCACCACCAAGAGCCTTGGTGGTGCAGGCTGTTAAACACCTAGCACTTAGCTCCAGCTGCCTGCAATTAGTGCAGGCTCGAATCCTACCAGTCTCAAGGTTGACTCAGCCTTCCATCCTCCCAGGGTAGGTAAATTGAGGACCCAAGATTGTTGGGAGCAATAAGCTGACTTTGTAAAAATGCCACTTGGGGCCCCCCAAAAAGCCCTAGTGATAAGCAGGCATATACAATAGAGTGAAGGCTATTGCTGAGCACATTGGAATGTGCTCCAAAGATTGTAAACTGCCCTGAGTCTCCGGAAAAGGGTGGCATATAAATGTGACTAAAAAAAAAAAGACAAACCCTCTGAGGTGAACTCAAAAGATTCCTTTATTAGGAATACTGGCAGCCCCAGCAAAAAGTTTCTCTCGCAGGCTAACAAGTCCGGCTGGCCGGAAGATGAATAGTTGTCTATCACACCTATTCATCTCTGTCCCCTGCCTTTTATCCCCAGAGCTAGGGTGGGGCTTCTCTAGCAGTGCTGGTTCTTTCTTCCCAAGGATCAGCCCATAGATTTCCACTGCTCTCCTCTCCTCTGCCTTTTGCACATCTGTGTGTCAGGCACTGGACCCTGCTATTCTTCCTCTCCCTCATCAGCCACCTCCAGACCTGGGGGCTGTTGACTCTCCATCTGAGGGATGAAGGACGGCCCAGCCTCCACCTCTGTCTCTTTCTCTCTGCCAACTCCATTCCCTTTCACCCCTCAGAGCTCTCAGGTTGCCCTGATGCTGACTCTGACTCCCACGCCCCCTTCTCTGATTCAGCTGTTGGAGGGTCTGGCAGGTGACAGGACATAACACTGTCCATCAGAATAAGCCATGGTTATCTATAGACTTCATGCCTTTTGGAAGCCAATTCTTGAATTTAGAAACCACCGCACTCACATTTTCAATTCTGCAGTAGGCGAACCGGTTGTTAAATTATGTGAAGCCCACCTCTGAAAACCTCCCATGATCGAGCATCCACAACTGCTGGAGGCAAGCTGTTCCATTGATTAATCATTTACACTGTCAGAAAATTCCTCCTTAGTTCCAGGTTGGCTCTCCCTCTGAGGGGCTGCCACCCATTGCTACTTGTCCTGCCCTCTGATCTTATGGCAAATAAATCAACCCTCTCTTCCCTGTGATAGACCCTCAAGTATTGGAAGATGCTATGGGGTGTTAGACTAAACATACCTAGTTCCCTTAGCCGTTCATCCTACAATTTAGCCTCCAACCCCTTATCAGTCTTTTTTGCTCTTCTCTGCACTCTTTCTAGGGTCTCAGCATGTTTTTGGTTTTTTTTGCATCATGACCACTTGGTTTATTAGTTCCCACGATGGCCATTTCAGCTGTGGATGATGCAGTAAACTCCAGTGCATGCTTTAAATTAGGAGTCTCCAACCTGGGCAACTTTAAGACTGTGGACTTCAACTCCCAGAATTGCCCCGCCAGCATGACTAGCTGAGGAATTCTGGGAGTTGAAGTCCACAACTCCTAAAGTGGCCAAGGTTGGAGGCTCCTGCTTCAAATGATATGAGGATGACTATTAAAGATCA
Organism: Naja naja; assembly: GCA_009733165.1. Lineage (NCBI taxonomy): Eukaryota > Metazoa > Chordata > Lepidosauria > Squamata > Elapidae > Naja > Naja naja. The sequence continues at coordinate 12,421,108 of CM019150.1, read as the reverse complement.
TTGCTTAAGGCATTGCAACATGGCTTCGTAAACTGTGGGATATTGTCAAACAGGTTGATCTGACGCTGACTTTCCCCAATTTTACTTTTTGACCAAAGTTTCAACCAATATGTCTGTGGAGATTCTCCGTCATCCAGGTCATGGTTGTCCCAAAAGTGCTTTTTCCAGAGGCAACTGGACTTCCTTGTTTTTCCTTGAAGACGTTTCGCTCCTCATCCAAGAACTTTCTTCAGTCTTCCATTTAAACCGGAATTTTTTCTCCTAGGAATAATATCAGAAAAAGTTAAGAAGGAAATAATGTATCTAACAGTACATGTATTGATGGTGGCTAGAATAATATATGCACAATACTGGAAAAATGAAACCATACCTCCAGAAACAACAATAATAAGAAAAATTATGGCAATTATTTAATGCTTGTTTTATGTAAATTTGGTCTTGTTTTATTGTTAGCCACCCTGAGTCCTTAGGGAGAAGAGTGGCATACAAGTTGAATAAATTATTATTATTATTATTATTATTATTATTATTGGCAGAATCAGATAGGTTAACTTTAGAAATAAAAGACAAAGGAGAGCCTAAATATTATAAAACACGGAATAAATTTTACCAACAGCAATAGACAAGGTCGAAATATTAGTAGTTATGATTAGATTATTTATTTATTTATTTGGTCTTATATGCCACCTATCTCCCTAGGGACTCAGGGCAGCTCACATAAGAAACACACAATACAAAAGCTTAAAGGAATTAAAAAATTATTAAACCTGATTTGACCAAATAAAGTATTTAAAACCCCATCACATGACGTTTAAAACTAAGGCCCCTCTCCCTCAGTCCAGGCCAGTTTGTTTGAATAACCAAGTCTTTAGGCCGCGGCGAAAGGAGCAGAGGTCAGGGGCCAATCGTAGCTCCAGGGGAAGCTGGTTCCATAAAGTGAGCGCCCCCACAGAGAAGGCCCTCCTCCTAGGGACCGCCAGCTGACATTGTTTGGCCGACGGTACCCCAAGGAGGCCCTGTCTGTGGGCGCGCACTGGGCGATGGGTATTCGATGCTGGCAGGAGACGTTCCCGCAAGTACCCCGGCCCTAAGCCATGTAGGGCTTTATAGGTAAGTACCAGCACCTTGAATCTCACGCAGAGGGCAACTGGCAACCAATGCAACTCGCATTAGATTAATTAGTAATTAATATATCAAATAAGGAGATTATAAATGATGTAGTAAAATGTATGTATGTATAACAAGATTAAGTTGGATGTATTGTTAGGTATTCTCATAATTAAAATTAAAAAATAAATTAAAAAAAAGATAAACCAGAAAGTCCAGCTGCCTCTGGAAAAAGCACCTTTGGGATTTCAATGACTATGAGATCCAGTTCCCCACCCGCTCCTTCCACCACAGACAGGGCTGATCATAAGGGAAATTCATATGTTTAGAACTAACCATTTTAGGCTTCAGAATTCAAGGCTTTTCTCATCCAGCAATATAGTCATCATGTTTTATGGAAATGGCTGGTGTTTCTTTGCCTCGTCATCCTCCTCTTCCTCCTCCAGGCGTGGGTGTAAAAACCACCAGTTGTTTTTTTTTGCTTCAAGAAATCCATACCTATTGAGCTATAAAGGCAAATCTGAGAAATCTTGCCTCTTCTGGGGGCTTTATGGCATTATAAAATATGTTTTATGTCCCAATCAGTAGCAACAATTTATGAACAGAGCAGCTCCGTAAGTTGTAACATCTGACTACGTATTTTAATACGGTTTGAGCAAACTGGCAGAGCTCCAGGAAGATACTCAATCTCCCCCGCTTATGCAAAATCAGTAGTAATGTATCAAGATTGATGGCTTATTTTATCTCGATGGGTTTTCCAGAGAGGTATATTTTATGGGTGATATAGACAATAACTAGTCGGCTTTAAAGAGCACAATTGATTGGATTGGGTTGTTGCCTTCTGATAGCACATTAACGCATCTCGCTTGCTGCGATCCCACCACCTACAATTCCTAGGGAGCGGGAGTCCTTGACTTACCACAGTTCATTTCGTGACTGTGCAAAGTTACACACACACACACACACACACACACACACACACACATTCGTATGTCCCAAAGGTGCTTTTTTGTTTTTCCTCCAAGAGGCAAGTGGACTTTCTTGTTTTTCTTTGAAGACATTTCACTTCTCATCCAAGAAGCTTCTTCAACTCCGACTGGATGGTGGGGAATGGAAGGATTGATACTCCTTGAAGACTGCTGGACATTCGCATTCTGAAGTGAAATGTCTTCAAGAAAAACAAAGAAAGTCCAGTTGCTTTTTGAAAAAGCCCAGGGATAGGATCCGACTGGTATAATGACCGGTTCTGTTGCTCTGCATTGTGCGCGCATGGGCGTGCATGAGTCGTGCGAGTCGCGCGAGTGCAATTTACGACCTGTTGAGCTGCCTGGACAGCTGAGCAGCACTGCCTGCAAGTGCGCAGCGGTTGGAAAAGCCCTTTCCCCCCCTGCTTTTTCAACCACAGCTGTGTCGCGCAAAGCAGCTGCAGTTGAAAACGCAGGAAATAAAGGTCAGGTAAGAGCCCGGGCGGGCGGGCGGGCCAAAAGAGCAGCATACATAGAACCGGTTCTATGTATGCTCTCTGTTTGCTGCTCTTCAGAGCAACCAGTTCTACAGAGGTGGACAGAACTGGTAGAATCCCACCCCTGAAAAAGCCCCTTTGGGACAACCATGACCTGGATGACCGAGAATCTCCATAAACATTAAGCCATTTGTATGACCAGAAAGCTATTTAATCAGCAACACCCAAAATCAAAGCTTCCTTTCCCCCCCACCTCAAACACAAAGTCCAAAAGTGGTTTCCACGAAACAAAATTAATTATATTCTTTTCTATAATCAAAGCAGCTGAAAATAGACCTCTGGTCTTTTGAGAAGAGACGAAAGCATCGGGAAGAGTATTAAAGCACTATAAGGGCTTCCTGTATGATCCAGGATCGTTGTGTACCACCAACCCATTGAGCTAAGCTTGTCTAGGGCAAAGTGTAATAAAGCTTTACGACCAGGTAAGGGTGGGACAGAACTGCACTGATTCATACAGTAGAGAGCACAATTCATGTCATAATTCCACAGCACCTTAATAATTGTCATCCCAGGAAGGCAGAAAATGAGATGCAAAATTTCAGAGACAGCATAAATCACGGGCAAGCCTGATCAGTGTTAATAATGCTTCTACTTTGTGTAGTGCTGTAGGAATTGCTCTGGAGTTCTGCACCAAGGCTCCATTATTTTCAAGGCTTTGTCGTGGCCTGTCGGCCGCCGGCCACTTCAACAACAAAATCAGAGGAGGAAGAGGAGGCTAGCATCAAGACAATCTGAGCACTCCGAGGGGGGAAGAGGGAATGGATCTGTCAAAGATAGAGACAGAGGTGGAGCCTGGGCTGTCCGTCAGCCCTCAGATGGAGAGTCAACACCCTCAAGATGTGGAGGTGGCTGATGAGGAAGAGGAGGAACAGCTGGGTCCAGTGCCTCATGCACGGATGTGCAGAAGGCAGAGGAGAGGAGAGCAGTGGAAATCTATGGGCCGATCCTTGGGACGGAAGAGCCACCGCTGCTAGCAAACCCCACCCTAGCTCTGGGGATAAAAGGCAGAGGGCGGAGATGAATAGATGTGACAGACAATCATTCATCTCCCTGCCAGGCAGACTTGTTAGCCTGCTCTCCCTCTCTCCCTCTCCCTCTCCCTCCCCTCTCTGTGTGTGTGTGTGTGAGAGAGAGAGACTTTTTGCCAGGGCTGCTGGTGCTCCTAATAAAGGAAACAATTATTTAACAGAGGGTTTGTCATGTTTGGAAGCTGGGTCAGAACAGGCTTACTCAGATCTATAGATGATATAGGTTGGTAGATACTGTACTGCAACCTGCATGGGAACAAATCCCAGTCCATCATGGTCTTAGTACAGGTAGTCCTTGACTTACAGTCATTAGTTCAGTGACCAGAGTTACAACTGCTGCGAAGAAAATGACTTTTTTCACACTGTTGCTACATTCCCCATGACCAAAATTCAGATGCTGGCCACTTGGTTCATTTTTATGATGGTTGCAGTGTCCCCAGTCATGTGGTCACCTTTTGGAATCTTCTGACAAACAAAGTCAATGGGGAAGCCAGATTCACTTAATAACTTTGTCAGTAGGAGGCCCAGTACTGTTAGAATGCAGTATTGCAGGCTAACTCACTGCCCACTGCCAGGAATTCGATCCTGACCGGCTCAAGGTTGACTCAGCCTTCCATCCTTCCAAGGTGGGTAAAATGAGGACCCAGGTTGTTGGAGGTGACATGCTGACTCTGTAAACCGCTTAGAGAGGGCTGCAAAGCACTGTGAAGTGGTATATAAGCCTAAGTGCTCTTGCTATGGCTACCAACTTAATAACTGCAGTGGTTCATTTAACAACTGTGGCAAGAAACAGTGTGAAATGGAGCAAAATTAACTTAGCAACCCTCTTGCTCTGCAACAGAAATTTTGGGCTCACTTGTGGTCATAAGTTGAGGACTATCAGTAATCCATCTTGGGCTAGGAATCCCTGCTTATTGTCATTCCCGCCTTATTGTATGCTCTTACACGGTTTGAGAAATTAGGGCAAACACCCCCGTCCCCATCATGTCAAATTGCGTAGAGGTCACCTAAGTTCACCCAATCTTTTCCTCCTTGTTTCTTTAGCAACATTTGATTAGGACTCTCTGAAAAGGCTCTCTAGGGGAGTTAACAGATAACAGACATAGCACTTAAAGGGGTGGAAAAATATGCCAGGAAGTGTCTTGTTAAAGTGATAGCACCCAAGGGAGACTCTAGAATTGCTACAAGTTAGAAAGGAGTCAGAAATTCCTTCCATAAAGCAATGGGTGGAGAAGAATTTCGTTTCCTTGAGGAATGAGAAGGTACGAAACTTCTCCTTGGTTTTTCCAGTAGATGGTTCAAACCCACAGTCCAGTTCTTTCCAAACAGTTTGTACTGGATTCTTGTCTCTCTAGATTGGGGGAAAAAAGGGTATTGTCAAGGATGAAACTTTGGCAGCTACTTAACAAATAGCAGATAATCAGAGTTGGAAGGGATCTTGTAGGTCATGTAGTCCAACCCCCCCCCCGCCCAAGCGGGAGACCCTACACCATTTCTGACAAATGGCAGTCCAATCTCTTCTTGAAAGTCTCAAGTGATGGCGCTCCTACAACTTCTGAGGGCAAGCTGTTCCATGGGTTGATTGTTCTCACTGTCAGAAAGTTTCTCCTTATTTCCAGGTTAAATCTCTCCTTGTTCAGTTTCCATCCATTATTCCTTGTCTGGCCTTCGAGTGCTTTAGAAAATAGCTTGACCCCTTCCTCTCTGTGGCAGCCCCTCAAATATTGGAAGGCTGCTATCATGTCTCCCCTAGTCCTTCCCTTCACTAGACTAGCCAGGCCCAGTTCCTGCAACTGTTCTTCATGTGTTTTAGTCTCCAGTCCCCTAAGCCTCCCGATACTCCCATATTACACCCCTCCTGCGTGACCTACATTGGCTCCCAGTTGCCCTCCAGGTGAGATTCAAGGTTTTGGTATTAACATTCAAAGTCCAGCATGGCATGGGTCCAGGTTATTTACGAGAACGACTCCTCCCAACATCAAATACCAACTGCCCTGTACGGGCGCACAGATGGGGTCTCCTCGGGGTGCCGTCTGCGACTCAGTGTCACTTGGCTGACCCGGGAGGGCCTACTTGTATGCGGCTCCCACTTTGTGGAATCTTCTTCCGCTGGAGCTCGGTTGGCCCACGATCTCCGCACCTTCCGCCACGATTTGAAGACTTGGCTCTTTTACAATCCGGCTGTGCTGATTCTCTGGGGGTCGGTTTTATTTAATTATGGGGTTTTAACTTTAATTCGGCTTTAATTTAATATGTTTTTAACTAATTTATTTATTGTTGTATTTTCTTTTAGCTGTGAGCCTGAGTCCTTTTGGAGAGGGGGCGGCATATAAGTCGAATAAATAAATAAATAAATAAATAAATAAATAAATAATCATCCTGGTTGCTCTTCTCTGCACTTTTTCTAGAGTCTCAACATCTTTTTGATAGTGTGGTGACCAAAACTGGATGCAGTACTCTAGGTGTGGTCTTACTAAGGCTTTATAGAGTGGCATTATTATCTCCCTTGATCTTGATTGTATCCCTCTGTTAATGCAACTTCGTTTGCCTCTTAATTTGCCTCTTTGTTTCAACTTGCCATTAGAGTAGGAGATAGTGTTACTTTAGAATGTGTTAGATGGAGAAACGAAACCTCAGTGATTCCACTGAAGACCACAAGAGCCTGAAACCTTCTCAAGGACACCATAAAAGGTGTGGAGCTGAAGCAGAAGGCTCCCATAACAAAGTGAACTTGTTTACATGGACTAGGTGAGAGGCTGGGGATTTGGCTGGGAAAATGATTGTTTAATTCTATGAACTGGTGTTTGGGAACCTCAGAGTTGGTTTTACTTCGATATTACCATGCAGTGTGTTCAATAAACAGTAAGATTTTTGGAAACACAATGAATCTGGAGTTTTGGATTCTGGAGTTGGATTTTGACAGGTATATTTTATTGTAGGCTTATTTGACTTTGACTATGCTGCTCTTTGGAATTGCTGAGTTGAACAAATTGGAAGATCAGAACCTGTCCTCCCTTGTCCCCTTTCTTAAAGAGGTCCATCTAATCGGACCAAGAAGAAGGACCTTCTCCGTGGTGGCTCCCTCCCTGTGGAACATCATCCCTGCAGAGATAAGATTGGGTTTCACCTTGATATTCATTTGCAACACCCTGAACAGTGGTGGAATTCAAATAGTTTTACCACCAGTTTGGTGGGCGTGGCTTGGTGGACACGCTTTGCACGCGTGCACATACTTTGCATGTGTGCCTGTGCCAAACATGCACTTTGCGCAGGTGCAGAGGCGTTTTATCTCACCTCCTGCAAGCCTGCATGATCCTGGTTGCTTCAGCAGCTGCCGTGCAGCACTCTTCTGTGCCGCGCAAAGCAGCTGCACTTCAAATTCAGTGGATAAAGGTGAGTATGGGAGCCCAGGTGGGTGGGTGGGCCCAGCAGCAGAGCGGCAGAGAGAACCGGTTTGGTCTCCACTGCTCATTGCTGATACCGGCTCTATAGAACTGGGCCGAACCGATAGAATACCACCACTGACCCTGAAGATATGATTCTGCCAATGGATCTAGGGCAGGGGTGGGATGCTGACAGTATAACAACTGGTTTGTTGATCGCGCACTGCGTGCATGTGAACAGCAATGCAAAAATCCTTACCTGCCATGTAACTTCAGGAGAGTAACACAGCTGAGGAGCAGCAATCCGCTGTTCCGCGTTGATCAGCTGGGACGATGAAGGTCAATACAGCTCAGGGGTGGGCGGCAGAGGTGGTATTCAGCAGGGACTGAGCAGTTCTGGAGAACCGGTAGCAGAAATTTTGAGTAGTTCAGAGAACCAGCAAATACCACCTCTGACTGGCCCCATCCCCATCTATTCTCTGCCTCCCGTGTCCCAGCTGATCGGCTGGATCTTCTTTTGTTGCCTTGCACAGGAGAACAGAGCTGGAAAGCAGGTTAGTGGGGTGGGGAGGGAATGGGGATTTTGCAGTATATCCTTCCTCTGCCACTCCCACCAAGCCACACCCACAGAACCGGTAGTAAGAAATTTTGAATCCCACCACTGGTGGGCAGGCAAGTGGTCCCACGTGATCTTAGAAGTGAACCGGTTCTCTCCCAGCTGATCTTCGGAGCTAGGGGGTTCACCCGAACTGGTCCGAACCAGCAGAATCCTACCCCTGGTCTGGGGACCCTAGGAGTATACAGAGTCCATCAAGTGGCTGGTTTGATTGTTGCTGTTGTGGGAGTGTTATTGGGTTTTTACTTCTGGAAGCTGCTCAGCGTCACTGTGAGTCAGGTGGGTGGCCACATACATTTTCTTAATCAATAAAAATGAATAAATAATGGCTTAGGAAGATAGATTCCAATCTAAAACAAAGAAAACTTCAGTATGAGAACCTGTTATCCAATGGCTGGGATCCCATTTGCTGAATGTGCCCTTGACTTACAACTCTAGTTTTTGCCTCAGTTATGGCTATAATTGAGTCGGAAATTACGGTTGTTACATCGTGACAGTCATTAAGCAGGTCACTTGTGACCATGCTCAGTTTTTTTTTTAACCTTTGTTGCAGTGGATTAGCAAACTCTGTGGTCGTTAAATCCTTGTTATCCAATGGCTGGGTTTGTTTGGGGTTTTTTTTGCCAGAAACCAGAAGCAAATGCTAGAAATGGTAAGAAAAAAATCTGCCAAAAATTGCGGTCACATGCCTGCAGTATGCTGCAGATGGTCATAAATGCGAGCCACTCAAAATGTAATCATATGATCATGGTGTGCATCAGTCGTGGTATTCTACCGGTTCGGCCCCGGTTCTGCCAAGCTGGTAGCGCCGATGAGCAGCGGGGACTGAACTGGTTCTTTCCGACACTCTGCTGTTAGGCTCACCTGCCTGTCCGGCAGGTGTAAAAGTGTATGTGCGCGCACAAAGCACGCCCACTAAGCCACACCCACTGAACTGGTGGTAAATTTTTTTGAAACGCACCACTGGTGTGCATGTGTGTGTGTGTGGCTGTGGGAACGCTGGAGCTGGATCATAACGAGGCTTTTGAGAACTCCTTGTAACTTTGAACTGTCACTAAATGAGGACTAACTGGAATAGCATCCAGTTTGATTTGGGCTAAATATTGTTTGGATGGGATTTCTGAATCTAAGGCTTGAACTGGAATGTTGGACAATGTGGATAAGTCGCATCATTAATTGGGCTTCTTAGAGAGATACTTGATACAGGACTATCCATGGGAATGGGTTAAAAATATCAAGATGGCAGCTTCAAGAAGGCCCGCGCCCCCAGGGGTGATATTCTACCTGTTCTGTCTGGCTCTGTAGAACCGGTAGCTCTGAAGAGCAGCAGACATAGAACCAGTTCTATGTCTGCTGCTGTTTTGGCCCGCCCACCTGCCCGGGCTCTTACCTGTCCTTTATTTCCTGCTTTTTCAACCTCAGCTGCTTTACACGGCACAGCTGTGGTTGAAAAAGCAGGAAAAAAGTGCTTTTCAAATGCTGCGCACTTGCGCGCAGCACTGCTAAGCTGTCCAGACGACACAGCTTACGGCATCTTACACGTGCCCGCAGCGCATGTGCGTGCAAAATGTAAATCACTGAACCGGTAGTTACACTGGTTGAATCTCACCCCTGCCCGCCCCTTTGTGTTGCATATCAAAAAGGAGTGGGGCTTTGATGAAGGATGGAGGCTGCCAATTTGACTTTCTTGATTCCTCTGTGCACGCCTCTTGAGCTGACAGACTTTGGAAGAACTTTCATGGTTGAACTGTCCGTATTTTATTAGCCGTTCTCTAATTTTTTACTACTTGTTATGAATATTGTGCTGCTCTTCTATTTAAATTGCCCCTTTATTTTTTGCGAAACATTCCCGGGACAATTAAATGCATTTGTAAAACTGTTGCAATGACAATAAACAAAATTTAGTGGCGAGTCAGCATTGTTTCCGCATTCATTTTGCCAGACTGCACTGAAGACTGTTAAAAGAATAACAGAGTTGGAAGGGACCTTGAAGGTCTTCTAGTCCAACCCCCTGCCTGGGCAGGAAACCCTACACCACTTTAGACAAATGGTTATCCAACATCTTTTTAAAAACTTCCAGTGTTGGAGCATTCACAACTTCTGGAGGCAAGTTGTTCCACTGATTAATTGTTCTATAATTGTTCTGATTAACCTGATTAATCTGATTCCACTGATTAATTGTTCTTCTAAAAGATAAAGGAGTAAAGATGTTTTTCAATAGAGGACAACTTTCGGGATTTCAGGAGCATGCCTTTCATCCATAGATTTTGTCACAAAATCTTGTCACTGACTTCTTTCAGAATGTTCTTTTCAACAGCCCTAGTCCAATCTACAATCCTAGTCTCTCTTTGAGGCCTTCTATCCAGGTCTCATTTTGCTTCCCGGGTGTCCACAATGTAAGATGAAAGAAATGTCAAAATGGCAGCCAATATAGCAGTATAATCAAAGCTCAGCTTGGTTTTTTATGCCTCACAGATTTAAAAAAAAAAAGTAGAGATTTGATTTCACTGTTGTGACTGCCATCTTTTAACCACACATTGTGGACATGCTTGTCTTCCTTAGCTTCTGAATGCAAACATGGTGAACCAGATGTGTCTAATAACTGAGAAAGTGTACAAGTTTAAACATTTTCTGAGCTGTGCATGCTCAGAAGACAAATTAGTTCTGAACACGTGGGATCAGGTCAGTGGTGGGATTCACATTTTTTTTACTACCAGTTCTGTGGCCGTGGCTTGGTGGGCGTGACAGGGGAAAGATATACTGCAAAATCCCCATTCCTTCCCACCCCACTAACCAGCTTTCCAGTTCTGTTCTCCTGTGCAAGGCAACAAAAGAAGATCCAGCTGATCAGCTGGCACATGGGAGGCAGAGAATAGATGGGGACAGGGCCAGTCAGAGGTGGTATTTGCTGGTTCTCCGAACTACTCAAAATTTCCCGCTACAGGTTCTCCATAATTGGTCAGAATCTGATGAATCCCACCCCTGGATCAGGTTCAGAACACATTTTTAAAACAAACATGTCTTTAGCATGACTCATTAAAGCAGCCACACCCATTTTCCTAATGAATTAAAATTAATTCACTAATTCAAACTAGCTTAAAATATTTTCAACTTGGGCAGTAATTAAATCAGGATTCTCACCCATGTCACAAAGCTTGTGGAGTATAAAGTGTGTGCAGGCACAACTATTGGAAAATAGTTCAGACAAAGTGGTTTTGAACACATGGGGGCAGGTTCAGAAGATCTCTTTCAAGTATGAGTGTCAAACTCAGTTGCATCCCATGATGTCCCATGATGTATCATGACATTTTTTTGCCTTTGCAGAGCTGCGGTGGGCATGGCCTACGCGTGATACTTCTGGCCCGCGGGCTGCCAGTTTGACACACCTGCCCTAAAGTAACTGGGTCTTTTGCGTGGTTCATGAAAGCAGTCACATCTGTTTTCCGAATGAATTAAAAAATGAATTCACATAATTCAAACTGATTTTAAGGAATTTTTAGTTTTGGCAGTATTTGCATAAGCACTCTCACCCATCCCACAAAAGTTGTGGACCGTAGGGCTGGAAAGAATTCAGACAAAGAGGTTCTGAACACAAGGGAGCAGAAGTTCAGAAGATCCATTTAAAACAACCAGGTCTTTAGCACAGCTCATTAAAGCAGCCCATCTGTTTTCCTGTGGAAGCAGATACGCCTGCTATATAAAAATAGTACGGTGCCTTGTTCCCCCGTATTCCAAATCACTTCGTCTGATTCTTTTTCCTGAGCAGGTACCAACCTCATAGACTACATTTTCTGTTGAGTAATGGGCTGAGCTGCTGCCAACAGTGTTACTCTTATTGCAAAATCAACAGCCATAAGCAAAACGACAGTGGTTCAGTGCTGTCATAAAGCTGAAATGGTGGCTGCGTAGCATGCGATTGAGGGTCTTAAAAATCTAATTACCTCTCTGTGACACTGAATGTATATGATCATGTAAAACCACAATGGTAAGTGATTGCCTGCTGGAATAAAGGAAAACAAATGAGGTTCTGTAATAAGTTGGGGGCCATAATTTTGAACCTGCAAGGAAGCATGGACAGATGAAGCTTAATACAGATTGTTAAATCCCCTTAATAAGAAGAGGGCTGATTAATTCATGTCCTCTCGCCTAGGGGAAAACCAGAGCAGTGCTTAGCAGGGGAGAGGCAGATGGGAATCAGTCCTGATGGCAGACACTGCTGCAGAGAAGTCACTGATGACGATCAGGGATGAGAAAGGGTTAGAAGGAACCATGTCCTTTTTAAAAAAATAAAAAATAAACGGTCAGCTTCTCTTGCCTTTAAGAGAGTAGATAAGGAAACTCTCTAGGAAGAAGTAGCTAGAAGCAAGCCATCTTCCTTATCTCTGAAAGGCTGTTTTTCTTAATTTTTCTTTCCTGAATTCGTTGACCCATTCCGTTGCATCTGAGGAAGTGAGCTGCTTCTTATAAACCTTACGTCTTTTAATGGGAGATCCAGGTTGGTCTAGTGGTTAATACCAGAGAGTAGAAACTAGGAGACTCTGAGTTGTAGTCATGAAAGGCGACTGGGTGATTTTGGCCCAATCACCAGGAGACTGGGAGTTCTAGTCCAGCCTTCGGCATGAAAGCCAGCTGGGTGACTTAAGGCCAATCACCAGGAGATGCTGAGTTCTAACTAAGAAGAAATTTCCTGACAGTGAGAATGACTAATCAATGGAACAGCTTACCCCCTGGAGGTGTGGGTGCTCCATCACCGGAGATTTTCAGGACTGGACAGCTATTTGTCCAGGATGCAATAAGATCTCCTGTCTTGGGCAAGGGGTTGGACTAGAAGATCTTCAAGGTCCCTTCCAACCCTATGTCCCAAAAGTGATTTTATTTTAAAAGCCACTGGACTTTCTGATTTTTCTTTAAGGTGTTTTGCTTCTCATCCAAGAAGCTTCTTAAGTCCTAACTAGGTCAATTCCCCACCAGTTGGTTAGAACTGAAGAAGCTTCTTGGATGAGAAGCAAAATGCCTTAAAGAAAAATCAGAAAGCTCAGTTGGCTTTAATATAAAAGCAACTCTGGGACAACTATAACCAGGTGACGTAGAACCTCCATAGACTTGCCAGTCCTATGATTCTATGCAGTGGTGGGATTCAAATAATTTAAGAACTGGTTCTCTGCCCTAATGACTGGCCTGGTGGGCATGGCTGGGTGTGACTGGGTGGGCGTTCTGGGTGGTCATGTGACTGGTTAGGTGTGACCAACTCAACATCACTCATGTCGAGGGGTGCCTTGTCTCTTCCTGCTTGCCTAACCTCCTGAGCTCTTCTGGTCTTTGTCTATTAATTTGTCTACTACTACAGTATCTGGTTGATTATCTAATTCCTGCCTGCCGTTCTGGATCTGGAACTCCCACATATTCTTAGCTCTATTGTTCTCCACGATCTTCTCTGGAAACTCCTTGATGGATGGTTGGGGAATTCTGGGAAGTTAAAGTCCATACATCTTTCAGCTGAGGGACACTGATCTACCCCTTGGGTTCTATCTAGTGTGGTAAATCTCTGCTTCTATGGATCTGATGCTTAGTGCCTGTTCTTGTGCTATTATGACCAGTGATCAGTGCTGTTTTTGACAGTATTGAGTTAAACAGACTATAAGCATAAAGTAAAAAAAATGATATATGTAGTGTTATCTTCACTTTAGATGTCTCAAGGATTTTGTGACTCCTGGTGTTTTCTGTTCTGTGGGAAACTGGTCCAGAGCAGGAGCCTGCAACCTTAAACACTCAAAGAGCCATTTAGACCAGTGGTGGGATTCAAATAATTTAACAACCGGTTGTCCGCCCTAATGATTTTTTCCAACAACCAATTCGCCAAACTGCTCAGAAAGTTAACAACCGGTTCTCCCGAAGTGGTGCAAACTGGCTGAATCCCATCACTGATTGAAACCCATTTCCCACAGAAAAGAAAACACTGGGAGCCACAAACCCTTGAGACATCTAAGATGAAGATAAGACTGCATATATCATTTTTTACCTTTATGCTTATAGTCTCTTTAACTCAATACTATTTCTTCTGGGGCTTAGGTGGAGAAAGATCTTTTCTATCACTTGCTGGAGATGTCATGGGTTAATCTGGGATTTTCTGTGAGCAAATTCTAATTTACTAGAATTGCATCTTTGGCTTAATTGTAATTATATATTCAATTAAATTTGAAGCCTTTTAAATAATTGTTTCTTCCACTTCAGGAATAATTATAAAAATGATGATTTCTCACTCATTTCATTACTAGTAGTAGAAACAAAATAAGCAGCTATAAATGTCACCTAAAGTTGGCACCCTATATTTGGATTCTGATGGATATTTATTGTTGTGAATTGCTTTTGCAGAACCGTGGCTGGGAAAACTTGCCACAGTTTACAAAGCACCTATTTCAAATAACATTTCTTGATTGTGTATTCTTACTTGCCCTCTTGTACTGCGCCACTGCATTTTGGATTCAAATGAAAAAAAGAATATTTTGGAGAACACAGAGAGAGGAATACTGCACCTGTTTGCAATTCTTTAAGGAAGCTGCATTTTTTCCCCCCTGGGATTATGCAGCTTCCTGGGATTATGTAGCTACCTTTCTTCCCAGGAAAGGCCATATCTTGTTTAAAGAATTGCAGACAAATGCATCCCTGTCCACCATAGCAATGCACAATTCTATGCTTGTAATTTTCCTGCTATTTCAAGACAGATGGACGCACTTCTAAACAAAACACTGACTGCAGATAGCTCTCTTTTTCACATTGCAGGAAAGTTCAGAAATGAGTCCTTGGTGGCTCAGGCTGTTAAATGCCTGCTCTTAAGATCCAGCTGTCTACAATTACTGTAGGCTCGAATCCCACCAGGCTCAAGGTTGACTCAGCCTTCCATCCTCTCGGGGTAGGTAAATTGAGGACCCAAGATTGTTGGGGGCAATAAGCTGACTTTGTAAAAATGCCACTTAGTAATAAGCAGGCATATACAATGGAAGGAAGGCTATTGCTGAGCACACTGGGTTGTGCTCCAAAAAATTGTAAGCCGCCCTGAGTCTTTGGAGAAGGGCGGCATATAAATGTAATTAAAAAAAAAATGGCTCAGTGACTTTAACAACTGACCAGCTGATTTTGGGCCAGTCATTCCCTCTCTCAGCCCAGCCTACCTCACAGGCCTGTGGTGGGGAAAATAGGAGGAAGAGGGATGTTCGGAACGTTTGCTGCTTTGAATTACTTATAAAAATAATGATGGAATATAAAGAAAGAAAGAAATTATTTTTCTGGAGGATGGTGTTTTGCTTTGTGGCAAGTCAGCTTCCCATTTTTAAAAAAGTGTAAACATATTTTGAAGAATATATAAATACAGGTGGAGTTGATAAATTACCAAACAGCCAGGGAGGAAAGTACAGATATATATTGGTCCTCTGGGTGGTACTGTGTTTCCCCAAAAATACGACCTACTCCAAAAGTAAACCCTAGCTTGATTTTTACACGTGCACCCAATATAAGCCCTACCCCCAAAATAAGCCCTAATTAAGAACCTGCCCACTCCAAGGTGGATGGGTAAAAATTAAGCCAGGGTGAGGATGGGGTGGTGGAGCTTACTACTTACCTTCAGACAGTTGCAGCCAAGCCTCACATACCTCAGCCCATTTCTTTTGCTGCAGCCAGCAAGGCTTCCCTGAAGGCTTCTGTAGCCAATAACAGAGCTCTGGATAGATCCGCAGCTTGCTGGCTTTGCTGGAGAAAGAAGTTCCAGAAGGCCTCTGATAGAGAAAAAGAGGCCAGGAGTGACACGCACAAGTGAGGTGAGTGAGTAGACAACATCCCCCCCCAAAATAAGACCTGGTGCCTTTTTTGGTGGCAAAAAAAAGACATTTATCTTATTTTTGGGGAAAAACAGTACAAATGAGGACCCCAGACTTCAGATAATTGGTAGAGCAGATAGAGTAGTAGTTATTAAATCACCATTCTCTGTCTTCTTTTTTAGTACTGCAAATCCACCCTTCCCAGAGAACCCTTTCTGCAAATTCAGAGAGCCTATCGAAACAGGCAACATGAACAGTCTGTAGGAAAAGTTATCACATATCACAGATATTTAAATAATTAGAAAATACAGTACAAAGGAACAGTGTGGAAAGAGGGTCCAATATTTTTATTTTCATAAAGCATTGTCGCCAAACATAGTTGTTTTCAATTCTAAGGTATTTCTAACGTACTGCCAGCTGGTACAGAATGCAGCCGTGTGGGTTGTGATGGGAGTGTCCCGATAGTCCCATATTACACCCCTCCTGTGTGAGCTGCATTGGTTGCTGGTTGCCCTCCGGGTGAGATTCAAGGTTCTGGTAACTACCTATAAAGCCTTGCATGGCTTAGGGCCGGGGTATTTGTGGGAGCATCTGCTGCCAGCAACAACTGCCCATCACCCTGTGCGCTTCCACAGACAGGGCCTCCTCAGGGTGCTGTCGGCCAGACAGTGTCGACTGGCGACTCCCAGGGGGAGAGCCTTCTCTGTGGGTGCACCCGCCCTTTGGAATCAGCTGCCTCTGGAGCTGCAGATGGCTCCTGACCTTTGATCCTTCTGTCATGACCTGAAAACATGGTTCTTTCAACTTGCCGACCTGGACTGATGGGGGTGGGTGGGTGGTTTAGTGGTTGTTTGTTAGTTTTAATTAGCTTATTGGGATGTTCATTTAATACTGCTTTAAATTTTGTACTGTATGTTTTTATTGTTGTGAGCCGCCCCGAGTCCTTCGGGAGACAGGGCGGCATAGAAATCCCAATAATAAATAAATAAATAAATAAATAAATAAATAAATAAATAAATAAATAAATAAATACCTTTTGCTCTCAGTCACCAAAAGGGAATACTTCCAAAAGTTTCCAAGAGCTTAATTCCAACACTTAAAATCTATAGGGTGACTAGGAGCTGCCATATAACCCATTCCAACACCACAAATGTGCAGGGCTTTCTCTGGACTGGAAAAATTGCAGCACTTCAGGGAATAGCCTGAGGCAGCATAACAAAAAGCAACGGGGGCCTATTCTATCTGCAACTGCTGAATAGTCCAAGAGTTAAAGCAGGGGTCTCCCCAGGGCTGGGATTCAAATTTTTAAACAATCGGTTCTGTGGCGTTGCTAGGTGGGCGTGGCTAAGTGGGCATGGCCATGTGACTGGGTGGGCGTGGCTTCTTCCTCTCCTCCTCCTCCTCCCCCTCCTTCTTTTTTGCAGCACCCCTCTTCTGTTTTTTTGCCTCCTGGGCCTCCTGCCTCCTGGGCCTCCTGGGCATTTTTGCTCCCAGGAGGCTTCCCTGGGGCCCAGGAAGGCAAAAAAAACCAAAACTAAAAACAGAACAGGTTGGGGCCTTCGGAACAGCTGATCATCAGGAGGGGAAAAAAAGAAAGAAATACCTTAAGGAGTGACTGGGTAGGGGAGAACGCAGTCAGCAATGTCGGGCATGCACCCAATGTTGCGCATGTGCGATAAGGACTGGCTGGGTGTGGAGGGGAGGGGCGGGCAGAGAGGGGTGGGGCTAGCCAGGGGCACAATTTGCTGATCAAGGACTACCTTTACTGTCTTTTTATAAGGCTAACACCTGTAAAATCCAGAAGATCCAATTTCATATCTACAATGACAATAAAGGTTATTATTATTAAGACCAGTAGGTGGTAGAAGAGACAGTCCCCTGTATTTCTTTGCTGACATCTAGTGATTTTCTGGATTCTTGCAACTCAGATTTATCACAAGAATTTTAGGTATGAAATGCTAATAGCTGAAGAGATTTGAAGCTTGCTTTAAGACAGGCAGAGCAAGAAAAGTGCAGTTTGGCTGCAGATGTGGGCTTATGGTTAGGACGGTGGACATTAAAGGAAACACTAAGCTCTCATTCAAATGTGAAGTAGGCAATTCATTTTCCACATGAGAAACTGGGACTGTTGTGCAGGGCTGAACTAACAGGGCTGTGAATGCAGGCACATACACACATACCTGAATTGGGGACAAAAATAGCAGTCATCGTCAAAATAAAAGCGATTCACACAGGGACAGAAAAAGGTCTAAATATGGGCTGAAGGGCATAAAATGCCCAGATCTGGGCTATATTTACATAGATTTATTCTGACTACAAAGTTAGCTGTGGTTCAAGAATTTGTGATACTTTACTTCAACCCAGCCTTCTTGAATCTGATGCCCATCAGGTGTTTTGATCCAGCTGTCAAAATCGGTACTCACCAAGTCATAGCATTGAACAAAGGAAGTCATTACCTATAGAATCTGTGGACAGTTGTTTTTGTCAAAGAATACACAACCTGATATTTGATTGAACTGGCCTATTTCTCCCTCACAATTGCCTTTTCAAGCCCGTGCAATGATGTTGCGTTGTCATATAAACATATTCTGAATCAGCATCTCTGGCTGTCAAAATTTTCTGGGGCAATCCCCTTTTCCATCATTTTTTTTCAATCCCGAAGTCTGCAAACATGCCTCAAAATAGAAAGGAATGGGATAGGATAGGATTGGATAGGCGTGGTGGAGTGGTTAGAGTGCAGTACTGCAGGCTATTTCTGCTGACTGCTGGCTGCCTGCAATTTGGCAGCTTGATACTTACTGGCTCAAGGTTGACTCAGCCTTCTGAGGTCGGTAAAATGAGGACCCAGATTGTTGGGGGCAATAGGCTGACTCTGTAAATCACTTAGAGAGGACTGTGAAGCACTGTGAAGCAGTGTATTTGTCTAAATACTATTTCTATTGTTATAACAGGGACAAGAATAGAATAGAATAGAATAGAATAGAATAGAATAGAATAGAATAACAATATTCTTTATTGGCTGAGTGTGATTAGACCAGGGGTGGGATTCTACCGATTTGGACTGGTTCTATAGAACCAGTTGTTACAGTTCTGCACAGTAGGGAGACCCAGCAAATTGTGTCCCTGGCTGGTCCCGCTCCTCTCTGCCCACCCCTTCTCTCCCCTCCCAGTTAGTCCTTATCACACATGTGCAACATTGCGCGCATGCCCAACATCGCTGACTGTGTTCTTCCCTGCCCAGTCACTCCTTAAGGTATTTCCTTTTTCCTCCCTCCTGACGATCAGCTGTTCCTATGATCAGCTGTGCTGGGATTTCCCTCACTTACTTACTGCTTCACCCAGGAGGCTTCCCTGAGGCCCAGGAAGGCAAAAATGGAGGGTGGGCACAGCAACCCCCGCCCCCTCTATTTTTTCCTTCCTGAGCCCCAGAGAAGCCTTCTGGAGCAAAAACGCTCCCCCAGGAGGTTTCCCTGAGTCCCATAAGGCCCCAAAAATGGGTGGGGGAGTTCTGCAAAAAAAAAGAAGCTACACCCACCCAGTCCCATGGCCATGCCCACCTAGGTACACCCACCTAGCCACGCCGGGAGAACCGGTTGTTATAAAATTTGAGTCCCACCCCTGGATTAGACCCACAAGGGATTTGTCTCTGGTGCAAAAGCTCTCAGTGTATATGCAAAGCAACAGAGTAATACTAATCATAATAATGATACTTATAAGAGGAGGCAGTAGAGAAGATGAGAAGGGTAATAATACTACAGCTGTGCAACATGGGTGAATATACTTACTCATAAGACAGTACTGCGAGCAAATGCTGCCATTTTTATGAAGGGGTGTGTGTCCTCTGCACGATAAGATCACCTGCCCGTTCTCCGCACCTTTGCAGGATAACCATCCCTTGCATACAACCTATCCATGCATTTTGAAGAAACTCATCTCCCTTAGAAAAAAACACACACAATGATGAGCCCAGCAACTTTCTATCAGAAATGGTGATGGTTTTATTTTTATGGGACTATTATTCAGACCTCTCAATTTCCATCCGTACAACCCGGCTGGCCCTCTTCCCACCTTTGGGTCAGGAGGTGAGGGCAGAAATTAATTCCCCATGCTGGAGACTGCAATGCAGGGTCTATGCAGTGTCCTTTCGCTCTCTATATTTCTCAAGAATGAGAGAGAGAGAGAGAGAGAGAGAGAGAGAGAGAGAGAGAGAGAGAGAGAGGGGAGCTTATGCATTTGCAGCTCCCTGACTTTGGGTGAGAAGGTCATTTCCAAGAAATCTATCTGTTCCAGCCACAGGAAGAGTTTCTACACAACGTGGATACTCTGTGCTGTATATACACATCTTTTCCCATTTGTGTGTGTGTGTGTGTGTGTGTGTGTGTTGGGAGCTGATGCTGTCAGATTAACAGAATGTTTGCTTTTGATCTTGAGGGAAAATCAATCATGGTGGTTGGTGTGAAATTCATTTTCTCTATGCCCATGATGGTGAACCTATGGCACGCATGCCGGAAGTGGCAAGCAGAGCCACTTCTGCTGGCATGTGAGAGGTTGCCTGGAAGAGCCCCACTGCACATGCGTGCATGCCCCCCACCAGCCAGCTGATTGTCAGGGATCTGCCGTGCATGCACAGGGGAGACGTGCGCATGGGAGATGCATGTGCATGCACAGAGACATGCAGCATGTGGTGGTTGCGTGCACATGTGCGGAGGTGTGCGGTGTCGGGGGTCATGCGTGCATGTGCAGAGGCACACAGTGTGCATGCAGGGGATTGCACATACATGTGCAGGAGGGCGGGAGTTGTGCGTGCATTGCATCATGGGTGCGCAAGAATGCACGCGAGTGCAGTTTTGGCACACAATGTGGAAAAGGTTAGCCATCACTCCTGTATGCCTTTGTGAATCCCTCTGGCTCTTGGACAGCTAGTCCCACATCTGTTTACACAGGTAGACCTCGACTTACAATGCTTCATTTAGTGACCGTTCGAAGCTCAAAAAGTGCATCTGATTGTTTTTCACGCTTACACCAAGGCGGCAACCCCGGGCTCACATGATCAAAACCCAGAGGCTTGGCCACTGACTCGTATTTACGACGGTCGCAGTGTCCCTGGGTCATGTGATCCCATTTTGTGAGCAAAGTCAATGAGGAAGCCAGATTTACTTCACCGCCGTGTTGCTAACTTGACAACTGCAGGAATTCACTTAACAACTCTGTGTCAGGGCTCTGACAAGCCACCCCCATTCAAATCAAAAGTCTGTAGCCGCATCTCTCAGAGTAAAAAAAAAAATGATTTATTAGGAGTGACTATGTCAGCATTACCTGGGTGCAGCCGACTCTAAGACACATCATTCATTTCACCCTTGACCCTGGTCTTCCCCCCCACCCCCTGGATATATATTCTCCAATGGGACACATCCATAGCCAAGAGTCATCAATCATGCTCTCCAGTAATAGTCTTGCGTGCCAACAGCTTCGGCTGCCTAGCAATTATCTGAAACATTTAAGCAATGCACTACTTTCCCCACTCCCTTTCTTCTGGCAACTAAAAAGACCAAAGAAGTATTTTTTAGTTGACACTGTGGGAAGAAAGGTTGTAACATAGGGCAACACTTGCTGAATTTCCGGTACCGGTTCTCCAGAACTGGTCAGAACCTGCTGAATACCACCTCTGATGAAAGGTCATAAAATGGGGCAAAACTCACTTAACAACGGTCTTGATTAGCCGTAGAAATTTTGGGCCCAATTGTGATTGTAAGTCCAGGACTTACCACTTGATATAGATTCTCCTGCTTGAGTAGGGGGCTGGACTAGAAGACCTCCAAGGTCCCTTCCTATTCTATTCTATTCTATTCTGTTCTGTTCTGTTCTGTTCTGCTCTATTCCATTCCTATTCTATTCCTATTCCTTATTTTTTCTATTCTATTCTATTCTATTCTATTCTATTCTATTCTATTCTATTCTATTCTATTCTATTATCTTTATTTCCATTCCATTCCACTCCATATTTTCTATTCTATTCTATTCTATTCTATTCTATTCTACTCTATTCTCTATTCTATTCTTCCTTATTATTTCCATTTCCACTCCATATTTTTCTATTCTATTCTATTCTATTCTATTCTATTCTCTTCTATTCATCTATCTTTATTTCCATTCCTTCCCTCCATTTTTCTATTCTATTCTATTCTATTCTATTCTATTCTATTCTATTCTATTCTATTCTATTCCTATTCTATTCTATCCTATTTCCATTCCTCATATTTCTATTCTATTCTATTCTTTCTATTCTATTCTGTTCTATTCTTCTATTCTATCCTTATTTCCATTCCATTCCACTCCATCTTTTCTATTCTATTCTATTCTATTCTATTCTATTCTATTCTATTCTATTCTATTCTATTCTATTCTATTCCATTCCATCCATTCCATTCCACTCCATTTTCTATCTTTCTATTCTATTCTATTCTATTCTATTCTATTCTATTCTATTCTTGGTTGTAATCACTTACACAACTGAATATTAATAATGGACAATACTGTGAAATCAACAATTTCAACACAGCACTGTTTTGTTCAGGTTACACACAGCAAGACTGTGGTTTCCAGAGTTGTGCTGTATTCTTGTGTAGGAAAAGCTGGAAACTCAAGCCATGGGACCAAATATCTGTCCCATTTCAGAACGCATGAAAGAGAAGACAAAGACATCGTATAAATTGCAGATAGTAATGGTAATAATAATTAATAATTATACACACACACACACACACACACACACACACACATAATCTTTATTCTTTCACAAACCTCCTCTAGCTGCTCTCCTGTGACTTAAGGTAACTGTGGAGATGATTTTGGACACCTCTGTCCATAATTCTGGGATCCCAGTCACTTCCCTGAATGATAAAATGACCCTTATCATGCCGGAGAATAGCTGGAGATGCAAAACCCCATCTGCAATTCTTCGTGTCAACCAGATGAGAGATTATGGCGAAAGGTCAGAGTTGTCAGAAAGAGAGGCTTCGTCAGCCTTTTTCAAAGTAAATTTAAGCCCAGCTTTTAAATGACCTCCTTGAAGAGACAAAAGGGTCCCCAAGTTTTCTCTTGGAAGCCTGTTTCATCCCCAGTAAGCCATCTTGGCCAGAATTTGAGGTGATTCCTGTAGCTGTTTATGGATTAGAACAGGGTGCCTGCTAGCAGAAGGGGGTCAAAAAAGTCAAGATGGCAGGGACAGCTGCATAATAATAATACTTTATTGTCATTGTATGTATATACAAAATTCACATAACATCCAGAGACCAGACCCAACACACACACACACATGACAATCCCCAAACTCACCTCCACCTGCCAAAATTCCCCGCCCTCTAAAACCACACAAGCAGCCACACAACAGACCAAGTAATACTGTCCAACAGGTGACTGATGGTGGTCCTTAAGTTCATTGTTAAGTGCAATTATAGCTCTGGGATAAAAAACTGTTCAGAAAACGTGAGGTCCGAGTTTTAATTGTTCTGCATCTTCTGCCAAAGATTGTGAGCAGGATGGGAAGAGTCTCTGAGAATGTTGTGCAACTTCCTCAAACTGCGAGATGCGATGATGTCATCTAGGGCTGGTAGCTGGAGCCCGATGATATTCTGGGCAGTTTTAATGATTCTCTGTAGAGCTTTTTTGTCCGCTACAGAGCTATTCCCTTACCATGCAAGAATGTCGCATGTCAGGACACTCTCAACGGTGCTGCGGTAGTAGGACAGAAGTAGATGCTGAGATAGATTTATCTTCCTGAGCATTCTCAGGAAGGACAGCCTCTTCTGTGCCTTCTTCACAGGTCTGCTAGCATTCATAGTCTATGAGAAGTCCTCCAAGAAATAAACGCCCAGAAATTTAAAACTACCAACCCTCTCCACCTTCTTGCCATTTATGTACAATGGTACATAATCAATGCCGCTGCAGTGGGTGGGGCTTCCATCGAAGGTCAGCAGGGTATGGCTGAAAAAAAGCAAGATGGCAGCCGTGGCAGTGAAATCAGTGAGAGCAGTCTTCCAATATTTGAGGGGCTGCTACAGAGAGGAGGGGGTCAAGCTGTTTTCTAAAGCACCCGAAGGCCAGACAAGGAATAATGGATGGAAACTGAACAAGGAGAGATTCAACCTAGAAATAAGGAGAAACTTTCTGACAGTGAGAACAATCAACCCATGGAACAGAAGTTGCCCTTGGAAGCTGTGGGAGCTTCATCACTTGAGACTTTCAAGAAGAGATTGGACTGCCATTTGTCGGAAATGGTGTAGGGTCTCCTACTTGGGCAGGGGGTTGGACTAGATGACCTACAAGGTCCCTTCCAACTCTGATTATCTGTTGTCAAAGCCCCACATTGTCTTTTTTTAAATGTAAGCACAAGCAGAGCTTTGATTATGTTGGTGTGATCAACATTCATTTTTTTGACCCTGTCCTTTAGACCCCTTGACAATTCCTGATGTCTTTTTTTTATGCCTTCTGTTCTTCATGATAGGAATTTGATTTTTTTTTTTCATACTTCTTCATACTGCAGGGGGTCCTCGACTTATGACCACCATTGAGGCCAACATTTATGTGGTTAAGTATGATGACCCGGGGCATGGCACAAAGGCAACAAAGTCAATAAGCAAGAAAAGTCCCTTTAATACCTCCAACTTTGCCCCCAGTGTCCAGATTACCTTCAGCTGGAGAAAAAAACTCTCCCAAGAACTGTCTTTAAGTGGAAGAAATTCAGTCCGAAAACCAAGTACATACAAACTGTAAATAAAAATCCACACAAACCACGCTGCAGCAATTAACTGGACAGGGCAGGATAAGTCATTGCAGACGCTCCCTTCTCCATTCCTCCCTGCGTGCCCTAGGATGAAGAGGGGGTGGCCCTGAGTCCTCTAATTCCTTTTGCCTTGCTCTACCTCTCCCCTGCTCTGCCCAGCCGGTCTTTGCCCTTCCCCAGTTTCTTCCACAGCCAACGGAGCCACACTCCCACTCCCTGTCAGCTGCTCGGCCTCCCCTCAGAATCAGATTCTGACAGGGGCATGACATTAAGTGAGTCCTTTGTGAAGTGAGCTTTGCCCATTTTAGGAACTTTCTTGCCACAGTTGTTAAGCGAATCACTGCAGTTCGACGTGCATCTGGTCAGTAAATTTGGCTTCCCCATTGACTTTGCTGGTCAGAAGGTCTCAAAAGCTGACTCGGATGACCCCAGGACCAGTGGTAGGATTCAAAAATTTTTACTACCGGTTCTGTGGGTGTGGCTTGGTGGGCATGGCAGGGGAAGGATACTGCAAAATCCCCATTCCCTCCCCACCCCACTAACCTGCTTTCCAGCTCCATTCTCCTGTGCAGGGCAACAAAAGGAGACCCAGCCAATCAGCTGGGACTCAGGAGGCAGAGAATAGATGGGGTTGGTGGGGCCAGTCAGAGGCGGCACTTGCCGGTTCTCCAAACTACTCAAAATTTCTGCTACTGGTTCTCCAGAACTGATCAAAACCTGCTGAATACCACCTCTGCCCGGGACACCTTGCAACTGTCGTAAATATGAGCCAGTTGCCAAGTGTCCAAATTTTGATCATGTGACCCTGGGGATGCTGCAATGGTCCTAAGTGTGAAAAACAGTCATGAGTCACTTTTTTCTGTGCCATTGTAACTTTGAACTGTCACTAAACTGTTTCTAAGTCAAGACCTATCTGTACTCATAACACACACTATTCATACTTTATAATGAACTGGTAAGACTACACTGGGGTATTGTGTCCAGTTTTGGTCACCATGATACAAAAAAGATGTTGAGACTCTAGAAAGAACACAGAGAGGAAAAACAGAGATGATTAGGGACCGAAGGCTAAACTGTACAATGAACAGTTGTGGGAATTGGGAATGTCTTAGTCTAACAAAGAGAAGCACTATGGATTACTGATAGCAGTTTTCCAATATTTGAGGGCCTGTCACAGAGAACAGGGGGGTTGATCTATTCTCCAAAGCACCTGTGGGCAGGACAAGAAATAACAGGTGGAAGATAATTAAAGAGAGATCCAACTTAGAACTAAGGAGACATTTCCTGTCAGTGAGAACAATCAACCAGTGGAATGCCTTGCTTCAGAAGTTGTGGGTGCTCCATCATTGGAGGTTTTTAAGAAGAAACTGGACAGCCATTTGTCTGGAATGGTATAGGCTCTCCTGCTTGAGCAGGGGGTTGGACTAGAAGACCTCCAAGGTCCCTTCCAATGCTGCTATTCTGTAATTTTGTAAATAGTTGGATCATGTTCGATGGGCCAAAGAGTCCTATTGACCCAGCCAGCGCAGAGCAATGTCAAAATAATAAAATGCCGATCCAGCAACCTTGTCTGAGAAACGATTTGGAAAGTCTAAGCTTTCCTAAGCCAATAAGGAAAGATCAGGGCATTTATTACCTTGAATAAAGAAGCATCTATCACCTCTGAAATAAAGTCCCCATTACAACGAAGCTACTTTCTCCGCCGATAAAATGTAATGTCATCGAACAGTGATGAACATTCTAATTGCTCAAGAAAATGTATGAGACCCTGGGCTGAAATTGTGGGTTTCGGGCAGGATCTGATCTATCAAAGAAAGATGTGAAGAGGGAAGCGGTTTTGCTGAGCAGGCAGGAAGGCTGGAGGCTGGAAATCTGAGCAAGGAGACTATCCAGAAACTTGGAGAAGACAGGAGAACGGAAAGCAAAATACAGGGGGTAGATCAGAGGGCGCTGCCAGTCTAACCCTGGCCTGAGGCCCCCAACATTTCTGGGGGAGAACATAGATGCCTCCAGAGGAAGGCCAAAAATCTGCAAGATGTTCAGGGGTGGCTGCTACCTGTTCGCCCCAGTTCGGGTGAATTGTTTTTTAATTTTATGGCCGGTTCGGCAAATCCCACCCCTGGCTGGCCCTGCCCAGCCCACCCTGCCCCTCAGGAGTCCCCACATGGCCCGTTTTGGATGCCAGGTAAGTGCAGGGCCTGCATGGAGGCTCAGGGAGGGCAAAAAACGGGCCTTCCAGAGGCTCTGGAACACCAGAAACACACCAGTTTCTGGCCTCCAGAGAGCCTCTGGAGATGAGGGAGGCCATTTTCACCCTCCTGGAGGCTCGAGGAAAGCCTCTGGAGCCCAGGGAGGGCAAAAAACAGGCCTCTAGGAGGTTCCAGAAGGCTGGAAATGAGGCCGTTTTCAGCCTCCAGGACCCTCCAGAGCCTGGGGAGGCTGTTTTCGCCCTCCTGGTTGCGAGGAAAACCTCCAGAATATGGGGAGGGCAGAAAATGAGCCTCCTGGAGGCTCTGTAAGGCCAGAAACAGGCCCATTTTTGGCTTCCAGAGAGCCTCTGGAGCCCAGGGAGTCCATTTTGGCCCTCCCAGAGTCTTGAGGAAAGCCTCCGGAGCCCAGGAAGGGCAAAATGTCCCCCCCCCATGATGCAGGAGGCTAACTAGGCCACGCCCACCCAGCAACTGGGCCGAGAACCGGTTGCTAAATTTTTTGAAGCCCACCCCGAAGATGTTGGGTGCAGCCCTGTTCAGGTGTGCAATATCAATGCATCTATAAAACGAGTGGGGTTTGATTGCAGCACACTCCTGGCATCTTACAGATTTTGATATCCATGGAAGATGCTGATGAATGCATGCAATTATCAGGAGAAAGCAGGAGACCAGTCCTGCCTTAGCTAGGGAAGCAGCTGGGTGATCTGAGGCCGATCACCAGGAGACGTTGAGTTTTAGTTCCACCTTAGGCATGAAAGCCAGCTGTGGTCGTAAGTCAGGGACTACCTGATAGCAAT
Source organism: Naja naja (assembly GCA_009733165.1). NCBI lineage: Eukaryota > Metazoa > Chordata > Lepidosauria > Squamata > Elapidae > Naja > Naja naja. Next base: position 12,393,852 of record CM019150.1, on the reverse strand, counting down.
GTTCCAATATTTGAGAGGCTGCCACAAAAAAGAGAGGGTCCATCTATTCTCCAAAGCCCCTGAAGGCAGGACAAGAAGCAAAGGATGGAAACTAATCAAGGAGAGAAGCAACTTAGAACTCAGGAGAAATTTCCTGACAGTTAGAACAAACAATCAGTGGAACGACTTGCCACCAAAAGTGTTGGGTGCAGAGGTGGTATTCAGCCAGTTCTGACCTGTTCTGGAGAACCGATAGCGGAAATTTTGAGTAGTTTGGAGAACCGGCAAATCCAACCTGACTGGCCCTCCCCCATCTATTCTCTCTGCCTCCAGTCCCAGCTGATTGGCTGGGCCTCTTTGGTTCTGCACAGGAGAACGGAGCTGGAAAGCAGGCTAGTGGAGTGGGGAGGGAATGGGATTTTGCAGTATATCCTTCCCCTGCCATGCCCACCAAGCCACACCACTGAACAGGTAGTAAAAATATTTGAATACCACCACTGGTTGGGTGCTCCACTCTTTAAGAAGAGATTTGTGGCACAACCATTTGTGTATCAATAAAGGAGACTGTTTGCAGCTCAGAGTTGAAATGAGGGGTCTGTGGTGGTCTCTGAACTTGCTTGTTTTCTTACAGATGTTTCATTACCCAAACAAGGTAACATCATCAGTGCTAGTCCATTTGTGTAAAAATAGTATAGGGCAGGGCTGTTGAACTTGAAGCCCATAGGCCAGATGTGTCACGCGCTGGCCACACCCATGCTTGTTTTCTTACAGATGTTTCATTACCCAAACAAGGTAACATAATCAGTGCTAGTCCATTTGTGTAAAAATAGTATAGGGCAGGGCTGTTGAACTTGACCCGTGGGCGGATGTCAAGTGCTGTACCCACGCCCAGCTTATTAAAGGGGAAAAAATGTCCTGATATGTCATGTGATGATGCCGTTGGTTTAGAAGACTTCCAAGCAGGGGTGGGATTCAAATTTTTTAACCACCGGTTCTGTGGGCGTGGCTTAGTTGGTGGGTGTGGCTTGGTGGTCATGTGACTGGGTGGATGTGGCTTGGTGGTCATGTTATTGGCTGGGGTGGCCAACTCAATCACTCTCACATCAAGGCACACCTCCTGGCCTCTCATGACTGTGGGGATGCTGCAACAGTAGGTGTGAAAATGGTCATAAGTCTTTTTTCAGTGCCATTGTAACTTTGAATGGTCACTCCACACAAGCAAAGTACCAGCAAAGGAGGAAAAAACTCCAGAGAGATCCTGAGACAGGAAGTCTAGTCCTGCCAAGAATGTAATAAGGTTAACGGGAGCAGTTTCTGTAAGCAACACCAGAATGTTTCCTTCCTGCCTTCCTTACAGGATTAGGCCAGTAATTTCTTCTAACAACCGGTTCTCTGAACTGCTTAGAATGTTAACAACCGGTTCTAGCGAATAGGTGTGAACTGGTAGAATCCCACCCCTGCTTCCAAGGTCCCTGTCAACTCTGCTATTCTGTATTAAAATAACCTTCCATGGCTCTTTTCTAACTGTTGATCCCTCAGTCCTAGAAGGAGAAATTCTGGCTTCGAGTCCTGTTTTAGCTCTGAAGCAGCAGGAAAGGTTAATCCTGCTGTTGCTCCTGATCTTGGTCCTTTTCAGTGATCAAAACCAAAAGTTTTCTCCTTGAATTAAGACCGGTCTCTGGCGTCTGCCCACGGCTCCATCCGTTCTCATTTACCATCCAGCTCATTTGCTGCTGTTTGGAGGAAGCGCAGAGTAAGCTTGACTCAGCAGATTTTGCCCCTTGCCGAGGGGGAAAAAAACCCCCGCTTCCAATTAGGATGCCCCTCACTCATTTACACCCCATTTAAATGTTAAAAGACAGAGTTTCATGGGGTTTTAATGGCCCCATTACTTCCAATCTGTATCCTGAGGTAAAGATTTTGATGGGAACCTCTTCCAAGGTATTCTAAAGGTTAGATGAACAATTAGATTCATGTCTACCATAATCTTACAATCTTTCATTTCTCCACATTTAGAAAGGAGAAAAAAAAGGGGGGTGGAGGGGCAGCTAAGTCTCTTCTCCTGCTTTAGTTTGAAAGTGATTTTCCAGGTAGTCCTCGACTCACAACAGTTTGTTTAGTGACCGTTCAAAGTTGCTAAATGATACGCCCTCACAATACACTGTATTCAAAATGTTTATGAATAATCATCATAATAAAAAGTTACAACAGCACTCAAAAATGTGACTTACGACTGTTTTTCACACTTCACAGCTGTTGCAGAATCCTCAGGGTCATGTGATCAAAATTCAGACGCTCGGCAACTGGTTCCTATCTATGACGGCTGCAATATCGCGGGGCCTTTTGCGACCTTCTGACAAGCAAAGTTGATGGGAAAGCCAGATTCACTTAACAACAGGGTGCCTAACCTATCAACTGCAGTGATTCACTTAATAAATGACGCAAGAAAGGTCGTAAAATGGGGCAAAAATTCACTTAACAATTGTCTCACTTAACAGCGGAAATTTTGGGCACAATTGTGGTCGTAAGTCGAGGACTACCTGTAATTAAAATCTTGAGATGAGGAATTCTTAATCCATTTCCTCAGCGGTGGGCTTCAGTAATTTTAGCAAGGGTTTCTCTGCCTGGTTGCTGGGTGGGTGTGGCCATGATGGACGTGGCCTAGTCAGCTTCCTGCACCATGGTATTTTTACCCTCCCCCGGGCTCAGGAGGCTTTCCTCGAGTCTCTGGGAAGGCAAAAACAGCCTCCCCGGACTCTGGAGGCTCTCTGGAAGCCGGAAATGGGAGGAACTCCTGGGAGGCCCAGTTTTTCTCCCTCCCCGAGCCTCCGTGTGTGACCTGCACTTACCTGCATCCAAAACGGGCCACGTGGGGACTCCTGGGAGGGGCTGGGCGGGGTGGGCAGGACCAGCCAGGAGTGGGATTTGGGGGTTCCCTGAACTGTGCAGAATCTTAGCTATGGGCTCTCCTGAACCCCTGCGAACCCGCGCAGCCCACCCCTGCATTTCCTCAATGGGTCAGATCAACTGGGCACGGACAGAGTTATCCCTAAATATCGTTTTTATAATCCTTAGGACTTTTTTTGTTCCAAACTACACATATTTTCCAACCCAGTCAATGGGAAAGGCATGAAAACCATAAAGAAAGGCTAAAACAGAACTTTATGTTATTTATTGAGCTCTTAAGTCAGTGTTGACTCCTAGCGACTGCCTGGATCATCCCCTGCAGGATTCTTGGTAAGATTTCAGAAGTGGTTTCCCATTACCTCCTTCCTGGGGCTGAGGCAGAGTGACTGGCTCAAGGTCAGCTAGCTGGCTTTGTGCTTAAGACAAGCGTAGAACTCAGGATCTCCTGGGGATTTTGTTACTAAACCAAACAGGCTTTAAAACAGGAACATCCCAACTGAAAAGCAAAATCTGCAACAACATGTGCCTATAATATGTTTGTGCCACTTCTTAGCTTTTACACCCTGCCTTTCCTGCAAGAAAAGACTGCAAGGAGACTGCATTTATGAAGGCAACCCATTCCAAGTGGTAAATTGTCCTCACTGTTAGGAAGTTTCTCCTTAGTTCCAGGTTGCTGTTCCCCTTGATTAGTTTCCATCCGTTGCTACTTGTTCTGCCTTCAGATGCTTTGGAGAATAGCTTGACTCCCTCTTCTTTGTGGCAAACCCTTCAAATATTGGAGCACTGCTATCATGTCTCCCCTAGTCCTTCTTTTCACTAAACTAGACATACCCAGTTCCTGTAACCGTTCTTCATAAAGTTTTAGCCTCCAGTCCCCATAACCATCCTTGTTGCTTTTCTCTGCACCCTTTATTTTTATTTTTTTTATTTTTAATTACATTTATATGCAGCCCTTCTCCGAAGACTCAGGTACACAATGGATACAACCCAGTGTGCACAGCATTCCATTCCATTGTATATGCCTGCTTATTACTAAGCGGCATTTTTACAAGGTCAGCTAATTGCCCCTAACAATCTTGGGTCCTCAATTTACCTACCCCGAGAGGATGGAAGGCTGAGTCAACCTTGAGCCTGGTGGGATTCGAGCCTACAGTAATTGTAGGCAGCTGGAACTTAAGGCAGGCATTTAACAGCCTGAGCCACCAAGGCTCAGGCCCTTACCAGAGCCTTTACATCTTTTTAATAATACGGTGCCCAAAAGTATTCCAAGCGTGGTCCTACTAAAGGTTTGTAAAGAGGTACTAGAACTTCACAGAATCATGATTCTATCCCTCTGTTAATTCAGCCTAGGATTGCACTGGCTTTTTTGGCTTCTGCCGCACACTGCTGGCTCCTATTTAAGTGATTGCCCAGTAGGATTGCAAGATCCCTGTCACAATGATTGTTTTTGAGCCAGGTTTCACCTAATCTGTACATTTTGTACAATCAAATGAAAGCTGTTTTTCTTCCAGTTGTTGGAAGAAATATTTATTTATTTATTTATTTATTTATTTATTTATTTATTTATTTGATTAGTCAATTGCTTACAAGATAATAGTATAAACATAGTTATAAATACATGGATACATATAAGAAAATAAAAGAAACAATAGGACAGGGACGGTAGGCACTTTGGTGCTTATGCACACCTACAGACCTCTTAGGAAAGGGGTGAGGTCAATAGTAGACAGTCTAAGGTTAAAGTTTTGGGGTTTGGGGAAGAAACCACAGAGTCAGGTAGAGTATTCCAGACATTGACCACTCTGTTGCTGAAGTTGTATTTCCTGCAATCAAGTTTGGTGCGGTTAACCTTGAGTTTGTATCCATTATGTGCTCTTGTATTGTTATGGTTGAAGTTGAAGTATTCATTGACAGATAGGACATTGCAATGTATGATTTTATATACTATACTTAGATCGGACCGAAGACGGCGTAGTTCTAGGTTTTCTAGTTCTAGAACCTCAAGTCTGGTGGCATAAGGTATTCTGCAATGAGTAGAGGAGTGGAGAATCCTTCTGGGTTCATTTCCAAGTGGGAAAAAAAGACATTGGATTCATGGAAGTTGCTTGGAAAGAATATTTAATGGTGGACAAGACCACATGCCTTGGAGCTCCTGAGCGAAAAGGGAAGAGATACTGAGAATCCCCCGGTTTCATACCCTCTGTTGGGCCCCACCTTAGTGTTTCCTGTTCCTGTGTAAGAAATGCATCCCATTGACTGTCAGACTCCCAGGGCGGAGGTCTTAGTTAACTTTGTAGGCTTTGTCTGGACCTCATGGCTTCACCTGAGTTGAGTTGAGCTGATGCGATCTTCCCAGGTGCCATGTGGTGAGATGGGTAATCCTATCATGTCCTGAGGGCCATGTCTTAATCCCATCACCCTGGAGCTGAAGGTGGGGCAGAAGGAGCTGCAGGAAGCTGCTTTGTCTTTAAAACATGTTTCTCCTTTTCTCATCCAGGGAAATATAATATTCTGCCTTTTTAATATTTCCTAGAATATTTCATTCTTCCAGGAGAGCGGTAGGTGCTAACTTTCTACACAGTTATGTCAGCTACTGAGAACCATCTATTCCTAACCCCAGAAGAGAGGGGCACCCTAAACACCAGAAAGGTGGAACCATTTATGCAATATTCCTGAGGAGGGGACTGTTATTCAAATGACCTTCTAATGGGGTGTTCTGACGCAGCTCCCCAAACATGACAAACCCTCTGAAGTGAACTCAAAGATTTCTTTATGAGGAGCACCAGCAGCCCCAGGAAAAAGTTTCTCACTGCAGGCTAACAAGTCGGTCTACCTGGAAGATGAATAGATTTCTGCCACACCTGTTCATCTCCTCCCCCTGCTTTTTATCCCCAGAGCTAGGGTGGGGCTTCGCTAGCAGTGGTGGCTCTTCTGTCCCAAGGACTGGCCCATAGATTTCCACTGCTCTCCTCTCCTCTGCACTGGACCCAGCTGTTCCTCTCTTCGTCATCAGCACCTCCAGACCTGGGGGCTGTTGACTCTCCATCTGAGGGCTGATGGACGGCCCAGGCTCCGCCCCTCTCTCCCTCTGCCAGCTCCATTCCCTCTTTTCCCTCGGTGCACTCAGATTGCCTCGATGCTGGCCCTGACTCCCACACCTCCTCCTCCTCCTCTGATTCGGCTGCTGGATGGGCCACAACACGGGGTCTGTAAGTGCAGACCATTCAGTCAAAAATATTTGCCCACCTACCCAAAATGTTGCATAACAGAGGGGTTTAATTTGCTGGCTGATTTTGCCATGTATCACCTCTTCACTTCAATCAAAACTATCACTTGGTTCCATGGTGAGATTCCACCCCCCCCCATGAAATCCCATCTCTCCTTGAACAGACATACTTCTAGAAAAAACAGAGTTGTGTGAACCAGGGAAGGGTTACAACTTTGCCCTCACAGATCACCCCGGCAATATCGTTGGCAAACGAGGTGGTAATAAAATACGGCACAAGCTGTCTCCTTCAATCATGGCTTGAAGATGTGCCTGTCCCCTGATCTGAGATTCAGCATTCTTTTCAAACAGTACAGCCCAAATTTTGTTGGGTTTGATTTTATTTTTATCACCAGCCCAAAGCTCCCACTGCATGAAAGAATTGATGAGGCTGAGCTGTTTCGATTTTTATTTTATTTTAAATATATCACTGTATCCTCCTATTCTTGTGATGAAGTATGTGAAATCTCTACTTTTTGGCCCTGTTAAGAAAGACGTGAGGATTAAAAACGCATTTGGGATGTGAAAAAGGATTTGGCCTTCTTCCTTTTTATTTTGAGAGGTGGGCAGTGGTGGGATTCAGCCAGTACGTAGCAGTTCAAGTGAACTGGTAATTCCGGCAATCATTTGCTCCCTCCTAGGTCCTGAGCTATTCTGTCCTATATTTCCTTTGTTTGAAGCATATAACAGATAACAGATAATCAGAGTTGGAAGGAACCTTGTAGGTCATCTAGTCCAACCCCCCACCCAAGTGGGAGACCCTACACCATTTCTGACAAATGACAGTCCAATCTCTTCTTGAAAGTCTCAAGTGATGGTGCTCCCACAGCTTCCGAGGGCAAGCTGTTCCATGGGTTGATTGTTCTCACTGTCAGAAAGTTTCTCCTTATTTCCAGGTTAAATCTCTCCTTGTTCAGTTTCCATCCATCATTCCTTGTCTGGCCTACAGGTGCTTTGGAAAATAGCTTGACCCCTTCCTCCTCTCTGTGGCAGCCCCTCAAATATTGGAAGGATGCTATCCTGTCTCCCCTGGTTCTTCTCTTCACTAGACTAGCCATGCCCAGTTTCTGTAACCGTTCTTCATATGTTTTAGTCTCCAGGCCCCTCATCATCCTGGTTGCTCTTCTCTGTACTTTTTCTGCGCAGCTGATCAGTGCGGCAGCACGAATTGCCGCACCTCAGCTGTTTTTACTCGCCAGGGCTGCAGTAAGAGGTAAGTTTTCTTCCTATTTTGAAATGTACCGCACACGCACAGTGCGCAAAGCACTTGCTCACCAAATTGGTTGTGACACTGGTTGAATCCCACCACTGGAGGTGGGGATATTTAATTGTTTGAAGGGTGGGTGAAGTGGTGGTGTGGTATACTGGTAGTCCTTGACATATGACCACAATTGAGCCCACAATTTCTGTTGTTAAGCATTACGGTTGTTTAGTGAGTTTTGCCCCATTTTATGGCTTTTCTTGCCACAGTTGTTGAGTGAATCACTGCAGTTGTTAAATCAGTAACACGGTTGTTAAGTGAATCTGGCTTCCCCATTGACTTTTCCTGTCAGAAGGCTGCAAAAGGAGATCACATGACCCCCAAGCCACTTTAACCAGGGGTGAGATTCTACCAGTTCGCACCTATTCGCTAGAACTGGTTGTTAACATTCTAAGCAGTTTGGAGAACTGGTTGTTAGAAGAAATTACTGGCCTAATCCTGTAAGGAAGGCAGGAAGGAAACATTCTGGTGTTGCTTACAGAAACTGCCTCTCCATTAACCCTTATTACATTCTTGGCAGGACTATAGAACTTCTCTGGAGTTTTTTTTCCTCTCCTTTGCTGGTACTTTGCTTGTGTGGAGTGACCATTGAAAAAAGTGACTTATGACTGTTTTGCACACTTATGACTGTTGCAGCATCCCCACAGTCACGAGAGGCCAAGCGAGGAGATGCGTGCTTCGATGTGAGTGATGTTGAGTTGGCCAAGCCCAGACAGTAACATGACCACCAAGCCATTTCCACCCAGTCACATGACCACCATCACCCCCACCAACTAAGGCACACCCACAGAACCGGTTGTTAAAAAATTTGAATCCCACCCCTGACTGTAACCGTCATAAATACGAGACAATTACCAAGAGTCTGAATTTTGATCATGTGATCGTGGGATGCTGGAAAGGTTGCAACTGTGAAAAGCAGTCATAAGTCACTTTTTTCAGAGCCGTAGTAATTTTGAACAGTCACTAAACAAATGGATGTAAATCAAGGACTATCTGTAACTGGCCACACCAAAGACTCAATTTTTTGAATGAGAAACTTAAGGGTTAATTTCAAAATGAAGAAACAACGTGTAAAAGTTTATCCTTACGATATTGAAAAATACGACCCCCAAACTAAGCAAACTGACACACGCTATAAACACATAGCCTGACCTCAAACTCGGAGCCAAACCAAGACCCAGAATGTCACATCACAGCCTTCCACCCAGGACACTACATCACAGAACTCAGGAGATTACAACACAAAACATCAGGAGGTTGCAACACAGACAACGACCCAGGACCACACCCAGGACGTCACAACAATAGAACTCAGAAGGTCATCACACAGCCCATTACCCAGGTTGTTACAACACAAAAGGCTGAGAGACACACAACCAGCACCTCAGCCACACAGGGTCTCAGGAAAAAGCCATCCAATCTGCATACATCAACTCCACAAACCAATCAAGAAGTAACAACACAGCCAACTCTAGAGTTTAAAAGGGAAAAACAGCCACTATCACACACTTCTCCCAGGAGAACGAAGCTGAAGACACCAGCCTGAAGATGACGGATGAGATTTCGTCGAAACGTTGCCAAGGTATTCTCAATCTTACACGGGACAAGACCTGAATACACCAAGACCTACGTACGTACGTACATACATACATACATACATACATACATACATACATATATATATATATGGCATTCAGCTTTGTTCGGGTATTTTCCTACGTCATTATAGTTGTACTTTTAAAGTTTTTAAAAGCACAACTATAATGACGTGGGAAAATAGCCAAAAAAAGCTGAATACCATATATATATAAATACCCATGAAAACTTAAGAAAATATATATATATACATACATACATACATACATACATACATATAAATTAATTGGGAGAAAGAGGACTGGAGTTGTAGAATAATACTCTTAAAATGTCTTTTACCTTTCCAATTAATTTCAAATTTGCAACAGCTTTTTTACTGCAATTGAGGAAACAAAAGTGCTATTTCCTTATCATTATCTTAGCACCTTGTTTAATGTTTTGGCTTGATTTCCTGATGGATGGTCATTGGTAAGATACCACTGTCTCCAGTCTTGCTAATTCATCAACTATAATGGCCTGAGAGGACTGAAAATATGGCGGTTGTGGGCTAGACTGAGGTTGAGGTCATCTTAACATACAAGGATTCTGAGGTTTGTCGGTATCTTCCTGATTGTGGAAGAGCAGAGAAAGATTTCTCACTGACCACCAGGTTATAAAGTTTCATTTTTCTTCCTTTCAGCACATTTCAAAGGGGAGCCATCTTGGATGCCCTACCTTCTTCTTCAACCCAGGCTAAGCGGAGAGGAAAAAAGCGAAAATAGAAAGATGCATTCTATTTACCCAGGGAGTACTTTGGGAAGATCAAAAAATAGTGCTGTTTCAAATGATGTTTCCTCTGGGAGGGGCGTGCAGGTTGATCAATCCAGAATTGTACTTCAGAATCAATGTGCTGTATAATTAGGGCACTCCAAGGGTAGGGAAAGAGGAAAGAAAAAACCCCATGACTCCAAGACATGGCAGGCCTCTTCGACGCAAAGTAGAATACTTTACTCGACCAAGTGTGATTAGACACACAAATAATTTGTTTCTGGTGCAGAGGTGGTATTCAGCAGGTTCTGACCAGTTCTGGAGAACCAGTAGTGGACCTTTTGAGTAGTTTGGAGAACTGGCAAATACCACCTCTGACTGGCCCCGCCCCCATCTCTTCTCTGTCTCCCATCGAGTCCCAGCTGATTGGCTGGGTCTTCTTTTGTTGCCCTGCACAGGAGAATGGAGCTGGAAAGCAGGTTAGTGGGGTGGGGAGGGAATGGGGATTTTGCAGATTCCTTCCCCTGCTATGCCCACCAAGCCAAGCCAAACCCACCAAGCCACGCCCACAAAACCAGGAGTAAATTTTTTTTTGAATCCCACCACTGTTCTGGTACATAAGCTGCCAGTGTAGATGCCAAACAACAAATAATCATAATATCAAAAGATTTAATTTAATTTAATTTAATATTGGGATTTCTATGCCGCCCTATCTCCCGAAGAACCCAGGGCGGCTTACAACAATAAAAAACAGGAATACAAAATTTAAAAAAACTATTAAATAAGAGAACCCCAATTACAAACATTAAAACATTAAAAACCAAGCAACAAATTTTAAAAACAACAAAAAAAGGAAAGATCAAAAGATTCTGATGTGAATGGGAATAACGTATGTTCAACAAAATGTGGAGTTCAGCTTGGTGGATCCATCTGGCTTAGGGTCAAATGATGATACAATTTCAGATTAGCCTCTTTATTAGATTTTATTACTTAAGATTTAATCTTCAATTTGATTCATAGTCTGGGACTGGTAAAAACTTAACAGTTCAGGTCCTAACCAAGAACCTAAGAGCTGCTAAGGTAATGTCTGAATATATAGGCAGTTATGAGTTGTTGTTGTTGTTGTTATTATATTTATTTATGTGTTATATATTTATCAATATACTCTGTAAAACTGCTTAAAGAGGGTGGTAAAGCACTGAAAAGTGGTATGTAAGCAGTGATGAGATTGAAATTTTTTTACTACTGGTTCTGTGGGTGTGGCTTGGTGGACGTGGTGTGGCTTGGTGGTGTGGCTTGATGGGCGCGGAAGGGGATGGATACTGTAAAATCTCCATTCCCTCCCCACCCCACTAACCTGCTTTTCAGCTCTGTTCTCCTGTGTAGGGCAACATAAGAAGACCCAACCAATCAGCTGGGACTTGGGAGGCAGAGAATAGATGGGGGTGAGGCCAGTCAGAGGTGGTATTTCCTGATTCTCTGAACTACTCAAAATTTTCGCTACCGGATCTCCAGAACTGGTCAGAACCTGCTGAATACCACCTCTGCATATAAGTCTAAGTGCTATTGCTAATATATATATATTAAATATTATATTTATTATTATTATATTTATATACCACCAACATATTTATTTTTAATAAACAACTCTGGGTGGCGAACGTATCTAATACTTCCTCCCATTTCTTCCCCAACAACCAGCCTGTGAGGCAAGTTGGGCTAAGAGAGACAGTGACTGGCCCAAAGTCACCCAGCTGGCTTTCATGCCCAAGGCAGGACTAGAACTCACAGTCTCCTGGTGATTGACCCAAAGTCACTCAGCCAACTTTAATGATTAAGGCAGAACTAGAACTCTCAGTCTCCTGGTGATTGGCCCATAGTCACCCAGCCTAAGGCTTTCATGCCTAAGGCTGGGACTAGAACTCACAGTCTTTCAGTTTCTAACCTGGTGTTTTAACCATTTGACCAAACAGCCCCTTGTTGTTCTTATGAATCTTTTGGTAGATCCAATCATAATTCATGCTTTAAATTTGACTGTAAATCTGTTCCTGATTTCTGCTTTGAATTCTCAAGCCTTCTGGTCCAGCCTGCAAAGATTTCTTGTCTGATCCTTCCTTGCCTATTAGAAAAATAATAAAATAAAATAAAAGAACCCTTTATTCAATTTTTTTTATTTTTTTTAAATTACATTTATATGCCGCCCTTCTCCGAAGACTCAGGGCGGCTTACAATTTTTGGGATACAACCCAGTGTGCTCAGCAATAGCCTTCCTTCCATTGTATATGCCTGCTTATTACTAAGCGGCATTTTTACAAAGTCAGCTTATTGCCCCCAACAATCTTGGGTCCTCAATTTACCTACCCCGAGAGGATGGAAGGCTGAGTCAACCTTGAGCCTGGTGGGATTCGAGCCTACAGTAATTGTAGGTAGCTGGAACTTAACTGCAGGCATTTAACAGCCTGAGCCACCAAGGCCCATTTGATCCTGGGATCAGTTTCTGCTTGATTTGTTCCTCTCTTTGACCTTCGGTTTCTCTGTTAACAGGTGTAATCCAGGCCCTGTGCTCTTCATAAAATCTCTGCTTTTACAACCACCGCTGATTCTGGCCACTTCTCTCAAGGTTATATCATTTTTTTTGGATCTTCAATGGCTGTTGCTTTCATTTCAGCTGATCTATGACCATTTTTTTTTACACAGGCATACAAAATATCTGGCAGGTACTGAAACAGCTCAATTTTCCTGAGTCAGACCACTGGTTCATTTCATCCAGATATGCTGGAGTTACAGTTCCCAGAATTCAACACTGCCGTGGCTGTGCCAGATGAGAACTGTAGAAAACAAGTAGAAAAGAAGTGGAGGAAGACTGAAGAAACTTAAGACTCAGGATAGGAAAAATATTGCTGCTTTCACGCTGGAGAAGACTTGTAGGAACATAGGTCAACTTCAATTTATGACCAGTATTGGAAACAGAGTTTCCATTGTTAAGCAAGACGATTGTTAAATGAGTCATGCCTGATTTTACGATATTTTTTTGGTCACGATTGTTAAGTGAATCACTGCAGTTGTTAAGTAAAACATGGTTATTAAGTGAAACCAGCTTCTCCCTTTTACTTTGCAAATGATGAAATCCTTCAGAAACTTCTTCTTCTACAACTGACAAGGCTTTCTTGAAGGGCTCTGCAGCCAATAACAGATCTCTGGATTGATTCAGAGCTTCGTTATCAGCTACAGAGCTTCGTTATCAGCTACAGAGGCCTTCTGCCGGCTGCAGAAGAAATGGGCCAGCAAGGCAGGTGTTGAGGTGTGCAAGGACAGGTTACAGCTGTCCAAAGGTAAGTAGGAGGGCAGCTTCACCACCACCCCATCCCCACCCTAGCTTAATTTTTACTGTGCACTTTGGAGTGGGCGGGATCTTAATTAGGACTTATTTTGGGGGTAGGGCTTATATTGGGCGTACGTGTATAAATCAAGCTAGGATTCACTTTCAGGGTAGGTTGTATTGTCAGGGAAATGGTGTGTGTGTGTGTGTATGTGTGTGTGTGTGTATATATACAGGTGGTATATATATATACACATATATATATAGGTGGTGGGGTCTGTGTTTAGAGGTTTGTAAGCGGGGTCTTGGAGTAGGTTGGATAGTTTGGATTGGTAGTCAGATGTGTTCATCACGACTGTGGCGTTGCCTTTGTCTGCTGGGAGGATGATTATGTTGTTGTCTTTCCTCAAGTTGCTGAGTGCTTTTTGTTCTTCTTTGTGTAAGTTGCTTCTGGGTGGACTGCTGGAGCAGAGGACGTTGGTGACTTCAAGTCTGATTTTATTGGCTGTGTCTGGGTTAATTTTGGCTAGGCTAGCTTCAACTTTGGTGAATTGACACCAGCCTGAAGATGACGGATGAGATTTTGTTGAAACATTGCCAAGATATTCTCAATCTTACACGGGACAAGACCCGAAATGATGTGAACGGAGTTGGAACTAAGCTAGGGGAGTCTAAAAAGTAGCTGAAACATGATTTCATTTAGCTCGGTGTTAACATTGAATAGACTGGGTGATATACTTCCCATTGTATGCATTTGCATTGTGATTGAATGATAATGCGATCAAAGTGGCTTATTTTTGTGTGGATTTTTGGCCTACAACTTGGACATATATTTTAACCCTGATAGTTAGAAACATTTTGAAACATGAGAACCTCAATCCTCAGGTTTTCAGTTTTTTTTTAATTTACTTCTATTCCGGGTGGTATATTCCATCCTGACGGCTAACTCCTAAGCCACACACCCAGTGTTACATTGCAGAATGATTCATTTGACTTAAATCCCACTTCTTCTCTTCAAAGATGCCATATAACATTTAAAGTAGCTCCGTGTGGAAAACTAATGAATATTAGAACACACATGACAGTATTTTGGCTCTGGCGCACTGACTAATGTTGGAAAAGACTGGCCGTTAGCACAAAGCTATTACCTTGTCTGTAAAAAAAGAAATGAGGCTGTTCAGTTGGTTTTTTTTTTAATGCATGACACATTCAGATTTAATTTGCAGTAGTTTTTAAGTGCTTGGGAATTGTGTCCCGGCTTTCAAATAAACGTATTTATGTTCGCTCCCAAACAAAGCCCAACACTTTGTATGGCATTTTTGTAGGCTGGCAAGGAACAATCGCCGCTTTGAAAACCAGTAAATCAAAGACTCAGATTTTAGCGAGGCCACTGAGCATCATCTAGGGTCACCTCCATCTGCTGGTAATACCCCTCTCCTTTGCTGCCTAAAACTGAGAATCATAGACACAGAGGGCTGGAAGGGACCTTGGAGGTCTTCCATAAAGCTTATAACATCCGGGACAAATCTTTTCATGAGTGACAAATGTGTATTATAATGTATCTGATAAGCGCTGAATATACTGAGAGCTTTTACACCAGAGACAAATTCCTTGTGGGTCTAATCACACTTGGCCAATAAATAATATTGTAATTCTATTCTATTCTATTCTATTCTATTCTATTCTATTCTATTCTATTCTATTCTACTCTACTCTACTCTATTCTATTCTCTATATCTTCTCTTCCCTTCCCTTCCCTCCTCTCCTCTCCTCTCTTCTCCTCTCCTCTCCTCTCCCCTCCCTTCCCCTCCCCTCCCCACCCCCCTCCCCCCTCCAGAGGTGGTATTTGGCAGGTTCTGACCAGTTCTGGGGAACCAGTAGCAGAATTTTTAAGTAGTTCCCACCTCTGACTGGCCCTGCCCCCATCTATTCTCTGCCTCCTGAGTCCCATCTGATCAGCTGGGTCTTCTTTGGTTGCCCTGCACAGGAGAATGGAGCTGGAAAGCAGGTTAGTGGGGTGGGGAGGGAATGGAGATTTTGCAGTATCTTCCCCCTGCCACACCCACCAAGCCACGCCCACCAAGCCACACTACGACCATCAAGCCATGCCCACAGAACCATTAGTAAAAAATTTTAATCCCACCACTGCTTCCCTTCCCTTCTCCTCTTCATTATGAGGCTAAGGGATCCAAATATGTTTAGCCTAATGAAGAGAAGGCTCAGGAGAGACAAAATAGCCGTCTTCCAATACTTGAAGGGCTATCATAAGGAAGAGGGCATTGATTTATTCTCCACAGCACTTGAGCGTAGGAGAAGAAGAATGTGTGGAAGCTCCTCGGGGGGAGATCCAGCTGGGAGTAAGGAGGAATTTCCTGACAGTGAGTATGACTGATCACCAGAACAACTTGCTTCCCGGAGGTGTGGGTGTTACATCCCTGGAGGATTTCAGGAAAAGATTGGACCATCGTGTGACCAGGATGGTGTAAGATCTCCAAGGTCTTTTCCAGCTCTATGATGCGTGGGAGCGCCCGCCCTATGGAATCAGCTCCCTGCGGACCTTCGTTTGGCCCCTGATCTCCGCTCCTTTCGTCGAGACCTGAAGACTTGGCTGTTTCAGCAGGCCGGCCTGGATTGACCCGGGGGTGGGTAGTTTTAATTGTATTGTTAATTATTGTAATTTTAATTGTTTTAATTCATTTTTAGTAATTTATAGACTTGTATTTTGTATTTGTTTATTTTTTTATTTTTTATTGTAAATGTATTCTTTTATATGTTCGCCCTGAGTCCTTAGGGAGAAGGGCGGCATACAAGTCTAAATAATAAATAAATAATAATAAATAAATAAAACAAAGGAAGAAAGAAACATAACAACAGAATGACAAAAAGGCCTTGCAAATTATGAGGGGTGTCCCCACTCATTGGCAAGTCAAAAATTTGAAAAATGCCTAACTTGATCTGCTGGCATCTTTCTTTCTCTCTCTCTCTCCCTCCCTCCCCCCTCCCCTCCCTCTCTCCCCCCTCTCTCCCTCTCTCCCTCTCTCTCTCATACACACATGAGAAACAATTCTCTATCTCCCTATCCTGTCCCATTTAGGCTATCCTGAACAATGGCACTCAGTGGCAGCCCTGAAGTTGGACCTGATGTAGACTTCAACCTCAAATTCAGTCTGGCACCACCACTCAAAAAGGCCATCTCCAGCCATCCTCCAATGTGTACAAGACTTGAGGAATGATGTGATTGCCCTCCCCCCAACCCCCCCTCGTAGCCCAGCACTACCCAGGATCTGCTGGGTGCATCTTACCTCCGGAAGGTGTTCTCTCTTGGTTGACAGAGGCCCTGCAGACTTCCTGAGGCAGCTCTGGACCGTGAGAGGACTTGTTCTTCAAGCAGCTGCGGAGAATGCTCATTCATTCATTCATTCACTCACTCACTCACTCACTCACTCACTCACTCACTCTATTTATTTATTTATTTATTTATTTATTTATTTATTTATTTATTCTCCCGAAGGACTCAGGGTGGCTCACAATGATAAAAAATGTCAAATACAAATATTAAAAAACAATGAAATGCGAAATCCCAATAGCCAACTAAAATTAATAAAACTAATTACTAAAATCCCAACCCCCTCCGTCAGTCCAGGTCGGCAAGATGGAGCAGCCATGTTTCTATGGCATCTACAACCCCTAAAAGCTGCACAGAAGCATGTCCCTTTCTCGCCCATTTTTAGGGGGCTCTCTGGAGGCCGTGTGGCCTATTCTTGTGTGGCCTCCGCAGCTTCTGAAAATCACGAAAGAAGAGAGTGTGCTTTTGAGAATAGTTGCTGGTATTGGTGAATGCCGTCATGCCATCCAACAAGTTGTGCTGTGTCACTTTGGACATACATGTCCTAGACTCGCCTTATTATTTCTATATTCTATAGCAGCACACTAAGCGGAAAAGGAATGGCATGAACTACATTGGGTGCACCTGTTTGCTGCTCCATGTGGGCTGGCTTGAGCATGCTCTACGTAACATACAGAATACAGAATAACTGAGTTGGAAGGGGCCTTGGTGGTCTTCTAGTCCAACCCCCTACTCAAGCAGGAAACCCTATAGCATTTCAGCCAAATGGCTGTCCAGTGTTTTCTCAAAAATTTCCAGTGATGGAGCACCCATAATTTCTCAAGGTAGGCTGTTCCACTGATTAATTGTTCTCACTGTTAGGAAATTTCTCTTTAGTTCAAAGTTGCTTCTCTCCTTCATTAATTTCCATCCATTACTTCTTGCCCTGCCTTCAGGTGCTTTAGAGAATAGCTTGACCCTCTCTTTTCTGGACAGCCTGTGATGACCCAGAGTATCTCAGAAATATAACAGAACCCAAAACATGACTAAAAGTCCTTTAATGCCTTCAACTTGGCTTCACTGTTTAATTGTTCACAGTGGAGGAGTAAACTATTTTCAAAATAACACTCCAAACGAAAGAAACACAGTTCAAATTCAAAGAGCCGATAACAAAGCAAAAACCAAAAACAAACCACACTGAATAAAGTTCCACGACAGACCAGGATAGATAATTGCCAACTTCAGGAAGATAACCAGGTACAGTCCATTGGAAGAACACCAACCAAGATAAACCTTCTTTAGGAATAAAACACTAATTTGTCTCCAGCGTCTGTCAACACGCAGGTCCAAACTCTTATGTAAATCTCACACCTGCAACCCATGAAGAGGATCATGGCCCTCTCCTCCAGAGTAGACCACATTTTACCCTGATCCTCTCCTCCCTGCGTGCCCTAGGATGGATAGGGGATGGGCCTGGGTCCTCCTCTGACTGCTCAGCAGGCCTCTGCCCTTCCCCAGCCTCCTCCACCACCTCTGGAGCCACACTTCCACTCCTTGTTGGCTGTTCCTCCTCTTCCTCAGAGTCAGTCTCTACCAGGGGCATGACACAGCCCCTCAAATATTGCACAACTGCTATGGTGTCGCCTCTCGTCCTTATCTGATGGCCACACTGGATCGCGGGGGCTTCTTGGCCTCTCCTCTTTACAGAGAATAAGACACTTGAGTTTATCCTCATGGACTTGCCAATGCATCACTCTGTAAATGTTCTTGCAGGACAAATACTATTGCAGCAGCCAGGAAGCCAATCTGCAAATTCAGGTTGGGGTGAGACGCTCTTTGTCAGCGCTTCAGCAGTATTCAGGTCTGAGTCTGCAAAACAAAAAGCCCACCCCAAATCCTGCAACGGCAGGATCTTCATGCAAGCTTTCCAGCCTCCGTCCTCTTCGATTCTTGGCTAGCGCCCACCACTGCAGATGGGGAAGCCAACTTTCTTGCTGCAGAGGAAGGAGGGGAAAAGATTCAGGGCGGCCATGCCATGCTCTTGGTCTGCATGCTTTCTGGGAAGGGAGAAATCGGATTTCCACCAATGGGGACAGCCCTCATAGATTGCAAGGACTTCTTGCGGGTTTTTGTGGTTGCTCTTTTGCAATTTATTACAGAGGGAGGGGATACAGCTGTGGGATGTGTGGTGGGAGCAGTGTGATATAATGATTAAGGCACGGTTCAAACTTGGCAACTTAAAAGCAGGTGAACTTCAACTGAATGATTTTGGGCCAATCACCAGGAGACTGTGAGTTTTAGTTCCACCTTCGTCATGAAAGCCGGCTGGGTGACTTTGGGCCAATCAACAGTAGACTGGGGAGTTCTAGTCCTGCTTTAGGCATGAAAGCTGGCTGGGTGACTTTGGGCCAATCACCAGGAGACCTTGAGTTCTAGTCCCATCTTAGCCATGAACTCCAGCTGGGTGACTTTGGGCCAATCACTAGGAGACTGTGAGTTCTAGTTCCATCTTAGCCATGAAAGCCAGCTGGGCAACTTTGAGCGAATCACCAGGAGACCTTGAGTTCTAGTCCCATCTTAGCCATGAACTCCAGCTGGGTGACTTTGGGCCAATCACTAGGAGACTGTGAGTTCTAGTTCCATCTTAGCCATGAAAGCCAGCTGGGCAACTTTGAGTGAATCACCAGGAGACCTTGAGTTCTAATCCCATCATAGCCATGAACTCCAGCTGGGTGAGTTTGGGTCAGTCACCAGTAGACATTGACAGTGTGCTAGCTTTTGAAATTCACAAGACCTCGACAATATCTTGCAACCCATCAACCATGAGGACACACAGATTATCATGTGAGAATGCATGAATAACCCGGACATGAATTGTCACCCACTGAGAAGTGTTCTGGCTTCTAAAAAGAGCAAATGCTTTATTTTAGTTCCTGGTTATACATTAAAAAACATGTCTATAGGCACCCACCCCACCCACCCCTTAAATTTAATCTTCTAGAGTTGCCAACTATCTGGAAAACAAGGAAAGAAACCAGCTTGCCCTGTTCTTGTACAATTCCTGCATATCAAACAATTGTTTCACATCAAGGTTAATTTATGCCTGGGTGCCACACAAATATCATCTACTAATTGCTGCAGGTTAAATTTATATTCCAAGAATAACTACCTTGGCTGTTTCCAGCTGTTGACCCATCATCCTTCACCCATTTACACTAACATCTTCTGTTCCAGATGTTAGTCGTGACCCAGAGTTTGATGGTGAACTTTTTTCCATGACAGATGCTAATTGATTCTCTTCTTGAAAATGCATGTACTGTACAGGTAGCCTTTAGATTAGATAATAGATAATCAGAGTTGGAAGGGACTTTGTAGGTCATCTAGTCCAACCTCCTGCCCAAGCAGGAGACCCTACATCATTTCTGACAGGTGGGAGTCCAGTCTCTTCTTGAAAGCTTCCAGTGATGAAGCTCCCACAACTTCCAAGGGCAAGATTCGATTAACAGAGTTGGAAGGGACCTTGTAGGTCATCTAGTCCAACCTCCTGCCCAAGCAGGAGTCCCTACACTACTTCTGACAAATGGCAGTCCAGTCTCTTCTTGAAAGCTTCCAGTGATGAAGCTCCCACAACTTCCGAAGGCAACTTCTGTTCCCTTGGTTGATTGCTCTCTCTGTCAGAAAGTTTCTCCTTATTTCCAGGTTGAATCTCTCCTTGTTCAGTTTCCATCCATTGTTACTTGTCTGGCCTTCGGGTGCCTTGGAAAATAGCCTGACCCCCTCCTCTCTGTGGCAGCCCCTCAAATACTGGAACATTGCTATCATGTCTCCCCTGGTCCTTCTTTTCATTAGATTAGCCATCGGTGGAATGACTTGCCTCCAGAAATTGTGGGTGCTCCATTACTGGAGGGTTTTAAGAAGAGATTGGACAAACCATTTGTCTGAAATGGTATAGGGTTTCCTGCTTGAACAAGTTGGACTAAAAGACATCCAAGGTCCCTTCCAACTCTGTTATACTGTTATTCTGGTCTTTCCTGAAGCCCAAGTCACAATGTCCATTGGAGGGCACCACATAGTCACTTAAAAAGGAGGAAATTTGCAAATTAAAATGGCTAATAGGAGCTGGACAGACCCCAGCCCAAGTGTGTGATCAAGAAGAGAGTTAATAAAGTATAATAGATTGTGTCCCTGGCCAAAGTTGATGGCACCATATAGGGCAGAGGTCTCCAAACTTGCCAGCTTTAAGATTTGTGGACTTCAATTCCCAGAGGTCTCCAGCCAGCTATGCTGGAGTTGAAGTCCACAAGTCTTAAAGTTGCCAAGTTTGGGGACCGCTGATATAGGGTGTGTCAAATGAGAGTCATGATGGGGAGGTCACTGTTATGTATGCAGGTTTGAAGTCATTGCTTTAGTTTGAACTGTTCTTGTAAAATGTTAGAAATGATTGGTTTAAAAAGTGCGGGAAAACCCTGCACTCTGATTGGCTGGCAACTGTGGCTGCTGGCTATAAGTAGCAGCCGCAGCACAGCCAAATTGGGTCTGTTATGAGCTGTAGTCACTAATAAACTAAGAGCTTGAAGCACTCCACGTCTGTCTCTTCATGCAAACTTAACACTGGCGACGAGGGTGGGATTCCCCTGAAGAAGACGGCAACGCAGAACAGAAGGAGAGCGAGATGGCTGTGCTGAACACCCCCCCAGCCCCGTTCGATCCGATGGCAGAAGACTGGGAGTTGTATGCAGATCGTTTCCAAATGTATTTGGAGGGAAACGATCTTGCCGACATTTCCGAGAAGCGGAAGAGGGCGGTCTTTCTCATGCACTGCGGTCCGGCAGTTTTCAAGATGGCGAAGGCATTGGCGGGAGCTGCAGACGTGAAGGTAATGGACTGGCCTGACTTAGAAAAGCTGTTAAGAGCCCATTACGCGCCACAAGTATCGTGCCTCATTAAGAGACACGAGTTTTACTGTCGTGATCAAGGGGAAAGCGAAAACGTAAACGACTTTGTGGCAAGTTTAAGAGACATTGGGGGTGCATGCGAATTTAACAGTTTAGAAGAGGCCATGTGCGATCAATTTGTTCTGGGCCTTAAAGACAAGGTGCTACAGAGCAAGTTATTACTGAAACCTAAGATCACGCTGAAGGAAGCAATAGAAGAAGCTTCCTCAGCTGAAGCTACCAAGTCCTCAGCAGCAGCTATGAAGAAAATCAACAAGGCCACAAGCCATCCTGATGTGGAAAAGTCCACAACAACTCATTGTGAGCAAATAGATTCTGAGTCAGACTGTAGTGAGGTGGAGGAAGGAATTTACAGACTCAGAATGGAGTGGAAAAAGAAAGACCTGGGAAGAAAGAGGCAAGATTTCTACTGCAGAGGGTGTGAGGGAAGCCACCCCCGCACTGAATGCAAGTTTTTAGACACCATTTGCCTCCATTGTGATAAAAGAGGACACCTAGCAAGAGTCTGCAAATCATCCAGAACTCCACCCAACAGAAGAAAGTTTGCTACAAGCAAAGACAAAGAATTCAGGCCCAACAATCTCAGTGAGAAAATGGGGCGCAGCACAGAAGCAAATGGGAAGAATGAAACTCATCAAACAGTCACCATTGGTCATTCATCACCTTTAAGAAGTAGAAAAGTGCATGTCAAGGTACTTATTGAAGGAAGGCCTTGCCAAATGGAAGTGGACTCAGGCTCATACCTATCTATGGTGTCATGGGACACTATTTACAGTCTTCTTCCCAACATCCAGAAGAAGCACTTCAAGAAGCAAGCATTGACGCTTAAAGACTACCAAGGGAACAAGATTCCAGTAGTTGGAACAAGAGAATTCAACGTGAAATTCAAGGGCCACACCAAACGCCTACCACTGACCATCGTGGACAAGGACCGCCCAAGTCTGCTGGGCCTTGAGTGGTTCAACCCGTTGGGCATCGAGGTGACTGGCATCAATCACGTGAGCAGCACTGAGCGGGAAGAGGCCTTGAAGTCTGAGTTTCCAGAGGTCTTCAGCGACGGATTAGGTAAGTACTTGGGGACACCTATCTCCTTTAACCTAGATCCCAAGGTACAGCCAAACCGGTTAAAACCCAGAAGGGTCCCATTTGCCTTAAAGGAAAAAATTGATGCACAATTAGATAAACTAATAGCTCAAGGGGTTTTAGAGCCCACTGATCACTCCAGGTGGGAGATACCCATAGTCACACCAGTCAAGGCTGATGGATCTGTGAGAATCTGCGGAGACTACAAGGGGACATTGAACCATGTGCTACAACAGAGCGCATATCCAGTTCCAGTAGTGCATCATTTATTACATTCTCTTGGAGGGGCACAGTTTTTGCCAAGTTGGACCTGGCACAGGCATATCAACAGTTAACAGTTGATGATGCCACTGCTGAAGCCCAAACCATTGTAACCCATAGAGGTGCTTTCAAATGCAAAAGGTTGCAATTTGGAGTAAGCGTGGCACCAGGCATCTTCCAAAGCCTTATGGAAAGAATGTTACAAGGGTTGCCAGGGTGGTGCCCTATTTTGATGACGTTTTAATTTCTGCTGAAAATGACACTCAGTTACACGAGAGACTCAGGGAAGTCTTAACTAGATTCAAAAAGCGGGTTAAAAGTCAAAGAAGAAAAATGCACACTTAGAACAGATAAAGTGGAATTCTTGGGTTACATGATTGATAAACATGGCATCCACCACACAGAGGCAAAGGTTCAGGCAATCAAAGAAGCCCCCAGGCCAAAATGCAAAACAGATTTGCAAGCATTCTTGGGACTCATTAACTTCTATCATATGTTTCTACCTCAGAAAGCAACCATTGCAGAACCCCTACATAGGTTGCTGGACAAAAAATCTGCATGGGTCTGGGGCAGGAAGGAACAAGCTGCATTTAACAATATCAAGAGACAAATCACGTCTGATGCTGTGCTGATACAGTTCTCTGAGAACTTTCCTGTTGTTCTGACTTGTGATGCCTCCCCTTTTGGAGTGTGTGTGTGGGGGTATTGAGCCACATGCTTCCCAGCGGGAGGGAAGCTCCAATTGCATTTTACTCTCGCACCTTGACTAAAGCAGAGAGGAACTACAGCCAACTGGATAAGGAAGCCTTGGCAATTGTAGCAGCTGTCAAGAAATTCCATGAGTATCTATATGGGAGAACATTTACTGTTGTCACAGATCACAAATGTCTTTTAGGCATTGTGGCAGGGGACAAACCAACGCCCACTATCCTGTCACCAAGAATGCTGAGATGGACTGAATTTCTTGCTGCTTATTCATACAAACTGATCTACAGACCTGGTAAAGACATTGGGCATGCAGATGCTTTGAGTCGCTGCCCACTTCCTTCTCACACTGAGGACTTTGCTCCTGAGACTTACACCTTTTTTCTAGAAACTGTTGCCAAGCTTCCAGTACATGCTCCTGAAATTGCCAGAGAGACTGCCAAAGACACTTTATTGGCTCCTGTTATAGGCTGGATTAAGAAAGGTTGGCCACTTCAAGATTTACCTCAACTTGCCCAACCTTTTAAATCCAGGCAAACTGAATTATCTGTATTAAGAGGATGTATTTTGTGGGGTAACAGGGTGGTTATTCCTGCAAAACTACAAAAGAGGTTTTGGAAATGTTACATGAGGGTCATCCGGGAATTGTCAGAATGAAGGGATTGGCCAGGAGTTATGTATGGTGGCCAGGTATTGACAAAATGGTTGAAAACTGGGTTGCATCTTGTCCCAACTGTCAGGTAGTCAGGCCTGCCCCACCTCTCACCCCCACACAGGAATGGGAATGTCCTAGGGGCCCATGGTCCAGGATTCACATTTTGTTTTGCTGGCGCTACCAGAGGGCACACTTTCCTTATTATAGTAGATGCATATTCCAAATGGCTAGAGGTCATCCCTATGGCATCCACCACAACTGAAGCTGTCATCAAACAGCTTAAAAAGCTTTTTGTGACTCATGGGTTACCTGATGTGCTCGATTCTGACAATGGTCCTCAATTTACATCCAACCTGTTTGAATCATATCTAGCACAACAGGGTATCAGACATGCCCTGTCAGCCCCTGGGCATCCTTCTGCTAATGGCCGGGCTGAACGTATGGTACGATTTACCAAGGAAAAACTTCAGCAATTGGGTCCAGGGGATATCACTGAGAGAGTTGAAAAACTTCTCCATGTTCAGCATATCATTCCCAACCCCTCAACTAATTTAACCCCAGCTGAATTGTTGATGGGTAGGAAACTCAGGTCTCCCCTTGATCGCCTTCATCCCACTTACGCACCCAACGCACCACTAGATTCCACTAGCAAAATTCGCACTTTCACTGTGGGTGATTCTGTTTATGCTAAGAACCTTATGGGTGAACCATTATGGATTCCTGCTGAGATAACCCAAATCACAGGCCCTAGGTCTTACAGGGTACAAACGGAGGATGGTGTCCTCTGGAGCAGGCACATTGATCAGTTAAGATCCAGATTGCCTCAGGAGCATCGCTTTTGCTCCTCTCTGGTTCCCATACCTACTGCCTCTCCTAGGGGGGAAGGGGAGGATTATGAGAGTAATCAGCAAGCAAGAATCAACCCCATGTGTAACGAGCTAACACGACAGGAACCATCCCAAAACCTGTCACAATACCAACAATCATTTTCACAAATGGAAGATTGCACATCACTACCTGATTTAGGTGCTGACATTGGGTTGGAGATGGATTGGGAGGAGAGACCAGGTTGTAGTAACCAAACAGGTTCTACCATTACTACAAGTCCAAGTAAGGAAATGTCAGCAGACACATTTCCTCTCTCACTGGGTGAGAACCTTAAAACATCCGAACCACGTAGGTCTCAATGTACACATAAGAGCCCCACCTATTTAAAAGAATATATTAGATAGGTTGGGGTTTGAGTATGGACAGAACCTAGTGGGGAGGGGTGTTATGTATGCAGGTTTGAAGTCATTGGTTTAGTTTGAACTGTTCTTGTAAAATGTTAGAAATGATTGGTTTAAAAAGTGCGGGAAAACCCTGCACTCTGATTGGCTGGCAACTGCGACTGCTGGCTATAAGTAGCAGCCGCAGCCCAGCCAAATCGGGTCTGTTCTGAGCTGTAGTCACTAATAAACTAAGAGCTTGAAGCACTCCGCGTCTGTCTCTTCATGCAAACTTAACAGTCACATCAGGTGAAAATCATTGGGGGGGGTGATGTGGGTGTCAGAAATGACAGCCAGAATTTTCCAACTCCTAGGAATAGCAATAGCCCACAAAATCCACAGCCATACTCCACCAGGAATTATCCAGCACCAAAAACAAGATACAGAAAGGATGAAAGAAGCAACATAATTTAAAAATCTGAAATATTTCCACTGTCTCTTTTACAGTCAGGATATCCTTTCTGAGTCTTTTGCTCCCTTATGCACTTCCTTATCTGACCCAATCCTTAGAAGGCCACAATGATAACTCCATATATTCTTTTCCTTCTGTGTGCTAAACATAACAGGTGCCACCAACTCTTCCATAGAAATATTATTTCCTAGTCTCTTTTTTTAGTGGCTTTTTCTGGGCACATTCCAGTTTGTAAAGAGCCTCTGTGGCACAGTGGTTAGAGTGCAGTATTGCAAGCTACATCTGCAGCCAGCTGCCTACAATTTTGCAGTTCAAATCCCACCAGGCTGAAGGTTGACTCAGCCTTTCATCCTTCTGAGGTGGGTAAAATGAGGACCCAGATTGTTGGGGGCATTAGGCTGACTCTGTAAACCACTTAGAGAGGGCTGGAAAGCACTGTGAAGCAGTATTTAAGTCATTGTCCTTAAAATATAGCATTCCTATAACAGATAATCAGAGTTGGAAGGGACCTTATAGGTCATCTAGTCCAACCCCCTGCCCAAGCGGGAGATCCTACACCATTTCTGACAAATGGCAGTCCAATCTCTTCTTGAAAGTCTCAAGTGATGGCGCTCCCACAACTTCCGAGGGCAACTTCTGTTCCATGGGTTGATTGTTCTCACTGTCAGAAAGTTTCTCTGTATTTCCAGGTTAAATCTCTCCTTGTTCAGTTTCCATCCATTATTCCTTGTCTGGCCTACAGGTGCTTTAGAAAATAGATTGACCCCTTCTTCCTCTCTGTGGCAGCCCCTCAAATATTGGAAGGCTGCTATCATGTCTCCCGTGGTCCTTCTCTTCACTAGACTAGCCATGCCCAGTGGGCATGACATGATAGCAGTCTTCCAATATTTGAGGGGCTATCCACAGAGAGGAAGGGGCCAACTTATTTTCCAAAGCAGCTGAAGGGCAGACAAGGAATAATGGATAGAAACTGAAAAGGCATTGACTTCCGACTCCCTTCAGTGCAGTAAAATAAGGCAGTAACATCAAACTTTTTTACTTTTACATAATAGTTTAAACTAGCCATTTCTGTAACAAATA
Organism: Naja naja; assembly: GCA_009733165.1. Classification (NCBI taxonomy): domain Eukaryota; kingdom Metazoa; phylum Chordata; class Lepidosauria; order Squamata; family Elapidae; genus Naja; species Naja naja. Next base: position 12,367,034 of record CM019150.1, on the reverse strand, counting down.
TAATTTTTTTTAAAATAAAAGAATCTATTTAAAAAGAATCACCTTTTTTGGGGCCATTGTAACTTTGAATGGTCATTAGAGGGAAGATTGGAAGCCAAGGACAACCTCTACTGTAGATGCAATCCCACCAATACAGAATGGAGAAGAAGGATGACCTCTCTTGACCATGACTAACTTCTCTTGACCTTGTTTCAAGCGAAGAGGGGAAAAAAAACCTGATTACTTTAAAATTGAAACCGTTAAAGATGCAGTTGAACAAACGAAGGAACATCAGAAGGGCTTGGTGTAGAAAAAGAATTAATGGAGCATCCTATGTTGTATTTAGGGAAGTGAGGATCAGCCCCTAACTTTTTCTTACAGCATGGAGCCTAGAGTTTAAAAAAAAAAAAGAGGGGTTAACTAATGCAAAACAGCGCGGAATTATTAGTGCGCATAATTTGCAAACTCTATTTCTGTCGGTGCATCTTAAAATCTGCCAAGTCACACTGCAGATTTGCATTTGATTTGTGGAAGGCTCTTAATTCTTCCTTTTGCCCAGCTTACATCTATGCATACAAAAGGAAGAACGTTATCACTACTTTTTTTTACTGGGCTTTTGACTTTCAGGATTTGCCACTGCAGGAAGGGAGAACACCTTCCTTATTCTGCTAACGTGGTGAGATATTTTTAGGCTATGGGTAAGCAGCCTGCTCGGATTCACATCTACTCTGTTGCATTTTCCTTCGAGTTGGAGGGAATTTCTTTAGAAAGACGTAGATGCAGAACTGCAACTGAAAGTATTGCAATTCACATTGGGAAGGTCTTCATCCATCGTTGAGTTGACGGAATACTCTATTGGCATGGAATTTACTTCCCAGTTACTGATCCTCATCCTGCCTCTATATTTGTGTTGCAAGTCATGATGTAAAAAAGATTTTGAGACTCCAGAAAGAGTGCAGAGAAGAGCAACAAAGATGATTACAGAACTGGAGGTTAAAATCTGCAAACAACAGTGGCAGGAATTAGGTATGTCTAGTAGTTTAATGAAAAGAAGTGCTGTGGCCCGCCGGTGGCTGATGGAGCTGGCAGCAGAGTTGAACAGAAGTGGGGAGGAAACTGGGCCAGTCCTGGAGGCTGAGGAAGATTTGGGTGAGGGCTCTGCGTCAGAGGCAGAGATGGGGCCAGGACAGACTGGCAGTCATCAGCTGCCTTCAGAGTCGGAAAGCAGTGAGATGGGGGAGCAGCTGGAGCTGGTTCCCAGCCTGTGCATGCTATCTATATATATTGGAGAACATGAATGATGACACCCAGCCTGTGAACGTGCTCAGTTGGACAATCTGGTTTATGAGACACCCAGAGGGGAGAGGGGAAACAGGGTCACAGGTGACTGTACATTACATTTGCCAGAGTTGGCTTGCTGTCAGGATTCCAGCAATCGCTCTAATTAAATCATGATTCTCGAGCCAAACTTCAAAACACTTCAAAGGATTCTGTTAAGTTTGCATGAAGAGCCAGACGCGAAGAGCTTCAGCAAAGAGTTTATTCAGTGACTACAGCTTGAATGGACCCGAGTTGGCTGGGCTACGGCTGCCTCTTATAGCCTGCAGCCGTAGTTGCCAGCCAATGGGAGTGCAGGGTTTCTTCCCTCACTATTTAAACCAATACCATTTGACATTTTACAAGAACAGTTCAAATAAACCAATAACATTCAAACCTACATACATAACAGATTCATTACAGGCAACATACAGTATGTCGCCTCTAATGAATCCTTTGAAGTTTTTTGAAGTTTGGCTTGAGAATCATGATTTAATTAGAGTGATTGCTGGAAGCCTGACAACTAACTTAACAGCTGCAGTAATTCACTTAACAAGCAATGGTGGAGAGAAAGGTCATAAAATGGGGCAAAACTCTCTTTTTTCACTTAACAACAGAAATGTTGGGGCTCAATTGTGGTTGTAAGTCGAGGATTACCGGTATTTATGATGGTTGCAGCATCTTGGGGTCATGGGATCCCCACTTGCAACCTTCCTAGCCAGTTTCCAACAAGCAAAGTTAATGGGGAAAGACTAGATTCGCGTAATGATTGCCTGATTCATTTAACAACCACAGTGATTTGCTTAACAATTGTGGCAGAGAAAAGCTCATTAAAATTGGGTGCAACCCAGCAACTGCCTTGCTAAGCAATGGAAATGCTGCAGAAATGTGATTGTGGATTGAGAACTACCTATATGAGCAAAGAGATATTTGTTCTGACCAAGGCTTCCTAGACCAGAACTACACACACCCTTATTTTAAAAAACAAGACTTATTTTATTGCAATGTTGGGAATTGTTTTCATTCCCAGCTGGAATTAATCTCAAACAGTCCCTCGAGATAAGCACCCATCTTTCTTTTCTGTGAAGTGCTGCCGATAACAGAAGCATCAAATGAACTAGAAAAAAAAACCAACCAAAGTACAAAAAGCTTCATGAATGAATCTGAACCGAACGAACGACCTTGCTTCCTGCAAAGGCCTCATCATCTTTGCCTGTCCTTTATACCTTATGGGAGGGGCAATCACCTCCCAGCCTTTCTCCTGAGTCACCCCTTTTGTTTCAGCTGCTCTTGCCTTCTAGCAGCTCTGCGCACATGTGCACTGGGAAGAGGCTCCCCTTCTTCCTCTGCCTCACTGCTGCCAGACTCCAGAGGCTCCAGAGTCAGCACCCCACTCCCAGATGGTCCTGACCCCATCTCTGCCTTGGATGCAGGACCCTCATCCGAGTCTTCTCCAGACTCCTGGACTGATCCCCGTTCTTCCCCACTGTCTGATTCCACTGCTGTCTGCACCGGCTGCTGGCAAACCACAACAATATTTTCCATGTTTTCTGCTCCTCTGCTCTCAGCTCTAGGAAGTAGCCATGATATTTTTTTTTTCATATTTTAGTGGAAATTCTTGGTGCCAGAACAAAAACCAAAAGAAAGAAAAAACTCTCAAAGGGATCCTGGTAGCATGTACAGGCCTACTGGGCTGGCACATTTGGCAAGAGCTCCAATGCTCTGGAAGATAGATCACTCTGAACATTAGAACAGACAAATTTTCATCACTAGGAAATTAAAGATCTCTTGTGAATGCCCAGATCATTATCTATCAAGGCGTAAATTGGACTGCCTGTCTCTAAACTAGCTGTTAGGAACGGATGCCCTGAAGAGAGAGTGACCTTTGAATTCCAAGCAATATTCAGTTCATTGCTTATTTAATTAGTGATACAGATAGCAGCGGCTTCCTTGTAAATCAGTTTATGTCTTCATTTCCACTGGAATCAAATACTTATCAGCTCTTCCCTGGCAAGGGGATTTCTTTTTTTAGATTTAATTCTAAGAAAAAAAGAAGAGCTTTTCTGTGAGAACCCCCTGGCTGCAACTTATCAAAACAGCTGTGTCTTTTCCTGGGAACATATTGCCGCAGCAAGATCCTGGGAAAAGACGAAAATGTGCAAGAAAGGGCTATGTTGATATTTTGGCATGCTTTAATGCACCTTTTTTGGAACCAGTTCTAAAGCACACTGTATGGCCCTGTTTTTAGTTCTTAAATAGGATGAAGGATAAAGGGAATGGCAAGATTAGTTCTCTAATATTCCTCAGCAATATTTTATCTGTCCTGTCCTCTCTCTCTCTCTCTCTCTCCCCCTCTCTCCCTCTTTCCCTCTCTCCCTCCCTCCCTCTCTCTGCTATCTGTCTGTCTGTCTGTCTGTCTATCATCTATCTATCTATCTATCTATCTATCTATCTATCTATCTATCTATCTATCTATCATCTATCAAACAGTTGTTTAATTGTTGGGTTTTGTGGAACAACAGTTGTATATTGTACTTTAGCATAACAGAATTATGCAGTTGATCTATATCTATCTATCTATCTATCTATCTATCTATCTATCTATCTATCTATCTATCTATCTACCTACTCTATCTATCTATCTATCTATCTATCTATCTATCTATCTATCTATCTATCTATCTAACATCTATCCACAGATACAATAGTCTGACTTACAACAGCTCACTTGAACAGAACAGAACAGAACAACAGAGTTGATCTTCTGGTCCAAACCCTATATCATTTCAGACAAAATGGCTATCCAGTCTCTTCTTAAAAGCCTCCAGTGATGGCACACCCACAACTTCTGAAGGCAAGTCATTCTACTGGTTGACTGTTCTAACTGTCAAGAAATCTCTCCTTAGTTCTAGGTTGCTTTTCTTCTTGATTAGTTTCCATCTGTTGCTTGATGTCCTGCCTTCAGGTGCTTTGGAGAATAGGTTGACCAGGGGTGAAATTCAAAATTTTTCCCTACCGGCTCTGTGGGCATGGCTTGGTGGGCATGGCTTGGTGGGATTCAGTCTCTAAAAAGAAGAAGGTGGGCAGGTGTGGGTGGGGCCAACCGATTCAAATTGTCCCTACCACCTCTCCTGAGGTGGTGCGAGGTGGTTGAATTTCACCACTGAGGTTGACCCCCTCTTCTTTGTAGCACCCCTCAAATATTGGAACTGCTAGCATGTCACCCATAATCCTTCTTGTCAACTCATAAAACATTTTGTCTACACGTTTTATAGTTGTCAACAGAAAGAAAGGGGGAGTTTCAAAGAGCAGGTGGCAGTGTGGAATCGAAAGTACATTCCATTCATATTTTCTTCAGAGACTGATTAGATGACTGGAGCTTCTGCCAAGCAAAAACCTAGCTGGAGAGCATGATTGATGACTTTTGGCTATGGACGTGTTTCATTGGATGATACACCCAGAGGGGTGGGTGAAAAAGCAGGATCAAGGGTGACAGTGAATTACATATCTCAGAGTCGGCTGCGCCCAGGCAAATGCCGGCATGTTAACTTCTAATAAATCTTTTGTAGGTTTGGGAGTGTGGCTCAAGGCTCATGATTTAATTGGAGTAACTGCCAGAATCCTGATACTTCTCTTCACTAGACTAGACATACCCAGTTCCAACAACCACTCTTTATATGTTTTAGCCTCCAGTTCCCTAATCAACTTTATTGCTCTTCTCTGCACTCTTTCTAAAGTTTCAACATCCTTTTTATATCGTGGTGACCAAAATTGGATGCAGTATTCCATTACTGTTTGAAGTTACAACAGCATTGACAAAAGTGACATGACTGTTTTTTCACACTTACGACTGTGGTCATTTGATGAAAATCCAGAGGCTTGGCAACTGACTCATGTTTCTGACAGTTGCAGTGTCCGGGGTCATGTGATCCCCCTTTCTGACCTTCTGACAAGCAAAGTCAATGAAGAAGTAAGATTCACTTAACAAAACATGTTTCTAATAAACAACTGCAATGTTTCACTTAACAACTATAGCAAGCAAGGTCATCAAACGGGACAAAATTCACTTAACAACTGTCTCGCTTAGCAACAGAAAGGTTGGCCTCAATTGTGGTCATAAGTTGAGGACTACCTGTATTATGGTGTAGTCATTTGGGTTCAGAATGTCAGGAGAACATCACCATTTTGTACAAGTAACAGCTTTCATAATCGTATTCGTAGGGTGTTGCTCTGTTCCTTTTCTGCTTCTCTGAGCAAAACAGAATCTTTTTGATAGAAAACATTTCCTTCCTGCTTTTGACTTTCACTGGCATCCTTGAATGCCTTGATGTCATCCTTGTCTGGTTTGGTTCTGCAACCCAACAGGACAGACACAGACTTCAGAGGATAATTAGGACTGCAGAAAAAACAATTACTACCAACCTGCCTTCCATTGAGGACTTGTATGATGCACGAGTCAAAAAAAGGCTGTGAAAATATTTACAGACCCCTCACATCCCGGACATAAACTGTTTCAACTCCTTCCCTCAAAATGATGCTATAGAGCACTGCACACCAGAACAACTAGACACAAGGACAGTTTTTCCCCGAAAGCCATCACTCTGCTAAACAAATAATTCTCTCAACACTGCTCAACTATTACAAAGTCTGCACTACTATAACTGTTAAATCTTGTCAACATTCCTTATCACCCATCCCCTCCCACTTGTGACTGTATGACTGTAACTTTGTCGCTTGTATCCTTACGATTTATATGGACTCTTTCCTAGTATGATTTGACTGCTTATTGTACCCTATGACTATCATTAAGTGATGGACCTTATGATTCTTGACTCTTGGCGAATGTATCTTTTCTCTTTATGTACACTGAGAGCATTTGCACCAAGACACATTCCTTGTGTGTCCAATCGCACTTGGCCATAAAAAAATTCTATCTATTGAAACTTGTTCTGACTCGCCTATCTCATTTGCTGTAATGCCTGCAAGTAGAGTTCACTGCCATGACACCCTTGATAAGAACACACTTGGAATATTGCATGCAGCTTTAACCGCCACTATGTAAAAAGAATGCTGAGACTCTAGAAAGAGTGCAGAGAAGAGCAACGAAGGTGATTAGGGGACCGGAGACTAAGCCTATAAAGAATAGTTGCTGGAATTGGGTATGTTGAGTTTAAAGAAAAGGAAGAGTAGGGGTGCAGTGGTGAAATGCCACCTGTTTGGCCGAACTGGTAGTAAAAAAAGGCTCCGACAATCAGCTGAGAGGAGAAAGAAGAGAAAAGAGCAGGATCAGCCTTTCCACCTGCCCTTGCACTTCTCTGTTCTTTATCCTTGCAGATGATTGGCGTGGCAGAGCCTCAGCTGGTGTTTGGAAAGCTGCGTGCATGCACGCACCTGTGAAGTGTGCAATCACTGAACTGGTAGGGAAACTGGTCGAATACCACCACTGTAGGGGTGACATGATAGCAGTGTTCCAATATTTCAGGGGTTGCCCCAAAGAAGAGGGGCTCCATCTATTCTCCAAAGCACCTGAGGGCAGGACAAGAAGCCATGGATGGAAATGAATCAAGGAGAGAAACAACCTAGAAATAAGGAGAAATATCACGACAACTAGAACAATTTCAAGGTGTTAGTAACAACTTATAAAGTCCTACATGGCTTGGGTCCAGGGTACTTGTGGGAATGCCTCCTGCCGGCATCACATTCCAATCGCCCGGTATGCTCCCACAGGCAGGGACTCCTTGGGGTACCGTCGGTTGGGCATTGTCGACTGGCGGTGCCCAGGGGTAGGGTCTTCTCTGTGGGAGCACCCACCCTATGGAACCAACTCCCTGTGGACCTCCGTTTGGCCCCCGATCTCCACTCCTTCCGCTGGGACCTGAAGACCTTCCTGTTCCAACAGGCTGGTCTGGACTGACCTCGGGGGGCGTGGGTTGGTTTTTAATATTTGTTTTAATTAATTTTAAATATTGTATATTGATTAGGCTTGTATACGTTTAATGCTTTTTTACTGTAATTTTGTATTGGGTTTCTTTTATTGTTCGCCGCCCTGAGTCCTTAGGGTAAGCGGGCGGCATACAAGTCTAATAAAATAAATAAAATAAAATAAATTTATCATGACTTGCCTCCAGAAGTTGTGGGTGCTCCAAAACTGGAGGTTTTTTAACTGAAATCATATATTGCTTCCTGCTTGAGCAGGGGGTTGGATTAGAAGATCCCTTCCAACTCTGCTGTTCTGATTAATCATTCTCACTGACAAGAAATTCCTCCTTAGTTTCATGTTGGATCTCCCTCTGGGGATCTTTCTCTCCCATTGCTACTCGCTGCTTCTCGCTTCAGAGAATCAATTCTTTCCTTCTATTCTGCAGCTGATTGGCTTCTGCGGCAACGGTGTGCACAAACTTGTCACCGCTGAGGCGAAGCAACTTAGAAGAGGGAGAATCTCTCAGATCCCATTTGATTCCCTGAACAGATTTCCCCATTTTGCTTTTTTAAAAGAAGAACCACTGACATTCTCACCTATCCTTGGCGAGGCAATCTGAATGGGATAAATCTTGAGCGTAGCACTACAATGCTTTGGAGAGCAATAAGGGGTTGACAGGCGTGCAATTTCATTGACTCTGACTAGGGTGTAAATATTTACACTAAAAGTGATGAACAATTCAGATAGTAGGAACATTTAAGGCTGAAATGGTTCACACTTCTATGCTATTTAGAAGATTTCCTAGGAATTCATCCCAATCGTCTTCTCAGTGATGAGAGCAGGTGGAATGCTGTGGCTTGAAGAGAGATTTTATACCAGCATTTATAAATAGTTATTTCCCGTTGGCGCTGACTGTCCAAATCAACTTATGTTAAATATGAAGAATGAGAAAGCAGGCATCCTAATACAGGAGATTCTCAAAGTGAATATAAAAGTAAAAAAATCAGAAACTTTTCTTTTTAATGGAAAAAGATTTGGAATTTTTTTGGGGGGGAACTTTGGTGCTATATATGTTGATGGTAGCAAGATTAGAGCCTTGGTAGCTCAGGCTGTTAAATGCCTGCTCTTAAGATCCAGCTGCCTACAATTATTGTAGGCTCGAATCCCACCAGGCTCAAGGTTGACTCGGCCTTCCATCCTCTCGGGGTAGGTAAATTGAGGACCCAAGATTGTTGGGGGCTGACCTTGTAAAAATGCCGCTTAGTAATAAGCAGGCATATACAATGGAAGGAAGGCTATTGCTGAGCGCACTGGGTTGTATCCCAGAAATTGTAAGCCGCCCTGAGTCTTCGGAGAAGGGCGGCATATAAATGTAATTAAAAAAAAAAAAGATTACTTTCTGCACCAAAATGGAAGGACATTTCAATTCCCATAATGGATGAATGGCTGCAAAAGTCGATGGAGTCAGCAAAGATGGCTCAAAGGACTGCTTTGATTCAAGAAAAAAAGTCACAATTACTTTTGTTTCTACTTGGAAACTGCTTCTGGACTTTGTGCTCGAGGTGGAAAAAAATAATAACGTTGATTTCGGGTTTTACCGTTTAGATAGGTTTGTTGTTAGAGAAATGGCTAGCTTACGCTATTACGTAAAAGTAAAAAGTTGACGTTTCATGTTATTATCTTATTCTACCACACCAAAGGGAGTCGGAAGTCAATGCCTTTACTTTCTTTCTCCTCTTTTTTCTTACCCTTTTCCCTTTCCTTTTCTCCCCCCCTATTTTTCCTGCTATTTTCTTTTGCATTTTTGTATTTTATATTATAAATTAATTTTTTTTTAAAAAAAAAGAATGAAGGGCAGGCATTGTTTCAGAGTAAATGGAAAAAATCAGATGAATGAAGGGTCAAAAAATCAAGATAGTAGCTGGAGCTGCATGATCAAAATCCTGCCCCCTTTTCATGTTTCTTCCAGTTTGGTCTAGTGGTGAAGGTACTAAGCTAGAAAGCAGGAAGTTCTAGTTCCACATTAGCATGAAAGCCAGCTGGGTGACTTTGGACCAATCACCAGGAGCCCATGAATTCTAGTCCCACCTTAAGCATGAAAGCCAGCTGGGTGACTTTGGACCAATCACCAGGAGCCCATGAATTCTAGTCCCACCTTAAGCATGAAAGCCAGCTGGGTGACTTTGGACCAATCACCAGGAGCCCATGAATTCTAGTCCCACCTTAAGCATGAAAGCCAGCTGGGTGACTTTGGACCAATCACCAGGAGCCCATGAATTCTAGTCCCACCTTAAGCATGAAAGCCAGCTGGGTGACTTTGGACCAATCACCAGGAGCCCATGAATTCTAGTCCCACCTTAAGCATGAAAACCAGATGGGTGACTTGGGCCAATCATCCACCTTCCAATTTTATGTCATAAAAGCAATCTTTAATTCAACCCAGGCTGAGATATTGTGATGGGTTGAAAGGTTCGCAGTGAGTATCCAGGAAGGATCCAGCAATGGGACCAAACACAGAGAAGAGATTGCTTTCAATAATTGTTCCAAAGAAGTAGGACCATCTAATGAAATGTCTATGGGTGGATTGTGGTGTTCTCACAATTATGAAAGACGTGGCTAGACAATGTGTAAATGACCTTTTGTTGTACAAGTACTTCGACAGCGGTTTGCCTTGATGTGCTGTAGGAAGTTAGCACCCACCCCTCTCCTAGAAAAATGAAATATCCTGGGAAATATTAAAAAGGCAGAATATTTCTTCTAAAAAGAGTAGAAACTCAGAAGCAGAAACTCACCTCAGAAGTAGAAGCTCACCCCCACCTTTGTTAATGGGTGGGCCATTAAGGCCTGGGCCAGAATACTTTACATAACAAAGATCTCCAGGTAAAACTATAGCAATTGCCCAAAGTCCTTTCAGTGCATCATCATCCAGCAAGGCTCAACCAAGTCTGGAACTCAGGACAGCCTACAGAGTTGCCTCTGCATGGCCTCATGGGAGTCTGACAACCAATCAGAATACAAGCTCCAATTCAAATCCCAACAAAGGTTATAAAACCCAGGCACTCTCAGCATCTCAGCCCTTCTTGACCTTCTCTTCTCACCTTGAAGCATGTGATCATCCTTTTCATTTTGGAGCTTCAAGCCATGTGGTCCTGTCTACCATTAAACCATCTTTCCAAACAGCCTCCATGTTTCCAGTGTCTTTTTCCCCACTTGGAACTGAACCTGGAAGGATTTTTCTTCCAATAGTGCTTTGCAGAGTGGCATCATATCTGAGTTGCAACCACCCAACTGACCGCCAGAGGGCTAGAAAGGGAAGTTTTGGGTTTGTGTGCTGCCACCTGGTGGTTGCTGAGATTTTGCAATCCACACACACACATACAGAAGGGCTACGCAATAGGAGAGAAGCAGGCCTAATGTTGCATCAGTGAACCCCTTAGAGAATTCATTCCTTTCATTGGCAGCCCGAAATCAGCGGGTTGGCAGGAAGAAATGAGACATATAAGAATTAATATCCTTGGCCACTTCAGAGTGATCTAAATTAACTTTAAAGCACTCCGGAGTATTGCTTTGATGGCACAGCTGACGGAGAAGGAATAGGAAAAAAAAACCCTGATTGTTAAAGGAACAAAACTTGATGAAAAGTGGAGACCAATGCTTAGCTTTATGCATAATGCTAATCTAAAGGCATTATGCATGCACCAGAAGGATGGCTTAAATTGCTGATCTGAAAAAATAAAAATAAAGGGGAAAAAAATATGCCCCTGTAAACGAGTTTGTTTTGAAAGCCTGAAAAGATGCTTCCTAGTTTTAGTTGCTGAACAGACTGATACGAATCCCTTCCACCCTGAAAAAAGATAACCCAGTTTGTCACAGTAATATCAAACAGACAGAGTTGCTGATAAACAACTCTGTTGCGACTGCAAAGAAACACTGTTTGGTCTAGGAAAGGACATAGGAAGAGTTGTGGTGAGTACATTTCCCTTCTCCTGTGGCAAATAAACTGCTTTTCTCAGCAGAAAAAGGGGTAAAAAAGAACCAGACATGGATAATGCTGTGTTAAGTTATAATCATTCAGAGCTGTGTCTGGAGAGTCCACTCTTCAGGAACTGGAGCTGCAGAGCTTAATAGTAGATTGGATACCACGGAAAGGCTCTCTTGGATAACTGGTTATGGGAACGAAATCTGGGCCTTGATCCCCTATTCCGGATAGTCCTCAGAATTAGACTAGAGCTGGAAGGGATCTTGGAGATGTTCTAGTCCAGCACTATTTGCAACTTTCTTAGTTGGCTTCCGACCAGCCACGTCAATGCGGGAAGCCAGATTTGCTTAATAACCATGATTATGGGCCTTGGTGGTGCAGGCTGTTAATAGCCTAGCACTCAGTTCCAGCTGCCTGTAATTATTGCAGGCTCGAATCCCACCAGGCTCAAGGTTGACTCAGCCTTCCATCCTCTCGGGGTAGGTAAACTGAGGACCCAAAGATTGTTGGGGGCAATAAGCTGACTTTGTAAAAAATGCCGCTTAGTAATAAGCAGGCATATACAATGGAATGAAGGCTATTGCTGAGCACATTGGGTTGTATCCCAAAAATTGTAAGCTGCCCTGAGTCTCCGGAGAAGGGCGGGATATAAATATGAATAAAATAAAATAAAATAAATACATAAATAAATGATTTATCCCAAAAGTGCTTTTTTTAAAGGAGGCAACTGGACTTCCTTGTTTTTCTTTGAAGATGTTTCGCTTCTCATCCAAGAAGCTTCTTCAGCTCTGACAGGATGGTGGGGAATGGAAGGATTTACTGTAGACACTTGCAGTGGTCAGCACCTGCTGAGTGGTCGCCCCTGCGGTGGTCCGCAAAGGAAAATTTTGGTGGTCCGCAGAGAAATGTCATCCCCAGAGCATTCCCCCAAAGCAATTAATCCAGGCTGCACGGGAACACAAGGCTGCGCTGCCCACATGGCCCGTGGGAATCCTCCCCGCCCACTCAACCCTTACCTGGCAAACTTGCCTGCTAAGTTGCTATTTTTCCTTTTTTTTTTCCTCCCGACCATCAGCTGTTCTGCTGTGCCGGGAGATTTAGATTAGCTAGAAAGCAGGAAACAGTTGGATTTCTTGCTTTCTAGCTAATCTTTAATCTCTGCTTTTAAGCAGAGCCTAACCTCCCTTAGGACTGAAGGTTCTATTATTCAGTGCAGACTCACGGCAAGCAAATTTTATGTGACGGACTGAGCTAGCCGATGGCAGATAGATAGATCACTGAATGATTCTGAATCAATCTGCCATTTCAAATGATTGTGAGCAATCAATCTGTCAGACCAGGCATCTTAAAGTTGCTGAGTTTGAAAAATATTAGATGAAGTTATTGGGTGCTGTGCAAAATTGGAAAGGACTTAAATTCATAGCTTCAGTTAAAGGAGGAGAAGGGAGAAGGAGAAAAGGGAGAAGGAAGAAGAGGAAGGAGGAGGAGGAGAAGGAGAAAGAGAAAAGGAGGAGGAGGAGGAGGAGGAGGAGGAAGAGGAAAAGGAGGAATAATAATGCAGAGAAAATGGTTGATCTTTTCTTTGAGAAGAAGAAGGAGGAGGAGAAGAAGGAGAAGGAGAAGAAGAAGAAGAAGAAGAAGAAGAAGAAGAAGAAGAAGAAGAAGAAGAAGAAGACAACTAAGCAGAATCAGATCAGATTTGTTTGGATAGGAGACCACTAAGAAATCAAAGAGCTATACAACCAAGCCTGGGACTCAGGACAGCCTACAGAGTTGCCCTTGCATGGCCCCCTGGGAGTCTGACAACCAATCAGAATACAAGCTCAAATTCAAATCCCAACAGAGGGCATAAAACCCAGGCACTGTCCACATCTCTTCCCTTTTTTCTTCACCCAGGAGCTCCAAGGCATGTGATCCTGTCCACCATTAAACCTTCTTTCCAAACAACTTCCATGTATCCAGTGTCTTTTTCCCCACTTGGAACTGAACCCAGAAGGACATTTCTTCCAACAGACCTTAGCAGTCTTCTAGTCCAAACTGCTGCTTAAGCAGGAGACACTGTACAATTTGAGACAAATGGCTGTCCAGTCTCTTCTTAAAAACTTCCAGTGATGGAGCACTCACAACTTCTGAAGGCCAGCCATTCTACTGGTTAATTGTTCTCATCATTAGGATGTTTCTCCTCAATTCCAGGTTGCTTGTCTCCTTGATGAGTTTCCATCCTTTGCTTCTTGTCCTTCCCCTCTGGTGCTTTGAAAAATAAACTGACCCCCCCTCCTCTTTGTGGCAGCCCCTCAAATACTGGAATACTGCTATCATGTCACCTCAAGTTCTGCTTTTCTCTAGACTGGCCATACCCAGTTCCTGCAACTGTTCTTCATGTGTTTTAGTCAAATATATTTTAAGTCAAAGACAATGGGTAATCCTCTGCAGGGATCAATGCGCAAGAGAGCGTTGTGACCTTAACAGGAGAAATCTGATCTTGCAAGACCTTCTTGTGACTTCCTTATTGTCCTTCGATGCCAGATGTCCTTAACATTAGACTTCATAGCTGGGGATGGAGCCAACGTGGAAAAAAATCTGCAATCTTCGGGGTCTGCAGTACGACTCTGCATCACCACAATTCTTAATTAAGGGGTGTGTGTGTGTGTGTGTGTGTGTGTGTGTGTATAAGGGGAATGGGAAAAGGGATGGCAGAGAATTAAGTGACTGGATGAAGTCCTTGAAGCAGTCGGCATGAGCTTAAATGTACTCTGGGGGATGGTAGAGGACAGGAAGGCCTGGAGGAACGTTGTCCATGGGGTCGCGAAGGGTTGGACATGACTTCATGACTAACAACAACAACATATGGGAAGATGGAAGGAAGAAGGTGCCTTTTCTATTTACAGAAAAGTCTCTAACAGATTAACCAAGTTGGAAGGGACCTTGTAGGTCATCTAGTCCAACCCCCCGCCCAAGCAGGAGACCTTACACCATTTCTGACAAATGGCAGTCCAATCTCTTCTTGAAAGTCTCCAGTGATGAAGCTCCCACAACTTCTGAAGGTAACTTCTGTTCCATTGGTTGATTGTTCTCACTGAAAGAAAATTTCTCCTTATTTCTAGGTCGAATCTCTCCTTGTTCAGTTTCCATCCATTATTCCTTCTCTGTCTCCATGCAGCTGAGGTTCATATTCTGGAATGGAATTCCAAAATCCTTGATAGAAGTCTTACAATTTCCACCCTTTCCTGCTTACAAACACCTCTGCTCCACCTCCAACATTATGGCTTCCCCCAGAAGTTGTGGGTGCTCCATCACTGGAGGATTGGACAGCCATTTGATGGAAATGGTATATGGTCTCCTGATTGAAAATGGGGTTGTGCTAGAAGACCTCTAAGGGTCTCTTCCAAGTCTGTTTATTCTAATCTGTATTCTGTTTCTTCCTAGCCAAAACGAGTCTGAGGGCATATCAAACACCACAAAAACTACTGAACAGACAGTGTTTATCAACCTGGGCAATTTTAAGACATCTCTGCCTGGGGAATTCTGGAAGTTGAAGTCCTGATGTCCTAAAATTGCTCAGGTTGAGAAAAAGATGGAATAGAAACACTGGAATTACAGAATAACAGAGTTGGAAGGGACCCTAGAAGTCTTCTAGCCCAACCCCCTGCTCAAGCAGGAAACTCTTACCATTTCAGACAAGCGGCTGTCCAGTCTCTTCTTAAAAGCCACCAGTGCTGGAGCATTCACAATTTCTGAAGGCAAGCCATTCTACTGGTTCATTGCTCTTACTGTTAGGAAATTTCTCCTTAGTCCTAGGTTATTTCTCTCCTTAATTAGTTTCTATCCGTTGCTTCTTGTCCTGCCTTTGGGTGCTTTGGAAAATAGGTTGACCCCCGCCCCCCTCTTCTTTGTGGCAGCCCTTCAAATATTGTGATATTTGACAAATATTATCCAACTCACATTGTGAGTACTTGGCTAAAAAAAACCCTGTTGCAGCTTTTTCTGCATATCTCAAACAGGAAACTCCAAAGGTGCTTTTTCAGGAGTCAACTGGACTTTCTTGTTTCTTCCTTTGAAGACATTTTGCTTCTCATCCAAGAAGGTTCTTCAGTTCTGACAGGATAGTGGGGAATGGAAGGATTTATATTCCTTGCACAGACAGAGGTGGTATTCAGCCGGTTCGGACTGGTTCTGGCATACTGGTAGCAGAAATTTTGACTAGTTTGCAGAACTGACAAATACCACCTCTGACTTTATTATTTGCATTTTTTTTGTATTGCACTAAATCAGGGGTCCTCAAACTACACCCCATGGGCCAGATACATGCAATAAACGTTTGTGTTGCTGCAGAGAATCTCCCCCTTTGGGGGTCTTTTTGTGTGGCTCAGAGGGGGGCAGAAATTCCGACTTGGGGTCTGCTTCAGCCTCCTGGGGAGGGGCTTTGGGCGAAGGCTGAAGGGAAGTGCTGCTGGTGGTGAAGAACCAGAAGGCCTTGATCCAGTGGGACTGCAACATGGCCTGGAACTGGCTGACCATCTCAGCCCGCTGAGCCTCCAGGCACCGGTACCTGGCCTTGCATTCCCGCAGGTCTTCCCTCTGCTTGGAAAGCAGTGGTGGGATTCAAAATTTTCTACTACTGGTCCCCGGTGCCCAAAAGGTTGGGAGGCCCACTGGTTTAGAGCACTCCAAACCACCTGAAATTGAATTGCAGGAAAGCAAGAGAGATACAAACCCCAGACAAGAGCAAGCCACCAGGAATGTGTGATAAGGAGTCTGTTTTTGCAAACTCAGCTATGAAGTTTCCCCCCCACCCCTCCTGTTCAGTTTTGAAGGATGGCCCCTGTCTACCTCATTACGCTGCGATGAAACTTTATTGTTCCCCAGTCCTCTTGATTTTTAAGCTTTATGAGAAGCGTATTGGAAGGTTAAAAAAAAATAATGAAACGAGTTCCTGTCAAAGCGGAAGAGTCAAAAGGGCAGATGCTTATCTGCATTATCTGGAAAAGATTGAACGGACACGAAATCCTGGAAGCTGGTCAGAAGTGTGGGTCACAATAAATCTGCCCTGGTTTACCATCTTCCTAAGTAAGGGAGCTATTATGCCGTGTCAGTCTTTTTCCCCTTCCAATTGATTTTTCCCCTTCAAAAGATTTGCAAAGCAAAGAAGAAGAAAAGGGAAAAAAAAAAAAAGAGACTCTGATCTGGTCGATCACTTTCTTTAACGAACTGTATGGTGTTTTTTTTTCTCACTGGAATGTTCCCGTGATGCTCAAATCTTACAGTTAATTTGGTGTAGTTGTTAAAAGCTCAAGCCTAGAAACTGGAAGTCTCGGCTTAGGCATGAAAGCGGACTGGGTGACTCTGGGCCAATCACCAGGAGATGGTGAGTTCTAGTCCTGCCTTAGGCATGAACGCCAGCTGGATGACCTTAGAACAATCACCAGGAGATGACGGGTTCTAATCATGCCTTAGATATGAAGTCAACGGCGTGACCCTGGCCCAGCCCCCTCTCTCTCACTCCCAGGAAGGAGACAATTTGGGCAAACCACTTTTAAAATCTTGACAAGTAACCTGCAGGAGCACACCTCGGCCATCTCTTGGAATCAACCCTGACTCGGAGGCACCAAAAAACAACACACAAATTTCCTTAAGAAACTTTTTTTTAAAAAAAAATACAATTTTCCCTGCTGTCATTATGTTACATAGATTTCCCTGCTGTATTCTTTTTCTGTTTTTAGCAATTTTTCATTTTTGTATGTTCCAACATCTAAGGGGTTGCCGCAAAGAAGAGGAGATCAATCTATTCTCCAAAGCAGCTGAAGGTAGAAGCAACTGATGGAAACTAATCAAGGAGAGAAGCAACCCAGAACCAAGGAGAAATTAACCAGTGGGACAACTTGCCTCCAGAAGTTGTGAATGCTGGGAATTTTTAAGAAGAGATTGGACAACCATCTGTCTTAAATGGTATAAGGTTTCCTCAGTAGGGGGTTGGACTAGAAGACCTTCAAGGTCCCTTCCAACTCAGTCCTATTCTATTCTATTCTATTCTATTCTATTCTATTCTATTCTATTCTATTCTATTCTATTTTCCATTCCACTCCACTCCGCTCCATTTTCAGAAACCTGTTTTACTTTAGAAGCATCTCTCAGCTTTGCTGTTCCATATGTATCTGCTATTCCAAATATTTATTTCCCATCCTGTTTGATTGTTGTGTTTAAGGCTGTCCATGGATCCTGGGAATCTTTAAGCAATACATATGTATGTGTAGGTATATGTGAGAATGACAATATTTTTTTAATGTGCCAGTGCTCTGCAAAAGATGAGAGAAAAAATGTCCTCTCAGACTTGCAGTTTCTACCAAGGGGAAAATGGTAATTGGCTTGCAAGAAATGATAGAAAGTGATTTCCATTAATACATGTAATTAAAACTGTTTCGGCATCCTTATAGGAAACACAATACCTTGCTTTTCCCTCTGTCTCTCTGTATGCCTGCCCATGGGTCAGCTTTGAGCAAAGTGTTTATAAAAGGAGCAGGAGTTTCAATCTCTTTGCAGTCAGAGATATGAATTAATCATATATATGGGGAAGTGTCTTTTCTATTTACAGAAAAAGTCTCCATGCAGTTGTGGCTCATATCTCTGGAACAGAGTTTTATAAACCATGTTCAGGCTTATTTTGGATCTGCCCTATATAGTGTCATTAGGGGAAATTGCTAGCTTTCTTTATGCAGTGTATGCAGAGGGCAGGAGAAGAAGTAACAGGTGGAACAAGAAGAACTTAGAAACAAGAAGAAATTTCCTATCAGTCAGAACAATTAATTAGTGGAAACGGCTTCCCTCTCAGAGTTGTGGGCGCTCCATCACTGGACATTTCTGAGAAGAAACTGAACAGCCATTGAGCAGAGGATTGGACTAAATAGAAGGTTCCTTCCATGTCACTGCGTGTTTTTGGTTTGTCTGTCAAGCTCCTAAGCTCATATTATAGCACGCAGGTGTCTGCCAGCCAGCACTGTATTATCTTGTCTCCATAGTAATGAGATAAGAAAGTCTTGTGATGTTTTGATTTACTGCGCATGTGTACAAAGTTTATACTTCACTTCCTGTAACTTCCGTTGTATTTTTCCTTTGTTTCTTTTTCTATATGCCTTGGTGTTAAGGAGTCTGCAAGTATGGAGCTTCGTTACGTTTTCTTATTTTATAAATAAAAATGTTTCTTAGATTATTTTCCGGGTCTATTTTTATCAGCATTGACAGCAAAGAAAGACATGGTCCTTTAATTAACAGGGATGTGTTTGGAGATCTTTACTCCCTGGCAAAAGGTTTTTTTTAGCCTTGACATTCCAATCCTATTATTCTATGTTCCATATTTCCCTCAAAGCAAGTAAGGAAATAAATATATAACCAAGCAGAAAACCATCTTATATTGCTTGTTTGGGTTTTCTTCCCTCCTCCTCTTTCCATTTTAATTGTAAATTCCCCAGGATAATCTGGCGTTGGGCAGCCTCTACATCTAAATAAATAAATAAATAACCCAACCCATATCAAAACTAGCATGCCAGGAAGTTACTGGCTTCAGCTGTACTGCTAGGTAAGGTGTTTTATGATCTTGTAGGGAGATGCTCAGCTGCAAGGCAGGCTCCAAAATATAATTTTCTCCTAATAGAGCACCGTCCATTCCAGTGCCCAGAAAGAAGCAGGGGACAGATACAGCTATGAAGACAGACAAGATCAAAATTTGGAATCGATACTGTTTGGACTTGAAATGTGCCAAGTCAGGTGTCCCTGAGAAGGAGACTTTAAAAAAAAATAAAAATAAAACAAAAAACTAGTGTGTGAACTGAAAGAGCTCCACTGGCTGGCTGCAGCTTGGCTGCAGTGCTACAGTATGAAAATATTTGCTCTTTAGCCTAAATATAGATTTGAGAACAACCTCATTAGTTAATATTTTATACAGAAGAGTAAGTTGGTTCTGGCTGTAATTAGCCAACTGCCTGAATCCTAATGAACTCACACATTCTGCAGTTTACAAGCAAGTCACTCGATCTGGAGGAATAAGCTTACGCAATGGCCCCTTTCAGCAAAATTCCAGTCTCCCTTAAATTACCCGGATAGAATCCCCAAAGCTGAAGAATTTATATACAGAGACAGGCTGTTAGAAGCTCAATGCCCTGCACAGCTGGAAAAGGATCTGTGATGCAAGGGAAGAAAATGAGAAGGAATGGAGCTTTTATGTTTTTTTCCCCCTTGGATTATAATAAGTGCAACTTTTAAAAACAGCTCAAGGTTTGGATTTTCATTAGATAGCAATAGCACTTAGATTTATACACCACTTCACTGTGCTTTACAGCCCTCTCTAAGTGGGTTTACAGAGTCAGCCTTTTGCCCCCAACAACTTGGTTCCTCATTTTACTGACCTTGGAAGGATGGAAGGATAGAGACCACGCTATAAAGTCTTAGTAAGACTACACCTAGAATTCTGCATCCAGTTTTGTTCACCACATTATAAAAAAGATGTTGAGACTGTAGAAGAAATACAGAGAAGAGCAAACAGGATGATTAGGGGACTGGAGGCTAAAACATACAATGAACGGTTGCAGGAACTGGGCTTGGCTAGTCTAGTGAAGAGAAGGACCAGGGGAGACATGATAGCGGTCTTCCAATATTTGAGGGGCTGCCACAGGGAGGAAGGGGTCAAGCTATTTTCTAAAGCACCTGTAGGCCAGACAAGGAATAATGGATGGAAACTGAACAAGGAGAGATTTAACCTGGAAATAAGGAGAAACTTTCTGACAGTGAGAACAATCAACCCATGGAACAGAAGTTGCCCTTGGAAGTTGTGGGAGCGCCATCCCTTGAGACTTTCAAGAAGTGATTGGACTGCCATTTGTCAGAAATGGTGTAGGGTCTCCCGCTTGGGTGGGGGGTTGGACTAGATGACCTACAAGATCCCTTCCAACTCTGATTATCTGTTATCTTAGGCAGAGTCAATCTTGAGCTGGTCAGGATCGAACTCCTGGCAGTGGGCAGAGTGAGCCCGCATACTGCATTGTAACTACTGCCCCAACACACCTCAGTCATAGCAGTATTCCAGGATTCGAGAGGCTGCTATAAAGAAGAGGGAGTCAACTTATTCTCCAAAACACCAGAGGGCAGGACAAGAAATAATGGTTGGAAACTAATCAAAGAGCGAAGCGACCTGGAATTAAGGAGAACCTTCCTAACAGTGAGGACAATTAACCAGTGGCACAGCTTGCCTCCAGAAATCATGGGTGCTCCATTGCTGGAGGTTTTTAAGAAGAGACTGGACAGCCACTTGTCTGAAATGATATATGTTATGTATGCAGGTTTGAATGTCATTGGTTTAGTTTGAACTGTTCTTGTAAAATGTCAGAAATGATTGGTTTAAAAAGTGCGGGAAAATCCTGCACTCTCATTGGCTGGCAACTGCGGCTGCTGGCTATAAGTAGCAGCTGCAGCCCAGCCAAATCAGGTCTGATATGAGCTGTAGTCACTATTAAACTCTTCACTGAAGCACTCCGCGTCTGACTCTTCATGCAAACATAACAATATAGATTATCCTGCTTGAGCAGGAGGCTGGACTAGAACAGGGGTCGCCAACCATTTGGACCTCAGGGACCACCAAACTCATAATTTTAAATCCCAGGGACCACTAACGGGTGGCCTAATTTGTGGGTGTGGCTTGGTGATCATGTGACTGGCTGGGCATGGCTTGTATGTAAATGCTATAAATATTTATATAAATATTGATTTTTTTATAAAAAAGGAGCAACTTTTACCCACAATCAGGCAAAGCAGGCAGGCAGATTGAGCTGCTCACAGAATCATTCAGTGATCTATCTATCTGCCATCGGCTAGCTCAGTCTGTCACATAAAATTTGCTTGCCGTGAGTCTGCACTGAATAATAGAACCTTCAGTCCTAAGGGAGGTTCGGCTGTGCTTAAAAGCAGAGCTGAAGATCTGAAGACTCACTAGAAAGCAAGAAATCCAACCATTTCCTGCTTCCTAGATAATCTAAATCTCCTGGCACAGCAGAACAGATGATGGTCGGAAAAAGGAAAAATAGCAATTTAGCAGGCAAGTTTGCTGGGTAAGGAGTGAGTGGGCTGGGAGGGTTCCCACGGGCCATGTGGGTGGCGCAGCCTTGTGTTTCTGCACAGCCTGGATTAATTGCTTCGGGGGGGGGGTGCTCTTGGGATGAGATTTCTCTGTGGACCACCAAAAGTTTCTCGCAGCCCACCGGTTGGCAACCGCTGGACTAGAAGACTTCCATGGTCCCTTCCCTCTCTATTCTAATTCTAAGATGTGACAAAAGTTACATCACAAGAATACATTCACTTTATGAGAAGATACAGGTGGTCCTCAAATTACGACCATGATTGAGCCCCAAATTTCTAAGCGAGACAGCTGTTAAGTGAACTTCGCCTCATTGTATGGCCTCTCTTGCTACAGCTCTTAAGTGAAGTTGTTAAGTTAGTAACACGGTTGTTAAGTGAATCTGGCTTCCCCATTTGATTTTGCTCGTCAGAAGGTTGCAAAATGGGAACACATGACCCCAGGACATTACAACTGTCATAAGTACATGCCAGTTGCCAAATATCTGAATTTTGATCATGTGACCACAGGGATGCTGCAATGGTCGTAAGTGTGAAAAAACAGTCCTAAGTAATTTTTTTCTGTGCTGCTGTAACTTTGAACACTCACCAAATGAATGATTGTAAGTCGAGGGCTATCTGTATAATAAATGCATCGGTCTGGATTCATTTTTAGTTATGCTTACTTTTGTGATCACAAGCTTACAATTCCTTTGATTTTAGTATTCCTATACTATACTTTTTCTGCATTCCGCATAATGTTGCAGAGTAGAATAGAGGCCTGGCTGCATGCATATTGTATATTTGCTGGCAACTCTAAAACAGGCATAGAAATATTTTATGAGTTGACATTTGTGTAGTTTCCATCAGAGGTGGTATTCAGCAGGTTCTGACCAGTTCTGGAGAACCAGTAACAGAAATTTTGAGTAGTTTGGAAAACTGGCAAATCTCACCTCTGACTTCTACAGATTTTACAGTATCCTTTCCCTGCCACGCCCACCAAGCCACGCCCACAGAACTTGTAGTAAAAAATTTGAATCCCACTACTGGTTTCCATCTATGTGCACATTGCACACCTATGCCATCTAAACATGGTTCAGCTATCCCTCATTTGACTGTATAACTGTAACTTTGTCGCTTGTATCCTTACGATTTATATTGACTGTTTCCTAGTATGATTTGATTGTTTATTTGTACCCTATGACTATATTAAATGTTGTACCTTATGATTCTTGATGAATGTATCTTTTCTTTTTATGTACACTGAGAGCTCATGCACCAAAGACAAATTCCTTGCGTGTCCAATCACACTTGGCCAATAAAGAATTCATTCATTCATTCATTTGCCAATCAGTTCCTTTGGGACCACAGGTTCCAAAATCCCCAGCTCCTATGGACTAAGATATATGCTCTTTACCAGAAGTGCCTCAGATTAAGTACCTGAAGCTTGGTAGTTTGTAGTTAAATAACATGAAGTGGTGAAGTCCATGAACTATCCCCTGATCTGAGATGCCTAAGGCCAAAAGATGGCCAAGTCAACCGATTGTCCTTCATTTTACGAGGTTAACAGATAACAGATAATAAGAGTTGGAAGGGACTTTGTAGGTCATCTAGTCCAACCCCCCGCCCAAGTGGGAGACCCTACACCATTTCTGACAAATGACAGTCCAATCTCTTCTTGAAAGTCTCAAGTGATGGCGCTCCCACAACTTCCGAAGGCAACTTCTGTTCCATGGGTTGATTGTTCTCACTGTCAGAAAGTTTCTCCTTATTTCCAGGTTGAATCTCTCCTTGTTCATAGGTTGATATTTGAACTTATTTGGGGGGGGGGTGTTTCTAAGCTGCTTCTACCTTTGTGCAAGTTTTCCAAACATAGCGACAGGCAATAACAGTAAGTATTAAAGCTTAATAAGTCAGAAGGCGAATTCCGCCGGATATACCAGCTCCGCTCTAGCTTAATGAAAAGAAACCGTAGCGAAAAACTTAAGCTGATAAATCAAAGAAAATGATTTTAGAAGACTCCAGCCACTCTGTAAGCCAAGATTAACTTTATTAAACCTGGGAAGACACCCGTGTTTGCTATAGGTGGGAAGACTTCCATGGCAGCCAGTGAAAATTAGCAGGTTAATACATAAGCTTCTATAGAGAGCACTTTTCATTATTGTTCCTCTGATTAGAATGTTATGGGTGATATGATAGCAGTGTTCAAATTCTCTGAAGGATAGAAGACAAAAAAACTTGTTTTTCTATCATTCCAGACTTACGGAAGACAAACTCTGCTGAGCGCTAAGAAAAACTTCTCAAACCATTATAGCAGTACGGGTACTCCTAAACTTACAACTGTTCATTTAATCACTGTTCAAAATGATAACAGACTTATGACCGTTTTTCACACCTATGACCCCAGGGTCATGTGATCAACATTTGGATGTTTGGCACCTGGTGCATATTTATGATGGTTGCTGTGTCCCAGGCAGAGGTGGTATTCAGCAGGTTCTGACCAGTTCTGAAGAACCAGTAGCAGAAATTTTGAGTTGTTCAGAGAACCAGCAAATACCACCTCTGACTGGCCCCGCCCCCATCTATTCTCTGCCTCCTGAGTCCCAGCTGATTGGCTGAGCCTTCTTTTGTTGCCTTGCACAGGAGAACGGAGCTGGAAAGCAGGTTAGTGGGGTGGGGAGGGATTGGGGATTTTGTAGTAACCTTCCCCTGCCACGCCCATCAAGCCACACCCACCAAGCCACGCCATGCCCTCCAAGCCACGCCCACAGAACTAGTAGTATAATTTGTGAATCCCACCACTGGTCCCAGGGTCTCATGAACCCATTTTGCGACCTTCTGACAAGCAACGTCAATAGGGGAAGCCAGGTTCGCTTTACAACCAGGGCTTAACTGCAGTGATTCACTTGACCCCTGTGGAAAGAAAGGTCATAAAACTGGGGCAAAACTCACTTGACAGATGTCTCACTGGGCAACATACATTTTGGGTTCCATTGTGGTCGTAAGTCAAGGACCACCTGTACCAATAGAAGAGAATATTTGTTGCTTAGGGTTGAACTGCAGGAGCCTTGAACACACCTGTGTTCGGGTGTTTTCTTGAAGATGTTTCAATACCCAACCAGGTAAGCTCTTCAGTGCTAAAGGGAGTAGATGTCTAGGGAGATTCTCAGTCATCCAGGACATGGTTGTCCCAAAGGTGCTTTTTTTAGAGGCA
Source organism: Naja naja (assembly GCA_009733165.1). NCBI lineage: Eukaryota > Metazoa > Chordata > Lepidosauria > Squamata > Elapidae > Naja > Naja naja. Next base: position 12,342,530 of record CM019150.1, on the reverse strand, counting down.
ACTGGACTTTCTGGTTTTTCTTTGAAGACATTTCCCTTCTCATCCAAGAAACTTCTTCAGCTCTGACTGGATTGGGGGGGAATGGAAGGATTTATATTCCTTGCAGACAGCTGGTCATTTGCATCCTTTTAGAGAATGATTGAGGCCACCTGGAGGTTTATTTGTGCCCTCAGGGTCACCCGAGTAGTGCAAATGGGTGTGGAGTATTCTTAGAACTGCTGAAAGGAATAGAGTTCCAAGAAGGCTCCACACCCATTTGCACTACACAGGTGATCCTGAAGGCAGGATAAACCTCCAAGTGGCCTCAAGGACTCTCTAAAAGGATGCAAATGACCAGCTATCTGAAAGAAGTATAAATCCTTCCATTCTCCACCATCCAGTCAGAGCTGAAGAAGCTTCTTGGATGAGAAGAGAAACGTCTTCGAAGAAAAAACAAGGAAGTCCAGTTGCCTCTTGAAAAAGCATCTTTGGGACTCGGCAACTAGTTCATATTTATGACAGTTGTAGTGCTCCAGGGTTGTGTGATCACTTTTTCTGACCTTCTGCACAAGCAAAGTTAATGAGGAAGGCAGATTCACTTAAACAACTGTGTTGCTAACTTAACAACTGCAGTGATTCACTTTACAAGTGTGGCAAGAAATGTCATAAAATGGGGGCAAAACTCACTTAAGAACTGTGTCTCTTAGCAACAGAAATTTTGGGCTTGGTTAGGGTCGTAAGTCAAGGACTACCTGTAGTTAATTAACTTGTGGGCTGGGTTTATCCCTTGAAGCATCCACTTCAGGTTTGCAATGCTCTTGCCTAATTTTAATTGTCATGTTAAAAAAAAACAGCAACTGCACATAAATTACTTGGCAGGGAAAGTTGTAATGTTTCTCTCTGCATGTATTTCGTATAAAATCTACAGGACAGTTAATTCCTGAACACTTTGTAATGGCAGACTATGAAATATTCCACCCATTGTCCTACATTCTACAATTACCAACCCTTAGTCCATAATCTAGCCTCCCTCCCCCAATTTTTACTTAGTTTTATCTCATTTCCATTGTTATTATTTCCAAAATTTAGCTGCAACTTTCTGTCCATTTCTCCTGATGTACATTATAAAATAACAGAGCTGGAAGAGCCAGCAAGTTAAGCTCGCTATTTGGGACAAAAATCCAAATTAAAACACCCCACCAGATGGCTGTTCAGATGCTTCTTAAAAGCATCAATTGAAGGGGAGGCCACAATTTTCTTTGGATCACTGGATTTATTTTTGCACATATATCAGAGTTGAAAGAATTAGCCAGTGGCATCACCCTTGCACTGGGGATACCTAGTTCCCGGCAGGAGCTGGAGCGAAGGAGGGGTGCTCACCCCACCCCATGACAGCTCTTGGGTTTCGAACATGGGCTTGCTAACCTCCTGCCTGGCATTCCAGTCACTTGAGCCACTGTGTTGCTCATTGGATAGACAGATGACAGATTAACAGAGTTGGAAGGGACCCTTCTTGTTAAGTTTGCATGAAGAGTCAGACGCGAAGAGCTTCAGTGAAGAGTTTATTTAGTGACTACAGCTCGAATGGACCCGACTTGGCTGGGCTACGGCTGCTTCTTATAGCCAGCAGCCGTAGTTGCCAGCCAATCAGAGTGCAGGGTTTTCCCGCACTTTTTAAACCAATCTTATTGGACATTTTACAAGAACAATTCAAACTAAACCAATGACATTCAAACCTACATACATAACACTTCTAGTCGAACCCCTCACCCAAGCAGACCCTACACCATTTTCGAAGGATGACAATCCAGTCTCTTCTTGAAAGCTTCCAATGATGAAGCTCCCACAACTTCTGAAGGCAAGCTGTTCCATTGGTTGATTGTTCTCACTGTCAGAAAATTTCTCTTTATTTCTAGGTTGAATCTTTCCTTGTTCAATTTCCATCCATTATTCCTTGTCTGGCCTTCAGCTGCTTTAGAAAATAGGTTGACCCCTCCCTCCTCTCTGTGGCAGCCCCTCAAATATTGGAAGACTGCTATCATGTCTCCCCTGGTCCTTCTCTTCACTAGACTAGCCATGCCCAGTTCCTGCAATCGTTCATTGTATGTTTTAGTCTCCAGTCCCCTAATCATCCTGGTTGCTCTTCTCTGTACTTTTTCTAGAGTCTCAACATCTTTTTTATAGTGTGGTGACCAAAACTGGATGCAGTATTCTAGGTGTGGTCTTACTAAGGCTTCATAGAGTGATAACTGTTTCTATCATTAGGAAGTTTTTTCTTGATATGCAGTTGTATGAATAAGTTTTTGCGACTTAACACTTCTCAGTCCTTCACCCTGGACAGTAGATAATCAGGTGAACATTCCTCTTCTTCCTCCTCCTTCCTTTCCCTTTCCATCTCCTGTCATGCTTTCTTAAGATTAAGTGTATGTGGATTCTATAATATCTACTGTTAAGGCGATTGCAGGAAAATCTTTCTTCACATACCTCCTTCGGTAAGCAATATTTTCGTGTGATCCTTTTCATCTGATCCATGCATTTTTGCACCGAGGTTTCCACTGAGGAACCGAGCTGCAAAATTTAGAAAAAATGTAAATATTGAAATGTAATTGCCTTACATTCTGCAGATGGCTTGGCAAAGTGCAAATTAGATCGGTCCGCATTAAAATGCAAAGCGAAGGCATTTCTTTGCCATTCCAATTACAGTGTTCACCATCCATAGGGACTGGGCGTGTATAAATTGTTTTGCCTTTACCCGTTGGTGCCGGTAGAAAACCTTGCAGCTTTCAGGGATATAGAAGTTAACCATCCAAAGCAACATGAACACAAGTTCAACCTAAAATCATGGCAAAATGAAGTATATGGTTGGTTGGGGTTAAGTATATATTTGCACGACCGGAAGGGATGCAAATATTAATATATATGCAAATATGAATAGAGAGACATGTGTTTTCTCGTTGCAGCTTCTATGGCAGGGATATCAAACTCGATTTCATTGGGGGCTGCATCAGGGTTGTGTCTGTCCTTTGGGGCAGTGGTCGCCAACCAGTGGGCCAGGGACCACTGGTGGTCCGCGAGAAAATTTTGGTGGTCCGCAGAGAAATGTCACCCCCAAAGCAATGCTTCTTTCCACTTCTTTCTTCTTCTGCTTTTGGCTGCATGCAAGGAAAGCAGCAAAAGTCTTTCGCTCTCCCAAACTCTGCCAGAAATGAGTCTTTGGGACCCTGCATGGCATCCTGCTCCAAGAAGCTGCACCAGCACGACAATTCTCACAAAGACTCATTTCTGGCAGAGTTTGGGGGAGAAAAGAAAGACTTCTAGCTGCTTCTGCTGCTTTCCTTGCATGAAGCCAAAAGTCTCTCTCTCTCTCTTCCCCCTGAGAACGGAGCTGGAGATGGTATCCTGCAATCCCAAATAAAGAATGATCGATCAGTAGGAAATTGGGATGGGAATTTTCCTGCAGACATTTTTGGGATTTTCCCAGGGTCTCTGGTCCATGGGATTTAAAATTATGAGTTTGGTGGTCCCTGAGGTCCAAAAGGTTGGCGACCCCTGCTTTGCGGGATGGGGTGCAGGGGTGGGATTCTACTGATTCGGACCGGTTTGGACGAACCGGATGTTAAAGTTACATCTGGTTCGCTGAACTGGTATTTCAACGGACCGGCTGGCCCTGCCTACCCTGCCCCTCTCCTCCCATGGAGGCTCTGGGAGGGGAAAAATGGGCCTTCCGGAAGTCTGGAAATGGGCTTGTTTCCAGCTTCTGGAGGGCCTTCAGAGCCTAGGGAGGCCGTTTTTGCCCTCCCAGAGGCCCAGGGGAGGCCTCTGGACCCTTGGGAAGGTGAAAAATGGCCCTCCCGGAAGTACCAGAAGTATGGAAATGGGCCTGGTTCTGGCTTCTGGTGGGCCTCCAGAGCCCAGGGGAGGCTGTATTTGCCCTCCCAGCGGCCTAGAAGTCTCCGGACCCTTGGGAGGGTGAAAACAGCCTCCCCGGGCTCGGGGGGGGGGGCACCAGAAGCCGGAAACAGGAAGTTACAGTAGGCCATGCCCACCATAGCCATGCCCATCCAACAACTGGGCAGCAAACCAGTTTGATATTTGATGTCTCACTACACGATTTTATATTTTAAAGGAAATCTGATGCCCTTATAAATACATTCTTCCACACTCTGGGGCTAAAGTCTCTGGAATGTGTGTCTATGCAAATATCATTTGCAAAGGCTATCTGGAAATGCAAAAGATGCCTGAAAATTATTAAAATTTCACCAGCTGAAGAAGGGGGAGTGCAACATTTTTATTCCTTCCTGTAATCCTGCATGAAAATCTCCTCCAGGGACTGTATAGCTTTAATATAGCTTTGATTTCTTTTTTCATAGTTGATTAATGTGCAGTCAACCCACAGCACCAGCCCAGAGATGGGATTGACTCATTAGCCAGGTTAACTGTTCTATAAGCAGCTTAAGAATGGCCACCTACCCAGAAGTAGCCTCTGTGTCAGCACTGGAGCCATTTCCCCCTGGCACTTTCAGGGCTGCCACAGCGGAGGTAAGTCGAGCTGTGGGAACGGGAGTGGGGAGATAGAGATAGCTGGGAATTGTAGCCAAAATCAAATTCTTTCCTCTGGGAACCAAGGACGTTCCCACCAGGTGCAAGGAAGTGGGATCTGAGACCAAGTGATACTTGGACTGTAACCTGATTGGACCAGGGATGGGATTCAACTGGTTCAGGCTGGTTCGGGCAAACTGGATGTTAAATTTACAACTGGTTCACCAAACTGGTAGTTGAACTGACCTGCTGGCCCCACCCACCCCACCCCGCCCCTCCCAGGAGTCTCCTGTGGCCTGTTTTGGATGGAGGTAAGTGCAAGATTCACACAGAGGTTCTGGGAGGGTAAAAAATGGCCCTCCCGAAAGTTCAGGAAGTCCAGAAATGGGCCTGTTTTCAGCTTCTGGAGGGCCTCAGGAGCCCGGGGAGGCCATTTTGCCCTCCCAGGGGCCCGATGGAAGCCTCCAGACTCTGGGGAAAGCTCTCTCGGGAGTTCAGGAAGTCTGGAAATGAGCCTGTTTCCGGCTTCCAGAGGGCCTCCGAAGCCCAAGAGAGTCCATTTTCATCCTCCCAGAGGCCTGAGGGAAGCCTCTGGACTCTGGGAAAGGTGAAAATAGCCCTCCTGGAAGTTTTGGTAGGCCATGCCCACCATGGCCACACCCACGCAGCAACTGGGCAGAGAACTTGTTGTTGGCATTTTTGAATCCCACCCCTGGATTGGACTATGTGATGGACTGCATGGGTAGGGAAAAGAAAACTTTACTTTCAACTAGGGGGAAACCTGAGGGGGGTTTAGAGTCAGGTTTCCCCAGATGTGCCAATATGACATGCCTAATAAATCTATACTTTGAAGAACATGCCTGCCTTGGAGTTTTGGTGTGTTACTTGGAACCTTGACACTCTGGTTAGCTTCCTTTCTCTCAATCAACACCAACCTCCAACGTCACCTGGATAGCTACTGTGATGACCCGGGGCATGGCACAAAGGCAACAGAGTCAGATAAGCAATAAGAGTCTCTTTATTATCTCCAAATTTGCCCCCAATGTCCCGGTTACCTTCTGGCTAGAGAAAAACTGTCCCAGGAATAGCCTTTGACTGCAGAAAATTAAGTCCAAAACATGAGCAACACAAACTGTAACAAAGTCCAAACAAGCCAAACTGAAGTAATTAGTTTGGCAGGGCAGGAGCAAGAATTTCAGACTTGAAGGCACGCAAAACTCACATGGTTGGGAAGACACCAGGAACACAGATAAGCCATGACAACACAGGATAAACTCACATTTGTTCCCAGCAGACGCCACACTCAGCATGCATTTCTTTTAAATTCCCTTCCCCAGCTGTGGCTAATGAAGGGAATCAGGGCCCTTTCCTCCCCCGTAAGCCATGCAATCCAAGTTGCTCTCTTCTCCATTCCGCCCTACGTGCCCTAGGATGAAGAGGGGGTGGGCCTGCGTCTTCCTCTGAACTCCCTCTCCCTTGTTCTATCTCTTCCCTGCTCTGCCCAGCTGGACTTTGCCCTTCCCCAGCCTCCTCCACAGCCAATGGAGCCACACTTCCATTCCCTGTCAGCTGTCCGGCTTCCTCCTTGGATTCAGACTCTGACAGGGGCATGACAGCTACCCTCAAGGGTGCCCATAGGGAGAAAAAAGAGATGCTTTTAAAAAAAAGGCAAGATGGTTGCTGTGTCCTTAGGAAAATTTTGATGATGCACTGGTAACTGTCACTTTGACATGTTTTGATCTCCCCCCTGTGGATGATGTACTTGCAACATTTGATGAGGGGTCTGAGAGCTCTTGAGTTTAAACAGAACAGAATAACAGAGTTGGAAGGGACCTTGGAGGTCTTCTAGTCCCAACCCCTGCCCGAGCAGGAACCATTACAAACAAATCACTGTCCAATTTCTTCTTAAAAACCTCCGGTGTTGGAGCATCTATAGTTTCTGAAGGCACAGATTCATTGTTCTCACAGTCAGGAAATTTCTCCTTAGCTCAAGATTGGTTCTCTCCTTGATTAGTTTCCATCCATCATTTCTTGTCTGACTTCAGGTGCTTTGGAGAATAGATGGACCCATTCTTCTTGGTGGCAGCTGCTTAGATATTGAAACACTGCTATCATATCACCCCTAGTCTTTCTCTTTGTTACACTAGACATACCCAATTCCTGCAACTGTTGTTTGTATGTCCCCAAGGGGCTTTTTCAGGAGGCAACTCAGAGGTGGTCTTCAGCAGGTTCTGACCAGTTCTGGAGAACCAGTAGCAGAAATTTTGAGTAGGTTGGAGAACCGGCAAATCCCACCTCTGACTAGAGATTTTACATATCCTCCCCCTGCCACGCCCACCAAGCCACACTCACAGAACCGGTAGTAAACAGATTTGAATCCCATCACTGAGGCAACTGGACTTCCTTGTTTTTTCTTTTGAAGACGTTTCGCTTCTCATCCAAGAAGCTTCTTCATCTCTGACTGGATGGTGGGGAATGGAAGGATTTATATTCCTTGCGGACAGCTGGTCATTTGTATCCTTTTAGAGAGACGTTGAGGCCACTTGGAGGCTTATTGTGTACTCAGAGTTACCTGAGTGGTGTTCCTGGCTCCTGTAGTCTGCAATTTTTTCTCCCTCTGGAAATCCAGAGCTAGATCATCTTGGTGGCCCTCCTCAGCTCTACAATTCGGCAATTCTAATGATGATTCAAGAGGCTGCAAGCTGAGCCAGCAGTCAATATACAATAAAAGCCAGGACATTCACACATGTATCTTTGACCAACCTTTAGGGCAGCAGGGACCATGGACAAAGTTTTTTCTGTGGGCCAGAAGGACGTGGTTTTGTGTGCTGCCTGCATCCTACGGATGAGGCTTTACTTATATGTGTGGCCCGGTTTCTGGCATGCCACGGTGCCAGTCAACAGACTGGCTCTTGGAGACCCCTATCTTTGACCACTTTGAAGCTGAATAAATTCAAGAGCACCATATTCCTTCTCCTCATCCCTATTTTCTTGTCCATGCAAATGGACCACAATAAAACAGATAAAAAAAGCAGGTCCTTTTTCCTCCTCCCTGTGCAGCAGTATCTCTAAATTAGCAATTATTAACAGCAGATTATTATTCAGTATCTTCCTAATGATTGAGATGGCTAGATTATCCAACTAATGTCCTTGACTTTTCTTGTGGTCTCAGGGTCAGTATTTCATTGCTTCGATTTGTGCCTTGCTACAGTTGTTTCTGCAGGAATCTCTCTCTCTTCCTCTGTGTGTGTGAGAGAGAGAGAGAGAGAGAGAGAAAGGGAGGGAGGGAGGGAGGGAAGGAAACAGGGAGAGACAGGGAGGGGGAGGGAGGGACGGAGGAGGAGGAGAGAGAGGGGAGGGGAGAGAGAGAGAGAAAATCATTTCTTCTTGCTAGGACTGTCTCCTTTCTTATTATTATACGGGGGTGCAGAAAATTCCAGCATCTGGCAAGATTGCCTTTTTTTAATGCCAGCAGGAAACCCGCAACCGAAAACTGCCCAGTTCAAAGTGAGATGATGCTTTACCGTTATCTATAAATAATGCGGTTTGAACAGGTCCGGGGAATTCCATTTATCATTTTAGTTGGCACAAAAGCTGGAAGGGAACGAAGGCAGATTCTTAACTGAAGAGGAGAAGAAAACACTTGCTTACGGCTTCTGATTCCTAGTTACCATTTACTTAGCTATGAGCTATGGAGCCGTGCTGGTGCAGTGGGTAGAAGGCAGTACTGCAGGCAGGTTGACTCTGCCCACTGCCAGCAGTTCAATCCTGACCTTGCTCAAGGTTGATTCAGCCTTTCATCCTTCTGAGGTCAGTAAAAGGAAAATCTAGATTGCTGGGGACAAGAGCCTGACTCTAAACTACTTAGAGAGGGCTGTAAAGCACTGTGAAGCTGTATATAAGTCTAAGTGCTTTGCTATTGCTATTGCTATTCTGTTCTGTTCTGTTCTATTCTATTCTATTCTATTCTATTCTATTCTATTCTATTCTATTCCATTCCATTCCATTCCATTCCACTCCATATTTTCTATTCTATTCTATTCTATTCTATTCTATTCTATTCTATTCTATTCTATTCCATTCCATTCCATTCCATTCCACTACATTCATTCTATTCTATTCTATTCTATTCTATTCTATTCTATTCTATTCCATTCCATTCCATTCCATTCCATTCCACTCCATATTTTCTATTCTATTCTATTCTATTCTATTCCATTCCATTCCATTCCACTCCATATTTTCTATTCTATTCTATTCTATTCTATTCTATTCTATTCTATTCTATTCTATTCCATTCCATTCCACTCCATATTTTCTATTCTATTCTATTCTATTCTATTCTATTCTATTCTATTCTATTCTATTCTATTCTATTCCATCCCATCCCATTCCATTCCATCCCATTCCATTCCAAACATACGAAGAACGGTTGCAGGAATTGGATATGACCAGTCTAGAAAAGAATGACTATGTACTCTAGTATTTGGGAGGCTGCCATAAAGAGGAGGGGATCAAGGTATTTTCCAAAGCACCAGAGAGCAGGACAAGAAACAATGGATGGGAACTAATCAAGGAGAGAAACAACCTGGAATTAAGGAGAAACTTCCTGACAGTGAGGACAATTAACCAGTGGAACAGCTCGCCTCCAGAAGTTGTGGGTGCTCCATCACTGGAGGTTTTTAAGAAGAGACTGGACAGTCACTTGTCTGAAATGGTACAGGACCTCCTGCCTGAGCAATGGGCTGGACTAGAAGACCTCCAAGGTTCTTTCCAACTCTAGTCTGATTCTGATCAGTCCATGGATTTCTGCATGAACTGTTGTTCATATTCAGTTGCAATGGAGTGCTCAAACCTCAACAAAAGAGCACAGAGCTTTAATTCCTTAAAAAAAATTCTGATGTGGGGCTGTTTTTATATACATCAGTCTCCTTGAACATAATTAAATTTGGTCATACTGCTCTAAGATTAGGCAGGCTTTTATTATTCACTTATTCACTGATTGTGATAGTTTTATCTGGTTTTGTTCTAACTTTATTTTTAATTTAATGAGTTTTAGTTTGCATAATAAAAGTATTCATTGAGGAAATTGTCTAATAACTACCAGCACTGAGCGGTAATAGATCTGCATTTTCTTGGTTTATCGTTGGGATCTTCTGCATGGTGTATGGGTGGGGCTTGAAGCTCTGGGAGGTGTGAATTCAATAGCCTTGATTCTTCGAGTCTTCATGACCTACTGACAGAAGTGCAAATGGAGTGCAGATAGTTAAGGATTTATTGTGTGTCCCTTTGGCTCCCTGTTGACTTAGAGTTGCAAAACCCAGGTCACGCTAACCTTGTGAAGTAGTCCAGATAAGAAGCACAACTGGGAGTACCAGCTATTTTACTTACATTAACCTGTGTTGACAGATTCCCTCCTCCTCCCTTCCTCCCTCCTCCCTTCTCCTCCTTCTCCCTCCTCCTCCTCCCTCCCTCCTCCTCCTCCTCCTCCTCCTCCTCCTCCTCCTCCTCCTCCTCCCTTTGAATGTCCTGAAATTATTTTCCACCACTCCTCCTTTGGATTAAATTTTCCTTTATTGCACCATTATCTAGGTTGTGACTCCGTCCCCCAAGGTCATTCCCACATACCATCACAGATCAGAGAGTATATGTCGGACTCCTCTCCTAGGTCCTAGGAGGATGTAGCTGGCTACATGCTGGACTTTGAGTAGGGAGCCAGTTTGGTGTAATGATTAAAGGCACCAGTGAGATCCTTGGTGCTCTACGGAGCTTGGTTGTTTTCTTGCAGACATTTCATTACCAAACTAGGTAACATCATCAGTGCTAGAAAGGAGTGGAGTTAATTCTGTAACCCAAAAAAAAAACCCAAAACCAAAAAATTAAAAAGTAAAAAATCCAAAAACGGAACAAAGATCCCCCAAAGCCCCTTCTCATAAGCAGAGATTCACTCTAAGATTGACACCAGACCAATAATAAAGCTGTAAACAATATCCCAATCAAGGAACTACCAAATCAAACAACAACAAAAAAAATAAACAGCTTAACCACGGAACCACTGAGAAGAAAACAACATCGCCATGAATACTGATAGGGCAAGGCACTTCTGTATTAAAAGAGAGCAAATCCCGTTCTCTTCTAGCACTGATGATGTTACCTAGTTGGGTAATGAAACGTCTTCAGGAAAACCACCAAGCTGAGAGAGCACCAAGGACCTCACAGTTCAGCCCTGGACTACATATATTCTCTTCTATCACTAAAGGCATGAAGCTAGAAATTGGGAGACCATGAATTCTAGTACTATCTTAGCACAAACCCCATGATGACCTTCGGCCAATCCTTCTCAATCCCAGGAAGAAGGCAAGGATAAATCACTTCCCAAATATTGCCAAGAAAACTGGGTGGACTTCTCTAAGCAATTAACCTTAGACTGTCTACTATTGACCTCACCCCTTTCCTAAGAGGTCTGTAGGGGGTGTGCATAAGCGCACCAACATGCTTACTGTCCCTGTCCTATTGCTTCTTTTTTATATGTATCCATTTCATGTATTCATAACTAGGTTATACCTGTTATCTTATAATCACTTGACAAAATAAATAAATAAAATAAAATAATAAAATAAAATAAAATAAAATAAATAAAATAAAATAAAATAAAATAAAATAAAATAAAATAAAAATAAAATAAAATAATAAATAAAATAAATAAAATAAAATAAAATAAAATAAAATAAAATAAAATAAAATAAAATAAAATAAAATAAAATAAATAAACAAATAATAAATAATTTGTGGAATTCTCTAAGCAATTTCCAGAAGTCAGCACTGACTTGAAGTTACGCACATGTTTACACACAAACATGATGTAAAACAATTCAACACCACTGACAATACTGCTTACCCTTCAAAAAGACCTTGAGTACAGTGGTGGGATTCAAAACTTTTTACTACTGGTTCTGTGGGCAGGGCTTGGTGGGCGTGGCTAGGCCATGTGACTGGGTGGGTGTGGCTTTTTTGCTTTTTTGCAGCCCCCCCCATTTTTGGGGCCTTCTGGGCCTCAGGGGAGCCTCCTGAGGGGGCGTTTTTGCTCCCAGAAGGCTCCCCTGGGACTCAGGGAGAAAAAAAATGGAGCCTGGAGGGGGCACGCAGCACCCCTCTTCACTCTGTTTTGGGGCCTTCTGGGCCTCAAGGGAGCCTCCAGGGGGGTGTTTTGCTCCCAGAAGGCTCCCCCGGGGCTCAGGAAGGCAGAAAATGGAGATTGGGCAGGCTGTGCCCCTCCCTCCATTTTTTGCCTTGCTAGACCTCAGGGAATCCTCCTGGGTGAAGCTGTAAGACAAGCTAGAGGAATCCAGGCACAGCTGATCGTATGAACAGCTGATTGTCGGGAGGGGAAAAAAGAAATACTGTATGGGGTGAGCATCAGGCGGGCCAGGTGAGCAAGCATGAGGCGGGAGGGGCAAGTTAGCCAGTGGTGACCAGGCAACCGGGTTGGGGACGTGGCCAGCCAGAAGTGACTACCGGTTCAGCGACCCATGCCAAATCCTTGCTACCAGTTCTCCCAAACCAGTGAAAACCAGCTGAATACCACCACTGCTTGACTATGTGTGAGAATGGTCAAACAAGTGGCAACTTCAAATGTCAACAAACTCTATCTTACATATTGGCAAAAAAATCAGAAAATAAAATACAAGCTGAATGGACATGACCTTGTAGATGATCCCCTCTCTATCAAGGACCTTGGAGTACTTATCTCTAATGATCTAAGTTCCAGAGCCCACTGTAACAACATAGCCAAAAAAGCATTAAGAGTTGTTAACCTAATCCTGCGTAGTTTTTTCTCCGGTAATATTGCACTACTAACTAGAGCATACAAACATTTGCTAGACCAATTCTCGAATACAGCTCATCTCTCTGGAATCCTCATTGAATATCAGACATGAATACAATCAAGAGAGTCCAGAGATATTTCATGAGAAGAATACTCCACTCCTCTACTCACAACAGAATACCTTATGCCACCAGACTTGAAATTTTAGGCTTAGACAACCTAGAACTACTCTGCCTTCAGTCCAACCTAAGCATAATACATAAAATTATCCATTACAATGTCCTACCCATCAATGACTACTTCAGCTTCAACCACAATAATACACGGGCACACAATAGATACAAACTCAAGGTAAACCACACCAAACTCGATTACAGGAAATACGACTTCAGCAATACCTGGAATAGTCTACCTGTCTCTGTGGTTTCTTCCCCAAGCCCCAAAAACTTTAACCTTAGATTGTCTACTATTAACCTCACCCCATTCCTAAAAGGTCTGTAAGGGGTGTGCATAAGTACACCAACTTGCCTACCATCCCTGTCCTAATGTTCCCTTTTATTCATATCCATTTCATGTATTAATAATCATGTTTATATTTGTAATCCAATACATGCTTGACAAACAAACAAATAAAATAAATACTCATACACATGGCTTTGTCCATTCTTGTATTGCACGTTCTGTAAATAAATAACCTTTCTGGAGCAGTTATAAAACTTGTTTCCCTATTCCTTATGTGGGGTCAGACTCCTCCTTACATGCCTGGACAGAACATTTCAAGGGAAATATATACCAACTGTAGAAAGTCCTCCCCTGCCCAGAATAAAATATTCTTTATTCTTAATATTAAAAAGAGGCAGAATGGAATATTACCCCTGAAGGAAAAGAGAAGAGACATCTTCTTAAAGGCAGAAAGCAGTCCCAGGCTTCCTGCCATAGGAAAACAGCCTCAAGCAGAAACCTGAATAGGTTAGTCTTAGGAATGGATATTTTGTACCCATTCAGAAAGCTGGGCCACTCTATTCATCAATAGCAGCCAGAAACTCCTAACAAGCAACACAACAGGCAAGGAGCAGAAGCTGACAAGGTTAGCTCAGACAAACAAAACACCTAGGATTTGCATTTCCCCTTTTGCCTGTAGAGCCAACCATGACCTCTACATGACCCCATAGGAATCTGGCAACAGCTATTAAAATATTAAAGGTCACATTTTTTTGCACAGGAACAGGCATCTCAATCACAAAACCCCAAAGAATGTATAAAAGCCCACGTACTCTCAACCCCATTTTGTCAGCCACACCAGAAACCATGCTGCTGTCACTGAAATTTCTGGCTACCAAATAAACTATCTTCTTTCCTGCAGCCTGCCCCCATTTTATTTCAATATCTTTCTCCCAGCTTGGAACTGGACCTGATTTTCCCTATAACACTACCTTTAATAGGTCAACTGTTCACTATACTACCCGTCTATAAGGGAAAGCAAGGATATAATATTTTCTATCCTGTTGCTGAATCCATTTACATTAAAATAAGCTTAAAGTCCAAGACCAATTTAGCAAAAATTCTTACTCAACAGATCCTTCTGGGAGTATACATTAGCACAAGTAGGAATGCCCAATTCTGTTCCAACTTTTGATTTTATGTAGGGGAAAAAAAGGGAAGATGAATGAATGATCTCCTTGCATTGTGATCAATAGATTTTTCAACAATATTGATTCTCAGCCATTCTCCTCAACTGTGGCAGGAAGCATGTTTTCCCTAAAACTTCCTGAGAGCAGATTATGAAAGTGTCCTTCAAGAAATGGGAGAAAATGAGCATAGAAAACTGTCCCCAGATTCTCCTCCCCTCCCTGCACCATATCGGTAGGTTACCCAAATGGGAAACAATTTTGCAGAATATTTTAATGGGGAGCACAGGGAGCCATTAATGAACTGGAGTGTCTCTGAAAATTAAGAATCTTAAATGTCTCCAGAAAATTATTTCTGGAGATGTTTTGTCCCCGTTCATACCGACAAAAATATTACTCTTCAGTCAACAGTAGCTCATATGCAATTTTGTTGGACAAATCTCAAATATGAAACTGAACTGG